>LR738709.1:586171138-586378048 GCA_902687465.1 Secale cereale | reverse complement strand
GGACGATACCACTGTCCTCAGGGGCCGGGCCATCATTTGAACGCGGATTGATACCGACTTGTTCAGGGAACCCAAAATTTCTAAACATAGCCATTCAAGAGGTGTGTGGACGATACCACTGTCCTCAGGGGCCGGGCCATCATTTGAACGCGGATTGATACCGACTTGTTCAGGGAACCCAAAATTTCTAAACATAGCCATTCAAGAGGTGTGTGGACGATACCACTGTCCTCAGGGGCCTCTGATATTCCTCCTAACCCGGCCGGGGTTTTTCCTTTTTATGAGGTTTTCCTCTTCTTGAACCGGATACGATCTCATGCTCCGGCGAGTTTTACCGCTTCTTCACATACCCTGCAAAGATTAATTTCTAAACCCAGCTAATACTGAAATATGTTTCTTTGATAACAAACTGATATGGATTTTTGCCGCAAATTTGATATATATGGAAAAAGAGCTGAGCCCCCGGTTTACCGAGGGTGCCGGTTTATTCATTATTCATAATATATACATAGGATACATGGGAGCCTATGGCTCAAGTATAATACGGCCGTAGATGAGCAATGTTCCATGGCCTTTTCGTCTCCTCTTCGGATGTCCGTGAATCTTTATGCTCTCGAATGTCCACCAAATAGTATGACCCGTTGTGTAAATTTTTGCTGATCACAAAAGGTCCTTCCCATGGCGGAGATAACTTGTGCATGTCTGTTTGATCTTGGATGAGCCGAAGTACCAAGTCACCCTCCTGGAACGTCCTGGTTCTGATCCGGCGGCTGTGATATCTGCGCAGGTCTTGCTGATAAATTGCTGACCGTGCTGCAGCTATGTCACGCTCTTCATCCAAACGATCCAAACTATCCTGTCTTGATTCTTCGTTGACGGCTTCTACATAGGCCGCCACCCTTGGGGAATCATGGCGTATGTCACTTGGAAGAACTGCTTCTGCACCGTAAACCATGAAGAAAGGTGTATACCCTGTAGACCGGTTTGGTGTAGTGTTAATACTCCAAAGGACAGACGGTAACTCTTCAACCCAACACCCTGGGGTTCTCTGCAAAGGTGTCATAAGCCGGGGTTTGATTCCTCGCAAAATCTCCTGATTTGCCCTTTCTGCCTGCCCATTGGATTGGGGGTGAGCCACAGAAGCTACGTCCAAACGAATATGCTCTCGTTGACAGAACTCTTCCATCTCACCCTGAGATAGGTTGGTGCCATTATCTGTGATGATACTGTGCGGAAAACCAAACCGGAATATTACTTTTTTGATGAACTTAACCGCTGTGGCCGCATCACACATGCTTATAGGCTCTGCTTCAACCCATTTTGTAAACTTGTCCACTGCCACTAGTAGATGAGTTTTCTGATCTTGGGATCTCTTGAAAGGACCAACCATATCAAGCCCCCAAGTTGCAAAAGGCCAAGTTATTGGTATCATCCGGAGTTCTTGTGCTGGAACAAGGGCATGTCTTGAGAATTTCTGACAAGCATCACACTTACGGACCAGGTCTGCCGCATCTGCATGTGCTGTTAACCAATAAAAACCATGTCGGAAAGCCTTAGCCACTAACGATTTTGATCCGGCGTGATGACCGCAATCTCCTTCATGAATCTCTCTTAGGATCTCACAACCTTCCTTAGCTGAAACACACCGTTGAAATACTCCAGATGTGCTACGATGATGCAGCTCCCCATTGGCAATTGTCATAGACTTGGAACGCCGGATTATCTGTCGTGCTTCACCTTCGTCCTCTGGTAATTCTCCCCGGCTTAAATATACCAAATAAGGTACCGTCCAATCCGGGATAACATGGGTTGCCGCAACCAACTGTGCCTCTGGGTCCGGAACAGCCAGATCGTCCTCTGAAGGTACTTGAACCGAAGGATTATGCAATTCATCCAAAAAGGTGTTCGGTGGCACCGGTTTACGTTGCGACCCTAGCCGGCTTAAAGCGTCAGCTGCTTCGTTCTTCCGCCGGTCTATATGTTCCACCTGATACCCTTTGAAGTAACCTGCCACCGCTTCAACCTCTCGCCGATAAGCCGCCATGAGGGGATCCCTAGAATCCCACTTGCCCGAAACTTGCTGTGCCACTAGGTCTGAATCGCCCAAGCACTTAACCCGGCTTAAATTCATCTCCTTTGCCAATCGCAAACCATGAAGTAGTGCTTCATATTCCGCTGCATTATTAGTACAAGGAAATAACAACCGGAGGACATAACAAAATTTATCACCTCTGGGGGAAGTTAAAACCACTCCAGCCCCTGAGCCCTCCAACTGTTTTGAACCGTCGAAGTGAATCGTCCAATAAGTGAGATCCTGCTTTTCTTCCGGGGTTTGCAACTCTGTCCAGTCGTTGATGAAGTCCACCAGTGCCTGAGATTTGATAGCAGTACGTGGTACGTATTTTAATTCATGTGGACTGAGCTCAATGGCCCACTTGGCTATCCTGCCTGTTGCTTCTCTATTCTGGATTATATCTCCCAACGGAGCCGAGCTGACCACAGTTATTGGATGCCCTTGGAAATAATGCTTCAGCTTCCGATTCGCCATGAACACCCCATACACCAATTTCTGCCAGTGAGGGTATCTTTGCTTGGACTCAATGAGTACCTCACTCACGTAGTAGACCGGACGCTGAACCGGATGTTCTTTCCCTGCTTCCTTGCGCTCAACCACAATTGCAACGCTAACTGCCCGCGTGTTTGCAGCAACATACAGTAGCAAAGGTTCTTTGTCAATAGGGGCGGCTAAAACCGGCGGCTTCGCTAGTTGCTGTTTCAGACTCTCAAACGCTGTATTCGCTTCATCACTCCAGATAAACCGGTCCGTTTTCCTCAACATTTGATACAGCGGGATCGCCTTTTCTCCTAGGCGACGGATGAACCGGCTCAGAGCCGTGATCCGTCCAGCTATGCGCTGAACGTCGTTAATACAAGCCGGTTTTGTCAAAGATGTGATGGCCCTGATCTTCTCCGGATTGGCTTCTATTCCCCGGTTTGAGACCAGGAATCCCAAAAGCTTGCCAGCCGGGACACCAAAGGCACATTTCTCCGGATTGAGCATCATCTTGTAAGCCCGAAGATTGTCAAAGGTTTCTCTGAGATCTTCTATCATTGTCCTCTCCTCCTTTGATTTAACCACAATGTCATCCACATAAGCATGTACGTTTCTTCCTATCTGTCCTTTCAAGCAGTTCTGAACACAACGTTGATACGTCGCCTGCGCACACTTGAGCCCAAAGGGCATAGACACATAGCAAAAAGCACCAAAAGGGGTTATGAATGCCGTCTTCTCTTGGTCTTCAACTGCCATTTTGATCTGGTGATAACCTGAGTACGCATCTAAGAAACTCAGCCGCTCACACCCTGCTGTAGCATCAATAATCTGATCAATGCGAGGTAGAGCAAAAGGATCAGTTGGGCAAGCTTTATTGAGGTCTGTGTAGTCCACGCACATCCTCCACTTCCCATTCTTCTTTAGAACTAGCACCGGGTTGGCCAACCACTCCGGATGAAACACCTCCACTATGAACCCTGCCGCCAAAAGCTTAGCCACTTCTTCACCTATAGCCTTGCGCCTCTCTTCGTTGAAGCGGCGCAGATACTGCTTTACCGGTTTAAACTTTGGATCAACATTTAACTTGTGCTCAGCGAGTTCCCTCGGTATACCTGGCATGTCAGAGGGCTTCCATGCAAAGATATCCCGGTTCTCACGGATGAACTCGATGAGCGCGCTTTCCTATTTAGGATCCAAGTTAGCACTGATGGTGAACTGCTTGGATGAATCTCCGGGCACAAAATCGACCTGTTTAGTCTCTTCCGCTGATTTGAACTTCAAAGCTGGATCATGCTCAGTGGTTGGCTTCTTCAGCGGAGTCATGTCCGCCGGATCAACATTATCTTTGTAGAACTTTAACTCTTCCGCCGAACACACCGCTTCTGCATAAGCTGCATCACCTTCTTCACATTCTACTGCTATCTTACGACTGCCGTGCACCGTAATCGTGCCTTTATGACCCGGCATCTTGAGCTGCAGATAAACATAACATGGCCTAGCCATAAATTTAGCATAAACCGTCCTCCCAAACAAAGCATGATATGGACTTTTGATTTTGACAACTTCAAAGGTGATCATCTCCGACCTAGAGTCCCACTCATCTCCAAAGGTAACTTCTAAGTCAATCTTACCAACCGGATAAGCTGACTTACCTGGAACCACCCCGTGAAACACTGTGTTTGACGTCCTTAACTGTTTATCTGTCAAACCCATACGACGGAAAGTCTCGTAATATAATATATTGATGCTGCTACCTCCATCCATGAGAACTTTAGTGAACCGGTATCCTCCCACCTGTGGTGCCACTACCAAGGCTAAATGTCCCGGGTTATCTACCCGTAACGGGTGGTCCTCCCTACTCCAAACAATGGGCTGCTCTGACCACCGTAGAAACTGCGGTGTCGCCGGTTCTACCGCATTAACAGTCCGCTTTAAAACCTTCTGGTCTCTTTTGCATAGACTTGTGGTGAAAACATGATATTGGCCACTGCTCAACTCCTTTGGATTGCTCTGGTACCCGGACTGCTGCTGCTGCTGCGGACGCTGCTGCTGCTGATTCGCTTGGTTATTGTGATTCCCTTGGCCCTGTTGCTGATTATTCTGATTATTATAACCACCTTGATGATACGGCTGATTTCCCTGATTCTGATAACCACCTTGATAATGTGATTGACTTCCTTGACCCGTATAGTTTCCTTGACCGCCTGGGCCGCCTGGCCGGGTTTGATAACCGCCGTTATTCCCTTGGTAACCGCCGTTACCCCTATATCCTGAACCAAAATTGTTCCCTTGGTAACCTGGGCCATAAAATCCGGGCCCTAAACCGGCATTCGGGGATCGACTATGAGGATAAAAACGGCCGTTCCCTGCTATCGTGGGGTTCAGACATTCTCTCGTAGTGTGTTTTGCAGGCCCCCTATTCCCGCTATGCTTTATGCAGGGCTGATCCAAATCCTGTTCCCAACTTGGATTTCCTCCACCAGCCTGGCGAGCGGGACCTCACTGATTTCCCTGAAAACCGCCTTGAACCTGTGTATTAGCCCCAAAATCGGAGCTGCCTTCCGGTTTCCGTTTGCCCAATATACCTGAAGTGATCGGACTGGCTGAAGCCGGTTTACCAGTCTTGCTGGCTTTTCCCGCTTTATCTCCTTCTGGCTCCGGATATTTGGTATTATCTGAGTCTCCGTACTTCACCAAGGCACTCATTAAAGTCCCCATGTCATTGCACTCTCGTTTGAGCCGTCCGAGTTTCAATTTCAAAGATCAAACCGGCAATTGTTCTCCAAAGTTACAATCGCGGTGCTCGGATTAATACCGTTTGAAGAGTGCAAGATCTCTGCCACTCTGCGCACCCAAGCTGCTGTAGACTCCTGCTCCCCCTGTACACATGCTGCTAAATCTATCACCGACATAGGTTGCTTGCATGTATCTTTGAAATTCTTGATGAACTGACTACGCAGCTCCCCCCATGACCCGATGGAATTCGGAGGAAGTCCCTTCAGCCAAGTCCGGGCTGTTCCTTCAAGCATCATAGTGAAATATTTGGCACAAGCTGATTCATCCACGTCCAGCATCTCCATAGCCATCTCGTAGCTTTCCACCCAAGCCTCGGGTGGTAAATCGGCTGTGTAATTGGGCACCTTGCGAGGTCCTTTGAAATCTTTGGGTAATTTGACACTCCGCAGGGCCGGGACAAGACACTGTATTCCAAAACCGCTTGCTGTCGCTCCTGCCCCCGTAGCGCCGGTGTAAACCGGCGTCGACTGGCGGATCTCCTCCCTGGCCTCCGATCTAGGCCGGTTTTGATCCGGGGCTGGTATTTCTGCCCTTGCCGGATTATTCTGCCTATGCTGATGCCTCCTCCGCTCACTGCTAGATACTTCGGGCTCCTCCCAATGTCTAGAGTAACTTCGATTGGGACGTGGTGTTGAATGCAACCTTTCCCTACTGTGAGAGTACGCTTGCTGCTGTATTAAGGCCGTGTTGAGTAACCTCTGGGCCCTGCGCGCCTCTATCGCTACAGGGGATGTCTCTTCCACAGGTAAAGCAGCCAATCGCGCTGCCGCTGCAGCGATATTATCCACAGGGTTTGAATAGTGCCCCGGGGGGACCGGAACATAAGGTGCCGATATAATCCGTCGCTCCCGCTCCGCGGCGGGTTGCTGAACCGGTTCCTCTCGAGCCGGTGAGCTTCTCTGGTTTAAGATTGGATTGTTACTGGCCCCAACCCCCGGTGTTCTGAACAAATCCGTAGGTTCATAACCCGGCGGCAGGCGGGATCGATATTTTCGTCCTCTTACCCCTTCCATGGAAGCCTGCTCCATCCTTAAGTGAAAAGCTTGTTCATCCAACTCTGCTTGCCTTGCCGCTAGCATCTCTCCCTCTGCCTTTAGATCTTCCTTTAACTGATCAATCCGGGCCTTCAACTGGAGCAACACTGTATCATGTTGCGCCTTGTCTGCTGGAGCTACGGCCTCTATTGCCTTAGCCGCGAACTCCTCCATCAAGGTGGATAGAACCGCAGTAACGGAGGGATTTGAGCCGCTTCCTCCTGCGCCAGCCTCTGTTGTTGTTCCGTTCGTCGGGGGTTGTGAACCGGCCATAAAAACCGCCACCTGGTTTGGCGGGTCGGAGGGGCCCGGAATACTGTTTCCGTCGGACTCGCCCTCAGACCGGCCGTCCCGCAACTGATACAGAGACTCAGTTTCCCCGGACGAAGATTCGTCATCTGAATAGACGACGGTTGCACCATCAGATTCCAAACCGTCCTCCGCTTGTCCTCCGTGAATCGCTCCAACGAACACACGCTTCACAGCAGGTAGAATCCGGGCCGATCTCGCACGCTGAGCCGGCTCGACGATGTTGGGGAAGGTGTCCGGCTCAGGTCCCGGTTCACCGATTTTGCCGATGAAGACTTGGATGCTGCCGAAGGGAACCCGGTACCCGTATTCGATCGAATCGGCCTCCGGTCCCCATCCCGCGTCGTCGATGTAGATCCGGCCCCGACGACTCTTGGTCATCCGGCCGACCGCGTAGCCCTTCAACCCCTTGAGGCCGCCTTCCAAGAACTCGAAACCGTCGTGCGCGAGCCCCACGGTGGGCGCCAACTGTCGTGGAATTAACACGGCAGATGTCCGGTTTAACGGACTTGATGATGGAACCATCACACGGGTTAGCTTGAAAGGGTTCATGGCGCACAAAGGACACAAAGGGTTTTGTACTAGTTCGGCCCCTTCGAGAAGGTAAAAGCCTACGTCTAGTTGGTTTGGTATTACTCGTGCGTCGGATTACAGGGAGCGGAATCGCTTGCCTGCGTCTCGACGGATTGATTGTTGCCTGTCCTTGAACCGGTGCCGGGTCGTCCCTTTATATAGAGCTTTATATAGAGGTGACGCCTGGTCCGGTTTACAGAGTCCCAAGGCCGGCTCATAATCGTGTCCGCCTCGGTCTCTGCTCTTCCTTTCTTATTTCTCAAGTTACATCTCTCTGACGGTTGATAAACCATATTTCTATACATGGGCCCTGAAATCTTATGGGCCGTGATCTCTACTACTAATAAATTAAGTGCGATATAGTTAAGCCGGTTTACAATATCCGGTTTATACCTATTAACCATATCCCTGACACCTACTGAAATATCTTTGCAAATGGCTGATAAATCAACTGCTATACATGTCGGTATTTGTGAGGATGTGCTTGTTGTAGTTGCAAATGTTACTATTCTAACGGACTTTGTTATACTTGATATTCCCGAGGATGATAGTATGTCTATTATTCTTGGAAGACACTTTTTGAATACTGCAGGGGCTGTTATTGATTGCAACAAAGGCAATGTCACTTTTCATGTCAATGGTAATGAGCATACGGTACACTTTCCGAGGAAACAACCTCAGGTCCACCGTATCAATTATATTGGAAATACTTCAACTATTATACCTTGATGGTGGAATGCCTAATAAATTAGGAGATCATACCTACTATACCTTGCTCCATTAAAAGAAACTATGTTAAAACTGCTTTGTGTGATCTTGGAGCCGGTGTTAGTGTTATGCCTCTCTCTTTATATCGTAGACTTGACTTGAGTAAGTTGACACCTACTGAAATATCTTTGCAAATGGCCGATAAATCATCTGCTATTCGTGTCAGTATTTGTGAGGATGTGCCTATTGTGATTGCAAATGTTACTATTCTAACGGACTTTGTTATACTTGATATTCCCGAGGATGATAGTATGTCTATTATTCTTGGAATACATTTTTTGAATATTGCAGGGGCTGTTATTGATTGCAACAAAGGCAATGTCACTTTTCATGTCAATGGTAATGAGCATACGATACACTTTCCGAGGAAACAACCTCACGCCTACAGAATCAATTATATTGGAAAAGCTTCAACTGTTACTATTGGAGGTTTTGAGTTTCCTATTCCTACTATCAAGAAGGCTTATGACATACTTATTGTTGGGGACATACATATCCCCACTGAGGTAACCTAGTGTTATTCGAAAATTCTCCGGTTTAATGTTACTCGGAAAGAGTTTATTAACAAGACCTGATCAACCTTGTTAATGGATTCCTTTTGATGAGCATGGGATAGGTGAATCTAGATAGCACAAACCTTCTGTACCCTCCTTTTACTTTCTTTTAATTAGGTTAAATAAAACAAAATTAGTATTATCTGTCTATTTCCAGACTTATCCATGCAATAAAAAATATCCCAAAAATAAAAGTTCTCCAAATGCCATGAAAATGAAATATGTTTTTTTCTAGAATATTTAAGAAAATATGGCACTGAACACACAACGAGGGGAGCCAGCACGTGGCCTCGAGGGCACAGGGCACACCCCCCCTGCCTCGAGGGCCCCACGTGGCCCCCCTCCACTTATCCTTTCACCCATGCTCTTCTTCTTTCTCCCAAAAAAATCCCCAACCAGCTCAAACCCAAGTTCTAGCTCATTTTGCTGCCATTTTCGATCTCCTTGCTCAAAGCACCATTCACCAAACTGTTTGGGGAGATTGTTCCTTGGTATGTGACTCCTCTATTGGTCCAATTAGTTTTTGTTCTAGTGCTTTATTTGTTGCAAATTTATGCTGTTGTGGTGACCTTGTTCTTGAGCTTGCATGTCAAATTTTCTTGGTTCTTATGTTGACAATGAAATTATACCGCTCAAAATGTTATTCAATTTCTGTTTAAAAATTGAGCTCTGGCACCTCTACAAATCCCTGCTTCCCTCTGCGAAGGGCCTATCTATTTACTTTTATGCAGAGTCATCATCCTCTTATCAAAGAGCACCAGTAGGAGGGCACCTCTTTCATTGCATGTATTACTATTAATTTGCATTGAGTATGATCATGACTAGATCTCTTTTACCATGAATTACAATGTCTAGTCAGTCCTTGATCTTTAAAGGTGCTCTGCATTTATGTTTTGCGGTCTCAGAAAGGGCTAGCGAGATACCATCCTGTTATATTATATCATGATTGTTTTGAAAAAGTGTTGTCATCCGAGGTTTATTATTATTACTCGCTAGTTTATTATGCCATTGATGTGAGTAGTCTTGAGACCTGAAAGTTATTGTGAATATGGTTAGTTCATGATCTTGTTGAAAACATGAATGCTAGCTTACATATTTATAGCAACAAGAGCAAACAGAGTTTGTCAAAGTTTTTCTTTATCACTTTCAGTTTATAAACTGAATTGCTTGAGGACAAGCAAAGGTTTAAGCTTGGGGGAGTTGATACGTCTCCAACGTATCTACTTTTCCAAACCCTTTTGCCCTTGTTTTAGACTCTAACTTGCATGATTTGAATGGAACTAACCCGGATTGACGCTATTTTCAGCAGAACTGCAATGGTGTTGTTTTTGTGCAGAATAAAAAGTTCTCGGAATCGCCTGAAAATAAACGGAGAATTATTTCAGAAAATGTAAAAAATATCTGCAAGAAGATCCTCACTGGGGGGCCCACACCCTGTCTTCGAGGGTGGGGGGCGCGCCCCCTTCCCAGGGCGCGCCCCCTACCTCGAGGGCCCCCCAATGCTCCACTGACGTATCCCCAGATCCTATATCTTCCGTTTCGGGGATAAAAAAATAGGAGAGAAGGAATTATCGCGTTTCACGAGACGAAGCCGCTGCCAAGCCCTAATCTCTCTCGGGACGGCTGATCTGGAGTCCGTTCGGGGCTCCGGAGAGTGGAGATCGTCGCCACCGTCATCATCAACCTTCCTCCATCACCAATTCCATGATGCTCACCGCCATGTGTGAGTAATTCCATCGTAGGCTTGCTGGACGGTGATGGGTTGGATGGGATCTATCATGTAATCGAGTTAGTTTTGTTAGGGTTTGATCCCTAGTATCCACTATGTTCTGAGATTGATGTTGCTATGACTTTGCTATGCTTAATGCTTGTCACTAGGGCCCGAGTGCCATGATTTCAGATCTGAACCTATTATGTTTTCATGAATATATGTGTGTTCTTGATCCTATCTAGAAGTCTATAGTCACCTACTATGTGTTATGATCCAGCAACCCCGAAGTGACAATAATCGGGACCACTCCCGGTGATGACCATCGTTTGAGGAGTTCATGTATTCACTATGTGTTAATGATTTGGTCCGGTACTCCATTAAAAGGAGGCCTTAATATCCCTTAGTTTCCAATAGGACCCCGCTGCCACAGGAGGGCAAGACAAAAGATGTCATGCAAGTTCTTCTCCATAAGCACGTATGACTATATTCGGAATACATGCCTACATTGCATTGATGAACTGAAGCTAGTTCTGTTTCACCCTAGGTTATAACTTCTGCATGATGAATTGCATCCGACGTAATTTCCCATCACCGATCCAATGCCTAGGAGCTTTACCTATATTCCTAGTTGCTTATTTACTTTTTCGTTGCTACTATCACAAAAACTACAAAACACTATCGTTACTTTTACTGCTGCTACCGCCACTATCATATTACTTTGCTACTAAACTATCTTGCTGCAGATACTAAGTTTCCAGGTGTGGTTGAATTGAAAACTCAGCTGCTAATACTTAAGAGTATTCTTTGGCTCCCCTTGTGTCGAATCAACAAATTTGGGTTTAATACCTTACCCTCGAAAACTGTTGTGATCCCCTACACTTGTGGGTTATCAAGGACTGTGTATCCTCCAGCCGGTTAGGCGTCGCGTTCTGAGCATCCAAGAGTGATTGTGGATTGCCAGTGAACATAGTCTGTGAAGGTTTGGAAGTCTACCATGAAGACTTACCAGAGTGATTGGCCCTACAAGAAACCTATTAATGCATGACAAATTTCGGATGATAGTTTCAGAAATCATCATGAACGGCCCAGCACAACCCTGCAAGCCCGCCTAAAGCCCTACATGTTTCCTGTATATAACCTAAACCTAACACACTACTGCCCCAATCTCCTTCCTCCTTCCTCCATCCGATGTCGCCACATTTCTCCTCGTGCCGGTCCTCTGCCTCCACCTCCCTGTCTCCTATCGATGACGGCGGCCCAAGATTCATGGCGACGGCGGCAGCTGTGGCCCGATGGAAGCGGTGGCTAACCCTAGCTACTGCAGCGCACCTCTACTGCTCACAACCATGGATCTGCGGCAGGGGCCTCCCTGCTCCATCTCCCAGGTCGTGAAGCTGCCTCACCATCCGGAGATTCAAAACAGCAAGCGCCAGACGAGGAGAGGACGACGACCGTGACCTGCGGGAGGCCCGAGCTCGAACTCGCCAGCGACGACGACGCATCGCACATGGTCCCTCCCTACTTTTCCCCCATCGATTTCTCTTTCCTTCGTTCCTTCCTTCTGTCCCCCATTCCAATAGACTTTTTTGCTTTGATTTAGATCAGCAGGAGCTCCCTGATACGTCTCCAACGTATCTATAATTTTTGATTGTTCCATGCTATTATTATTCAAGTTTTGGATGTTTAAAGGCTTTACCATACACTTTTATATCATTTTTGGGACTAACCTACTAACCCAAAGGCCCAGTCCAGATTGTTGTTTTTTGCCTATTTCAGGGTTTTGCAGAAAAAGAATATCAAACGGAGTCCAAACGGAATGAAACCTTCGCAAGAGATATTTTTGGAGAAAATCATGCACAGGGAGCTTGAGAACCACGTCAGGGGAGCATCGAGGCCAACACGAGGGTAGGGTGCGCTCCCCCCTGCCCAGGGCGCACCCCCTGCCTCGTGGGCCCCTCGAGCATCCCCCGGTGTCCTCCTTCTTCCTATATAAGTCTACGTATCCCGAAACCTTTGACAATAGAGAGAAAACCCTAATTTCACCGCCATAACCTTCTGTTCCCGTGAGATCCCATCTTGGAGCCTGTTCCGAAGCTCCACCGGAGGGGGATCCATCACGGAGTTCATCATCATCATCATCATCGCCCTCACCATGAGTTGTGAGTAGTTTACCATAGACGTTCGGGTCCATAGCAAGTATCTAGATGGCTTCTTCTCTCTCTCTAGATCTCAATACAAAGTTCTCCTCAGTCTTCGAGGAGATCTATTCGATGTAATCTCTTTTTGCAGTGTGTTTGTCGAGATCCCATGAATTGTGAGTTTATGATCAAGGTTATCTATGAAAGATATTTGGTTCTTCTTTGAACTTTTTATGTGTGCTCATAATATCCTTGCAAGTCTCTTCGAATTATTGGTTTGGTTTGGCCTACTAGATCTATAGTTCTTGCAACGGGAGAAGTGCTTGGCTTTGGGTTCAATCTTGTGGTGTCCTTTTCCAATGACAGTAGGGGCAGCAAGGCACGTATTGTATTGTTGCCATGGAGGATAAAAAGATGGGGTTTATATCATATTGCTTGATTTTATCCCTCTACATCATGTCATCTTGCTTAAGGCGTTAGTCTGTTCTTATGAACTCAATACACTAGATGCATGCTGGATAGCGGTCGATGTGTGGAGTAATAGTAGTAGATGCAGGTAGGAGTCGGTCTACTTGTCTCGGACGTGATGCCTATATACAATGATCATGCCTAGATAGTCTCATAATTATTCGCTTTTCTATCAATTGCTCGACAGTAATTTGTTTACCCGCCGTAGAATATCGCTATCATGAGAGAAGCCACTAGAAAACACTATGGCCCCCGGGTCTATTCTCAACATGTCAATCTACATCTACTTTACTTTTATCGCTTTTATTTGATGTTCTTATAAATCAAAAATACCAAAAATATAAACTATCATCTCTATCAGATCTTACTTTGTAAGTGACCGTAAAGGGATTGACAACCCCTTATTGCGTTGGCTGCGAAGTTCTTATTTGTTTGTGCAGGTGCGAGGGACTCACGCGTGGTCTCCTACTGGATTGATACCTTGGTTCTCAAAAACTGAGGGAAATACTTACGCTACTGTGATGCATCTACCTTTCCTCTTCGAGGGAATACAACGCAAGCTCGAGAAGTAGCAAGAAGAATTTCTGGCATCATTGTCGGGCAAGCTTACGCAAAAGTCATATACCAAGTACCTATCACAAACCCTTATCCTTCGCATTACATTTATTTTCCTCTCATTTTCCTCTCCCCCACTTCACCCTTGACGTTTTATTTGCCCTTCTTCCACCATGTGTTTATCGTTCGCTTGCTTCTTGTTTGCTTGTGTGTGCTGCTTGCTTGCTTGTCATCATGTCTAGCACGCCTATCATTATCAACACTCCCGAGAGTGAGGTCCTCAACTTTAAACAAAGGGAGGAAGAAAACTTAAAAGATGCCTTCTGAATTTGAAACTAGTGTTAAGGAGTTTATGATCTCGCAAAAGAATTTCAATGCTATGCTTGAAGAGAAATTGCTTAAGGTTGATGAATTGGCTAGAAGTGTGGATAGAATTACTCTTGATGTTGATTCTTTGAAACTTAGATCTATCCCACCTAAGCATGATATCAATGAGTCTCTCAAAGCCATGATAATTTCCATTGATGAATGCAAAGAAAGAACCGCTAGGATGCGTGCTAAAAGGGAAGATTATATTAAAGCGTGTTCTTCTAGTTATCATGAAATTAAAGATGAAGATCTGAAAGTTACTGATGTGTCTCCTATTAGATCCTTGTTTTCTAGTATAACTCTTGATGAAGATAGGACTGGAGATGATTCTGCTTTAAGGTGTCCCAATGATTCGGAGTTTTTAGATCTTGATGCTAAAATTGTTAAAAGTGGGAGTGAAGAAATTAAAACTTTGCATAGTGATGAACCCACTACTTTGGATTTCAAGGGATTCAATTATCACAATTTCTCTTTGATTGATCGTATTTCCTTATTGCAATCCGTGCTAAATTCTCCGCATGCTTATAGTCAAACTAAAGCTTTCACCAAACACATAATTGATGCTTTGATGCAATCTTATGAAGAAAAACTTGAGTTAGAAGTTTCTATCCCTAGAAAGCTTTATGATGAATGCGAACCTACTATCAAAATAAAAATAGAAGATCATGAATGCTATGCTTTGTGTGATTTGGGTGCAAGTGTCTCCACTATCCCAAAAACTTTGTGTGATTTGCTAGGGTTCCATGAGCATGATGATTGTTCTTTAAATTTGCATCTTGCGGATTCCACTATTAAGAAACCTATGGGAAGAATTAATGATGTTCTTATTGTTTCCAATAGGAATTATGTGCTCGTAGATTTCATTGTCCTTGATATAGATTGCTATCCTTCATGTCCTATTATTCTTGGTAGACCTTTCCATAGAACGATTGGTGCAATTATTGATATGAAGGAAGGAAATATTATATTCCAACTTCTGTTAAGGAAGGGCATGGAACATTTACCTAGAAAGAAAATCAAATTACCATATGAATCTATCATGAGAGCCACTTATGGATTGCCTTCCAAAGATGGCAATACCTAGATTTATCTTGTATCGTGCCTAACTAAGGGCGTAAAATGATAGCGCTTGTTGGGAGGCAACCCAACTTTATATTTTTTTTTGTTTTTGTTGCTGTTAGGGAATAATTATTGCATCTAGCCTCTGATTAGATGTGGTTTCATGTTTTGTTTAGTGTAGAACCTTTGGGAAGACTTGTGAGAAGTTTATGTGATCTTGCTGTGAAAAACAGAATCGTTGGCGCTAGCTAAAGTGGTCTTGAGATTTAACTGGAGAGTGCTATTTAGCTAATTCTTTTGAAGATGATTCGTAGACAAATTCCACAAATTTAACAATTTTGTTTGAATTTTTTTGGAGTTCCAAAAGTAGGCGAAACCTGCAGATTACTACAGACTGTTTTGTTTTTGACAGATTCTGTTTTTTGTGTGTTGTTTGCTTATTCCGATGCATCTATGAGTAGTATTGGAAGATATGGACCATAGAGAAGTTGGAATACAGTAGGTTTAACACCAATATAAAAAATAATGAATTCATTGCTGCACCTTTGAGTAGTGGTTTGCTTTCTTATACTAACGGAGCTCACGAGAATTTTTGTCTAAGTTTTGTGTTGTCAAGTTTTCAAGTTTTGAGTATTGCTTTGATGGAATATGGAACAAGGAGTAGCAAAGGCATAAGCTTGGGGATGCCCATGGCACCCCAATTAAATTCAAGATAATCAAAAGCCTAAGCGTGGGGATGCCCCGGGAAGGCATCCCCTCTTTCATCTTCATCCATCGGTAACTATACTTGGAGCTATATTTTTATTCACAACATGATATGTGTTTTGCTTGGAGCGTCTTGTATAATTTGAATCTTTGCTTGTTACTTTGTCACAATCATTCTTGCTGGACACACCTATTTGAGAGAGTTAAATATGGCCTAGAAATTGTTAGAACACTCTATGTGCTTCAGTCATATCTTTTGAGTTGAATAGTTTTTGCTCTAGTGCTTCACTTATATCTTTTAGAGCACGGTGGTGGTAATATTTTGTAGAAATTGTTGAACTCTCATGCTTCACTTATATCTATTTTTGAGTCTATTAAAACATCATGGTAATGTGTTTAGGCTAAGAAACTAGTCTTCACATGATAGACATCCAATGTCAATGTAGTAAAAAAATCACACCAAGTGCATTGAATAGATGAGATGTTGGATGCTTGATAATTGTTTTGAGACATGAGGATAGTGATATTAGAGTCATGCTAGTGGAGTTATTATGAAATTGAGAAATACTAGTGTTAAGGTTAGTGATTCCCGTAGCATGCACGTATGGTGAACCGCTATGTGACGAAGTTAGAGCATGAGGTATTTGCAGAGTGCCAACCTTTGTGTGGAGGTTGGGGGCGCGCGATGGTTAACTCCTACCAACCTCCCCCCTAGGAGCATGCGTTGATTGCTTTGTTGATGACTCTTAGATTTTTGCAATAAGTATATGAGTTCTTATGACTAATGTTGAGTCCATGGATTATACGCACTCTCACCCTTCCACTATTGCTAGCCTCTCTTGTACCGCGCAACTTTTGCCGGTGCCATACACCCACTATATATCCTTCCTCAAAACAGCCACCATATTATTTCTCCAAACAGCCACCATACCTACCTATCATGGCATTTCCATAACCATTCCGAGATATATTGCCATGCAACTTTACACCGTTCTGTTCATATGACACGCATCATATTGTCATATTACAATTGCATGATCATGTAGTTGACATTGTATTTGTGGCAAAGCCACCATGCATATTTTTTATACATGTCGCTCTTGTTTCATTGCACATCCCGGTACACCGCTGGAGGCATTCATATAGAGTCATACTTTGTTGTTGTAGCATCGAGTTATAATATCGAGTTGTAATTAAAGTGTGATGATCATCATTATTAGAGCATTGTCCCATGGGAGGAAAGGCTAAATCTATAAAGCCCCTCCACAAAAAAAAGGCCAAAGAAAAAAGGCCAAAAAAAGAAAAAGGGACAATTGCTACTATCTTTTTTTCCACACCTGTGCTTCAAAGTAGCACTATGTTCTTCGTTGTAGAGAGTCTCATGTTTAGTCACTTTCATATACTAGTGGGAATTTTCGTTATAGAACTTGGCTTGTATATTCCAACGATGGGCTTCCTCAAATGCCCTAGGTCTTCGTGAGCAAGCAAGTTGGATGCACACCCACTAGTTTCTTTTGTTGAGCTTTCATTCATATATAGCTCTAGTGCATCCCTTGCATGGTAATCCCTACTCACTCACATTGATATCTATTGATGGGCATCTCCATAGCCCATTGATACGTCTAGTTGATGTGAGACTATCCCCCTCTCTTTTTATCTTCTCCACAACCACCTCTATTCCACCCATAGTGCTATGTCCATGGCTCACGCTCATGAATTGCGTGAAAGTTGAAAGGTTTGAAAAGATACAGTATGAAAACAAGTGCATGGCTGAAATCGAGGTTTGTGCATGATATGAATATTTTCTGTGATGAAGAGGGAGCATAGCCAGACTATATGATTTTGTAGGGATAACTTTCTTTAGCCATAGTATATTGAGAAGACATTATTGCTTTGTTAGTATGCTTGAAGTATTACTGTTTCTTATGTCAATATAGACTTTTATCTTGAATCTTTCAGATCTGAACATTCATGCCACAATTAAGAGAATTACATTGAAAAACTATATTGGATAGCATTCCACATCAAAAATTCTTTCTTTATCATTTACCTACTCGAGGACGAGCAGGAATTAAGCTTGGGGATGCTTAATACATCTCTGACGTATCTATAATTTTTTATTGTTCCATGCTATTATTTATGAAGTCTTGGATGTTTAATGGGCTTTATCATACACTTTTATATCATTTTTGGGACTAACCTACTAACCCAAAGGCCTAGTCCAGATTGCTGATGTTTGCCTGTTTCAGGGTTTTGCCGAAAAAGAATATCAAACGGAGTCCAAACGGAATGAAACCTTCGCGAGAGATATTTTTGGAGAAAACCACCCACAAGGAGCTTGAGAACCATGTCAGGGGAGCGTTAGGCGCCCACGAGGGTGGGGGCGCGCCCCTGCCTCGTGGGCCCCTCGAGCGTCCCCTGGTGTCCTCCTTCTTCCTATATAAGTCTACGTACCCCAAACCCTTCGACAATAGAGAGAAAACCCTAATTCCACCGCCGTAACCTTCTGTTCCCATGAGATCCCATCTTGGAGCCTGTTCCCGAGCTCCACCGGAGGGGGATCCATCACGGAGTTCTTCATCATCATCATCATCGCCCTCACCATGAGTTGTGAGTAGTTTACCACAGACCTTCGGGTCCATAGCTAGTATCTAGATGGCTTCTTCTCTCTCTCTGGATCTCAATATAAAGTTCTCCTCGGTCTTTGAGGAGATCTATTCGATGTAATCTCTTTTAGCGGTGTGTTTGTCGAGATCCGATGAATTGTGAGTTTATGATAAAGGTTATCTATGAAAGATATTTGGTTCTTCTCTGAACTTTTTATGTGTGCTCATAATATCCTTGCAAGTCTCTTCGAATTATTGGTTTGGTTTGGCCTACTAGATCTATAGGTCTTGCAATGTGAGAAGTGGCCTACTAGATCTAGATCTATGCAGCATAGTAGCGTAAGTATTTCCCTCGGTTCTTGAGAACGAAGGTATCAATCCAGTAAGAGACCACGCACGAGTCCCTCGCACCTACACAAACAAATAAGAACTTCGCAGCCAACGCGATAAGGGGTTGTCAATCCCTTTATGGTCACTTACGAAAGTAAGATCTGATAGAGATGATAGTTTATATTTTTGGTATTTTGGTTTATAAGAACATCAAATAAAAGCGATAAAAGTAAAGTAGATGTAGGTTGATATGTTGAGAATAGACCCGGGGGCCATAGTGTTCTCTAGTGGCTGCTCTCATGATAGCGATATTCTACGGCGGGTAAACAAATTACTGTCGAGCAATTGATAGAAAAGCGAATAATTATGAGACTATCTAGGCATGATCATTGTATATAGGCATCACGTCCGAGACAAGTAGACCGACTCCTGCCTGCATCTACTACTATTACTCCATACATCGACTGTTATCCAGCATGCATCTAGTACTCCCACTGCAAGAACTATAGATCTAGTAGGCCAAACCAAACCAATAATTCGAAGAGACTTGCAAGGATATTATGAGCACACATAAAGAGTTCAGAAAAGAACCAAATATTTCTCATAGATAATCTTGATCATAAACCCACAATTCATCGAATCTCCACAAACACACCGCAAAAAGAGATTACATCGAATAGATCTCCTCGAAGACCGAGGAGAACTTTGTATTGAGATCTAGAGAGAGAGAAGAAGCCATCTAGATACTAGTTATGGACCTGAATGTCTGTGGTAAACTACTCACAACTCATGGTGAGGCGATGATGATGATGTAGAAGCACTCCGTGATGGATCCCTCCTCCGGCAGAGCTCCGGAACTGGCCCCAAGATGGGATCTCACGGGAAAAGAAGGTTACGGCGGTGGAACTAGGGTTTTCTCTCCTCTTCTGATGGTTTTGGGGTACGTAGGCTTATATAGGAAGAAGGAGGACATCGGGGGCCTCACGAGGGGTCCACGAGGTAGGGGCGCGCCCTAGGGGGGCGTGCCCCCCACCCTCGTGGGCACCTCGTGGCCCTTACACCGTGGTTATCAAGTCTCCCGTGCATTATTTTCTCCAAAAAATATCTCTCCCGAAGGTTTCATTCCGTTTGGACTCCGTTTGATATCCCTTTTCTGTAAAACTCTAAAACAGGCAAAAAAACAGCAATCTGGACTTGGCCTTTGGGTTAGTAGGTTAGTCCCACAAATAATATAAAAGTGTATGGAAAAGCCCATTAGACATCCAAAACATCATAAATAATAGCATGGAACAATCAAAAATTATAGATACGTTGGAGACATATCACCATCATATTGATTTCCACACAATCAAGTTGATGAAAATTATGCCACATGAATTTTCATGCTATTGTACCAAGATGAGGGTGCTGCTTGTTGCCATGGAATGCTTAGTTTGTTGCCATGTATAGTGCTTGAAGATTTGCCCTCTTAAGTCCTCTTAAAATAGTTTGGCCATAGTTTGTATCTACACGTGCCTTGAGCATCCATATTTTGCCCAGCTGATATATCTTTTTTATTATCTAGATTTGTTCTCATGGTGGTTAACTTAGTTTTTTAATGCCATTGTTTAGTGGAGGTCATTGGTATATATTGTTTATCCGAGCGTATATATACAAAGAAAGTGGAGGCTCCTTTTTCAGAACAGTTCCAAGAAAATTCAAAGTGAAGTAATATTAATGTTTGTAAATCACAACGTCCACCACTGAATGTCTCTGCACATTTATAGGCCTTGATTTGATATAAAAAATCCAATTTATCTTCTTGCTTATGTCCTGGATTTTACTATGACTCTTTCTATGATTTCTTGTTACACGGCATGTTGCCCCATAGGTGTAGATGCTTAAACATTCCTACTGTAGGTGTGCCTTTCACATGTTTGCTGAGGTGTTCGATAAAAAATCTGGCCATATGCAATTCCATCAAAATAGCTTAGAAATTGCTACTCCGTGGTGTACATGTAAGTCCCCGGAGTTCCCATGTCATACTTAATTAATTGTGTGCATGAAGTATTATAGCTTGCATAAACTAAGGTGACTTTTTACTATTATGTATATGAGTGTTCAAGCTTCCATACACTAATTATGATCACAAGAAACATAGACATGCTTCTGATTTGCTCTGAAGATATTAAATATGAAATTGTTGGAGGGTATGTGGTAGGATTTTATAGTTAAGTAGTGCCTTCTGTTTCATGGTGATACATTTTTGGTTCTCCTAGTCTAAGAATGCAATATGTACAACATGGGCCAATGAAGAAAAGAAACTTCAGACTTTCGCTTGTACCTTAATAACCTTGCTTTGCTTCGATACAGTACTAGAGTGACCATCAATTTTTGTTCTTGTGTTCTGATTTGGCTTGTACCTTGATAATTGTGAAGTAATTTTTAAGCCATGTATATAGACTAAATTTTTAGTTCTCATGCAAGCTTTATCTTGTATACATATATACTGGTTCATTTCATTACTATTTCCTGTTATAAATAATAGTACTATGATGTCAAGTCGACAGCAAGTATTGTTACTATAAAGATTGAAGAATCTTGGAGATGTAATTCTTTTTTATCTCAACTGTAATTCTCTTTTTTGTACTATCTATTCATATCTATAAATATCTAATATTCTTGTAAATATGCTAGGTAACGAGCTACTTAGTGTTGCCTATCACAATCAACCACGACATGATGGTTGCCACAAAGGGCCGAGGACAAGAACGTGAACAAGTCTCAATAGTTTATATGTTTTGTTGATGTAAAATGGATTGTACTGGTTCTTAACCTTGATGTGCGATATATTTTGTTAATCTATGTTGTAAGTTACCATTTCATAGAGGATTTTGGAGGATGTTATAAATTTCTACGTTGATACATACAGATGGTTGTATACTGGATGAACTGTGTACTGTTTGACACTTTGCAAATACTTCCTCTTGGGTCAAAACTGGAATTATGATTTGTGTGATGCATTATGCCAAAAACATACTGGGTCAAAATTAAGTCGAACTAAATGGGTTAATGGGCTCGATTTAATTTACATAATCCATGACGAATTTTATGACGAAGAATGGTATCCACGTAGGCAGCCATGTGGCAATTGAAAATCCTATGTGGCATCAATCCATGACGGTCTGCTCTGTCACAATGGTTTGGGCCTGGGTGGGCTTGGGGCAGATCCGTGATGGTCAGGAATCGTCAAGGAAGGTACAATGTCAAAGTATGATGCGATATACATTACGGATTTCATATCCGTCATGTCTGGACACCCATGACAGTTTTTCACTTATGCGTGATGGATTGGATCCGTCATGTATTAACAGATTTCTTGTAGTGTGGGCGAGGACTGGGTGTCCTTAGCTCAAGGGGAATAAGGTGAAGACACTGTCTTTTGAGTTCAATCTCAGCCTCCCTAACCAGACGGACAGTTGTCACAGCAACTAGAACTGGTCTACCAAATTCCTGTCGTCTCCAAGCTACTGGTTCTATCTTCCAACTCATTTACATTTCAGTTTGTCTTCGTGAAGTCACTTCTTGCTTATGTGATCTGATTGACTTCAATGTGTGAAGACTATTACCTGTTTAGCTTCATTTTGTCTTCCATTCTGATCCATACTACCTAGCTGATGATAGTCTTCGTACTTTCACTATAATGTTTACTTGACTATGGCTTGTCTAGTGTAGTTTATCTTCCGCTGCATATCCATAGGTTCATTCTATCTGTTTGTCTTCAAAGATCTCGTGTTTTGAATACTTTCATAAAAATCGCCTATTCACCCCCCTCTAGTCGATAACGAGCACTTTTAGGATGAAGCTAAGAAAAGGTCAAAAATAAATAAGGACAATGCTGCAAAGAAGGAATATCACCATGCTACAGGGTCAGGTGGCTACAAGGTTGCCAGGTCTAAGTAGGGGAAAAATGAGAACAACCTGATTGATAAAGGAATCATTCCAGAGCCATTGGAGTGGACCGAACAGGAAAATACTTGGTTCTACGGGCATGGGGGAACGTTGGACCCAGAAACAGGGAAGTGTATTTATACAAAAGATCAACTTACAATAGCCGTCAAAGCCCTTCAAGATGCATTCAAGAACGTGCAGGATGGGAAGTTCCAACCCGACAAAGAGAACGACGAGCTGACACGCGCCCTCGAGAATCCTGAACACAGTGGACGAACACGAGGCACATCAGGCTCCGTTCCGTGGAAGGTTGGGTTTCCCGACTCTAGTGACACTTATATAAGTCGAGGGATAAAAAAGAAACAAGAGGCAGACCGGCTGCAGAAGATAGAAGAAAAATTAGCGTTGCGGGAGAAGAAAATAGAGGCACTTACTAGCCAGCAAGCTACCGGCCCATCTCAGCGGCACAGAGATCCTGCATTTGATACTGCTGGCCCACCATCTCATCGAAAAAGCAGCACGGCTTCCACAAAGCTCGTTCGGCCCATAGATGATATCATGACTCCTCGCTACCCCGTGGATGATATCATGCAGAGGAAACATTGTGATCTACATGCGAAATGCATGAACATATCCATGAAGGTGGCAGTCGGCTTTGCCTTACCTCCTTCACCTGATGCAACTCACCATTGCTCTCTGATTCCAGATGGCTATGCAGTTGTCGGGGTGGATGAAATTATCAACGGATTTGAGCAGCTGGAGCTTGACTTCCCTACAGGTGAAGGGGAGACTGCACTAGGAGATGCGAGAGGACTACCATTCTATGGAAAAAGGAACACATCGTCCTTCCACAATGGACGCCGCATTAGCAGACTACACCGGAGGAGGCCCCTCGGCAGACTCCTCATAGTAGCAATACAACTCTATCTCCATTGCCTCAGCTGTCTCTACCGCGTCAGCAGACTCCGCTGCCTCAGGTGTCTTCGCCGCATCAGTAGACTCCGCCAGAGGAGGCCCCTCAGCAGACTGTGCCGCGACAGCAGACTACACCTCCTCTGCTGCCTAAGCCCCGATGGAAGAGAATCGCTGCTTCAGCGGCTAGTAGTGCAACTGCGAAGAAATCCAGAGCATGCATACGCATCAAGGAGGGTCCTGCCAAGTTACCATGCCAAATGAGTGATGGGGAACTCAAGAAGGTCGTGCAAGCCGATGTGAAACGCCATCTTGCACCGACACGGCCTGAGTGAAAGGAGAAAATAGATCCGATAAAAGTGAAGTGCTATCTGGAAAACCTTATGTGACCACCGCCGCCTCCGCTGCGATCTAACTATGATCTCTCTATTATCAAGTGATACGTCTCCAACGTATCTATAATTTTTTATTGTTCCATGCTACTATATTATCCTTCTAGGATGTCTTATGGGCTTTATTATACACTTTTATATGATTTTTGGGACTAACCTATTAACCCAGAGCCCAGTGCCAGTTTCTGTTTTTCTCCTGTTTTAGGGTTTTACAGAAAAGGAATATCAAACGGTGTGCAATTGACGAGCCAATTTTTTACGATTTTTTCTGGACCAAAAGAAGCCCCCGAAGCAAAAGAGGTGGGCCAGGAGAGCCACGGGCTCCCCTCGAGGGTGGAGGGCGCGCCCCCCTATCTCGAGGACGGCCCGTAGCTCCACGTTACTTGGCCCTGACTCCAAAAATACCTATAAATGCTGAAACCTCCAGAAAGATACCTAGATCGGGAGTTCCGCCGCCGAAAGCCTCTGTAGCCACCAAAAACCAATCTAGACCCCGTTCCGGCACCCTGCCGGAGGGGGGAACCCTCTCCGCTGGCTATCTTCATCATCCCGGCGCTCTCCATGACGAGGAGCGAGTAGTCCACCCTCGGGGCTGAGGGTATGTATTAGTAGATATGTGTTTGATCTCTCTCTCGTGTTCTTGAGATGGCACGATCTTGATGTATCGCGAGCTTTGCTATTCTAGTTGGATCTTCATCTACCCCTCTACTCTCTTGTAATGGATTGAGTTTTCCCTTTGGAGTTATCTTATCGGATTGAGTCTTTAAGGATTTGAGAACACTTGCTACATGTCTTGCACGTGTTTATCTGTGGTGACAATGGGATATCATGTGATCTACTTGATGTATGTTTTGGTGATCAACTTGCGGGTTCCGTGACCTTGGGAACCTATGCAAAGGGGTTGGCACACGTTTTCGTCTTGACTTTCCGGTAGAAACTTTCGGGCACTCTTTGAAGTACTTTTTGTTGGTTGAATAGATGTTTCTGAGATTGTGTGATGCATATTGTATAATCATGCCCACGGATACTTGAGGTGACAATGGAGTATCTAGGTGACATTAGGGTTTTGGTTGATTTGTGTCTTAAGGTGTTATTCTAGTACGAACTCTACGATAGATTGAACGTTACTACGGACTCTTGAATAGATCGATCAGAAAGAATAACTTTGAGGTGGTTTCGTACCCTACCATAATCTCTTCGTTTGTTCTCCTCTAGTAGTTACTTGGGAGTGACTCTTTGTTGCATGTTGAGGGCTAGTAATATGATCCAATTATGTTATCCTTGTCGAGAGAACTTGCACTAGTGAAAGTATGAACCCTAGGCCTTGGCTACTATCATTGCAACACCGTTTATGCTCATGTTTACCACTTGCTACCTTGCTGTTTTTATATTTTCAGTTTACAAAAACCTATATCTACCATCCATATTGCACTTGTATCACCATCTCTTCGTCGAACTAGTGCACCTATACAATTTACCATTGTATTGGGTGTGTTGGGGACACAAGAGACTCTTTGTTATTTGGTTGCAGGGTTGCTTGAGAGAGACCATCTTCATCCTACGCCTCCCACGGATTGATAAACCTTAGGTCATCCACTTGAAGGAAATTTAGTACTGTCCTACAAACCTCTGCACTTGGAGGCCCAACAACGTCTACAAGAAGAAGGGTGCATAGTAGACATCAATCTCTTTTCTGGCGACGTTGCCTGGGAGGTTAGCGCTTGAAGGTGTATCTTTAGATCTTGCAATCGAATCTTTTAGTTTCTTGTTTCATCACTAGTTTTGTTTATAAAATAATACTACAAAAAATGGAATTGAGGTTACCTCATATGCTTCATCTCTTTAATATCTTTCGTGAAAATGATGGGAAGGAAAATTGTGCTCAAGTACTAGAAGAAGAATTACATAGAATGCTTGGCACAAAATATGTGCATGATGAGCATGATTGCAATGTTGTTAGTATGAATTCCTTGAATACCCATGATGCTAATGATATGCAAAGCCACAAGCTTGGGGAAGCTATGTTTGATGAAGATTATATGTTTAGTCCCCCAAGTTTTGATGAGGAAATTTATTATGATGAAAGCATGCCTCCTATTTATGATGATTATATTGATGAAAATGGATTTGGAGAGGTCGTGCCTTTATTTGGTGATGAATCCACTATTTCGGAAGAGGTTCCAATTGATTATGAGAACAAAGTTGCTATCTATGATGATTATTGTGATGACATGTATGCTATTAAGAATAATGATAACCATGAAACTTGTCATCATGATTTTAGTTTTCAATTGGATTATGCTTCACATGATAGTTATTTTGTTGAGTTTGCTCCCACTACTATTAATGAGAATAAATTTGTTTATGTGGAGAGTAATAAAATTTCTATGCAAGTAGATCATGAAAATAATGCTTTATGTGATGGTTATATTGTTGAATTCATTCATGATGCTACTGAAAATTATTATGAGAGAGGATCATATGCTTGTAGGAATTGCGATAATATCAAGTTTCCTCTCTATGTGCGTAAAGTTTTGAAGCTATGCTTGTTTCCCCTTCCTATGCTAGTTGATTATCGTTCTCATAAGTTGTTTGCTTACAAAATCCCTATGCATAGGAAGTGGGTTAGACTTAAATGTGCTATTCATATGCTTCATGATGCTCCCGTTATGTTTCAATTATTATCTTTTATGTGAGCATCATTATGCCTAGCTAGGGGCGTAAAACGATAGCGCTTGTTGGGAGGCAACCCAACTTCATATTTTTTGTTTTTGTTGCTGTTAGGGAATAAATATTGCATCTAGCCTCTGATTAGATGTGGTTTCATGTTTTGTTTAGTGTTTGTGCCAAGTAGAACCTTTGGGAAGACTTGTGTGAAGTTTATGTGATCTTGCTGTGCAAAACAGAATCATTAGCGCTCGCTAAAGTAGTCTTCAGATTTTACTGGAGCGTGCTATTTAGTTGATTATTTTTGCAGATGATTGGTAGACAAATGCCGCAAATTTACCAATTTAGTTTGATTTTTTTCGAGTTCCAGATGTAGGCGTAACCTGCAGATTACTACAGACTGTTCTGTTTTTGACAGATTCTGTTTTTCGTGTGTTGTTTGCTTATTTCAATGCATCTATGAGTAGTATTGGGAGGTATGAACCATAGAGGAGTTGGAATACAGTAGGTTTTACACCAATATAAACAAATAATGAGTTCATTGTTGTACCTTTGAGCAGTGGTTTGCTTTCTTATACTAACGGAGCTCACGAGAATTTTTTTCTAAGTTTTGTGTTGTGAAGTTTTCAAGTTTTGAGTATTGCTTTGATGGACTATGGAACAAGGAGTAGCAAAGGCCTAAGCTTGGGGATTCCCATGGCACCCCAAGTAAATTCAAGATAATCAAAAGCCTAAGCTTGGGGATGCCCCGGGAAGGCATCCCCTCTTTCGTCTTCATCCATCGGTAACTATACTCGGAGCTATATTTTTATTCACCACATGATATGTGTTTTGCTTGGAGCGTCAATTTATTTTAGTTTTTTTTGCTTGATGTTTGAATAATATCCCAAGATCTGAAGTTCTTAAATGTTAGAGAGTATTCACATAGTTACATAATTATTCAACTACTCATTGATCTTCACTTATATCTTTCGGAGTAGTTTGGTGTTTGCTCTAGTGCTTCACTTATATCTGTTAGAGCACGGCGGTGGTTTTATTTTGAAGAAATAGATGAACTCTCATGATTCAATTATATCCTTTTGAGAGTCTATTAAAACAGCATGGTAATGTGTTTAGGCTATAAAACTAGTCTTCACATGATAGACATCCAATATCAATGTAGTAAAAACTTTCACACTAAGTGCATTGAATATGATGAGAAGTTGGATGCTTGATAATTGTTTTGAGATATGAGGATAGTGATATTAGAGTCATGCTAGTGGAGTTATTATGAAATTGAGAAATACTTGTGTTACGGTCAGTGATTCCCGTAGCATGCACGTATGGTGAACCACTATGTGACGAAGTTAGAGCATGAGGTATTTGTAAAGTGTCAACCTTTGTGTGGAGGTCGGGGGCGCGCGATGGTTAACTCCTACCAACCACCACCCTAGGAGCATGCGTTGATTGATTTGTTTTGATGACTCGTAGATTTTTGCAATAAGTATATGAGTTCTTATGACTAATGTTGAGTCCATAGATTATACGCACTCTCACCCTTCCACCATTGATAGCCTCTCTTGTACCGCGCAACTTTCGCCGGTACCATACACCCACTATATATCCTTCCTCAAAACAGCCAGCATACCTACCTATCATGGCATTTCCATAGCCATTCCGAGATATATTGCCATGCAACTTTCCACCGTTCCTTTCAAATGACATGCATCATATTGTCATATTGCCATTGCATGATCATGTAGTTGACATCGTATTTGTGGCAAGGCCACTATGCATAATTTTTGTACATGTCACTCTTGTTTCATTGAACATGCCGGTACACCACCGAAGGCATTCATATAGAGTCATACTTTGTTGTAGTATCGAGTTATAATATCGAGTTGTAATGAAAGTGTGATGATCATCATTATTAGAGCATTGTCCCATGGGAGGAAAGGCTAAATCTATATAGCCCCTCCACAGAAAAAAGAAAAAAATAAATAAAAAGAAAGGCCCAAAAAAAGAAAAAAAGAAAAAAGGGGACAATTGCTACTATCTTTTTCCACACTTGTGCTTCGAAGTAGCACCATGTTCTTCATGATAGAGAGTCTCATGTTTAGTCACTTTCATTAACTAGTGGGAATTTTCATTATAGAACTTGGCTTATATATTCCAACGATGGGCTTCCTCAAATGCCCTAGGCCTTCGTGAGCAAGAAAGTTGGATGCACACCCACTAGTTTCTTTTGTTGAGCTTTCATTCATACTTAGCTCTAGTGCATCCGTTGCATGGCAATCCCTACTCACTCACATTGATATCTATTGATGGGCATCTCCATAGCCCGTTGATACGCCTAGTCGATGTGAGACTATCTCCCTCCTTTTTGTCTTCTCCACAACCACCTCTATTCCACCCATAGTGCTATGTCCATGGCTCACGCTCATGTATTGCGTGAAAGTTGAAAGGTTTGAAAAGATAGAGTATGAAAACAAATGGTTGGCGGAAATCGGGGTTGTGCATGATATGAATATTTCTGGGTGATAACGAGGGAGCATAGCCAACACTATATGATTTTGTAGGGATAACTTTCTTTAGCCATAGTATTTTGAGAAGACATGATTGCTTTGCTAGTATGCTTGAAGTATTGTTATTTCTTATGTCAATATAGACTTTTATCTTGAATCTTTCAGATCTGAACATTCATGACACAATTAAGAGAATTACATTGAAAACTATATTGGTTAGCATTCCACATAAAAAATTCTTTCTTTATCATTTACCTACTCGAGGACGAGCAGGAATTAAGCTTGGGGATGCTGATACATCTCCAACGTATCTATAATTTTTTTATTGTTCCATGCTATTATATTATCCTTCTAGGATGTCTTATGGTCTTTATTATACACTTTTATATTATTTTTGGGACTAACCTATTAAACCAGAGCCTAGTGCCAGTTTCTGTTTTTCTCTTGTTTTAGGGTTTTACAGAAAAGGAATATCAAACGGAGTCCAATTAACGAGCCAATTTTTTTTATTTTTTCTGGACCAAAAGAAGCCCCCGAAGCAAAAGAGGTGGGCCAGGAGAGCCACGGGCTACCCTCGAGGGTGGAGGGCGCGCCCTGGGAAGGGGGGCGCGCCCCCCTATCCCGAGAACGGCCCGTAGCTCCCCTTTACTTGGCCCCGACTCCAAAAACTCCTATAAATGCTGAAACCTCCAGAAAGAAACCTAGATCGGGAGTTTCGCCGCCGAAAGCCTCTTTAGCCACCAAAAACCAATCTAGACCCCGTTCTGGCACCCTGCTGGAGGGGGGAACCCTCTCCGACGACTATCTTCATCATCCCGGCGCTCTCCATGACGAGGAGGGAGTAGTCCACCCTCGGGGCTGAGGGTATGTATCAGTAGCTATGTGTTTGATCTCTCTCTCTCTCTCTCTCTCGTGTTCTTGAGATGGCACGATCTTGATGTATCACGAGCTTTGCTATTCTAGTTGGATATTCTTCTCCGCCTCTACTCTATTGTAATGGATTGAGTTTTCCCTTTGGAGTTATCTTATCGGATTGAGTCTTTAAGGATTTGAGAATACTTGATGTATGTCTTGCACGTGTTTATCTGTGGTGACAATGGGATATCATGTGATCTACTTGATGTATGTTTTGGTGATCAACTTGCGGGTTCCGTGACCTTGGGAACCTATGCATAGGAGTTGGCACACATTTTCGTCTTGACTTTCCGGTAGAAACTTTGGGGCACTCTTTGAAGTACTTTGTGTTGGTTGAATAGATGTTTCTGAGATTGTGTGATGCATATCATATAATCATGCCCACAGATACTTGAGGTGACAATGGAGTATCTAGGTGACACTAGGGTTTTGGTTGATTTGTGTCTTAAGGTGTTATTCTAGTACGAACTCTATGATAGATTGAACGTTACTATGGACTCTTGAATAGATCGATTAGAAGGAATAACTTTGAGGTGGTTTCGTACCCTACCATAATCTCTTCATTTGTTCTCCGCTATTAGTTACTTTTGAGTGACTCTTTGTTGTATGTTGAGGGCTAGTAATATGATCCAATTATGTTATCCTTGTCGAGAGAACTTGCACTAGTGAAAGTATGAACCCTAGGCCTTGTCTACTATCATTGCAACACCGTTTATGCTCACGTTTACCACTTGCTACCTTGCTGTTTTATATTTTCAGTTTACAAAAACCTATATCTACCATCCATATTGCACTTGTATCACCATCTCTTCGCCGAACTAGTGCACCTATACAATTTACCATTGTATTGGGTGTGTTTTGGACACAAGAGACTCTTTGTTATTTGGTTGCAGGGTTGCTTGAGAGAGACCATCTTCATCCTACGGCTCCCACGGATTGATAAACCTTAGGTCAACCACTTGAGGTAAATTTGCTACTGTCCTACAAACCTCTGCACTTGGAGGCCCAACAACGTCTACAAGAAGGGTGCGTAGTAGACATCATCAAGTCACGTAAATAACATGTGAAGCAGCCGGGAAGTAGTAGTAGTGCAAGTGGGAAAACAATTCCCCAGCTCAGAGAACAGAAAAACCAATCGTGCCCCCTCTCAAGGTGTTTTCTGATACCGTTTATGATCCGGAGGTACCGGCCCATGATATTGATTTCATTCTTGGTCAATACTTAGGCGAGCATGGGGAGTTCCCCATGGCTGATTTAGCATACAAATACCAGCACGGGAAGCCTCCCGTCAGACCTGAGGAGCTCCGGCATCTACCAACACAAATGCAAAGATTGCATGAGTGGTACATCGAAGCCTCAAAGGAATGGAGCAACTTTCTCATGGTGGGAATTAAAGATGAGCATTACTTTAATGGAGACGAGGAGATATGCATTGATTTTGAAGAATTATTTCAGTTATACAATCAAAACGCCCTCAAAATATGTATCGTCAGTTGCTATTGTTTGTAAGTATTATTTCTGTAATTAAGTCTCTAGCTCAACTCGTTCATTGCATGTATAATTATCCTCACTATATTATGCAGTTGGATGATTCTCGAATACAAAAGAGGACAAATTTGGTTCTTAATACAAATAACATACATGAATGTACGGTCTAACACAACACCGAAGATATAGAGAAAATCTTGCTAAGGGCGCTAATTGAACAACAAACCAGTAGGGAAATACTTTTTCCTTACAACTTCAAGTGACCGTTACTGTATTGTACACATTTTGTTTCTCTTACTCGATGTTAAGTGTAATTGATGAGTTATGTGTACACATGTTCCACTTTATTCTGTTAGCCATTCAGGTTGACGCAGGATTAGTACTTGATGGACTTGAAATGTGAAGACCCTCAGATGTGGGCCGACATGAGAGAAATGCTCTAGAGGTAAGTTCAATCATTATCACACTATATCGTCAACTTTCATTCATTTTCTAATATCAAGTAATTAATGACTCCATTATTCATTTTCCTTGCCAGTCAGGGTTTGGAAAGAGTTCACCAAGCATGCTAGGGGTGAATGGAAAGAGGGGCTGCGATTTCGACACCTCAATGTAAGTAGTACTAGCTGTTGGGAACATAGCATGCAATTCCAAAAAAAAAATCCTACGATCACGCAAGATCTATCAAGGAGATGCATACAAACGAGACGGGAAGAGTGTGTCCACGTACCCTCGTAGACCGAAAGCGGAAGGGTTAGATTAACGCAGTTGATGTAGTCGAACGTGTTCATGATTCAACCGATCAAGCACCGAACGTTTGGCACCTCCGAGTTCTGCACACGTTCAGCTCGATGACGTCCCTCGAACTCCTGATCCAGCAGAGTGTCGGGGAAGAGTTCTGGCAGCACGACGGCGTGTTGACGGTGATGTTGAAGTAGACCGCGCAGGGCTTCGCCTAAGCACTATGACAATATGACTTGAGGAGCAAACTGTGGAGGGGGGCACCGCTGTCGGTGTCAAAACCGGCAGATCTCGGGTAGGGGGGCCCAAGCTATGCGTTCAAGGATCGATGGTAACCGGAGACTGGGGACACGATGTTTACCAAGGTTCAGGCCCTTTCGATCGAGGTAATACCCTACTTCCTGCTTGATTGATCTTGATTAATATGTGTTGCAAGAGTTGCTCTACCTCGAGATCGTAATGGCTAAACCCTAAAGCCTAGCCTATGAGGATGTTATGATTCTGATGAACCCCTCTACAGACTAAACCCTCCGGCTCATATACATGCCAGAGGGGACCTAAGGTTACAAAGGTGACTTGGGGAGGAAGTAATAGATACATCCGGCATTACGCTTGCCTTTCTACGTACATAGGAGTCCTCACCGAATACGGGGGAGAGTCTTCTGCTTATACTTTCCTGGACCATCAATACGGCCCAACTTCATCGACCCGGACGCCTGAGGACCCCTGAATACAGGACTCCCTCAGTAGCCCCTGGACTTGACTTCAAGGACGAGAATGTGTGCGGCTTCATGTCTTCGGTCTTGCAAGGTGAGTCCTTCTAGATGATAGTTCGGCTTCTTTTAATATTGTATTCCGTCGATTCCTCGCCGTCTTTGCCTTTGCCTCCATGTGTCCAACGAATGCGAACCGTCTGGGTATTTTTGCCATTACCCCCTTGAATGTGTAGGGAAGGCGTCTATATAAAAACACTAGATCTCAGATGCCATCCCATTCCATTCCACGCGGAAAAATCCCTAGTGCCTGCAAAAAATCTTCAAACATGGTAGGTGCTCCCAGCTCTTCCTTGTGCCCTCACGGCCCTCGAGCGGGTGATTGGAAAAGTTGTTATGTATCCCATGCGCATCTGAGAAAGCTTCAAGCGCAGGGATATCTCCCTCCCTAGGATCTAGTCCCCGTCCAGGCCGGATTAACTTCCATCGATAATCAAGCCCTGGCAGAGAGCTTTCCCAACCCCTCCGATGGAGAGTAGGTATGTTTTGTCCCTTTCCTTCTAAGAGGTGTAGGTTTCCCCGTCCACCCCTTCCTTAGGGGGCTCCTGGATTTCTATGGTCTTCAGTTGCATGATCTCACGCCGGGGTCTATCCTGCACATTGCGGGATTCGTCGCATTATGCGAACTATTCATGGGATGCGAGCCTCACTTTGAGCTGTGGCGGAAGTTCTTCTGCCTTGTCCCTCGCTCCGAGGAGGGGTCCATATTTGAAGTTGGTGGCGCCGAAGTATATGGCGCATAGCAAGGACATGCTATCTGTCCGGCACTCCAAAGAAGGCATCCTAAGAGTGGCCTTTGGAGTGGTTTTACATTGAGGGTGTTGCCCTGCCGTATCCTTTTCGGCAAGGCCTCCCCAAATATTCAAACGCTCCTCCAAAGAAGCTTTTCAACTGGTGTCCCCGCAGCCCCTCAGAAGAAGAAAGTGCGGAGGTCAGCAGACTAGCCGACAAGATCAGATTACTTGCCAGTTCGGGGCTGTCAATAATTGAAGTGATGGCGATTTCAATAAAGCGATGTGTGCAGCTGCTCCAAGCTAGAGGATTTCCTATGTGGCATTACAATGGCTAGAATGATGCCTCACGCTGCTTACGCCTGGGTCCGGACGACCCTACCGCTCTAGCCACCATCCTAGAAGGTCTTTACAAGGGAGAGAAGCAAGACTTTCTTCGCTTAAAGTGCTGGGAGGGTTTTTCTATGTACAATCCTCCTGACTGGGTAAGGCTTTCTCTTGACCGCTGTATCCGCCCGTTTTTTCATTGTTATGATGTATTGACTGAACTGAATTCGGTTTTTCCTCATAGAAGTGGAGGAAGGTGGTCGAGGGAATTAATAGTCCCACCCCACAGCCTGAGGACCAATTTGGAAACACAGGCCCCGGATATGACGAAGATCCGGACATAGGCATAGAGCTAGAAGATGGAGTCTTCTATCAAGCCTGTCGTGATGGCGTCGTGGTGGCTATTATAGCCGATTGCCCCGGCCTCTTTCCTTCTTCTCACATAAGTACCCAGGACATACCTCCTCAAAGAGAAGATTCCCGGTGTGCCTTACCCACCACACTTTTCCATGCTCAAAAGGGTCGGCGCTCCGCACGTCGAACTGTGCGAAGATCGTCATCCTAGAGGGTGACGCCGGCAGCGGGTGAGGCCTTGAAGAGAAAGAGGACCGTGAATACCACCGAACCTTCAAAGAGGTATGTTTGTTTTAACACATGCTGGGTGGTGAAGTGGGTATTACAACTTTCCGCCTTGTTTTTCCTTTTAGGAGGAACACACATCGGACCGTTTCCGGAAATCCTGCAGATCAAGCTCCAACCAATCCGGCATCCGGCCCGCCTACGAGGACAAGGGTTAATGCGGATTCAGTGCCAGATTGTCCCCTTCAAGAGGATTCAGATGAAATGTCTGTTACTAAATTCGAAGCGGAGGTCGCGATGGTTCACCGGCGGCACAAAGCAGCCATGCGTGACCCAGCCTTTTCTGAGGAGGTGTTTAACGCCCTGAGTTCCGCAGATGCTTATATCCGAGCCGCTCAAGACAGACTCGCTGGAGCCACTCACTAGCTTTCAAAACATATGCGGGTAAGTGTATATTTTGATGTTCCCATGCCAATAGCCCCTGGGACTTAAAGCAATTGGTCCAACTGATTTGAGGATCGTTGTGTTTTTTGCAGGTGCTCCAAGAAAAGAATAACATCTTATCCAAGGAGCTGGAAGAATGCCGGACCCAGCTGACGACTGTCACCACTATCGTGGAATTAGCACGGCAGATGTCCGGTTTAGAGGACTTAGGTGTGAGGCCATCGCGCGGGTTAGCTTGAAGAGATTAAAAGCACACAAAGGACACAGATGGTTTATACTAGTTCGGCCCCTTCGATGAAGGTAAAAGCCTATGTCTAGTTTGGTGTGGTATTGCTTGGGCGTCGATGAACAGGGAGCGAATCGCTTGCCTGTGTTTCGTGCTGTTGTCTCTTGTCCTGAACCGTCGCTGGGTCGTCCCTTTATATAGGAGGCAACGCCCGGTCCGGTTTACAGAGTCCCGAGGCCGGTTCATAAACGTGTCCGCCTCGGTCTCTACTCTTTCTATCTTACATCCCAAGTTACATGATATGACGGTTTACAAACCGTAGGCCTTACACATGGGCCCTAAACCTCTATGGGCTGTAACCTTTTGTACATATTCTACTAGGCTTGTGATAATACAACTATGTCAGTGTAATCCGGATCTTCCTGGCCGGTTTATACCTGCTAGTAATATCCCTGACATTAGGCCCCAGATTGATTTGAACTTGTTCATGTCAGTCTTCTAAATCTTGCATAAATCTCCTCTCTGCAATTTATCTGCTTCATAAACCGGCCATGACGTCATCTCCTAAAATCGCCTTAATCCGTCGTGACGTCACCTCCGCATTTAATGCTCACCTCTGTCTGTTATCTTTGTTGAATGCCATACCGAAAATCGAGGCGACAGCGCGATCTTTATCCAATCTCTGACCTCCTCGATTCCCGCGCTTACCGTTTTCACCTTTTCGGCTTATAGATACCGCCGGGGCACGCCTCGTTTCCCCTTCTGCCTTCGTCTTCTCCATCTCCATTACCCGAAGCTCCGTCGCCACTCTTCGAGCTCGTCGTCGTCCTCGAGCCAGGCCGCTGCATCACCCTGACAGTGACCAGAGCACTTCACCGCCGCCCTCTTCTTCGTCAGGTACTCCTTCTTCCTCACTGTAGATCTCAATCTAGGGTTCCTTCCATAGCTTCCGCCATGAAACCTTGAAGCTCTTACTGTTCGTCCCCATAGGTCAACCTTGCTGTAGGCTCAGATTTATTTAGCTTTGACCTGAATCCATGAGCTTCCGTTCTGCCATTATAACCCTAGTTCCTCTAACTTTATCAGTTTAGATTAGATCTGTAGAGAGACCTCCACAGCCCTTCCTGTATATTACTTGCGTTTTATTCCATCTTTTCCTTGTGCCTTAGATCTAGACTTACCTCAGCTCTTTGTGGAAACTGTTTCTTCATACCTTAGATCTGTAACTCGTCTCGCCAGTTCAGCCATACTTGCACGTCATATGTTTTACTGACGGTTTAGATGTAAGCCCGTATTCGTAATTGACGGTTTAACTCCTGCCCTGTAACACCCCAAATTTTTGAGTTTGTTTTTTCTTCCAAACTTTTGGCCTTTTGGAAGGGGGTTGTTTGATCTTTTCTTAAGACCCTTCTAAATTCTCTTCTGGCCAAAGTTTATGTGTTTTCTCAAGCTTGGTTTTTGATCTTGAAGATTTTCTCTTGTGTTGGCTCAAGCACAAGTTGAGTTTCAAAAGAGGTTGTTTGAATTCTCCCCTTCTTGATTTATACCTCTCAGGTTTGACCTTGGACTTATCTTCCCCTCCAACCTTCATCTTGCCATGACCCCAACAGAAATATTTCTCTCCAAGACCCTCTTCACACCTTAGGACAAGTCTCTCATCAATTCCAGTAAGTTTTGACCTTATTGGGATTTTTCCTCTATTTATTTTACTCCAAAAACTATTTCTGTCTTTTATAGTGGACCTTGGTGATTTACAAAGGAACCACCATATCCATCTTGTTATTTGATTTCAAACTAACTTTCCTAGATAGTCCTTAGTACCCACAACCAAGATCCATCTTGTTTCACTGGTCCACAGTTCAAAATTTTCAAATTTCACCTGCTGCAAGTTTTGACCAAATTTGCAAATTTTGGTGAAATTCATATTTATCTTCTTCTAAAAATTCTGTGAAAATCAGGCAGCCTCTAGATGCATCAAGAGGCCACTCCACCAAATATGAGCCCCAGAAACATTTCCCTCATGCCAGAATCATTTCATCAAACACCTAGCATGCACTGTGTTGTCAGGTTCAGAAACTGCTAACTGAAGCTGTCGACAGTGCAGTTCGACAGTTCGTCAGTTCGTCAGAACCACAGCGACAATCTCGCCAGTGCCTGCCTTGGATCGACGTACACTGCACCTCCTGCTTATCCAACGCGCCGCACGCTCGCTTGGCAGCTTCTGGGCGTCGGTGGCGCTCTGGCCCGACCACGCCGGCGACTTCCACGGCAACAGAACTGCCCGTGGCAGCTGGCAGAAGTCACCCCATGGCTCGACGCCGTTTGGCACTGCCCAAATCACCCCAGTGCTCTGCGTGGCCATCTCCACTGCCAGTGCACGCCTGCAGCACCGTCGCCGTGGCCTGGCGCACGCAGAGCACGTTTTCTGCCACCGACGTGCCGCACGGCCGTTCCGTCGATGCGGAAGAACACCAGGAAGCTGTACGTACCCTTTTTTCCCCTAGCTCGCCGTGGATCAGCGCCGGCGACCACCGCAGCACCTGGCGCCGGCGCAACTCTGTCTCAGAGTTCAAACCCGATGAGTGGGACCCCTCGTCAGCCTCTCATCTCTCTCCGAACCGTTTTTCTGGAAAGCGCCTTCGGGCGAAGTACGTTTCCTTCTTCGGTTGGCGTACTGCGTACCGGTTCGCTTTTCTGTTTTCTATTCTAGCCCCTGGAATTTTTCTGTTTCATTACAGATGAGTCCCTGGAGAGAAACTCTAATATCTTTTTAACTAAAGATGATTTTGAGTTGATTCTTTTTCTGTCCTCTTTAGTTTTATGTCTTGTTTTTTGTCATATTTATGTGAAAAAAATTGGAGCAACTTTATTTGCACACGCGGTATTTATGTTAGTATCCGTTTGTTTGAATACGTAGATACCGAAGGACGTGACGGAGCTGCGAACCTCACCGAGTTAGACTCCGACTACTCCGAACCAGGCAAGCATGTTTGAACCTTTGATATGATTAGTGTGTTGAATGTTTGCTCGAGTAGTTCTTCTCATAAGCATGGTCATATAAGCATTGGTGTATGGTTATATTTCATGCAAGCAAGCTTCGGGTGAGCCCCGAATGATAATGTTTGAACCACCTCGATCATGTAGTGACATGATGGGTGGTATGCTGGTATTGTTGGAGCATGCCAGTAGTTGGTTAACTTAGTATCAACGGAGATCATGTCGTGATTCCGTTCATCTCCTTTTTGGTACTATCATAGGCCATCTGTTAAGATTGCGGTCTAGTCAGTTGTAAACCACTTCCCGAGTACGCACCAAGTAGAGGGGCCGGGATGAGGGTTCCATGGCCCTGGATTAAAGCTCGTCATCCGGTCAGGGGGCATGGGTTTTTCCGGTTGGGACCGAGAGGGGGGCACCCTTTAGAGCGCGCATATATAAATTTGATCCCATGCTATTCGAGGTTGTAGCCTCCCCGTCTTAAAGTTTTTCGTGAACGTTGTCACGGGTGATTCCGGACAACAGGATGTGAACTGGGTGTGTACTGGTTAGTTGGGTTTCTACTAAAACGCCGTAGACGGAACTAGTCCCCTTGGCTAGTATAATCCGTTGGCTATGAGTTAATAGTACGAGCTCTTCAGAGTTAAATCCTTCAAGTAGCCATGTTTATGGCCTAGGGTCAACCTTTGTGTCAACCCGGTGACCGTCCTTGGTAAATTCTTGATAGTAACGAGAGTAGTGATTCATGTAAAGTTCATTTGGTAGATGAACTCATTACCTCTGTACTGATTTATTTCCTGAAGTATTTCACCGTTCATCATTGATTATTTATAAGCCCTTTATGAGATGTCGCACAGACGTCCGACTGCGGCATTCTTTTAAGCCCTTTATGCGATGTCGCTCAGACGTCCGACTGTGGCATTCTTTTTATTTATAAGCCCTTTATGTGATGCCGCTCAGACGTCCGACTGTGGCATTCTTTTTATTTATAAGCCCTTTATGTGATGTCGCTCAGACGTCCGACTGTGGCATTCTTTTTATTTATAAGCCCTTTATGCGATGTCGCTCAGACGTCCGACTGAGGCATTCTTGTTATTTATTTTTGCTATAAGCCCTTTATGTGGTGTCGCTCAGACGCCCGACTGTGGCCTGCTATCATTTATTATTTTCTCATGAGGCGTCACTCAGACACTCGTTCGGTCTCCTTCCATTTATCTTATGGATTTCGGGAGGATTACCACCCGACTTCTATTGTTGCATACAGCACACTGATATTTTTATTCGGTCGCATTTTTGTTAGGATACTCACATGCATCATGTTGGCATTTATTATATCTTAAGTCCGAACTGTCTTGCGAGTACATCAAAGTACTCACGTGGCTTGTTGATTTGGCTAGATGTGGACGAAGACGATCTCATGGATGAAGAGTTCGATAGCGAGTCCGACGTCTAGTGGAGTCCCAGTCAGTCTCTTGCGATCCTGGAGTTGATCACTATTTTATAACCGCTTCCGCCTACCACCAAATAAATTCATCGGGTCTCACTCCGACACTCGATGAACTGTATTATATTGGAGTCCCGTCACCCACTTCATTGTGACATAACCACCACCTTTTATTACGAGTTAGTAGTATGCCACCCTGCCTTTGTGTCATATCCGCCTTTATGTACTATATTGGCGCGCTTGTAATAAAATTGTTGAGCTATCCCAGCTCAACCTTGTATAATATTCTATGTACTGGAATTCTGTATCAAGGAATTGTCTACCAGCAAGAAATATTCTTCCTCGCTGGCTTAAACAAAAGATCGGTCTTCCGGTAATTATTTTACTGAAGGACCGGTCCTGACAACCTTGGTATCAGAGCCAGGCTGACTGTAGGAAGCCACTAGGTGCGCTCGCTAATTGGTTATTAGCGAAAAATTGCTATTCAACATTTTTACATCTATAGCAATTTTCTGTTGGTCATCATAAATTTATGACTTGACTATTCGGAATTTTTGTCTACTTTTGTAGATGGCCAGCAACGACTGTGATGCACAGGTGTTCGCCAACATTCCTGAGGGGTTTGTCAAGCTCCTCTTCGCCATCACCAAAGTCGCGATTGGGCCATCAACACGTCCAGAGTTTACACTCTACCGTCACAAGCTCAACGACAGCGTGTCAATGCACCAGGCCGTGGTGCACTTCAAGGGAGGGCGTTCTGAAGCGCGCCGCCTCCAATTTGTGGGCAGGACCATGCCTACGGAGAGGCATGCCATCCAAATGGCTGCCCGTGAGGCGATAGCTCGTCTCCGGGACATCCTTCCTTCAATGAAGACTCGTCGCTACCATTACCTCCCATGCCACGTGCCCTACACTTGCCACTATGCATTTGCTTACGCAAATGGGGAACGTGATGAAGCCATTGAATCAATGGTTGAGTACCTCAAGGCACTTGAGGCAGCCTTTGATAATCTTGTGGACGACTTGGTGGCTACCCGTATGGAATTGGTCCAGAGTGGCTCCGCCAACAGGAGGGAGCTACTCCATACTGCGCCACCAATGACATTTGTCTCATCCGTCGTATCCTACGCACCTTCCATCTTAGCCACCGCTCGCCGTCTGCCTACCACTGAGGAGTTTGACCAGGTCATTGCTCCTACCTCAGTCAGAGCTGCACCGCCTGTTGCACCTGCTTCAACACCTCGTACCCATATTCCATGCCTGGAGCCTATTAGTGAGGAGGAAGTTGAGTCTCCAGCACCACTGGGCCTTACCCTCGGCAGGCCGAGGGAAATCTTCAACATCTCCGACTAGTGCGTTATTCCGCGACGCACTGTGCTCGCTTGTAATATGTGTGTGATATGTAAAATAGGTTGATGGGAGTAGTCTGTTTGCGCATCATGTAGGATCTTGGAGGAGTGCACTATCTTTAATAACATGTCAGGAATGTGTACACACACCCTGAGTGACGTATGTATAATTAGTACCCCACGTGTAAAATATGTACTAGGCGGTCCTTCACCATGCGCAATCAAGCAGTTTATTTCAAAAATCTCTTTGGAGCTCGTGTTTTGTCGCCTTTGCAAAATCTTGGTTTGTTTTGCTGCTCGGTTCTTCTCATGATTTCTGCAATAATACCCCAGAGTAAGAAATGACTCGTCCCTGGACGTGTTCCATGCCAAGTCCGCCGGAGGAAAATTATGGCACACAGACAGACAACAATTTCACACAGGGGCAGTCAAGTCAGCAGGGCAGCGAAATAGCATTTTCTCAAGTTTGCCGTTTTTACGAGCAAAGTCAGCAATAGCACCAAGAAATGATGAACCATGTCATTAACATGGGAAATCACCGTGAGCCATACCAACAGCACTCAAAATTATCTGAATTTGAGAAGACACGTCCAACAACGTTTTCGCACACAGACAAACCTCTTGAGGCCGATGATTAGCTTCGAGATATTGAAACGAAATTAATTGTGGAACAATGCTCAGACCGTGAAAAGGTGTTGTACGCACCACATTACCTTACTGGAGCAGCCGCGTCATGGTGGGAAAATTTTCTGCTTATGCATCCCGACATAAATAATATCACCTGGGAAGATTTCAAGGAAGGCTTCCGTGGGGTACACATCCCTAAGAGCATTATGAAGATCAAGAAAAGAGAATTTGATGACCTCAAGCAAAGAGGCATGACAGTACCGGAGTACAACAGTTAGTTTACGCAATTATCCCGTTATGCCAACGAAGAGCGAATGACTGAAAATAAGAAGATGGAGAAATTCCTGGACGGACTGGCACCAGCACTAAAATGCCAGTTAGTCGTACACACTTTTCCAGATTTCAAGACACTGGTGGACAAAGCCATTACGTTGGAAAATGAACGTCGCAGTCTGGAAGACATTCGCAAGAGAAAAAGGGATCAGACCAACCACCCTCGCAACAACAAGAAAATAATAAGCTTCCAGAGAAATGGGCGAACAAACCCACGACAAGTGACACACGTCCAAACAAGAATTTTCATGCAAGAGACAAGGATTTCACCTATCGCCCGGGTGTTACCTGCTACGCATGTGGAGAAGAGGGACTCTATGCTAAACAGTGCCCAAAGCCAAGAAACTCAGCACTGAAGCCAAACAGCAACGGAAACAATTCCGCGCCCAAGCGTAACAACTTCAACCCCAATAACAATCACAGGAAAGGCCACCTGAACCATGTGACCAAGGAGCAAGCACAGGATGCCCCGGATATCGTACTCGGTACGTTCCCTGTCAACACAATACCTGCCACGGTTTTGTTTGATTCTGGAGCTTCTCATTCGTTCATTTCGAAGAGTTTTGCTTTGCAACATGGTTTTTCAATACTTCCCTTGGGAAAATCAATGACCATCAAGTCCCCTGGAAGTAAGCAGATCACTCAGAATTACTGCCAAGGTTTGACCATTGAAATTGAAGGATTAAAATTTCACGCAAACCTCATCGTGTTGGAAAACAAGGGACTGGATGTTATCATGGGTATGGATTGGCTAACCACCAATAAAGGATTTATCGATTGCTTCAACAGGACAGTGATTCTTACTCATCATCACGGAAAGACGATAAGAGTCGCAGCTCAAGAAAGGCCAGTATCGCGGCAACCAAAATTAAACAAGGTAGACACTTCTGAGTTAAGCAAGGTTCCAGTTGTATGTGAATTTCCGGACGTATTTCCCAAAGAACTACCGGGCATGCCACCAGATAGAAAAATAGAATTCATCATTGAGCTAGCGCCTGGAACCACCCCCATATACAAGAAACCGTACAGAATGGCACCATCCGAGTTGGTTGAATTAAAGAAGCAAATCAAGGAATTGCTGGACAAAGGATTTATATGGGCCAGCTCCTCACCTTGGGGTTCGTCGGTATTATTTGCCAAAAAGAAGGATGGGACTATGAGATTATGTATAGACTACCGAGCGCTCAACATGGTCACAATCAAGAACAAATATCTGATGCCACGGATAAATGATTTATTTGACCAGCTCGCGCAAGCCAAGGTTTTCTCAAAAGTTGACTTAAGGTCAGGTTATCATCAATTGAAAGTACGAACAGAAGATATCCCGAAAACAGCATTCACCTCCAGATACGGACTTTATGAATTTATAGTAATGCCGTTTGGACTGACCAACGCCCCCGCATATTATGTCCACCTCATGAACAAAGTATTTATGAAATTCATGGACAAATTTGTGGTGGTATTTATTGATGATATCTTGGTATATTCCAAGACACCGGAAGAACATGCTGAACACCTCCGCATTGTACTGGGAGAATTAAGGAAACACCAACTTTACGCCAAATTCAGCAAATGTGAATTTTGGTTGAGGCAAGTGGGTTTCCTAGGACACGTATTAACACAAGAAGGAATTGCTGTGGACCCAGATAAAGTTAAGGCCGTACTTGGATGGAAGTCACCGGCCAATGTGACGGACATACGAAGTTTCCTCGGTATGGCTGGGTATTACAGAAGGTTTATTGAAGGATTTCCCACAATAGCCAAACAAATGACACAGTTACTCAAGAAGGATAAGAAGTTCGTATGGACCGAAGCATGTGAGAAAAGCTTTCAAGAACTCAAAAAGAAGTTAACGACAGCCCCAGTATTGATTGTACCAGACATACACAAGAGTTTTGAAGTATATTGCAACGCATCCCGAAAAGGCCTCGGATGTGTACTAATGCAAGAAGGCAAAGTAGTCGCCTACGCTTCCCGGCAACTGCGAAAACATGAAGAAAATTATCCTACTCATGAGTTGGAGTTGGCAGCAGTCATTCATGCACTCAAGGAGTGGAGGCACATTTTGCTCGGGAATCGCTATGAAATATATACGGACCATAAGAGCCTCAGATATATTTTCACGCAACCAGAACTCAATTTGCGACAACGACGCTGGCTGGCACTGGTAAAAGATTATGACGTTGGTATACACTACCACCCAGGGAAGGCAAACATAGTAGCTGATGCTCTCAGCCGTAACCTCAGCCCGAACAACGGCAGCCTACAGAACCTGAGATCCGAATTTCAGCGAGAATTCGCCAAGCTCAACCTAATGATGGTCACTGAAGGCGAAGTGTCAAATCTGGAAATACAGCCTACGCTAATAGAACAAATAAAGAAGGCTCAGCATGGACACCCCAGCATCGAAGGGATAAAAAGAAAAGTAAGTCAGGGCAAGGCCTCAGAATTCACCATAGACAGTGAAGGAATATTATGGTTCGGAGACAGACTTTGCGTACCAAATAACAACGACCTTAAACAGCAAATTCTAGCAGAAAGCCACACCGCTCCATACTCAATCCACCCTGGAGGGACGAAAATGTACAAGGACATTCAGGAAAGATTTTGGTGGCATGGCATGAAGAGCGATATAGCCACATTTATTGCATGCTGCAATTCATGTCAACGCATTAAAGCCGAGCACCAAAAACCCGCAGGGCTATTACAGCCAAACAAGATACCAGAGTGGAAATGGGACGATATTGGAATGGATTTTATTGTTGGACTACCACGGTCACAACACGATAATGATGCCATATGGGTCATCACAGATAGACTGACCAAGGTAGCACACTTCATACCAGTCAAGACAACCCACACCACCCAAAAGCTTGCCAAGCTTTACCTCGCCCGTATAGTATGCCTACATGGGGTTCCAAAGACTATGATATCCGACAGAGGCACTCAGTTCGTCTCCAAATTTTGGGACCAGTTGCAACAAGCCCTCGAAACTCAACTAACGTTCAGTACAGCTTATCACCCCCAGACTGGAGGACAAACGGAACAAGTAAATCAAATACTTGAAGACATGCTAAGGGCATGTGTCCTCGCATATGGGACCAGTTGGGAGGCAAGCTTACCATATGCCGAGTTTGCATACAACAATAGTTACCAAGCCAGCCTGCAGATGGCACCTTTCGAAGCCTTGTACGGACGAAGATGTCGTACTCCATTAAACTGGTCAGAAACAGGGGACAGTCGTATATTCGGCCCAGATATGTTGAAGGAAGCTAAGGAGAGAGTAAAAATAATACAGGATCGACTAAAAAAAGCCCAAAGCCGACAGAAGAGCTACTACGATCAAAAGCATCGGGAAATAAGTTTTGAGCCCGGTGAAAACATGTACTTACGTGTATCACCTATGAGAGGACTGCAACGATTCAAAGTCAAAGGGAAACTAGCACCCCGATTCATCGGACCCTTTCGTATAATTGCACGGAGAGGCACAGTAACTTATCAGCTGGACCTTCCCAAGGAACTGTCAGACGTCCACGACGTGTTCCACGTCTCGCAACTAAGTGTGTAAGCAACCCAGAGAAGCATGTGTCACATGAAAACCTTGATGTGCAACCAGATCTCACCTACCGGGAACACCCAGTAAAATTTTTGGAGGAGTCTGAAAGAAGAATCCGTCAGAAGACTATTAAATTTCTCAAGGTTCAGTGGAGTAATCACACAGAGGACGAGGCAACATGGGAAAGGGAAGATTTCCTTCGGACAGAACACCCACACCTATTTGAGGATCAGCTGAAATCTCAGGGACGAGATTTTTCCTAAGGGGGTAGGTGTTGTAACACCCCAAATTTTTGAGTTTGGTTTTTCTTCCAAACTTTTGACCTTTTGGAAGGGGGTTGTTTGATCTTTTCTTAAGACCCTTCTAAATTCTCTTCTGGCCAAAGTTTATGTGTTTTCTCAAGCTTGGTTTTTGATCTTGAAGATTTTCTCTTGTGTTGGCTCAAGCACAAGTTAAGTTTCAAAAGAGGTTGTTTGAATTCTCCCCTTCTTGATTTATACCTCTCAGGTTTGACCTTGGACTTATCTTCCTCTCCAACCTTCATCTTGCCATGACCCCAACAGAAATATTTCTCTCCAAGACCCTCTTCACACCTTAGGACAAGTCTCTCATCAATTCCAGTAAGTTTTGACCTTATTGGGATTTTTCCTCTATTTATTTTACTCCAAAAACTATTTCTGTCTTTTATAGTGGACCTTGGTGATTTACAAAGGAACCACCATATCCATCTTGTTATTTGATTCCAAACTAACTTTCCTAGATAGTCCTTAGTACCCACAACCTAGATCCATCTTGTTTCACTAGTCCACAGTTCAAAATTTTCAAATTTCACCTGCTGCAAGTTTGGACCAGATTTGCAAATTTTGGTGAAATTCATATTTATCTTCTTCTAAAAATTATGTGAAAAATCAGGCAGCCTCTAGATGCATCAAGAGGCCACTCCACCAAATATCAGCCCCAGAAACATTTCCCTCATGCCAGAATCATTTCATCAAACACCTAGCATGCACTGTGCTGTCAGGTTCAGAAACTGCTAACTGAAGCTGTCGAAAGTGCAGTTCGACAGTTCGTCAGTTCGTTAGAACCACAGCGACAATCTTGCCAGTGCCTGCCATGGATCGATGCACACTACACCTCCTGCTTATCCAACGCGCCGCACGCTCGCTTGGCTGCTTCTGGGCGTCGGTGGCGCTCTAGCCCGACCATGCCGGCGACTTCCACGGCAACAGAACCACCCGTGGCGGCTGGCAGAAGTCACCCCGCGGCTCGACGCCGTTTGGCGCCGCCCAAATCACCCCAGCGCTCCGCGTGGCCATCTTCACTACCAGCGCATGCCTGCAGCACTGTCGCCGTGGCCTGGCGCGCGTAGAGCGCGTTTTCTGCCACCGACGTGCCGCACGGCCGTTCCGTCGAGGGCAGCCCATAATCATCTCTCCCTTGCTGAGTTAGGCACGGGAATGGAACCAGTGCACTTCCTAGTCGATGCTCAAGCCCCTAAACCTGCCGTCCAGCCACTACATCGCCCTAACCACTCGCCGGACATATCCCGTTCATGGCAACTGCCTCGGGCCGGCTATATAAAGCACCCCCGAGCTTGTTCTCGAGCCCGCACACCTCCACCATCTCCCTAAACCGCGCCCAGCCTCTGGAAGAGCCTCGAGGGGCCCTTCTTCCCCAACTCCGTCCGCCTCGGGCTCCAGCAGCGTTCTCTCCGGTGAGAGCTTCTCCGCCGCCGTGGACTCGAGCGTAGCACCCTGGCACTTACCTAAGCCTAACCCCCACTCCAATTTGACCCCAGAGATCCTCTCCGACAAGGCCCACGACCACCCGAGCCGCCGTCCGCCGGAGACAGGGTCGTCGTCGACGTGGGGCTCGCCGATGCTCAACTCCACCACCAATCGACGCGAAAGAACACCAGGAAGTTGTACGTACCCTTTTTCCCCCTAGCTCGCCATGGATCGGCGCCGGCGACCACCGCAGCACCTAGCGCCGGCGCGACTCTGTCTCAGAGTTCAAACCCGACGAGTGGGACCCCTCGTCAGCCTCTCATCTCTCTCCGAACCATTTTTCTAGAAAGCGCCTTCGGGCGAAGTACGTTTCCTTCTTCGGTTGGCGTACTGCGTACCGATTCGCTTTTCTGTTTTCTATTCTAGCCCCTGGAATTTTTCTGTTTCATTACAGATGAGTCCCTGGACAGAAACTCTAATATCTTTTTAACTAAAGATGATTTTGAGTTGATTCTTTTTCTGTCCTCTTTAGTTTTCTGTCTAGTTTTTTTTTCATATTTATATGAAAAAATTTGGAGCAACTTTATTTGCACACGCGGTATTTATGTTAGTATCCGTTTGTTTGAATACGTAGATACCGAAGGACGTGACGAAGCCGCGAACCTCACCGAGTTAGACTTCGACTACTCCGAACCAGGCAAGCATGTTTGAACCTTTGATATGATGAGTGTGTTGCATGTTTGCTCGAGTAGTTCTTCTCATAAGCATGGTCATATAAGCATTGGTGTATGGTTATATTTCATGCAAGCAAGCTTCGGGTGAGCCCCGAATGATAATGTTTGAACCACCTCGATCATGTAGTGACATGATGGGTGGTATGCTGGTATTGTTGGAGCATGCCAGTAGTTGGTTAACTTAGTATCAACGGAGATCATGTCGTGATTCTGTTCATCTCCTTTTTGGTACTATCATAGGCCGTTTGTTAAGATTGCGGTCTAGTCAGTTGTAAACCACTTCTCGAGTACACACCAAGTAGAGGGGCCGGGATGAGGGTTCCATGGCCCTGGATTAAAGCCCATCATCCGGTCAGGGGCATGGGTGTTTCCGGTTGGGACCGAGAGGGGGGCACCCCTTAGAGCACGCATATATAAATTTGATCCCATGCTATTCGAGGTTGTAGCCTCCCCGTCTTAAAGTTTTTCGTGAACATTGTCACGGGTGATTACGGACAACAGGATGTGAAATGGGTGTATACTGGTTAGTTGGGTTTCTACTAAAACACCATAGACAGAACTAGTCCCCTTGGCTAGTATAATCCGTTGGCTATGAGTTAATAATACGAGCTCTGCAGAGTTAAATCCTTCAAGTAGCCATGTTTATGGCCTAGGGTCAACCTTTGTGTCAACCCGGTGACCGTCCTTGGTAAATTCTTGATAGTAACGAGAGTAGTGATTCATCTCAAGTTCATTTGGTAGATGAACTCATTACCTCTGTACTGATTTATTTCCTGAAGTATTTCACCATTCATCATTGATTATTTATAAGCCCTTTATGAGATGTCGCACAGACGTCCGACTGCGGCATTCTTTTAAGCCCTTTATGCGATGTCGCTCAGACGTCCGACTCTGGCATTCTTTTTATTTATAAGCCCTTTATGTGATGTCGCTCAGACGTCCGACTGTGGCATTCTTGTTATTTATAAGCCCTTTATGTGATGTCGCACAGACGTCCGACTGTGGCATTCTTTTAAGCCCTTTATGCGATGTCGCTCAGACGTCGACTGTGGCATTCTTTTTATTTATAAGTCCTTTATGTGATGTCGCTCAGACGTCCGACTGTGGAATTCTTTTTATTTAGAAGCCCTTTATGCGATGTCGCTCAGATGTCCAACTAAGGCATTCTTGTTATTTAATTTTGTTATAAGCCCTTTATGTGGTGTCGCTCAGACGCCCGACTGTGGCCTGCTATCATTTATTATTTTCTCACGAAGCGTCACTCAGACACTCGTTTGGTCTCCTTCCATTTATCTTATGGATTTCGGGAGGATTACCACCCGACTTCTATTGTTGCATACAACACACTAATATTTTTATCCGGTCGCATTTTTGTTAGGATACTCACATGCATCATGTTGGCATTTAATATATCTTAAGTCCGAACTATCTTCCGAGTACATTCAAAGTACTCACCTGGCTTGTTGATTTGGCCAGATGTGGACGAAGGCGATCTCATGGGTGAAGAGTTCGATAGCGAGTCCGACGTCTAGTGGAGTCCCAGTCAGTCTCTTGCGATCCTGGAGTTGATCACTGTTTTATAACTGCTTCCGCCTACCACCAAATAAATTCATCGGGTCTCACTCCGACACTCGATGAACTGTATTATATTGGAGTCCCGTCACCCATTTCATTGTGACATAACCACCACCTTTTATTACGAGTTAGTAGTATGCCACCCTGCCTTTGTGTCATATCTGCCTTTATGTACTATATTGGCGCGCTTGTAATTAAATTGTTGAGCAACCGCAGCTCAACCTTGTATAATATTCTATGTACTGGAATTCTGTATCAAGGAATTGTCTACCAGCAAGAAATATTCTTCCTCGCTGGCTTAAACAAAAGACCGGTCTTCCGGTAATTATTTTACTGAAGGACCGGTCCTGACATGCCCTCCTTGTCATTATGAATTGATAGTTGCCTCACTCTTATATGCTTCCGGATTAGTAACGCCATTAGTCCCTTGTGTAAACCGGCAATTTAGATCCATAACTTTATACACTGCTCCGGCTTATGCTTTAGCAATTGGTGAACCGGATTTTGCACTGTAATTTTCAGCACTTCCTCAGTCAAGATGACTGCCAAGCAGTTCATCGCTTGCAACTGGGTTCCTTCCCGCATTACTGAGGATGACTTAACAAACGCCGCTTCAATTGGTATTTTGGGTCCTAAGGAGGTTCTGCACTGGCGGGCCCCAGGAGATGAGTGTCCACCTACTCCTAAGGAAGGAGAGGTCATTGTTTTCTTTGATCATCTGGCCCGGGGTTTTAGCCCTCCCGGTTCAAAATTCTTCCGAGATGTGTTAGCCGCCTTTCAGCTCCACCCTCAGGACGTAGGTCCAAATTCTATGTCAAATATCTGCAATTTTCAAGTCTTCTCAGAGGCTTATCTTCAAGAAGAACCATCAGTGGATCTGTTTCGAGACTTTTTCATTTAAACCGGCGGACGGAGTTTACTGACGGGCCGCATCAAGAATTGGGTGGCGTCAGTATTCAAAAGAGAAAGGACGTGAGCTTCCCTCATTCTGCCCTTCACAGCCACCCCAAGGAATGGAACCAGACGTGGTTCTATTGTAAAGATACTTCGCCTGAAGGAGGAAACCCACTGCCGGGTTACCGTGCCTATCGCCTGGCAACGGATCACCCCTTGCCGCAGCGCCTCAGCGCTCCAGATCGTGCCTGGTTTGCCCCTCAACTCTCTAGACTCAGGGCCTTTGTAGCCAATGGCTTAACCGGAGTAGACTTTGTTCGCTGCTGGCTCGCCTGGAGCATTCTTCCACTGAGTCGGCGCTCAGGCCTGATGTGTGAGTACACTGGTAAACCGGATGATCCTCAGCGCCACATTGATATAATACTTCCTGAAAAAGAAGTTACTGAGTCTGCGAAGAAGATGTTGAATATCACTTTGGAGGAGTGCAGCCGGACCGGTTTAGCTCCATTCTGCGAAACCAATAAACCGCCAGCGGTAAGTTCTTCCCGATTTTTCCTGTTTGTTTTAATCCGGCCATATCGATTGTCTTGCATTTATTTCCTATCTTCTGCACAGGCCAACGACCCCTTCTGGAAGAGGAAAACTCAAGATAAACCAGCCAAGCAACCACGCCGAAAAACTTATGCTATTAAGAAGAAGAAGGCGGTTGCTGCCTCTGGTTCACATCCTGAGGAGGATGATCCGGATTCGGAGGTACGAATTAAACCTGATATGCTTTAATCTCCCTTTATCCAAATTTATGTTAACAGTGCCTTTCCACAGGATCTGGCGGAAGGAAGTAAAGCGGCGGGAGTTGAGGTAATTTCTCTCTCTTCTGACTCAGAGCCGCTGCCCCACAAAATCCGCCGGGTGTCCCAGAAATATCCCTTTTCTCATCCTTACGCTCAAATGGATCCCAACTTTCTTTTGAAGAAACAGCAGCATGAAGCACGCCGGACCACGCGCCATAGTGGCCATGTAGTGGAGTCATCCGGAATACCTCTTACACCAGCTCGCAGGCGTCGCTCCGAGGTTTTACTTTCTCCAACTCTTCTTCATCCAAAAGCCGGCATCATACGTAAACCGCTTAAATCGTCTGATCCTAACTATCAGGAGGCTCCTTTGTCCTCTTCCGGCGAGTCAACTGATGCGCAGGTCCCCGTGTTAAAGACCGTGCCTGGGTAAGTACTTTTCTCAAAATCCGGCTTACCTTTATATTTGTAACTTCATGACTCCCATTGTTCCTTTGATTTTTACCAGAAAGCCGAAGCCTAGCAAGAAGGCGAAAGCAACCAAAGCGGCTACTGAAACCACTACCGTTGAACCGGCCGGTGATCCGGATGAGGTTATCCTTCCAGAAGATAATCCTGTAGCTCAGTTTGATGACCCTATTCCCATGGATCGTGACGACATTGCTGCTCCGGGGGATGTTAATACGGAGAATGTGGTTGAACCGGCGAGCCCTGTCCGGGTTAGCCCTCCTCGGGCTAGCCCGGCTCCTGCCAGCCCGGCACCTACTGCTATTCCTCTACAGCCAACTGCCGCTTCATCCGCGGACGTTGAGATAAACGGGTTAGGTTTCACTGCCCCCACTGAGCCTGTCATCTTGGCCAGGCATACTGCCAAGGAGGAAAAACTTCAACAAGAGAAAGGCAAGTAGAGCACAGACTTATCCAGTTATTCCCAGTTGAATGCCCAGGAACTTCATTCCGGGTATCTGAACCGGCTCTTTACTAGCCGCGAGTATGAAGCGGGATTAGTTAATATGATGAAGGATAAGTATGAGGTAACTTTCTTTCCTTTTACTTGTCTCTGCTTTGTAGTCTTGTAATCCTGTCTTCAGGCCATAGTAGCCCCCAATTGCCGGTTTAGCTTCATTGTAGATGAACCGGGACTTCTAGTGTATCTGAAAATAAATTTACATTAGCCCCCAAGTGCCAGGGGTATAACTTGTTTTATGCGCTTGGGACTTGTTTGAATTTCTCGTTCGTTACTCCAATTGCACATTAGCCCCCAAGTGTCAAGTGTATAACTTGTTATATGCTTGAGACTTGATTGATCTGTCTTTCTAATCCGTTTGATTTCCTTGTAGGCTGACTTGACCCGGAGGGCTTCAGAGGTAACTGAACTCCGGAATAGCTTGGCTGTTAATGAAACTGCCTGTGCCAAAGCCAAGGAAGAACTTGTGTTACCTTAACCAACATGGAGAAACTAAAAAAAACTTTGAAGCGGAGCGGTCCACATGGGAAGTGCAGAGGAATGCTCTTGAAAAAAGAGCAAAGGATGCTGAAGCTGCCCTTAATCCGGTTACGCGGGAGTTGACCGGTTTAAGGCAGCAAATAGAACTTATGACTTCTGCTATCTTTGGTGAGTACTCAGCTGCATATGTTTTTCATCTTTGCAATCTTTGTTCCGCTCTGGTTTAATTTGACAAACATATATAGGGCGGCGCATAACTCATCTTGGAGATGATGTCCGGAAGAAGCTCAAGGCCTCTTACACCCTGGTGGAGCAGCTTTATTCCGGCGATCAAAGGGTGATTAGTGCGATGTACCATAATAAACCGGCACCAACTACCATCCAAGGTACTTTAGAGAAACTATCTGTCCTGCATGTGCGTCTGGTGGAGGTGAAGAAGTCTGCTGCTCGGGTCGGCTCTCTTATGGCGCTGACCCGGGCCAAAGCATGGGTTCCATACTTTGATCCGGCTGAGGCTATGAACGGATATCCTAGCAATAAAGAGGATGGATCCACCTTATCTTCCGAGGACCTCCGTGCCTTAACCAAGGAGATGCGCCCACTCGCCAGCAAACTTGCCGATGAAGCGGATCTGACAAGGTATCATCCGGCCTATGACTTAGAGAATGAGGGGGTAGAACGGCCGGTTTACGACACCGAGAATCTAATCCCCCTAGTGCGTGACCATACTTTCGCTCCAGATGTTGATCCGTCAGATCTTATTAATGAGGAGATGTACTTCCGTGCACTCTCCAAGATTGATTGGCGCGCTCCTGATTTCCAGCCACTATCTGAAGATGAAGAGGACCCGGAACAAGTCGACCCTCAGCCTTCGCAACGTGAAGAGGAGTCATAAACCTTCCGGTTTAATTTGTAGTTGCTAAATACTATGCCAAAAACTTTAATCTATTCGGGCCTGCTGGTGCCTTGTAATAGGATAGTTGCAACATTACCTTTGTCCCAATATGAATGTCACAGCTTGACTTGGCGTTTGCCAGTTTAATCCTTTGTTTTGCCATGGTTGATCCGTTTATGCCTGCATAAATGAGGCTAAAAAAGATGTCCTGGCGGTTTACCACCAGACCTATTATACTCTTCCAATAGATGTATATATCAAAGGAATGTCTGCTTTATACCAAAGAGACCTCATACCTTTGACTAAGTGTGCCTGACTTCCTTAATCCGGTAGGCGGAATTGAAAGCGTAGATGCTAATGAGGCTCTTGGCTCTCTTGGTGTTTGCCTGATGGCTAATCCGGGTTATAATGAACGCCGGTTTAACTCATGCTGGTGTTCATGACCCAGACTTTTAACTCATGCTGGTGTTCATGACCCAGACTTTTAACTTTGCAGATATATGGTCAACTTTGAAGTTGCCCAATTCCGGATCAATAGACTTGGTTAACAACAAAAACTTGTAAAATCACAGAAACAAAGCTTTTTGGGAAATAAGATCATGTAGTCGAGGCTTTTTACGAGCTGCCAGGCTCCAAATTCGAGGCTTTTTGCGAGCTGCCAGGCTCCAAATTCAAGGCTTTTGTGAGCTGCCAGGCTCCAGGCTTTTTGTGAGCGGCCCTTAAGCTCTAGGCATTTTTTTAAGAGCGGCCCTTAAGCTCTTGGCTTTTTGCGAGCTGCCAGGCTCCATATTTGACGCATCAAGGGCGCCGGTTTAAGAGGTTTCTGATTTGAATACGATCAGTAAACCAGACCAAAGGGGTTAAGCTAGGATTCGAATACGATCATGTAGCCCCCAGTGGCTTTGGCGTAGCACCGATCAAGAGGGTACCGATAGCTATGTTCTCTTTGGTTCGAATACGACCTATGTTTGAACAGGAAGCCTGATACGTCCAAAACGTATCTATAATTTCTGCTTGCTCCATGCCACTTTTGGGTGATATTGCTATGATATTCATACACTTCCATACACTTTTGATCATATTTGGACTAACTTACTAATCCAGTGCACCCCAGTGCCAGTTTCTGTTTTCGGCTGTTTTTGTATTTCAGGTTTTCACGTTTCGAGAACTGCCCAGAAAAATCCAGAAAAATTATATAAAAAATCAGCGAACCGGAAACAACACTGCGTCCGAAGGGCAGCCTGGGGGGCCACAGGGGCTCCAGGCGCCCTGTGGGCGCCCCCCCCCCCCCGGGCCGCGCCGGGGGGGCGCCTGGGCCCCCCGAGGCTCCCCCGGTGCCCTACTTTGGCATATATTTAAAGGGTTCCCCGTAACCCACAGAACAGGACTTCTTTTCGCGATCCCATCTCTGTTCCGCCGCCGCCACCGCTTCCAAGATCGGGAGCACCAGGAGAACTCTTCCCGGCACCCTGCCGGAGGGGAGGATCACCACCGGGAGCTTCTCCACCACCATGGACGCCTCCCGGATGACTCGTGAGTAGTCTCCCTTGGACCATGAGTCCATGACCAGTAGCTATGTGATGTTCTCCTCCCGTTCTTGTGCTTCACTAATTAGTCCTCGTGAGCTGCCCTACATGATCGAGGCACCTATGTAATCCTTATGCTGTTGCTATGTTGAGTTTGCTGGGATCCGATGGATTATGAGATTATGTTCAGATTGATCTTGAGTAATATATTTGATTCACCTCTTTTATATTTTAGTTCATAAGTAATTCTTGCATGTTCTCCGTTGTTATTTATTGCTTTGGCCGAGTAATAGGTAGTGACTCCAAGAGGGAACATTATGCTCGATTGTGGGTTCATGCCCCTCGATGACTGGCTTGAGTGACAGAAACATGAGTCTAGGGGATGTGTTGTTGCCACAAGGGGGAAAACAACGGTGCTTGTGCCCGCGGGTGCAAGGATTGTTTACTTTACGCAAAGTTCTTTTAATGCAATTGTCTGTTGCATTGAGTTTACACTATGGGTGGGACTCGCAACTTAATACCAGCGAGATATTCTGGATAGATATCTCAAGGTGGATGATTAGTAGTAGATATTGATGGATTTCGGTCTACTTACTTTGGCGTACCGCCCATGCTTTGAACCTCAACCTTTCTTGCAATGTAGTCAGCATTGGTTTGCGTTCGTGGTCCTGTCAATTGCCCAGCTGTAATTTGTTACCTCACATAGCTGTTTTATTGTCTCTTGGGAGAGAGACATCACTAGTGAACATCATGAGACTCCGGTCCATATTACCATCATTGATCACATACACTATTTACTTTCCGCTATTTATTTACTATTGCAAAACACTATCTATCACTACTATTATATTGCTTTTAACCCTTTGTGAACTACAAGGCCGGAGAGATTGACAACCTCTCTGTACTCGTTGGGAGCAAAGTTATTTGTATCTGTGTGCAGGTCCACGTTGATTGCTAATTGCGCCGTTAGCAGTTGACACCTACTTGTTGAACCTAGGAGTCTCTGGGGATTCGATCCTTGGCATCTTTCCTAGGGGAAAACACTTCTACTTACTGCATCTTACACCTTCCACTTGGGGTAACCAACGAGGGGTTCGAGGCCCATCAAGGAGTATTTTCTGGCGCTGTTGCCGGGGACTCCACTCTTCAGGATAGGGGAGTTGCATGCTATCTTTTACCTTTGCTTTTTAGTCTTGTTAGTTTACCTTTCATATTTGCTTTAGTACCCTTTTATCGAAAATCACAAAAATAGTTATCTTGCTTGCTTGCTACTATGGGTTCCACCGAGAACACCAAGTTGTGTGACTTCACTAGTCACAACAACGATGACTTTATCAGCACACCTATCACTACACCTGCCACTTCAGCACCTTCATATGAAATTAAACCTGCTTTACTTAACTTAGTCATGAGAGAACAATTCTCCGGTGCTGGAGATGATGTTGCTTTACACTTGAACAACTTTGTAGAACTTTGTGATATGCAAAAGTACCAAGAAATAGATGGTAATATTGTTAAGCTTAAGCTTTTTCCTTTCTCTTTGAGAGGAGGAGCTAAAATTTGGTTTCAGTCTTTGCCTAGAAATAGCATAGATTCATGGGACAAGTGCAAAGATGCTTTTATCGGAAAATACTATCCACCTGCTAAAATTATCCAACTTAGAAGTAACATTATGAATTTTAAACAATTGGATAATGAACACGTTGCCCAAGCTTGGGAACGTATGAAATCTCTTATCAAGAACTGCCCTACTCACGGTTTGACTACTTGGATGGTTATCCAAACTTTTTATGCAGGCTTGAACTTTACCTCGCGGAACTTGTTAGACTTGGCCGCAGGAGGAACTTTTATGTCAACTACACTTGGTGCTGCCACAAAGCTTCTCGATGAGATGATGACCAACTATTCCCAATGGCACACTGAACGCGCTCCAACAGGTAGGAAGGTAAACTCTGTCGAGGAGATTTCCTCCCTCAATGAAAAAGTTGACTTGATCATGTCTCTACTTTCGAAACAATCTTCTGTTGATCCTCGCTATGATCCTTTGGATTCTGTGATTGCCGATGCTTATAGGAGTAACTTTGGTAATAATTCTAGATCGTTCCCCTCTAATTTCTATGGGAACAACAATGCTTATCCTAATACCAATAACTCTTTCCAAAAAGATAGAGATTTACCTGGCTATGAGAAACTGCTAGAAATAGAGAAGGCCACTAAGAATTACATGCACAACCAATATGAACAAAACAAAACCTTCTCGAGGCAATTAAATGAGCATACCGCTATCTTGCAAGACATTAGTAGACGACTAGAGAACATAAATATTGAGATTTCTAACCTCCAGACTTGACTCACTATCACTGAGACCCAAGTTTCCAATATGTCCCACACACAAGCTACTTTGATAAACCAAATGGCAGCTAAACCCCAAGTGGTTGCATCCCTAAGGGAGGAAGAGGAAAGAATTAAGAGCCTTCCTACCCACCACACTGTTGCTACTATCCAAGTTATTGAGGATGTTCACACTCTTAGCACCAAATGTACTCCTGGTCCCAATGGACCTATTAATGGTGATGCTATAGAAACTACCAAACAAGTGAACCTTAAGGACACCACTACCACTTTACTTGATGCTCGTGACCTTGATTTTGATAATTGCACTCTTACAGAAGTTATTGATTTCCTTCACAAAATGTCTAGAGATCCCCGCACTAGCACGCTAAACCTTGCCTTCACGGTGCATATCACTAATGCTCTCATCAAAGCTAGGGAGGAGAAACTTAGAGTAGAAGCCTCCATACCTAGAAAGCTAGAGGATGGTTGGGATCCTATGATAAAAATTAATTTGAATGACTTCTCTTGTTATGCATTATGTGATGTTGGTGCTAGTACCTCTGTTATGCCCAAAAGAATATATGATATGCTTAAATTGAAACCTTATGATTCTTGTTATTTTGGTGTTCGTCTCGTTGATTCTTTCATAAAGAAACCTTTGGGGAGGATCGATGATGTTCTTATTGTTGTCAATGATAATTATGTGCCCGTTGATTTCACTATTATGGATATTGAATGTGATCCTTCTTGTCCAATTATTTTGGGACGTCCCTTTTTGCACACCGTTGGTGCTGCCATTGACATGAAAGAGGGTAATATAAAATTTCAGTTTCCTCTCAAGAAAGGGATGGAACACTTCCCTCGTAAGAAGGTCAAGTTACCTTTTGAGTCCGTTGTACGGGCTAGCTATTCTTTTACTCTTGATAAAACTTGATATTTGCATTATGCCTAGCTTAAAGGCATAAAAGAAAGCGCTTTTGGGAGGCAGCCCACATGAATAAATTTTTTCCTTCTGTTGTGTCTTGATGTTGTTTACTGCTGTAGCATCATCATTGTATCTTTACTTTTCATATTTGTGCCAAGTATAGCCTCTGATTGCTAGAAAGTTCAAAAGTTGTGATGTGCTGTCCAGGAAACAGATTCTGTCCTTGGATAGAAAAATTCGTATAAAATAACCAGATCGTCTTTTTGGTCTGAATTTTTTCGACAGCGTTTTCTATATAATTTTCTTTCGTGCGTCAGTTCTGAGTTTTTTTATTTGAGTTGCAGAAGTATCCCGAACAGGTCAATTACTGCCTGCTGTTCTGTTTTTCACAGATTTTGTCCTGTTTTGCCTTACCTTCACTTTGCAAATTGAGAACTTGCTTTTTCTTTGCAAAAACCTTTTGGCAATCTTGAGAAACAGTAGAACTTCAATAATATCCTTATTTCCAGCAAGGTATAATTATTTTATTAAGGGTACTAACCTCGCTAATCAGATTATGATGAGTTGTGTATGAAGGGAGTTTTCAAGTGTGCGAGGGAAGATGATAAAAAGATTCAGGAGTATCAAGCGCTCAAGCTTGGGGATGCCCCCGTGCACCCCCAAGAAATATGCAAGGAGACTCAAGCATCTAAGCTTGGGGACGCCCCCGTGCATCCCCTTCTCCATCAACATTATCAGTTCGTCTTTCGTTCCGCTATATTTTTATCACTTCATGTGTTATGTGCTATGCTTGGAGCGTCTTGTTTTTAGTTTTCTTTTTAGTTTTTCATAACGAGTCGGAACCCAGCATTCCTTTATGTGGGAGAGAAACACGCTCCACCTCTACCTAGAACATTACATAGAATTTTCATGTCTATCTATGCTGTGTGTGTTCTTTGTCTTTTAAATAGCTACTATCGTGCTTTGCTCTTAGTATTCATGCTTATCTCTTCAAGAGCTTTTGTTTAGTTGGTTGCTTGAACTCTCTTTAATTACCATGCTCACCTTATTAAGAGAGTTTGCTTCCGTTGCATGGGTTAATGTGTCTATGATAAAGATGCTACTTTCATGATGGTGCTTAGTAGTTCAGGTTTTCTTTTGGTTAATCTCGAAAAGCTGGGGGTTTCCCAATGTGTTATTGGAGTACCAACTTGGTTTGTTTGCCTATGATGTGGTATGGTTTAGTAATATCTTCCTTCGAGAATTTATTTTGATTGACTTGGCGTATGCTCACGCATATTCAAGACTGTAAAGAAAGTCTGTCAAGCCTTGATGATCTTTTGTTTCTAAGTAGCGATATAACTACCATGCCTGACTCAATATTGCTTTGTCGCTCTGCATGATTATGACCGTCATTGCTCTCTTAGTTGGTCGCTCCCAGTCTTTTGCTAACCTACAGCTGCACTAAGCAAATTAACCATGCAATACATAGCTCATGGGAAAGTAGCCTAAAAACTATTGTGGTAAAGAATATGTTGCCTATGTATCTTATTTCTTATGAGTTGCTTGCTGAGCGGTAACCATGTTTCTGGGGACGCCATCAACTGTCACACTTTTGTTGAATATCATGTGAGTTGCTATGCATGTTCGTCTTGTCTGAAGTAAGGGTGATTTACCGTGGGTTGAATTAATATGCATATTGTTAGAGAAGAACATTGGGCCGCCAACCAAAGCCATGCATCATGGTGGAAGTTTTAGCTTGGACCTTAATCCTCAATCTCTCATGATAATATGCTTATGCATTAAAGAGGAGTCCATCATCTATTTTCTATGTTGTCCCGGTATGGATGTCCTCAAGTTGAGATCTATCAAAAACGAGAAATCAAATGCGATCTATCTCCTTGGACCTTTGTACAGGTGGCATAGAGGTACCCCTTTGTGACACTTGGTTAAAACATATGCAATGCAATGATAACCCATGGGGATCCGAGCTAATTAGGACAAGGAGCGAGCACTATTAGTATTCGATGCATGAGGCTTGCAACTTATAGGATGTTTTATGCATGCCACATATGAAGTACTACTACCGTTGACACAATTGCTTCCATGTTTCAAAATAAAAAGCTCTAGCACTTCAAGCACCAACTACTGAGAGCATGATTGTCATTCTGAGTGTAATGTGCATTGTCCCAAAGTAGCATTGTCTTCTGCATGATTGTGATATCGTTTATTCTGAAATGATTGTATCTAGTCATCACTTAAACCTTGAAGGTGCCCTTGCATTTATGTTTTGCATCACTAAAGGGGGCAACCTAGATATCACTTGACCATATTTGCACATCATGTTCATTGCAAATCTTTTTGATGTTTCAGTTTCATGTTGTAAAACTTTCAGTCATTTGTGATTTTCTCTTGAGACAACTTAATTACTTTAGAATCATTGTCTCAGTAAGCTTTTGTCATATGACTATGAGAAAGTCCTATAATGTTAATAGCATGTCACCACAGAAATTATTCTTGTTATCATTTACCTACTCGAGGACGAGCAGGAATTAAGCTTGGGGATGTTGATACGTCCAAAATGTATCTATAATTTCTGCTTGCTCCATGCCACTTTTGGGTGATATTGCTATGATATTCATACACTTCCATACACTTTCGATCATATTTGGACTAACTTACTAATCTAGTGCACCCCAGTGCCAGTTTCTGTTTTCGGCTGTTTTTGTATTTCAGGTTTTCACGTTTCGAGAACTGCCCAGAAAAATCCAGAAAAATTATATAAAAAATCAGCGAACCGGAAACAACACTGCGTCCGAAGGGCAGCCTGGGGGGGGGCCACACGGGCTCCAGGCGCCCTGTGGGCGCCCCCCCCCCCCCCTGGGCCGCGCCGGGGGGGGCGCCTGGGCCCCCCGAGGCTCCGCTGGTGCCCTACTTTGGCATATATTTAAAGGGTTCCCCGTAACCCTCAGAACAAGACTTCTTTTCGTGATCCCATCTCTGTTCCGCTGCCGCCGCCGCTTCCAAGATCGGGAGCACCAGGAGAACTCTTCCCGGCACCCTGCCGGTGGGGAGGATCACCACTGGGAGCTTCTCCACCACCATGGACGCCTCCCGGATGACTCGTGAGTAGTCTCCCTTGGACCATGAGTCCATGACCAATAGCTATGTGATGTTCTCCTCCCGTTCTTGTGCTTCACTAATTAGTCCTCGTGAGCTGCCCTACATGATCGAGGCACCTATGTAATCCTTATGCTGTTGCTATGTTGAGTTTGCTGGGATCCGATGGATTATGAGATTATGTTCAGATTGATCTTGAGTAATATATTTGATTCACCTCTTTTATAGTTTAGTTCATAAGTAATTCTTGCATGTTCTCCGTTGTTATTTATTGCTTTGGCCGAGTAATAGGTAGTGACTCCAAGAGGGAACGTTATGCTCGATTGTGGGTTCATGCCCCTCGATGACTGGCTTGAGTGACAGAAACATGAGTCTAGGGGATGTGCTGTTGCCACAAGGGGGAAAACAACGGTGCTTGTGCCCGCGGGTGCAAGGATTGTTCACTTTACGCAAAGTTCTTTTAATGCAGTTGTCTGTTGCATTGACTTTACACTATGGGTGGGACTCGCAACTTAATACCAGCGAGATGTTCTGGATAGATATCTCAAGGTGGATGATTAATAGTAGATATTGATGGATTTTGGTCTACTTACTTTGGCGTACCGCCCATGCTTTGAACCTCAACCTTTCTTGCAATGTAGTCAGCATTGGTTTGCGTTCGTGGTCCTGTCAATTGCCCAGCTGTAATTTGTTACCTCACATAGCTGTTTTATCGTCTTTTGGGAGAGAGACATCACTAGTGAACATCATGAGACTCCGGTCCATATTACCATCATTGATCACATACACTATTTACTTTCCGCTATTTATTTACTATTGCAAAACACTATCTATCACTACTATCATATTGCTTTTAACCCTTTGTGAACTACAAGGCCGGAGAGATTGACAACCTCTCTGTACTCGTTGGGAGCAAAGTTATTTGTATCTGTGTGCAGGTCCACGTTGATTGCTAATTGCGCCGTTAGCAGTTGACACCTACTTGTTGAACCTAGGAGTCTCTGGGGATTCGATCCTTGGCATCTTTGCTAGGGGAAAACACTTCTACTTACTGCATCTTACACCTTCCACTTGGGGTAACCAACGAGGGGTTCGAGGCCCATCAAAGCCCCCTAATGACCTTGAGAGGTTTTTAACGACCGTGATTCGAATACGATCCAAGTCGGTCCCAAAAGGGGTTAAGCTATGATTCGAATACGATCAAGAAGCCCCCTAATGAGTTTGGCTATGTTCTCTATGGTTCGAATACGACCTATGTTTGAACAGGAAGCCCCCAAGTGACCATAGAGGCAGGGTACCTATATGGGAGTTGTGCTTTGTGGCAAACCCTCTTTGGTCCCTTAATAAATAATTGTCCTGCATATCAAAATAGACAGATCAAAGGATCTTGTTTCCTTGATGAAAATGATATATATCAAGAGAAATAAACTTTAGATGGATATCACCTGAGTGAATTCCCATATGGCACTTCTATTTGAAGAAGATGGCTGACCCCCCGGTTTACCGGGGGCGCCGGTTTATTTATTAATCATAATATGTACAGGATACATGAAGCGGAGCCAATGGCTCAAGTGTAGTAAGGTCGCAGAAGAGCGGTGTTCCACGGCTGCTTCGTCTCTTCCTCCGCTGTGCGTGAGTCTTTGTGCTCTCAAATGTCAACCAGGTAGTATGAACCGTTGTGTAGGTTCTTGCTGACCACAAAGGGTCCTTCCCAAGGTGGGGATAACTTGTGCATATCTGTCTGGTCTTGGATGAGCCGGAGCACCAGATCCCCCTCCTGGAACGTCCTGGTCTTAACCCGGCGGCTGTGATATCGGCGCAGGTCTTGTTGATAAATTGCTGATCGTGCCACTGCTGTGTCCCGTTCCTCATCCAGCTGGTCTAAGTTGTCTTGTCTTGCTTGCTCATTGGCCGCTTCAACATAAGCTGCCACCCGTGGTGAGTCGTGCCGGATGTCACTAGGGAGAACCGCTTCAGTACCATATACCATGAAGAAGGGCGTATAGCATGTAGACCTGTTAGGTGCGGTGTTGATGCTCCAGAGGACAGAAGGTAACTCCTCAACCCAGCAACCTGGTGTTCTTTGCAAAGGAGTCATAAGCCGGGGCTTGATGCCTCTCAAGATCTCTTGGTTGGCCCTCTCAGCTTGACCATTGGATTGAGGGTGAGCTACTGAAGACACATCCAGGCGAATATGTTCCCTTTGGCAAAACTCTTCCATCTCTCCTTTGGATAGGTTAGTGCCATTGTTAGTAATGATGCTGTGTGGAAAGCCAAACCGGAAAATTATCTTTTTGATGAATTTAACCGCTGTTGCCGCATCACACTTACTGACAGGCTCTGCCTCAATCCACTTTGTAAACTTGTCCACTGCTATCAACAGGTGGGTCTTCTGATCTTGGGATCGTTTAAAGGGCCCAACCATATCAAGCCCCTAGGTCGCAAACGGCCAAGTGATTGGAATCATCCGTAGCTCCTGCGCCGGAACATGAGCACGTCCTGAAAATTTCTGACAAGCATCACAGCTCCTGAGCCGTTAACCAGTAGAACCCATGACGAAAAGCCTTGGCTACCAATGACTTCGAATCGGCGTGATGACCACAATCTCCTTCGTGTATCTCTCAAAGAATATCACAGCCTTCTTCCGATGATACACATCGCTGAAACGCCCCAGAAATGTTGCGGTGATGAAGCTCTCCATTGACAATGGTCATAGATTTGGATCGCCGGATTATCTGCCTAGCCTCAACCTCATCATCCGGCAATTCTCCTCGGCTCAGGTATGCCAAGTAAGGGAGTGTCCAATCCGGAATAACATGAAGTGCTGCAACTAGCTGTGCTTCCGGATCAGGAATAGCCAAATTCTCCTCCGATGGTACCTGAACCGATGGACTGTGTAATTCATCCAAGAAAGTATTTGGTGGAACTGGTTTACGCTGAGAGCCCTGCCAGCTTAGTGCATCAGCCGCTTCATTTTTTCGCCGGTCTATGTGATCCACCTGATATCCTTTGAAACATCCTGCAACCGCTTCAACTTCCCGCATGTAAGCTGCCATGAGCGGATCTTTAGAGTCCCACTTGCCAGACACTTGTTGCGCCACTAGATCTGAATCACCAAAGCACTTGACCCGGCTCAAGTTCATCTCCTTAGCTATCCGTAGGCCATGAAGGAGAGCTTCATACTCAGCAGCATTGTGAGTGCAAGGGAACATTAGTCGGAGGACATAACAAAACTTGTCACCTCGTGGGGAAGTTAACACGACTCTAGCCCCCGAGCCCTCTAATTGCCTTGAACCGTCAAAGTGAATAGTCCAGTATGTCTGATCCGGCTTCTCCTTTGGTGCTTGCAATTCTGTCCAATCATTGATGAAATCTACCAATGCTTGGGATTTAATAGCAGTACGGGGTACATACTTCAATCTGTGTGGGCTAAGCTCAATGGCCCACTTTGCTACTCTGCCAGTAGCTTCTCTGTTCTGGATTATATCCCCCAATGGAGCTGAGCTGACAACAGTGATTGGGTGGCCATGGAAATAGTGCTCCAGCTTCCGGTTTGCCATGAACACGTCGTATACCAGCTTCTGTCAGTGCGGATACCTATGCTTTGACTCAATGAGAACCTCACTGATGTAGTAAACCGGGCGCCGAACCGGATATTCCTTGCCTGCTTCCTTGTGTTCCACCACAATCGCCACGCTAACTGCACGGGCATTGGCGGCCACGTATAACAGCAGTGGCTCGTTGTCAACAGGGGCAGCAAGAACTGGCGGTTCTGCTAATTGCCGCTTCAAATCCTCGAACGCAGCGTTTGCAGCATCGCTCCATATAAACCGATCTGTCTTTTTCAGCATCTGATAAAGCGGAATTGCATTCTCTCCCAAACGGCTGATGAATCGGCTCAATGCTGCAATCCGGCCTGCTATGCGCTGGACATCATTGATACAAGCCGGTTTAGTCAAGGATGTGATCGCCTTGATCTTCTCCGGATTAGCCTCTATTCCTCTGTTTGATACTAAGAATCCAAGGAGCTTGTCTACCGGAACACCAAAAACGCACTTCTCTGGATTAAGCATTATCTTATAAACCCGAAGGTTGTCAAAGGTTTCCTTTAGGTCTTCTATCAGCGTCTCCTCCTTCCTTGCCTTCACCACAATGTCATCAACATAGGCATGGACATTTTTTCCGATCTGCCCTTTGAGACAGTTCTGCACGCAACGCTGGTAAGTTGCTTGGGCACTCTTGAGCCCAAAAGGCATAGATACATAGCAGAAGGCTCCAAAGGGAGTTATGAAAGCTGTCTTCTCCTGGTCCTTAACTGCCATCTTGATTTGATGATACGCTGAATATGCATCCAAAAAACTTAGCCGCTCACATCCTGCCGTAGCATCAATAATCTGATCAATATGGGGGAGAGCAAAAGGATCAGTTGGACAAGCCTTGTTTAGGTCTGTGTAATCCACACACATCCTCCACGTTCCATTTTTTTTAACACCAGTACCGGATTAGCCAACCACTCCGGATGGAACACCTCAACTATGAATCCTGTGGCCAAAAGCCTGGCCACTTCTTCTCCTATAGCCATGCGCCTCTCCTCGTTGAAGCGGCGCAAATACTGTTTGACCGGTTTAAACTTCGGATCAATATTAAGACAGTGCTCAGCGAGTTCCCTCGGTATACCTGGCATGTGTTGGGTAACATAGTATTTTAAAATTTTCCTACGATCACGCAAGCTCTATCTACCAGATGCATAGCAATGAGAGGGGAGAGTGTGTCTACGTACCCTCGTAGACCGAAAGCGGAAGCGTTAGAACAACGCGGTTCATGTAGTCGTACGTCTTCACGGCCCGACCGATCAAGCACCGAAACTACGGCACCTCCGAGTTCTAGCACACATTCAGCTCGATGACGTCCCTCGAACTCCGATCCAGCCGAGTGTCGAGGGAGAGTTCCGTCAACACGACGGCGTGGTGACGATCTTGATGTTCTACCGTCCCAGGGCTTCGCCTAAGCACCGCTATAATATTATCGAGGAGAACTATGGTGGAGGGGGGCACCGCACACGGCTAAGAGATCAAGAGATCAATTGTTGTGTCTAGAGGTGCCCCCTTGCCCCTGTATATAAAGGAGGGAGGGAGAGGCCGGCCCTAGAGGGGGCGTGCCAAGTGTGGGGAGTCCTACTAAGACTCCCAAGTCCTAGTAGGATTCCCCTTTCCTTTCCGGAGTAGGAGAGAAGGAAAGAGGGGGAGAGGGAGAAGGAAAAGGGGCTTGCACCCCTTGTCCAATTCGGACCAGAAGGGGGGCGCGCGCCTCCTTCCTTTTGGCCTCTCTCTTCTATTCTCGTAACTCCTCGGTACTCCGAAAATACCCGAATCACTCGGAACCATTCCGATGTCCGAATATAGTCGTCCAATATATCGATTTTTATGTCTCGACCATTTCGAGACTCCTCGTCATGTCCCCGATCTCATCCGGGACTCCGAACTCCTTCGGCACATCAAAACTCATAAACTCATAATAAAACTGTCATCGAAACCTTAAGCGTGCGGACCCTACGGGTTCAAGAACTATGTAGACATGACCGAGACACGTCTCCGGTCAATAACAAATAGCGGAACCTGGATGCTCATATTGGCTCCCACATATTCTACGAATATCTTTATCGGTCAAACCGCATAACAACATACGTTGTTCCCTTTGTCATCGGTATGTTACTTGCCCGAGATTCGATCGTCGGTATCTCAATACCAAGTTGAATCTCGTTACCGGCAAGTCTCTTTACTCATTCCTTAATACATCATCCCGCAACTAACTCATTAGCTGCAATGCTTGCAAGGCTTATAGTGATGTGCATTACCGAGTGGGCCCAGAGATACCTCTCCGACAATCGGAGTGACAAATCCTAATCTCGAAATACGCCAACCCAACAAGTACCTTCGGAGACACCTGTAGAGTACCTTTATAATCACCCAGTTACGTTGTGACGTTTGGTAGCACACAAAGTGTTCCTCCGGTATTCGGTAGTTGCATAATCTCATAGTCATAGGAACATGTATAAGTCATGAAGAAAGCAATAGCAGTAAAACTAAACGATCATAGTGCTAAGCTAACTGATGGGTCTTGTCCATCACATCATTCTCCTAATGATGTGATCTCATTGATCAAATGACAACTCATGTCTGTGGTTAGGAAACATAACCATCTTTGATCAATGAGCTAGTCTAATAGAGGCATACTAGGGACATACTGTTTTGTCTATGTATTCACACATGTATCAAGTTTCCGATTAATACAATTCTAGCATGAATAATAAACATTTATCATGATATAAGGAAATATAAAATAACAACTTTATTATTGCCTCTAGGGCATATTTCCTTCAGTCTCCGACTTGCACTAGAGTCAATAATCTAGTTCACATCGCCATGTGATTTAACACCGATAGTTCACATCGTCATGTGATTAACACCCATAGTTCACATCGCCATGTGACCAACACCCAAAGGGTTTACTAGAGTCAATAATCTATTACACATCGCTATGTGATTAACACCCGAAGAGTACTAAGGTGTGATCATGTTTTGCTTCGTGAGAGAAGTTTAGTCAACGGGTCTATCACATTCAGATTTGTATGTATTTCGCAAATTTCTATGTGTCTACAATGCTCTGCATGGAGCTACTCTAGCTAATTGCTCCCACTTTCAATAAGCATCCAGATTGATACTTAGAGTCATCTGGATTTAGTGTCAAAGCTTGAATCGGCGTAACCCTTTACGACGAACTCTTTATCACCTCCATAATCGAGAAACATTTCCTTAGTCATCCAGTTACTAAGGATAATTTTGACCGTTGTACAGTGATCTACTCCTGGATCACTATTGTACCTCCTTGTCAAACTCATGGCAAGGTACACAACATGTTTGGTACACAGCATGGCATACTTTATAGAACCTATGGCTGAGGCATAGGGAATGACTTTCATTCTCTCTATATTTTTCTGTCGTGGTCAGGCTTTGAGTCTTACTCAACTTCACACCTTATAAATCAGGCAAGAACTCCTTCTTTGACTGATCCATTTTGAACTACTTCAAAATTTTATCAAGGTATGTACTCATCGAAAGTCTTATCAAGCGTCTTGATCTATCTCTATAGATCTTGATGCCCAATATGTAAGCAGCTTCACCGAGGTCTTTCTTTGAAAAACTCCTTTCAAACACTCCTTTATGCTTTCCAGAAAATTCTACATCATTTCCGATCGACAATATGTCATTTACATATACTCATCAGAAAGGTTGTAGTGCTCCCACTCACTTTCTTGTAAATACATGCTTCACCGCAAGTCTGTATAGAACTATATGCTTTGATCAACTTATCAAAGCGTATATTCCAACTCTGAGATGCTTGCACCAGTCCATAGATGGATCGCTGGAGCTTGCACAATTTGCTAGCACCTTTAGGATTGAGAAAACCTTCTGGTTGCATCATATACAACTCTTCTTTAATAAATCCATTAAAGAATGCAGTTTCGTTATCCATTTGCCAGATTTCATAAAATGTGGCAATTGCTAACATGATTCGGACAGACTTAAGCATCGGTACGGGTGAGAAAATCTCATCGTAGTCAACACTTTGAACTTGTCGAAAACCTTTCGCAACAAGTCGAGCTTTGTAGATAGTAACATTACCATAGGTGTGAGTCTTCCTCTTAAAGATCAATTTATTTTCAATGGCTTGCCGACCATCGGGCAAGTCAACCAAAGTCCCTACTTTGTTCTCATACATGGATCCCATCTCAGATTTCATGGCCTCAAGCCATTTTGCGGAATCTGGGCTCATCATCGCTTCCTCATAGTTCGTAGGTTCATCATGGTCTAGTAACATGACTTCCAGAACTGGGTTACCGTACCACTCTGGCGCGAAACGCAATCTGGTTAACCTACGAGGTTCGGCAGTAACTTGATCTAAAGTTTCATGATCATCATCATTAGCTTCCTCACTAATTGGTGTAGGAATCACTGGAACTAGTTTCTGTGATGTACTACTATCCAATTCAGGAGAAGGTACAATTACCTCATGAAGTTCCACTTTCCTCCCACTCACTTCTTTCGAGAGAAACTCCTTCTCTAGAAAGGATCCATTTTTAGCAACGAATATCTTGCCTTCGGATCTGTGATAGAAGGTGTACCCAACAGTCTCCTTTGGGTATCCTATGAAGACACATTTCTCCGACTTGGGTTCGAGCTTATCAGGTTGAAGCTTTTTCACATAAGCATCGCAACCCCAAACTTTAAGAAACAACAACTTTGGTTTCTTGCCAAACCACAGTTCATAAGGCGTCGTCTCAACGGATTTAGATAGCGCCCTTATTTAACGTGAATGCAGCTGTCTCTAATGCATAACCCAAAACGATAGTGGTAAATCGGTAAGAGACATCATAGATCACACCATATCTAATCAAGTACGATTACGACGTTCGGACACACCATTACGCTGTGGTGTTCCGGGTGGCGTGAGCCGTGAAACTATTCCACATTGTTTTAAATGAAGGCCAAAACTCGTAACTTCAAATATTTGTCTCCGCGATCAGATCGTGGAAAATTTTATTTTCTTGTTACGATGATTCTCTACTTCACTCTGAAATTTCTTTGAACCTTTCAAATATTTCAAACTTGTGTTTCATCAAGTAGATATAGCCATATCTTCTAAAATCATCAGTGAAGGTCAGAAAATAACGATACTCGCCACGAGCTTCAACACTCATCGGTCCACATACATCAGTATGTATGATTTCCAACAAATCTGTTGCTCGCTCCATTGTTCCGGAGAACGGAGTTTTAGTCATCTTGCCCATGAGGCATGGTTCGCAAGCACCAAGTGATTCCTAATCAAGTGATTCCAAAAGTCCATCACTATGGAGTTTCTTCATGCGCTTTACACCAATATGACCTAAACGGCAGTGCCACAAATAAGTTGCACTATCATTATTAACCTTGCATCTTTTGGCTTCAATATTATGAATATGTGTATCACTACGATCGAGATCCAACAAACTATTTTCATTGGGTGTATGACCATCGAAGGCTTTATTCATGTAAACAGAATAACAATTATTCTATGGCTTTAAATGAATAACCGTATTGCAACAAACATGATCAAATCATATTTATGCTTAACGCAAATGCAAAATAACATTTATTTAGGTTCTACACTAATCGAAAGTATAGGGAGTGTGCGATGATGATCATATCAATCTTGGAACCACTTCCAACACACATCGTCACTTCACCTTTAACTAGTCTATGTTCATTCTGCAACTCTTGTTTCGAGTTACTAATTTTAGCAACTGAACTGGTATCAAATACCCAAGGGTTGCTATGAACACTAGTAAAGTACACATCAATAATCTGTATATCAAATATACCTTTGTTCACTTTGCCATCCTTCTTATCCACCAAGTATCTAGGGCAGTTCCACTTCTAGTGACTATTTCCTTTGCAGTAGAAGCACTTAGTTTCAGGCTTGAGTTTAGCTTTGGGTTTCTTCATGGAAGTGAAAACTTGCTTGTCATTCTTCTTGAAGTTCCCCTTCTATCCCTTTGCCCTTTACTTGAAACAAGTGGTCTTGTTAACCATCACCACTTGATGTCTTTTCTTGATTTCTACCTTTGCTGATTTCAGCATCGCGAAGAGCTCGGGAATTACTTTCGTCGTCCCTTGCATATTATAGTTCATCACGAAGTTCTACTAACTTGGTGATAGTGACTAGAGAACTTTGTCAATTACTATCTTATCTGGAAGATAAACTCCCACTTGATTCAATCAATTGTAGTACCCAGACAATCTGAGCACATGCTCACCGGTTGAGCTATTCTCCTCCATCTTGTAGGCAAAGTACTGTCAAAGGTCTCATACCTATCAACACGGGCATGAGTATGAAAATACTAATTTCAACTCTTGGAACATCTCATATGCTCCGTGGCGTTCAAAACGTTTTTCAAGTCCCGGTTATAAGCCGTAAAGCATGGCGCACTAAACTATCAAGTAGTCATCATACCGAGCTTGTCAAACGTTCATAATGTCTGCATCTGCTTCTACAATAGGTTCGTCACCTAGCGGTGCATCAAGGACATAATACTTCTGTGCAGCAATGAGGATAATCCTCAGATCATGGACCTAGTCCGCATCATTGCAACTAACATCTTTCAAATTATATTTCTCTAGGAACATATAAAATAAACGGGGAGCTACATCGCAAGCTATTGATCTACAACATAGATATGCTAATACTACCAGGACTAAGTTCATGATAAATTAAAGTTCAATTAATCATATTACTTGAAGAACTCCCACTTAGATAGACATCCCTCTGGTCATCTAAATGATCACGTGATCCAAATCAACTAAACCATGTCCGATCATCACGTGAGATGGAGTAGTTTTCAATGGTGAACATCTTATGTTGATCATATCTACTATATGATTCACACTCGACCTTTCGGTCTCTAGTGTTCCAAGTCCATATCTGCATATGCTAGGCTCGTCAAGTTTAACCCGAGTATTCTGCGTGTGCAAAACTGGCTTACACCCGTTGTATTTGAACGTAGAGCTTATCACACCCAATCATCACGTGGTGTCTCGGCACGACGAACTTTCGCAACGGTGCATACTCAGGGACAACACTTATACCTTGAAATTTTGTAAGGGATCATCTTATAATGCTACCGCCGTACTAAGCAAAATAAGAAGCATAATAAGATAAACATCACATGCAATCAAAATATGTGACATGATATGGACATCATCATCTTGTGCTTTTGATCTCCATCTCTGAAACACCGTCATGATCACCTTCGTCACCGGCGCGACACCTTGATCTCCATCGTAGCATCGTTGTCGTCTCGCCAACTATTGCTTCTACGACTATCGCTACCGCTTAGTGATAAAGTAAAGCAATTACATGGCGATTGCATTTCATACAATAAAGCGACAACCATATGGCTCCTGCCAGTTGCGGATAACTTTACAAAACATGATCATCTCATACAAAACCGTATAACTCATCATGTCTTGACCATATCACATCACAACATGCCCTGCAAAAACAAGTTAGACGTCCTCTACTTTGTTGTTGCAAGTTTTACGTGGCTGCTACGGGCTTAGCAAGAACCGTTCTTACCTACGCATACAAAACCACAACGATATTTCGTCAAGTATGTGTTGTTTTAACCTTCACAAGGACCGGGCGTAGCCACACTTGATTCAACTAAAGTTGGAGAAACTGACACCCGCCAGCCACTTGTGTGCGAAGCACGTCGGTAGAACCAGTCTCGCGTAATGTCGGTCCGGGCCGCTTCATCCAACAATACCGCCGAATCAAAGTATGACATGCTGGTAAGCAGTATGACTAGTATCGTCCACAACTCACTTGTGTTCTACTCGTGCATATCATCTACGCATAGACCTGGCTCATGATGCCACTGTTGGGTAACATAGTATTTTAAAATTTTCCTACGATCACGCAAGATCTATCTACCAGATGCATAGCAACGAGAGGGGAGAGTGTGTCTACGTACCCTCGTAGACCGAAAGCGGAAGCGTTAGAACAACGCGGTTGATGTAGTCGTACGTCTTCACGCCCCGACCGATCAAGCACTGAAACTACGGCACCTCCGAGTTCTAGCACACGTTCAGCGCGATGACGTCCCTCGAACTCCGATCCAGCCGAGTGTCGAGGGAGAGTTCCATCAGCACGACGGCGTGGTGACGATCTTGATGTTCTACCGTCGCAGGGCTTCGCCTAAGCACCGCTATAATATTATCGAGGAGAACTATGGTGGAGGGGGCACCGGACACGGCTAAGAGATCAAGAGATCAATTGTTGTGTCTAGAGGTGCCCCCTTGCCCCCGTATATAAAGGAAGGAGGGAGAGGCCGGCCCTAGAGGGGGCGTGCCAAGTGTGGGGAGTCCTACTAGGACTCCCAAGTCCTAGTAGGATTCCCCATTCCTTTCCGGAGTAGGAGAGAAGGAAAGAGAGGGAGAGGGAGAAGGAAAAGGGGCTTGCACCCCTTGTCCAATTCGGACCAGAAGGGGGGCGCGCGCCTCCTTCCTTTTGGCCTCTCTCTTCTATTCTCGTAACTCCTCGGTACTCCGAAAATACCCGAATCACTCGGAACCTTTACGATGTCCGAATATAGTCGTCCAATATATCGATTTTTACGTCTCGACCATTTTGAGACTCCTCGTCATGTCCCCGATCTCATCCGGGACTCCGAACTCTTTCGGTACATCAAAACTCACAAACTCATAATAAAACTGTCATCGAAACCTTGAGCGTACGGACCCTATGGGTTCGAGAACTATGTAGACATGACCGAGAAACGTCTCCGGTCAATAACCAATAGCGGAACCTGGATGCTCATATTGGCTCCCACATATTCTACGAATATCTTTATCGGTCAAACCGCATAACAACATACGTTGTTCCCTTTGTCATCGGTATGTTACTTGCCCGAGATTCGATCGTCGGTATCTCAATACCTAGTTGAATCTCGTTACCGGCAAGTCTTTTTACTTGTTCCGTAATACATCATCCCGCAACTAACTCATTAGCTGCAATGCTTGCAAGGCTTATAGTGATGTGCATTACCGAGTGGGCCCAGAGATACCTCTCCGACAATCGGAGTGACAAATCCTAATCTCGAAATACGCCAACCCAACAAGTACCTTCGGAGACACCTGTAGAGTACCTTTATAATCACCCAGTTACGTTGTGACATTTGGTAGCACACAAAGTGTTCCTCCGGTATTCGGGAGTTGCATAATCTCATAGTCATAGGAACATGTATAAGTCATGAAGAAAGCAATAGCAGTAAAACTAAACGATCGTAGTGCTAAGCTAACGGATGGGTCTTGTCCATCACATCATTCTCCTAATGATGTGATCTCGTTGATCAAATGACAACTCATGTCTATGGTTAGGAAACATAACCATCTTTGATCAATGAGCTAGTCTAGTAGAGGCATACTAGGGACATACTATTTTGTCTATGTATTCACACATGTATCAAGTTTCCGATATACAATTCTAGCATGAATAATAAACATTTATCATGATATAAGGAAATATAAAATAACAACTTTATTATTGCCTCTAGGGCATATTTCCTTCAGCATGTCAGAAGGCTTCCATGCAAAGATGTCCCGATTCTCACGGATGAACTCGATGAGCGCGCTTTCCTATTTGGGGTCTAGGTTAGCGCTAATAGTGAACTGCTTGGACGAATTGCCCGGAACAAAGTCAACCTGCTTGGTTTCCTCTGCCGACTTAAACTTTAACGCCGGATCATGCTCTGTAGTTGGCTTCTTCAAAAGGGACATATCCGCCGGATCAATGTTTTCTTTGTAGAATTTCAGCTCCTCCGTAGCACAAACAGCCTCAGCGTATGCTGCATCTCCTTCCTCGCATTCCAATGCGATATTGCGGCTTCCGTGAACCGTGATGGATCCCTTGTGACCCGGCATCTTAATCTACAGATAAACATAACACGGTCTAGCCATGAATTTGGCATAAACCGGTCGCCCAAACAAAGCATGATATGGGCTCCTGATCTTTACGACTTCAAAGGTCACTGTCTCTGACCTAGAATCCTGCTCATCCCCAAAGGTGACTTCCAGATCAATTTTCCCAACTGGGTAAGCCAATTTACCTGGCACCACTCCATGGAATACTGTGTTGGACTGTCTCAACTTCTTATCTGTCAACCCCATACGCCGGAAAGTCTCATAGTATAAGATGTTGATACTGCTGCCGCCGTCCATGAGTACCTTCGTGAACTTGTAGCCACCCACCTGTGGTGCCACCACTAGGGCCAACTGGCCTGGATTATCAACCCGTGGCGGGTGATCCTCTCTGCTCCATACAATAGGTTGTTCCGACCAACGTAGAAAACGTGGCATCGCCGGTTCAACTGCGTGTACTGCCCGCTTCAGAATCTTTTGATCTCGTTTGCACAAACTTGTGGTGAAAACATGATACTGTCCACTGCTTAGCTCCTTCGGATTACTCTGATATCCGGATTGCTGCTGCTGGCGCTGCTGATTGCCTTGGTTGTTGTAACCACCCTGACCATGTTGTTGGTTGCCTTGGTTGTTATAACCACCCTGACCATGCTGCTGGTTATGTTGATGCTGACCGTTGTTGTTGTAGTTATTGTTACTGTCGTGGTACCCTGATCCGGAACCATTACCCTGGTAACCCGGACCCTGAAAACCGGAACTTGAGCCGCCGCCGGGAGGTCCGTGATTATATCTGGCTTATTTCATGGCCTCTACCATGATCCGGCAGTCCTTCCATAAATGCTTAGACGGGTTTCCCTCCGTACTGTGTTTAGGGCAAGGCTCGTTCAACTGTTGATCTAGATTGAAGAACTGCCCTTTGCCACGTTGAGGTGGTTTTCCTTTGCGGCGCTGCCCGTTTCCCTGAACGTTGGTATTGGCCACAAAATCAGAGCCGCCCTCTGCCTTTCGCTTAGCATTGTAACCCGTTCCTGCCGGATTAGCTTGCGCCAGTTTACCAGCCTTGTTCGCCTTTCTGGTCTTGTCTCCGTCTGCATCTGGGTACTTTGCATTATCAGAATCCCCATATTTCACCAGAGCACTCATGAGCGTCCCCATGTCATTGCAATTGCGCTTGAGTCATCCTAACTTCAGTTTCAGAGACTCAAACCGACAATTGTTTTCCAATGTCACTATCGTCGTACTAGGGTTGATGTTATTGGAAGAGTGCAGGATTTCTGCTACTCGCCGCACCCAGCTTCTCGTGGATTCCTTCTCTCCCTGAACACATGCCGCTAAGTCTACCACTGACATTGGCTGCTTGCACGTGTCTTTGAAATTTTTCATAAACTGGCGACGTAACTCACCCCATGATCCGATGGAGTTAGGTGGTAGGCCTTTTAACCATGTCCGGGCTGTACCCTCAAGCATCATGGTAAAGTACTTGGCGCATGCCGCTTCATCCACATCAAGCATCTCCATAGCCATCTCATAACTTTCAACCCACGCCTCCGGATCCAGATCTGCTGTGTAGTTGGGTACCTTGCGCGGGCCTTTGAAGTCTTTGGGCAGTTTCACGCTTCGTAAAGCGGGGATAAGACACTGTACTCCAAAGGAACTTGCCGTGGCTCCCGTTTCTGCTGTGGCTGTGTGAACCGGCGTCGCTTGACGGGTGTCCTCGCGGGCAGCATGCCTAGCCCGGTTTATCGCCTCTTGGGCGTGTGCTTCTGCTCCCGCCGGATTGTCCTGCCTGTGACGGTGACGTCTCCGCTCGCTGCTAGACACGGCTGGTTCATCCCAGTGCCTAGAGTAACTCCGGCTTGGGCGGGGGGTTGAATGAATCCTCTCCCTGCTATACGAGTACGCCTGCTGCTGTGTCAACGCCGTTTCTAGCAATTCCTTAGCCCGGCGTGCTTCCATCGCCACGGGGGATGTCCCCTCAATGGGTAAAGCGGCCAGTCGTGAAGCGGCGGCGACGATATTGTCCAACGGGTTAGAATAATGGCCGGGAGGGGTGGGGGTGTGTCGCGTTGGCACAACTTAGCGGTTTCGCTCTGCGGCCGGCGGCTGAACCGGCGCGCCAGTTGATACGTCCAAAACGTATCTATAATTTCTGCTTGCTCCATGCCTCTTTTGTGTGATATTGCTATGATATTTATGCACTTCCATACACTTTTTATCATATTTGGACTAACCTATTAACTCAGTGCACCCCAGTGCCAGTTTCTGTTTTCTGCTGTTTTTGTATATCAGGTTTTCCCATTACTTAAATTGCCAGAAAAATTCCGGGAAAATATATAAAAAATCAGCGCTCCAGAAGCTTCCGTGCGGCCAAAGTAGGGCCAGAGGGGGGCCACCAGGGCTCCAGGCGCCCTGGGGGCGCGGCCCCCCTCCTGGCCGCGCCGGGGGGGCGCCTGGGCCCCCCTGACCTCCGCTGATGCCCCCCTTTGGCATATATTTACACCGCGTCCCGAAACCCTCGAGGACGGAACCCTTTTTCACGATCTCATCTCTGTTCCGCCGCCGCCGCGCTTCCAAGATCGGGAGCACCAGGAGAACTCTTCCCGGCACCCTGCCGGAGGGGAGGATCACCACTGGGAGCTTCTCCACCACCATGGCCGCCTCCCGGATGAGTTGTGAGTAGTCTCCCTTGGACCATGGGTCCATGACCAGTAGCTATGTGATGTTCTCCTCCCCTCTTTGTTCTTCACCGATTAGACTTCGTGAGCTGCCCTACATGATCGAGGCACATATGTAATCCTTATGTTGTTGCTATGATGAGTTTGCTGGGATCCGATGGTGTCGGTGTACTAAGGTAGGGGGTACCTCAGTACCCCAACTTGTGCACGGGCAGTTGCAGCTTCCCGCGGCAGGGTTTACCGCGTGCTCGCCGGAGACCTTTCCTGCTCCCTATTAAACCATTCAAAAACAAAGTATACAAGGAAGAAAACCAAGACCCCGGCAAGAGGAGCTTGCCGGGAAGGCCGTACCAGGCTCAAGACTGTCCCGTTAACACAAGACCCTAGCAAGAGGAGCTTGCCAGGAAGACTAGAGGACAACGCCTCGGCGCTATATGCGCCCCGGCAAGGGGCCCGGGGAGCGACAAGCTCTCGGGCCCGGCAAGATCAAGGCCCCGGCAAGGCGCTTGCCGGGGAGGCTGCGCTGTGTGCCCGCGCTCCAGCTCATCGGCCCACGCGTCGCCCTGGGGTCTATCCAGGGACGCGTGGCGGATGGCTGTGCAGCCTGGGGTACACGGTGGCACTCCACGGTGATAGATCCGTCGCCGTGGCGGACGGAGACGCTAAGGCGGGAGCTTTTGGGGTCGACGGCGACGGGCGTTAAATGCCCTTGTCCCCCACTGTTAAAGTAGGTATAGACCACTGTTCTGTACTGTAGCTCCACTGTTCCCGCACTGTTACAACTACCACCTCTTTTACATTTTTACCCCTTTCTCTTACGTTGACACCTGTCGGTGACCCCTTGCACTATAAAAGGAGGCCCATGCACAACGTGGAGGGGGTTCGAAACCTAGATCACTCTCGCGCCTGGTGTAGCTGCTTCTTCAAGCTCCCGAGCGCCCAAACTCAATACACAACCAAGCAGGAGTAGGGTTTTACGCGTCTACCGCGGCCCGAACCTGGGTAAAACAGCCCGCGTGCTCGCTACGATCTGCTCTTTGTGCTCCCTCCGCCCTCGTACCGCACAGACAAGGGGCTCCGGTCCCATAGGTGTTCGTGGCGGACAGTTTCCCCCGACATCTTTGGCGCGCCAGGTAAGGGGCGTCGAGGTTGTGCGAACCTGATCCGGCGTTCGCGCGGGCGCATTCTTCATCAACCTCTCCAGCTTCATCAGCAACTTCATCAGCGACAACTCCATGGCCCCGAAGAAGAAGGCTTCGGAGGTCGGAGGCCCGTCTGCGTCTCACCCGCCGCCACCAGAGCCAACGGTGGGCGGGGGGGATGCCGTCGGAAGGGTGACCGCCGGTGAGGACACTCACGGCGCCACCAGATCCAAGAACAGGACGGATGACCGAACCTCGGTCTCCGTGGACGCGCCGCGTCCATCCCAGCACACGACGACCCAGCAGCGCCATACCACGGGAGGTGGTATCCGCTTGCTGGGGCAAGGCCAGACCGGAGGCTCGCGGGACGCCCCGGACCCCCGTCCGGGCACAAGCAAAGCGAAGGCGCCGGCGCGGGACCCCGCTCCTTCTAACGTTGTTAGAAGTCCGAGCGTATCCCGCTCCTCGCACCGCTCGCCCGCGTTCCCCTCCACTCCAGCGGAAGCGCTCGCAAGAGCGCAACTGCTCCTCGACTTTCCTCCAGCGGCCGACAAGGCCGAAGAATGGAGGGCCACTATACGGAGCCTGATAGACTTCGCCAACAACGATTCTCCACAGCAGCCGTCGGCCTCACGGCCGCGGCAAGCTGAGAAGACGAAGGCTATCGGCGACAAGACTGCCGGGGGTGCGACAAGCGTGCACTCCCCGCCGCAGAAGCAGAAGACGCCGCCCCGCCGGAACAACCCCGACGACGGCTCCACGGCCTCGTCGGACCCGCGGGCTCGTCGGGACCAGCGCCAAGTCCTCGACGACCGGCGAGATGAAGGCGCTCGGACCACAATCGAGCGCCGCCGAGAGGCTCGGCGACAATCTGACAAAAGAGCTGGGAACACTGTCGACGCACACGCGCCCGGTGAACCAGGCGACTTGCCGTACGCGGCAGGCTGCCCTGCGTTCACCCGCGAGCTGCGGCGCGTCCAGTGGCCCAGCATGAAGAATTTCAAGCCCGACGTACCGGAGAAGTACGATGGCAAAACGCACCCCTCGGAGTTTCTCAGCGTCTACACCATCGCAGTGCAAGCTGCCGGGGGGCGCGACGAGAAGATCTTGGCGAATTACTTCCCGCTCGTGCTAAAGCCGAACGTCCGTTCGTGGCTCATGCACTTGCCGGAAGGTTCCATCTCTTCTTGGGCCGACCTCTGCCACCAGTTTGTTGGCGCCTTCACCGGCGGCCACAAACCCCATGGCCAGGAGAGCGATCTCCATATCTTGGCCCAGAAGGAAGGCGAGACCCTGCGCAAGTATATCCAACGCTTCAGCCGGGTGCAGCACAACATCCCTGACGTTCACCCTGCCGCGGTTATCAGCGCGTTCCATCAGAACGTGCGGAACCGCCGCATGCGTGAGGAGATGGCGATGACGAAGATCCGGGATGTCAGCGAGCTCTACGCTCTTGCTGACAAGTGCGCACGCGCGGAAGAGGGGAGGAGACTCCCCGGGGAGGATACTGGCGCAGGAGGAAGCGACATCGACGACACCGCCCCGGCAAAGAAGAGCCGGCGGCGGAACAACAGGAAGAAGGGCAAGAAGGAGGTGCTTGCCGTCGAGAAGTCCGGCAAGGAGGCCCCCGCCAAGCAAATGCAGGCTGGCAGCTCCGGCAAGGAGCCTGCCCCTGCTGCGGCGGCCGACAAGCCGGGTAGCTCCGACAAGCAATACTGTAAGATCCACCGCACCAAGGGTCACGATCTCTCCAACTGCAAGCGCGTCGAGTACCTCGTCGAGCAGCAGAAAGCTGAGTACGAGAGGCGCGACAAGGAGAAGGCCCAAGGTGGCGGGGAAGAGCCCAGCAAGAAGCGGCCGTTCAACGGCCGGGGAGGACGCCGCGGCAAAGCTAAGCAGCGGCAAGGAGATCGACCTCCCCGGGGCCGCGACAACGACGAAGAAGATGACGACGAAGACATGGAGGACGAGGAGAACAGCGAGCAGGAGTTCCAGAAGGCCACGGAGGTCCTGTGTGTCGACGGTGGCGCCTCCCTGCATACCTCTCACCGCCAACTCAAGCAGTGGGTGCGTGAGGTAAACGCAGCGGAGCCGCCCGTGGAGTCGCGCAGGCTCCTCAAATGGTCCAGCACGCCCATCGTTTTTGACCTTGAGGATCACCCTGACCGCACCACCGCGGTCGGGTGCTTGCCGATGCTGGTTTCTCCCACCATCCGCAACCTCAAGGTCACCAAAATGTTGGTTGACGGCGGGGCCGGGCTGAACTTGATCTCCTCTGCTGTGATCAAGAAACTCCAGATTCAAGATGGCGAGCTCGAAGAGACCGGTTCATTCCAAGGAATCAACCCGGGAAGGAGCAAGCCCAAGGGAAAAATCACTCTGCCGGTGACCTTTGGCGGGGAGCTCAACTTCAGGACTGAGCGCATCACTTTCGACGTCGCCGATATTCCATTGCCATACAATGGAATACTCGGCCGTCCTACCCTCGCAAAGTTCATGGCAGCTTCCCATTATGCCTACAACGTGCTGAAGATGCCGGGGCCGATAAGCGTCATCAATGTCCATAGCGACAAGAAGGATGCGCTTATTTGCGCCGACAAGATTTACCGGGATGCGGCAGCTGCGGCCGAGAAGGATACTCTTGCCGCTGAAGCTCCCGGTGGGAAGAAGACAAAGACCAAGTCCGGCAAGTGCTCTGGGACCCACTCCGGCAACCGCACCTCCTCGGAGTGCTGCGCTGCCGTTGAGGACGTTCCATCGAGCTCCACCGGCAAGAGTAAGAAAGGAATGGCTGCTCCTCCGGCAACCAAGAAAGTGTCCGCAAAGGAGGACGGCACTGGTGGTACCTTCACCATCAGCGCCACTCTTGACAGCAAATAGGAAAGCGCGCTCGTTGCCTTCCTGCGGGCGAATGTCGATGTGTTTGCCTGGCAACCATCTGACATCCCCGGTGTTCCCAGGAAGGTGATTGAGCACAAGCTTGCTGTCTGTCCTCACGCGCGGCCCATCAAGCAGAAAGTGAGGAAGCAAGCCGTGGAGCGCCAAGAGTTCATCAACGAAGAAATCAAGAAGCTAGAAGCAGCAGGCCTAGTTAGAGGTGTGATCCATCCGACGTGGTTGGCAAACCCAGTCGTCGTGCGCAAGGCCAACGGGAAATGGAGACTGTGTATAGACTTCACCGATGTCAATAAAGCATGTCCCAAGGATCCATTCCCTTTGCCGCGCATTGACCAGATCGTTGACTCCACTGCCGGATGTGAGCTACTCTGTTTTCTTGATGCATACTCAGGCTATCATCAGTTTTTCATGGCCAAGGAAGATGAAGAGAAGACTGCGTTTATCACTCCATGTGGCACTTATTGCTTTATCCGCATGCCATTTGGATTGAAGAATGCAGGCTCAACCTTTGCAAGGGTAGTGTACACTGCTTTTGAGCCACAGATCCACAGAAATGTAGAAGCTTACATGGATGACATCGTGGTGAAGAGCAAGAGCAAGGAAACCCTGATTCAAGACTTGGAAGAAACGTTTCAGAACCTGCGCAGGATACAGCTCAAGTTGAACCCCGAGAAGTGCGTCTTTGGAGTCCCCTCCGGCAAGCTTCTCGGGTTCTTTGTATCACAGAGGGGGATTGAAGCCAACCCCGACAAGATCAAAGCCATTGAGCAGATAGAGGCCCCGAAGCGCGTCAAGGATGTCAGAAGGCTTGCAGGTTGTGTTGCTGCCCTCAGTAGGTTCATTTCAAAATCTGCAGAACGTGCCCTACCTTTCTTCAAAATCTTGAAGAAGGCAGGTCCCATGAAGTGGACTCCGGAAGCGGAGGCGGCGTTGCAGGATTTGAAACGGTACCTGTCCTCCACTCCTATACTTGTCGCACCTAGACCACAGGAAAAGTTGTTGCTATACTTAGCGGCAACCAACCAGGTGGTTAGTGCTGCGTTAGTAGCGGAGAGGGAGTCCGACGAGGAGTCAGCATCACCGGCAAGCGAATCCAGCGACAAGCAGGGGGCTGCTCCAACAAGCTCTGGCCCCGACAAGGATGACTCTGCGCAGGAGCAAGGGGAGGTGCGGAAGAAGATGGTGCAGCGCCCAGTGTATTTTGTAAGCTCCCTTCTCCAGGGGGCTAGATCAAGGTACTCTGGTGTGCAAAAGTTGCTTTTCGGCCTCCTCATGGCCTCAAGAAAGCTGCGCCATTACTTCCAAGCCCATGAGATAACAGTGGTCACTCGCTTTCCGTTGAAGAGGATATTGCACAATCCAGAAGCAACAGGCAGGATCGTTGAGTGGGCACTGGAGCTGTCGAGCTTTGGACTCAAGTTTGAGAGTACTTCAACCATACAGAGCCGAGCTTTGGCAGAATTCATAGCTGAGTGGACCCCAACACCAGATGAGGAAGTTCAAGAAACAAGCACGCCCGTGCAAGAAGCGACAAGTGAATGGGTAATGCATTTTGACGGTGCCTTCTCGCTGCAAGGCGCCGGTGCCGGCGTGGTACTCATCGCGCCCACCGGAGAGCACCTCAAATATGCTATCCAGATGCACTTTCCCAGGGAGCAAGCGACAAACAACACTGCAGAATATGAAGGCTTGCTTGCCGGCCTCAGGATTGCGGCCGAACTTGGGATCAGAAAGCTGATTGTGCGGGGCGATTCTCAGTTGGTGGTCCGGCAAGTTAACAAGAGCTATCAGAGCCCTTTGATGGAAGCTTATGTCGATGAAGTGAGAAAGCTTGAAGAGCACTTTGAAGGTTTGCAGATGGAGCACGTCCCGAGAGCTCAAAATGAAATTGCAGATGGCCTTTCAAAGTGCGCCGCGATGAAGTTACCTGTGGAACCAGGGACCTTTTTGCTCAAGCTGACTCAGCCATCCGTTACACCATCAATTGGGCAGTCCAAGAAGAGAAAGTTGGTCTCCGGCGACTACTTGCCGGCGGATCTTCCTGAAACCGCCGCCAAGGTCCCCAAGATCAACAACCAGAACGCTGAGGAACAGTTTGCTCCTGCAAGTCCTCGGGCTTGTACAGTTGAAGCAAACGTTCCCGGCAAGCCTCGCCCCGGCGAGCTTGCCGGGGGACCGTCAGCTCCGGCAGAACCAGAGGTCCTTGCCGTAGAAGCTGAGGTTCCCGCAGCGGCCCTCGAGCCTTTAGTCCTTGCCGTAGAGCCTCGGGCTCCGACATGGGCACAGCAGATCGTCCGCTTCCTTCAAACTGGAGAACTTCCCGACGACCCTCAAGAGATAGAAAAGATAACCAGGCAGTCGAGTATGTATCAGTTCGTGGATAACGAGCTGTACAGAAGAAGACTCAATGGTGTCAGGTTGAAGTGCATCTCCAGGGAAGATGGACAGAAGCTGTTGGCAGAAATTCACGGAGGCATATGCGGCCACCACATTGGCGCAAGGGCGCTTGCCGGGAAAGCTTTCCGGCAAGGGTTCTTTTGGCAAGAAGCCCTCCAAGATGCAACTGCACTAGTAACCAAGTGTGAAGCGTGCCAGTTCCATGCGAAGCAAATCCATCAGCCAGCTCAAGCTCTCCAAACAATCCCTTTATCATGGCCCTTCTCGGTCTGGGGGCTCGACATCCTCGGCCCTTTCCCTCGTGCTGTCGGGGGCTTTGAGTACTTGTACGTTGCAATCGACAAGTTCACAAAGTGGCCAGAAGTGGAGCCAGTGAGGAAGGTGACAGCACAGTCAGCAGTCAGGTTCTTCAGGTCGATTGTTTGCCGTTTCGGGATCCCTAACAGGATCATCACCGACAACGGTACGCAATTCACTAGTCGCACCTTCATGCAGTACGTCCAAGACCTTGGCGCCAAGGTCTGTTTCGCTTCTGTTGCTCACCCGAGGAGCAACGGTCAAGCGGAGAGGGCAAATGCTGAAGTGCTGCACGGACTCAAGACAAGGACCTTTGACAGGCTGCACAAGTGCGGAAGAAATTGGATAGAGGAGCTCCCGGCGGCTCTTTGGTCAATCAGAACGACACCAAGTCGAGCCACCGGACAGACACCTTTTGCTCTAGTCTATGGAGCAGAAGCAGTTCTCCCCACGGAACTCGTATACGGATCTCCTCGAGTACTCGCTTATGATGAGCTCGAGCAAGAGCAACTGCGGCAAGATGACGCATTGCTCCTTGAGGAGGGACGTCTCCAGGCTGCTGTACGAGCTGCTCGATACCAGCAAGCTTTGCGCCGCTACCATAGCCGCAAAGTCAAGGCCAGGAGTCTCGAGGAAGGCGACCTTGTTCTTCGGCGTGTTCAGTCCGCCAAGAATTCCAACAAGTTGACGCCGAAGTGGGAAGGCCCTTATCGGGTGAGACAAGTTACGAGGCCTGGCGCTGTCCGCCTCGAGACCGAAGAAGGCTTACCGGTGAGCAACTCCTGGAACATAGAGCATCTTCGCAAGTTTCACCCCTAAGGCGCGGTTGCCGTGATCCGCTCCGGCAACCACCTTTTGTACAAGCTTTGCCGCTGTTGCATGTAACCCTTTGTACAAAGCCGGGCGCAGACCCCGTGCATCAGTAAAGCTTTTGTGTTTTTCGCATCGATTGCCTTTTGCATGCTTCTCTTTGCTATTTGCATGTTCTGTTTGGCATTTGGTGCAACACTCAAGTATACGGTAAGCATTAGCACGCCGAAAGGCCATATACTTGTTTCCCTCTCCCTTTTCTTTCCTCTTAAGCAGAAGGAACGTTCCTCGCGCACAAGTTTGTCGGGGGGGAAGGAGGTGGAGGAGGAGCCAAGTGCTGTTCAAGAAAGAGAAGCCTTACCGGAAAGCAAGCGATATAAGCAAGCAGCATATGAAAGATAAGTTATTAGAATTTGACCAGTTCAAATTTTAAATTTTGAAGTTGTCTTCCTTGAACGATCACATTTTGTATGGAAAACCTGTGCGCGGAGGAACCTACCCGTAGCTTGCCGCACCCTTATCTTGTTTTCGAGTCCACTCAACGATTTAAGTGAGCTGCGACAAGTGTCGCGCCCTTGCTTCGTTTCCGAGTACGCTCAGCAAGCTAAGTGCGCTGCGACTAGCTACGGCAAGGTCGCTTGCCGGCGAGGACCTTGGCCAGCAGGCTGCTCAGAGTCCAGCACTCAGCGCTCGCGGCAAGGGCCCCTTGCCGGCAAGCTCCCCGGGAGCGTAGGGTGAAAAACATACAAAGTCAAGGATTAAGACAAGGAAGATAACATTGCACTGATTGATCAAAATAAAGCAAATATCTTACAAAAGATAAATTGTCGCGATGGACTAATAAGTTCATGACATAATGTGCAGCAACAAAAAGATAAAGATAATGGAGCCCTAGTCTACGCGGTCGCCTTCCTTCCTGCCAAGCTTTGCCACCTTGGCGATGATGTGGCCGACCTGCTCCTTCAGGGCCTCCGTGTCTGCATCAGCCAGCAAGCTGCGAAGAACGTTCGTGAGATTGATTCCCAGGTTGCGGTACACGATCTTCGTCAGCACCCGCTCCAGAGTTCCCGCGCAGAGCAGGCGCGACTCCTCGGCCAGCTGCGCGGGGATGCGGTTCCGGAGACCTGCAAGGGCCGGCGCGATTCCTCTGAAGAAGAGGCTGAGCTTGGCGCTGTGCGGGAGATCCGGGTCCGGCGAGTAGATAAGGTGTTCGACCTTCAGCGCCAGCAGTTCCTGGTCAATATTGGACGCAGAAGAAACCAAGTCTTCGGTCCATAACTCGATAGTCTGGCGGAAGAGCTCGGATGCCTTGTTGACGCTGTCCACCAAGGTCCGCTCCTTGCGGAGCTCCTCCTTCAACTTGTTCTCCTGAACCCGGGCAGCGTCGAGCGATTCCTTAAGAGTGGTGACCTTCAGTTCCAAGTCTTCAATGGAGTCCTTGGCGGCCTTCAATTCGTCGCCCCTCTTGGAGAGACTCACTTGAAGCTCGGAGTTCGTGTGAGCATCCTTCTCGCGCTCCAAGATGAGCGCGGCGACCTTCTCTGCGCTCACCTTCAGCGCCTTCTCCAATTGTTCAACCTTGGCGGCAAGCTCCTTCTTGGCGTCTTCCGCGGCAACCGCGGCGGCTTTCGCCTCTTTCAGCTCCCCGCCAAGGGCAGCCTCGCGAGCGGCAAGGTCCTCTTCATGGGAGTCCAGCTCGAACTTCCGCTGCGCGAGCTCTCCCTCTCGCCGGGACATCTCCACCCCGGCGAGACGCTGCTGTTCTTCAGTGTCCGCCTTCTCGAGTACCCACTCCTGGTACTCACCGGCGAGACGCTCCCGCTCCTCCGCCACCTCGCGGAGGGCTGCCTGATTGGCGGCGCTGAGCTCCGCCGCACGCTTCTCCATTTCCGCCGCGGCCTTGGCGGCAAGAGCCTCCCGGGAGGCGAGCTTCGCCTGCCTGGCCCGGTAAAGGGCCAGGAGCTGGTGGAGCAACCTCTCCTCCTCGGGCCCCTCACTCCCGCCGGGCGCCTCGACGATCTTCAGACCTGCGGAGGCGAGGACTTCTCCGTCGAACGCCTCGCCCTCCGCAGGAGCTCGCGACGAAGACCCCCAAGGCATCTGGATGAAGACGCCGTTGGGGGCCTCGAGATAGTACCTCTGCTCCTCGCCGGCGGAGTGGCCGGTGGCCGGTGCAGCATCTGATGCTCCCGCCGCCTCCGGGTTGGCGGTGCGGTCACCGTCCCTCTCCCCGGCCGCTGCGTCTGCAGCCGGAGCAGTCTCCTGCGCGGCCGGCTCGGCGGCCTCGGCCATCTCCTCGACGACAGGAGCGTCGCCGCCACCGCCCTGCGCGCCCTCCTCCTCAAGGTTGATAACCTCCGTCTCCATGGGCTCAGGAGGAGGAAGATCTGAAAAGAAGAAGAAGAAAAAGAAGTTCAAGATTCAAGCAAATATCCAAAAAGAGGCAAGCCAAGAAAACAAGCCACAAAACATACCTTGGCGGACGTCCTCAGCGGCGGGCTCCCTCGCCGGGGAGCTCGGCCTTGGCGGAGTGGCCGCCCTCGCCGGGCTGCTCGCCCTTGGCGGGGTACTCTGCCTCGGCGGAGTACCCGCCCTTGGCGGAGCACTCTCCCTTGCCGGAGAGTTCTGCCTTGGCGGGGATGGCGGGGCCTGCGGCTCCTCGGCGGTGGTCTCCGGGCGCTCTTCCCGCTGTGGCTCCACCTCTGCACAGAACAAGACAAGAAACGTCAAGATATGAAGACAAAGCCAAATCCTCAGGCGTGCCCCGACAAGCGAAAAGAGAGAACCCCAGACTTACGCTGGGGGCTGCGCTGCGGGCTACGCTGGGGGCTGCTCCTCGGAGCAGCGCTCGGATCCGGCAGGCTCGGCTCCGGCACACCCCCTGTTGCCGCGGCTGCCGAGTCTTCCGCGACCTCAACCTCGGGCGCCTTGGCCTTCTTCGCCGCGCGATGGGCCAGGGTCCTGAAATCAGAACAAATAAATAGAGTCAACATCAACAAAAAAAAATCAAGACAGAAAATCGAGAAGGTGTAAAGTCTTGGATCCTTACTCCTGGTCCTCCTCGTCGTCCTCGCTCAGGGCGGAGAAATCATACTCCACCGTGGGCGCGTCGGCACGAGGAGCGGAAGACGAAGACTCCCTCGTGCGCTTGGTGTTCACCGGGGCTGGGGGCTGCGAAGACCCAGCCCCTGTGGTAGCCGGCGCCCGAGGGGCGGGCGGAGCCGCCGCTCCGCTCCGAGAAGACCCCTGCCGGCTCGCTGCCGGCCTGCGAGGCACCTCCGTCGTGGTCCGCGCACGGGCCGCCTCCGCTGCGGCTGGTGCGCCGGACGGCCTTGGCGCGGCTTGGCTCCCCCGGGGAGCTGCCCGGCGAGGTGGCTGTTGCCGGGGCGCCTGCGCCCTCTCCCCCGTCGCCGCCTTGCGGAGGCGCTTCGCCGGGGACTGCCTCGGGCTTGCCGGGGGCGGGGAGCTCTCTGACGAGGTGAGGTCGTCGGCGTACAACTCCGTGGATCCGCCAGAGTCCTCGGCCTCCTCCTCCTCCTCCTCCGCCCCGGCCGGCTCACTGGTCCCAGCGTCCTGCGCTGCGGCCCCCTTTCCCTTAGCGCCTCCGCCCCTCGCGGCGCCTCTGCTCCCTCCGGCGGTGCCCTCCATTGCCGCGGCCTCCGCCGCGATCCCGTGGATCCCGGAGTGCCTCAGCGAGGGGACCCCGGCGAGCGCGTCGGGTGGAAGATTCAGCAACCTGCGGATCTCCGCCTCCTCCGCCTGGGTGGACACGTCCTCAGCCTCCGCCTCCTCCGGCGAGTATCCGAAAACTCCTGCCGCCGCAGCTGCGGCGGCCTCCTCAGCCCGAGAGGCTATGTAGGCGATCTCCTGGTCGGTGGTGTCCCGCGTGTGCAGCTTGAGGTCCTCCTTGTTCCTCGCCACCTCGGCGAGGTTGTCGTAGAAGTTGAGGACGTCGATGGGCTTCGGGGCGATCCACGTGCGGTCCAAGCCATGTGAGTCACACATGGGCATCATGGCGAGGATTCGATCCCTGACGGCGTTGTTGCAGAGCGGCACCACTTCCCGGGGAGTCCTGAACCACTCGGGGTGCGTCGGGTCGTACTTGAAGAGTTCCCGTACCATTCCCCGCAGCTCCAGCGTGGTGAAGTTGAAGTTGAGCCCGGGGCGCAGCCTCATGATGTCTACCGGGCCGCCGTACTCCCAGGCCGGCCTCTTCCGGTCTTGGAGAGGGGCGATGCGTCGGCGGAGGAAATCTGCGCCCACCTCAGCAACTGACAGATTGGCCAACCGAAGACGAAGAATCCGGACGAGGGCGATGTTGAGCTTGACGTCGTCCGAGTCCAGCTCACTCCAGTCCCTGCCGCGCACGATGGGCGTTGTGCGCGGCGCGGTAAAGGCTTGCGGATGGTCTTCTACGATCCAGCACCACTCCGCTCGCCATTCCTCCCACTTGCCGCGGAGCTCCCCCGGCAAGTACGCCCCTTTTTTATTCAGACGGAAGACCCAAGAAATTCCTCCGGAGAGGGGGGCATCGGCCTCGGCTCTAGGAGTGAAGAAGTGTCTAAAGAGGGCTACATTGGGGTGGACTCCTATGAAGTTTTCGCACATGTGTGCGAAAACAGCCATGGTGAGAATGGCGTTGGGGGTGAAGTCAAGCAGATGGAGGCCATATGTGTTCATGACGTCGCAGAAGAAGTTTGAGAAAGGAGGACAGAGACCACAATGAAAAAAGGCAGCAAAGAAGTAGTACCCGCCGGGATAGCTGTCCTTGGCGGCGGCCGGGTATGCTCGCGTGCGGGGATGCGCGTCGGTTCCCTTGGACTAGAACAAGTAATACTTGTTCCAGAGCTCCCGCACGCCGAGCTTCGGCGGGAAGACGACATGCCGCTTCCGGTACGCGATGAGCTTGGCCGCTTGCTCCGATTTCTCCCGCTTGGCCTTCTCCGCCTTCGCCTTGTCGGTCTTTGGGGCCATGGCGGACGCGATGGAAGGAGGGGAACGAAGAGCTCGGCGGCGGCGGAGATGTGGAGGCAGAGCGCAAGAGGGAATCTTTGGAGGAGGAAGACGACGTAATGAGAGCGCAAGGAGGGGAACCGCGCCCGCTCCCTCTGCTTTTATGGGGGAGTGGGGGGCGTTTCGCCCTTTCCATTAAGAGATCGTGGGCACGTCCCATCCCACGGCGCCGCGATCGACGCGTGCCGTTACCGTGGGGTGCGGCGTATATGGAAGTGGATTCGGCGCGCCGCGGGCCGCGGGTGCCCGTGCACTGTTTTGGGCCTGGCCCAACAGCGCTCGGCACCGTGTGTGGCCCAGGCCCGGGGGCTCCTGTCGGTGTACTAAGGTAGGGGGTACCTCAGTACCCCAACTTGTGCACGGGCAGTTGCAGCTTCCCGCGGCAGGGTTTACCGCGTGCTCGCCGGAGACCTTTCCTGCTCCCTATTAAACCATTCAAAAACAAAGTATACAAGGAAGAAAACCAAGACCCCGGCAAGAGGAGCTTGCCGGGAAGGCCGTACCAGGCTCAAGACTGTCCCGTTAACACAAGACCCTGGCAAGAGGAGCTTGCCAGGAAGACTAGAGGACAACGCCTCGGCGCTATATGCGCCCCGGCAAGGGGCCCGGGGAGCGACAAGCTCTCGGGCCCGGCAAGATCAAGGCCCCGGCAAGGCGCTTGCCGGGGAGGCTGCGCTGTGTACCCGCGCTCCAGCTCATCGGCCCACGCGTCGCCCTGGGGTCTATCCAGGGACGCGTGGCGGATGGCTGTGCAGCCTGGGGTACACGGTGGCACTCCACGGTGATAGATCTGTCGCCGTGGCGGACGGAGACGCTAAGGCGGGAGCTTTTGGGGTCGACGGCGACGGGCGTTAAATGCCCTTGTCCCCCACTGTTAAAGTAGGTATAGACCACTGTTCTGTACTGTAGCTCCACTGTTCCCGCACTGTTACAACTACCACCTCTTTTACATTTTTACCCCTTTCTCTTACGTTGACACCTGTCGGTGACCCCTTGCACTATAAAAGGAGGCCCATGCACAACGTGGAGGGGGTTCGAAACCTAGATCACTCTCGCGCCTGGTGTAGCTGCTTCTTCAAGCTCCCGAACGCCCAAACTCAATACACAACCAAGCAGGAGTAGGGTTTTACGCGTCTACCGCGGCCCGAACCTGGGTAAAACAGCCCGCGTGCTCGCTACGATCTGCTCTTTGTGCTCCCTCCGCCCTCGTACCGCACAGACAAGGGGCTCCGGTCCCATAGGTGTTCGTGGCGGACAGTTTCCCCCGACAGATGGATTATGAGATTATGTTCAGATTGTGTTTGAGTAATATATTTGATTTACCTCTTTTATATTTATGTTCTTGAGTAATTCTTGCATGTTCTCCGTTGCTGTTTATTGCTTTGGCCAAGTAGTAGGTAGTAACTCCAAGAGGGAACGTTATGCTTGATTGTGGGTTCATGCCCCTCGGTGACTAGCTTGAGTGACAGAAACATGAGTCTAGGGGATGTGCTGTTGCCACAAGGGGGAAAACAATGGTGCTTGTACTTGCGGGTGCAAGGATTGTTTACTTTACGCAAAGTTCTTTTAATGCAGTTGTCTGTTGCTTTGAGTTTACACTATGGGTGGGACTCGCAACTTAATACCGGCGAGATGTTCTGGATAGATATCTCAAGGTGGATGATTAGTAGTAGATGCAGATGGATTTCGGTCTACTTGCCTTGGCGTACCGCCCATGCTTTTGAGCCTCTACCTTTCTTTGTAGCATAGTTAGCATTGCTTTGCGCACATAATCCTGTCAATTGCCCAGCTGTAATTTATTTACCTCGCTTAGCTGTTTTATCATCTTTTGGGAGAGAGACATCACTAGTGAACATCATGGGACCCCGGTCCATATTACCATCAGTGATCACATCCGCTATTTACTTTCTGTTCTTACTTACTAGTTGAAGTCATACCTATCACTATTACCTCTTGTGTTTCATCCTTTGTAAACGACAAGGCCGGAGGGATTGACAACCTCTCTGTACTCGTTGGGAGCAAAGTTATTTGTATCTGTGTGCAGGTCCTGTCAATCGCTAAGTATCTGGCGCCGTTAGCAGTTGACACCTTCTTGTTGAACCTCGGAGTCTCAGGGGAATTCGATCCTTGGTATCTTTGCCAAGGGAAAACTACCGCTACACTGCATCTCAAACCTTTCACTTGGGGTAACCAACGAGGGGCGAGAAGCCATCAAGCAAAGTTTTCTGGCACCGTTGCCGGGGACTCCACTCTTCAAGATAGGGGAGTTGCACGCTATCTTTTACATTTGCTTTTTAGTCTTGTTAGTTTACCTTTCAGTTTTTGCTTTAGTGTCCTTTATCAAAAATCACAAAAAAATTATTTGCTTTTCTGTTAGTAGTCCTTTCTGTTTAGTCAAGCATGTTAGGATTTGGTGCTTTGAGGGAATCAGAAGTTCTAGATTTCCATCAAAAGGATGGAGAAAATATGAAGAAGGCATGGGACAGAATTTCTGATGCATATAGGAGAATTATGCCTTGGATACCTATAAAAATTGTGCTTAGAAATTTTTACCATTGTCTTTTTAAATGGTGTAAACACTCTCTTGATATTATAGCTAAAGGAGATTTCCTAGAGTGTGATGAAGCTAGAGCTCTTGAAATTATACATGGTCTATCTAGTTACTTTGTTTATGATCATAATTTTGATACTGTCATAGATAGACTTGCTACAATTGAGAAGAGAATGGATGCTCTAGACTTGATGAAGGTAGAGAAACCCAAACCCAATAAGAGAGATATTTTGGAAATAGACAATGATTGGGAGCCTTTTGTTAGGATTAGCATCTCTAATCAAGACTTCCTTGCTTATTGTGATATTGGATCTATGGTTTCTACTATGCCAAAAATTGTTCATGATTCTTTAAAATTTAACATGGATAGATTATCATCTTATCATGAACACACTAATGGAGATATTTCTGAGATCCAGGGAAGAATAAAAGACGTGTCAGTTACATTCCTTAAAGGGATTGCAATGGTTGATTTCTTCATCATGAAGCCAAACCAAGGAAATATAGTGCTTGGAAGGGACTTCCTTCGAGCCGTAAAAGGCTTCATCGATATAGGTAAGGGACAAATCCGCTTACGCGGGAAGGCAAAAGGTATGTACCCCTTTCCTAGAAGGAACAAGAGTGAACTTGTTGAGGAACCATTTGAAGCAATCTATAACTCCGATTATTACGATGATTATTGATTCCTCTTTGCATTATGCCTAGCTTAAAGGCATAAAAGAAAGCGCTTTTGGGAGGCAGCCCACAATGAATAAATTTTTATTTTGCTTTTGTTGTGTCTTGATGTTTGTTACTACAGTAGCATCATCATTGTATCTTTACTTTTCAGCTTTGTGCCAAGTTTAGCCTCTGATTGCAAGAAAGTTCAAAAGTTGTGACGTGTTGTCCAGGAAACAGATTTTGTCCTGTTTAGCCTTTCCTTCGTTTTGCAAACCTTGAGCTTGCTTTTTCTTTGCAAAAACCTTTTGGCAATCTTGAGAAACAGTAGACCTTCAAGAATATCCTTATTTCCAGCAAGGAAAAATTATTTTATTATTATGGGTACTAACCTCGCTAATCAGATTATGATGAGTTATGTATGAAGGGAGTTTTCAAGTGTGCGAGGGAAGATGATAATAAGATTCAGGAGTGTCAAACGCTCAAGCTTGGGGATGCCCCCGTGCACCCCCAAGAAATATTCAAGAAGACTCAAGCGTCTAAGCTTGGGGATGCCCCCGTGCATCCCCTTCTCCATCAACATTATCAGTTCGTCTTTCGTTCCACTATATTTTTATCACTTCATGTGTTATGTGCTATGCTTGGAGCGTCTTGCTTTTAGTTTCCTTTTTAGTTTTTCTTTAGCTGTGCTTGCTTTTCATAACGAGTTGGAACTCAGCCTTCTTTGTGTGGGAGAGAAACACGCTCCACTTCAACCTAGAACACAACATAGAATTTTCATGTTTATCTTTGCTGTGTATGTTCTTGGTCTTTCAATAGCTACTGTCATGCTAAGCTCTTAGTTTTCACGCTTTTCTTTTTAAAGAGCTTTTGTTTAGTTGGTTGCTGGAACTCTCTTGAGTTATCATGCTTATCTTGTTAAGAGAGTTGGCTTCTGTTGCACTGGTTGATATGTCTATGATAAAAACGCTATGTGCATAATGGTGCTTAGTAGTTCATGTTTTCTTATGGTTAGTCTCAAATAGCTGGGGGGTTCTCAATGTGTTATTGGAGTACCAACATGATTTGTTTGCCTATGATGTGGTATGGTTTAGTGATATCTTCCTCCAAGAATTTATTTGATTGACTTGGCATATGCTCACGCATATTTAAGACTGTAAAGAAAGTCCATCAAGCCTTGATGATCTTTAATTTCTGAGTAGCGATATAACTTCCATGCCCGATTCAATGTTGCTTTGTCGCTCTGCATGATTATGACCATCATTGCTCTCTTAGTTGGTCGCTCCCAGTCTTTTGCTAACCTTCGCCTGTACTAAGCGGACTGACTGCTTGTGCATCCAAAATCCTTTAAACCAGTTATGCCATATGAGTCCACCATACCTTCCTATACATGGTATTTACCTGCCATTCCTAACAAAGACTTTCGTGTACCATCTCGAAATTAATCAAAAAAGCATTCCTATTTTATGCCTCTGTTTTAGCTCATGAGGAAGTAGTAGTTAATTCATGATCTTTTTAAGTTGGACAAGCTTCACCCCGGGATTGCATGTCTAATGTGCAAACCCCTAATACGAGAAGGAACTGGCAAAGAGTGCGCCCGGCTCATTAAAATATATACAACAAACAAACCCTCCTTCACGCTTTGTTCATGAGAAATCAGAAAACTTTGGCAGTGATAAACAAAGGAGATTAAGAGGATGTGATCGTCCTCGTACGGGAGCCGGTCCTCGAAACTTGTCCAGCTCGAGAAGTAATTGAGTTATTTACTAGCATTCGTTGACGAAATATGCATATCCCAAAAATAATTTTACCTCTGTTTTTAAAAAAACCAAGAGCTCTAGTACATGTTTAGTTGTTGTTTCCGGCCACGGGTTTTCAACCTTGCCATCAAAAGCCATGGTTCAAGAGTCTCCACCTTCTTTAAAGCACCAACTATTGAGAGCATGACTGTCATTCTGAGTGTAATGTGCATTGTCCCAAAGTACCATTGTCTTTTGCATGATTATGATATCGTTTATTCTGAAATCATTGTATCTAGTCGTCACTTAAACCTTGGAGGTGCCCCTGCATTTATGTTTTGCTTCACTAAAGGGGGCAAGCGAGGTACCACCTTACCATATTTGCACACCATGCTCACTACAAATCTATTTGATGTTTCAGTATCATATTGTAAAACTTTCAGTTCTTTGTGATTTTCTCATGAGGCAACTTAATTACTACAGATTCATTGTCTCAGTAAGCTTTTGTCATGTGACTGTGAAAAGTCCTTATATGGTTAATAGCATGTCACCACAGAAATTATGCTTGTTATCATTTACCTACTCGAGGACGAGCAGGAATTAAGCTTGGGGATGTTGATACGTCCAAAACGTATCTATAATTTCTGCTTGCTCCATGCCTCTTTTGTGTGATATTGCTATGATATTTATGCACTTCCATACACTTTTGATCATATTTGGACTAACCTATTAACTCAGTGCACCCCAGTGCCAGTTTCTGTTTTCTGCTGTTTTTGTATTTTAGGTTTTCCCATTACTTAAATTGCCAGAAAAATTCCGGGAAAAATATATAAAAAATCAGCGCTCCAGAAGCTTCCGTGCGGCCAAAGTAGGGCCAGAGGGGGGCCACCAGGGCTCCAGGCGCCCTGGGGGCGCGGCCCCCCTCCTGGCCGCGCCGGGGGGGCGCCTGGGCCCCCCTGACCTCCGCTGATGCCCCCCTTTGGCATATATTTACACCGCGTCCCGAAACCCTCGAGAACGGAACCCTTTTTCGCGATCTCATCTCTGTTCCGCCGCTGCCGCGCTTCCAAGATTGGGAGCACCAGGAGAACTCTTCCCGGCACCCTGCCGGAGGGGAGGATCACCACCGGGAGCTTCTCCACCACCATGGACGCCTCCCGGATGAGTTGTGAGTAGTCTCCCTTGGACCATGGGTCCATGACCTGTAGCTATGTGATGTTCTCCTCCCCTCTTTGTTCTTCACCGATTAGACTTCGTGAGCTACCCTACATGATCGAGGCACATATGTAATCCTTATGCTGTTGCTATGATGAGTTTGCTGGGATCCGATGGATTATGAGATTATGTTCAGATTGTGTTTGAGTAATATATTTGATTTACCTCTTTTATATTTATGTTCTTGAGTAATTCTTGCATGTTCTCCGTTGCTGTTTATTGCTTTGGCCAAGTAGTAGGTAGTAACTCCAAGAGGGAACGTTATGCTTGATTGTGGGTTCATGCCCCTCGATGACTAGCTTGAGTGACAGAAACATGAGTCTAGGGGATGTGCTGTTGCCACAAGGGGGAAAACAATGGTGCTTGTACTTGCGGGTGCAAGGATTGTTTACTTTACGCAAAGTTCTTTTAATGTTGTTGTCTGTTGCTTTGAGTTTACACTATGGGTGGGACTCGCAACTTAATACCAGCGAGATGTCCTGGATAGATATCTCAAGGTGGATGATTAGTAGTAGATGCAGATGGATTTCGGTCTACTTGCCTTGGCGTACCGCCCATGCTTTTGAGCCTCTACCTTTCTTTGTAGCATAGTTAGCATTGCTTTGCGCACATAATCCTGTCAATTGCCCAGCTGTAATTTGTTTACCTCGCTTAGCTGTTTTATCGTCTTTTGGGAGAGAGACATCACTAGTGAACATCATGGGACCCCGGTCCATATTACCATAACTGATCACATCCGCTATTTACTTTCTGTTCTTACTTACTAGTTGCAGTCATACCTATCACTATTACTGTAATGCCCCGGATGTAATACTTTCCCTTTTGGGCTTATAATATAATCTCCGGCTTCATCTATTTCCATTTCGGGTTCTTTGTCTTTCGGGCTTTCGTCGTTTTGTTGTGTGAGTGTGTGGCATTCATTCATATCATGTAGACATGTGCATTGCATTGCATTTGTGTTGTGGGTTGCATCCGGTCCGTAGCGTTCCTTCCCGTTGTCCGTTTCGCGTTCCGGAGCTCCCTCACGTGTCCGTGACGTCCCGTAGGACTACTTTGTTGTTCGGGCGTTTTTCGTTACCGGTGTGCCGCGAGGTTGTGTTGTGTGTTGTTGTTTTGTTGTGTGCAACCCGCCTCTCAATTCTCGTCTCGTTTGGACTCCGTTGACTTTTTCCTCCGTTGTCCGTGTGGGTCCGAAGTGCCCTTACTTCGTGTCCCGGAAATACCCCTGCTGCAGTCTCTTTTCTCCGTCTGGGCCTTTTAAATCATCCCCGCGATCGGATCCGTTGGATCACGATCGGAGGGCTCCTAAACACCCCTAGTCTCCAAACCCTAGTCTAAATTGCTATATATAGACCCCTAGGTCTATTTGGGCATCCCCTTCTTCTTCCCCCTCCTCCACTTTCTTTTTTTTCCCTTCTTCCTCAGATCCAAAAAAATCAGCTCGGGATCCCGAAGGATCCCCTCGATCCACGCCGCCGCAGCGCTCCCTCGGAGTCAACGCAGCGCCGCATCGCCGCAGTCCCGCGCCAGGCGACCGCGTCGGCCTCGACCGGGCCGTACGCCTCAGCCAGCGATCGGTCCGGCCAGGACCACTTCGCCTGGGCCGTACGCCCGCGGCCCGCTTCCTCCGCACCACCCCGCGCCAGGTCGCCCAGGGCGCCAGCCTCCCGCGCCTGGGTCCGCTTCGTCACCGCCGCCAAGGCCCATCGGCCCGTACCGCACCGCCGCCGCTCCCGGTTTCACTTCGCCTCCACCAGCCACCTGGGCCCCGCCGGATCGAGCCGCCTGCTCGCCTCGTCGGGCCTCCCGCCTCCCACTCTCCGCGCCAGGGCCGCTCCCCGCAGGCCGGGCCGCCTCTGCTCCGCCAGCCGCAGCCGGCCGGGCTGCTCCTCCCCGTGGGCCACCGCAGGCCCAGCGCCACCGCAAGCCGCGCGCGCCGCCGCCTGCTCGCCTCGGTGGGCCACCGCCCCCGGCCCGTGCCACCGCTCCCGCGGGCCTGCTCCGCTTCCGGGCCGTGGACGTCCAGATCTGGGCCTCGCCACTGTTCATCCGGGCCGAACCCGCACTGTTCCTCCAGATCCAGATCTGGAGAGGTTGTTTTTTTCCCTAAACCCCTGTTTTTCCTGTTCTGTTATGCAATCTTCAGACTGCTCTAGATTGGTGCCTGTTGCTCCGTTTTGCGCGTGTAGCATGTCCAGATGTTCGTGGAGATGCCCTCTACGTTTTACCTGTTGTAGTCATGCATGTTAGAGGTCATCTAGGGGCTTGTTTTGCTGTTGCAAGAGTGCATGATGTTATAAACTGCTGTTATGTGTTATTTTCATGCCACCTTTGACATGTGATATCTTTTAGCTCGTTTGTCCAAACGATGCAAATGACATGTCCACGTGTTCGTCTTGCCACGAACTACGTGTTGGGTGTGATAGGTTGCATGGTAGATGTATTGTTTCCTTGTTATCATCGTTGCAAGATGCCATGTTCAAATGTTGTGTTTTCACTTGTTATGAAATGCCATCTTGTTGAGCTCGTTGTAATCGTTGAGTTTACCTCAATGATGCATGCTTGTGTGTTTCGGGATCACCGTCATATGTACTTTGATGAGGTGCTTACCCTTTGCCATGTTTAGTTTCGAGGTGTCTTAAACATGCTCTTTTTGATGCTAAGATGATGTTGCTGTTTTAGGACTTAGTGAAATTTCACTAAGTCTGAAATCTGTAACGTTCCGATGCCATGTTCGTGTGATGTTGTAGGACAAAGCATGATAGTTTTGGGGTGGATTTTGATTGTTCCTTGAAGTATATATTTTTGTCTTTCCATCCATGTCCTCACATGTCCATTTGAGTGGCTGTAGCATGTTTATCTTTTGCTCCAAACTTTCAATAAAATTCTGCTACTAGAATTTTATTTCAAAGTTCAATATGTCCAAGGTCATTGCTATTGATCCGTGACTCCGTTGGGGGTGCACTTTGGACCTAGTTGCTGTACATTATATCTAGTTTATGTTCAAGTCCTTTGCCATGCTTTTTGGGTGCTGTAGATTAATTATTTTGAGCTCCAAAGATGCTATGTTGCTGTAATTTGCAGTTTTCGCTCAAATCTTGTTTCGGGCATAACTTTTAGCCCGTAACTCCGATTTCAGCGAATCTTATATCAAACTTGAGTGATTTTCTGTGTAGATTAATAATATCAGGTTGTTATCTTGTTTTGAGGTGTTTTGCTTGAGTGATGTTTTCCGTGCTCCATGTGCATCCCTAGTGCATCCTTCATGCATTCATGTTTTTCGAGTGCGCATTGCATCGTGTTGATTGGTGCTTGGTGTGTTTGTCTTGTTTAGACCCGGAAGTTGAGCACGAGTTTTCCAACGAAGTTGAGCACGAGGTTTCCAACGAGTTTGAGCACGAGGACCCTTCTTTCGATCCGAACGTCTTCTCTTCAGGCAAGATGACCGAACCCCGATAACATTACTATCTTTGTCTATTGCTAGTAGTCTCGATCTATAGTTTTGCCTCGATGCCCATGTTCTTCTTGTCAGCCTCCTACTTGTAACCAATTGCCATGTTTAACCACCCTACCTATGCAAACCGTTGCTTGGCTAAGTACGCTTCGCTCAGCCCTTCTTATAGCGTTGCTAGTTGCAGGTGAAGTGAAGATGCTTGCTCCATGTTGAAGTTTGGTTGGGTTATATCACACTATATGAATGCTTTAACTGAAATCACCTATATATTTGGCAAGGGTGGAAGGCTAAGCCTTTTGCTTGGTGTTTTGTTCCACTCATGCCGTTAGGATCCGTATAAGCCGGTTTTATGTTCCTTGATTATGCGTTCCTAACACGGTTGGGGTGTATGGGACCCCCTCGATAAACCGCTATGTGCTAAGTCTTTTCCAGCAAATCCCAACATTGGTACTATTTGCCTAATAACAAACTAAACTTGCATAGGGAGTTATAAACCCTTTTTCTTAATCAACAACCCCGGGCCAGTGCTCCACATGAGTGTTGGTCCGAAACGGGGAGCCTGCGGGGCCACCTCGAGGAAACTCAAGGTTTGGTAAAAACCCGTAGCTTCGCCCATCTGGTCGTGTCCTGAGACCTAGATACGCGCGGCTACGATCAGGGTGTCGACACGCCGGGAGGATTTGCTGGATTAGCCTTACCTTAGTTCGGTTTAACTTGAGCACGGGATTCCGAGGATACTCGGGTCTTCCCACTTTGGAGTTGCGACTCCGCGGATCGTGGGCTTGTAATGGGTCAAGTTGGAACACCCCTGCAGGGTTTGAACTTTCGAAAGCCGTGCCCGCGGTTATGTGGCAGATGGGAGCTTGTTAATTCCGGTTGTAGATAACTTGACACAATGATGTTAATACACTACCAGCGTGTGTTCCGTGACTGTCAATTTCCGAATAGGGATTCGGGAGTTGAACACGGAGGGGTTATGTTTGTGAGCTTGTAGCTAGGATCACTTCGTGATCACTTCTCGCGATGCCTTCTCTTCTCGCTCTCACTTCCGTAAGCTAGATGCTAGTTGCTGCCGCAGACTTGTTCTTTCTTCAGCCTTTCCCTCACCTAAAGGCTTTGATAGTGCTGTTACCCGGGAACGGGATTGCTGAGTCCTCTGTGGCTCACAGTTACTTCACACCAGATGCAGGTCCAGCTGTGAGCTATCCAGGTGATGGCACCGAGCTGGATTGGGAGTACGACGAGGAGCGTAGTCGGTACTACGTTCGCTACCCGGACGATCAGTAGTGGAGTCTCTTACTAGGATTCGATCCGCCTGTGGTTGTTTTATTTATCTGAGTTTGGTACTTTGACATTTGGCTTTTGCCCTTAGAGGGTTGTAGTGATCTTATTGTATGATGTTTGAGACTTGTACTGTTATTTTGTGACGTGGCGATTGTAAGCCAACTATTTTCAGTTTACTTTCCCCCTTTTACATGAGTTGTGCAAAGATTACCAAACTTGAGATCATTCTAGGATGGACTTATGCCTTTAAGTCGTGCCTCGACACGTAGGAGGTATAATTCCATCCTGGGCATTACAAGTTGGTATTCAGAGCCTTCTCCGACCTAGGAGCCCCCACTGTTTGATCGAACCGTTGACGGTTGAGTCTAGGCACACACTGAAAACTTTTTGAGTCCTATATTATATCGGAGAGTAGGATTTCTTTGCTTCCCATCCCCTTTTCTCTCTGGTGAGGACTCCTGACGTCTACTCTTGTCTCTCCTATCTTCAAAATTTGCACAAAATTTTTTTTTTAGGATTCCCGCGAGTATTCTGGGATTGTTTCGATGTTCTTGTGACAAGGATATTGTTCCCGATGCCTCCTGTTACCGAGGAGTTGAGCTTCGGGGTATCATTGTAACAAGCATATCGCGACAGTACTAAATACTTAAGACGGCCGACATCGAAAATCTCCCCTATACGGCAAGTGGCAAGATAACCCCGACATCACCCAGTACTGGGGAGGTAGTTCGGGAGTATTGCCATAGCTTGTTATAGTGGATGCTTTTCGAAGGTCCGAGGTACACAGTTTCCGAGAAAGACTGGTTATGTGTTGAAGGATGGATACACCTGGATGTAGGTTAGAGTTGATTGCGCGGTGCTTCCCGTGTATCCCCAACACCTGATTGCATAACTGGAATCTTTCGGAAAGCTATAGGTGGGTTTTATCCAGTAGATCGTAGGCATTCTTCCAACGAATGCAGGTTAGTGAGTTCGGGGTTCGACATTGAGTGGAGGGGTTATATGACCGAGGTTACTATCAGGAGTTGCATCTTAAAGGGTCCTTGGCTATGCTGATCCGGGGATTGCAAAACCTTTTCGTAACGCGTTCATATGCTTTCAGCACAAAGATGTTAGAACGAAACTCCTCTCTTGTGTTTGTTCCTTTCCGTACCTTGTTGTTTTATTATTTTATCCTTTTGATCCCTATGTGGCTTCTCGTGCAGACTGATGTTATCAATTAACTGAGAAATTCATTCGTTCCTCTTGTTCGGATGATTTCATTCGTTCTTATTGTTCGAATGATTATTGTGAAGACTTGTTGCAATTCATTCCATTGATTCAGCTTATTCCTTTTGTCAATCAATTGCTGATTCGTGGTCATCTCTTACAGGATGGCTCCGAAAAAGGTTCCGAATGCCAACCCAGAGGTGGAAGAGGTCCCAGAGCGTCCTCCTTCACCTCCTCCTCCGCCTGAGGCTTGGAGAGCAATTATGCAGACTACAGCTCAGAACACTCAGTTGATGATGCAGATGATGCAGCAAATGCAGGCTATGCAAGCTAATCAAGCTAATCAGGGTGTTCCAATGAACCAAGGCAACTTCTTCCAGCAGCACCATGCTACCCTCAACCAGTTCTTGGCCAACAATCCTAAAGCTTTCAGTTACTGTGTCGACCCTCTTGATGCTGAGGATTGGCTGACCGATATCAAGAAGCATTTTGAGTGCAGTAACGTGAAAGAAGATGACTATGTGAAGTTTGCAGCCTTCCAACTGAAAGATCAAGCAGCTGATTGGTGGCAGCAATACAAAGACTCAAGGCCGGGTCAAGTGATCTCGTGGGAGAACTTCTGCAAGGATTTCCGCTCGCATCACATTCCTACAAGTGTTATTGAGGGTATGCGTGAGCAATTCCGCAACCTCAAGCAGGGCTCCATGTCAGTCTATCAGTATAATGTCAAGTTCCAAAACCTCGCTCGCTATGCAAAGCAAGACATTCCTGATGCAAAGAGCAAAATCTATCAGTTCCGTGGAGGTCTCAAAGATGAACTTCAGCTTGCTCTCACTCTGTTCGAGCCAGACGAATTCGATAAGTTCTATAATATGGCTTTGAAACAAGAAGCAGCTCAGCTTAAGATGGAGGCTTCTAAGAAGAGAATTCGAGATGCTGTTCACTCTACCTCATCGTCTCAGTTGGCTGCGAAACAACAGAAATTCTGGCTTCCTCCTCCTCCAATGATTCGAGCTCCATTCAACAACTCCAGCAACTTCAACAACTCCAACAACAAGAACTCTAGTGGCCGTGGTTTCTCCCACCCACCCAACCCAAGCAACCAGTCGAAGAAGCAGTTTCAGTCTCAAGGCTCCAAGTCCAGTGGCTCTCAGTTCCGTCCTCTCTCAGAAGTGACTTGCAACAAATGCACTCAGAAAGGTCACTATGCAAACAGATGTCCGAATCCGAAGCGTCTTCCTCCTCCACCACCTGTGAGTTCAGCTATTGTCAGGCATGATCCAAAGGCTGCAAGGGTCAATCTGATGAATGCAGCACAAGCAGAGGCTTCTTCTGATGTCATTCTGGGTAACCTTCCAGTGAACTCTTTTCCAGCTAAAGTGTTATTTGATTCGGGTGCATCATGCTCTTTTATGTCTCAACCTTTTGCATCCAAGCACAGTATTGCCACTTCAAATTTGCCTCAGAGGTTGGAAGTTATTTCTCCAGGCAGACGTATGTCTTCTACTGTTTATGCTCCGGATGTTTCCATTCGCATGGGAGATTATCGTTTTATGGCTAAACCGGTGGTTCTTGGTCATTCTGACATCGACCTCATTCTCGGAATGGATTGGCTTTCTCAGCATGATGCTCACACTGATTGCGCTCAAAAGGAAGTCAAGTTGACTCATTCTGATGAAGATGTGATTATCTTCGCCTCCAGGGATAATACTATTCGGCTTTTCTCTCTTAATGATAAGGGTGAAATTAATGCCATAGAGCAAATTCCAGTGGTGAATGAATATCAAGACGTCTTTCCAGAAGAACTTCCAGGCATGCCTCCACACCGTCAGGTGGAGTTTGTCATTGAACTCGAGCCGGGCACCGAACCTGTTCGTCGGCGTCCATACAAGCTCTCTTCAGATGAATTGAAGGAATTGAAGAAATAGTTGGATGAACAGGAGCGTATGGGTCTCATCAGACCGAGTACATCTCCGTGGGGCTGTGGTGTCTTATTTGTCAAGAAGAAAGATGGCACGGAGCGTCTCTGTGTTGACTACCGGCCATTGAACAAGAAGACGATTAAGAACAAGTATCCGCTCCCCAACATCAATGAACTCTTTGAGCAGCTCAAAGGAGCTAAAGTGTTCTCTAAGCTTGACCTCCGAATGGGCTATCATCAAATTCGCATTCGCGAGGAAGACATTCCCAAGACGGCTTTCAGAACGAGCTACGGTTCATATGAGTATACCGTCATGTCCTTCGGTCTCGCCAATGCTCCTCCTACCTTTTCAAGGATGATGCATTACATCTTCAACCCCTATACTGGCGAATTCGTGCTTGTGTATCTGGATGATATTCTGGTGTTTTCCAAGAATGAAGAAGATCACGAAAAGCACTTGCGTCTGGTTCTTGATCGACTCCGAGAGCATAAATTCTATGCCAAGTTCTCAAAGTGCGAGTTTTGGCTCGATAAGGTTCTCTACCTGGGCCACATTATCTCAGCTGACGGTATTGCGGTTAATCCCGAGAAAGTTGAAGCAATTGTCAACTGGGAAGCTCCTCAGAACATCAAGCAGCTCCGCAGTTTTCTGGGTCTTGCCAGCTATTGCAGAAGGTTTGTGGAGAACTTCTCCAAGATTGCCAAGCCTCTTTCCAACCTCCTTCAGAAGAATGTCAAATACTTTTGGTCTCCCGAGTGTGAAGTGGCTTTCAAAACACTCAAAGAGAAGCTTGTCTCAGCTCCAGTTCTGATTCCTCCAGATGAATCCAAGCCCTATGAAGTGTTCTGTGACGCTTCTCTTCAAGGCCTTGGTGGTGTGCTTATGCAAGAAAAGAGAATTGTGGCATACACTTCACGTCAGCTAAAGCCAGCTGAGAAGAACTATCCGACACATGATCTCGAGCTAGCAGCTGTGGTACATGCTCTGATTACGTGGAGACATCTGTTGTTGGGCAGAAAGGTCGACATCTTCACTGATCACAAGAGCTTGAAGTACATCTTCACACAGCCGCATCTGAACCTCCGCCAGACTCGTTGGGTCGAGATGATCCAAGAGTACAACCCAGCATTGAGTACACTCCAGGCAAGGCGAATGTGATTGCAGATGCTTTGAGCAGAAAGGCATATTGCAACAGCCTTCTTATCAAGCCGCACCAGCCTGAGCTTTGTGAAGCTTTCAGGAAGCTCAACCTCCAAGTGGTTCCGCAGGGTTTTCTTGCAAATCTCCAGATTGCTCCTACCTTGGAAGATCAAGTCCGTGAGGCCCAGCTCAGTGATACCATGGTGAAGAAGGTGAAACATGGGATTGCAAAGGGCACTCCGAAATATAAGTGCTTCCGTGTTGATGAGAGAGATACCTTGTTCTTCGAGGACAGACTCGTTGTTCCCAAAGGTGATCTCAGGAAGCTCATAATGGAAGAAGCTCATGAGTCTCTCCTTTCCATTCATCCTGGCAGTTCCAAGATGTACCAAGACCTCAAGCAATCTTACTGGTGGACACGCATGAAAAGGGAAATTGCCCAATTCGTGAATGAATGTGATGTATGCAGAAGAGTGAAAGCAGAACATCAACGTCCAGCCGGTCTTCTCCAACCTCTTCCTATTCCTGAGTGGAAGTTCGACCACATTGAAATGGACTTCGTCACTGGCTTTCCTAAATCCAAGCGAGGCAATGATGCTATCTTTGTGGTGATTGACAAGCTTACCAAAGTTGCTCATTTTCTTCCAGTCAAAGAATCAATCAATGCAGCTCAACTTGCAGAGCTGTACACTTCCAGAATTGTGTCCCTACATGGCATTCCTCAAGTGATATCCTCAGACCGTGGCAGCTTGTTCACATCAAGGTTCTGGGACTCCTTTCAGTCCGCCATGGGCACGAAGATCAGATTCAGCACTGCCTTTCACCCTCAGACTAGTGGTCAAGTCGAGCGTGTGAATCAGATCCTTGAAGATATGCTCAGAGCCTGTGTCATCTCCTTCGGCATGAAATGGGAAGACTGTCTTCCATTTGCAGAGTTCTCTTACAACAACAGCTTTCAAGCAAGTGCAGGCAAAGCACCGTTTGAAATTCTCTATGGCAGAAAGTGCCGTACCCCTCTCAACTGGTCTGAAACAGGCGAACACCAACTTCTTGGCAATGATTTGATCTCTGAAGCCGAAGAAATGTGCAAAGTCATACGTGAGAATCTCAAGGCCGCTCAGTCGCGTCAGAAGAGCTACTATGATGGAAAGCATCGTGATTTGGCTTTCGACATCGGTGATCATGTCTATCTCCGAGTTTCTCCGATGAAAGGAACCCAAAGGTTCGGTATCAAAGGAAAGCTTGCACCTAGATACGTCGGGCCTTTCAGAATTCTTGGCAAAAGAGGCGATCTAGCCTATCAGCTCGAGCTCCCTTCCAACTTTGCAAATGTTCATGATGTCTTCCATGTGTCTCAGCTTCGCAAATGCTTCAAGGCACCTGAGCGCATGATTCCGTTTGAGGAGATTGATCTTCAACAAGACCTTTCCTACCGAGAGCATCCAGTTGCAATTCTCGAAGAAACTGAACGCAAGACTCGCAACAAGTCCATCAAGTTTCTGAAAGTCAAGTGGTCACATCACACAGACCGAGAAGCTACCTGGGAACGAGAAGATCATCTTCGTTCCGAGTACCCTTCCTTTTTCCAGTCCTAGATCTCGGGACGAGATCTTTTTGTAGTAGAGGAGAGTTTGTAATGCCCCGGATGTAATACTTTCCCTTTTGGGTATATAATAAATCTCCGGCTTCATCTATTTCCATTTCGGGTTCTTTGTCTTTCGGGCTTTCGTCGTTTTGTTGTGTGAGTGTGTGGCATTCATTCATATCATGTAGACATGTGCATTGCATTGCATTTGTGTTGTGGGTTGCATCCGGTCCGTGGCGTTCCTTCCCGTTGTCCGTTTCGCGTTCCGGAGCTCCCTCACGTGTCCGTGACGGCCCGTAGGACTACTTTGTTGTTCGGGCGTTTTTCGTTACCGGTGTGCCGCGAGGTTGTGTTGTGTGTTGTTGTTTTGTTGTGTGCAACCCGCCTCTCAATTCTCGTCTCGTTTGGACTCCGTTGACTTTTTCCTCCGTTGTCCGTGTGGGTCCGAAGTGCCCTTACTTCGTGTCCCGGAAATACCCCTGCTGCAGTCTCTTTTCTCCGTCTGGGCCTTTTAAATCATCCCCGCGATCGGATCCGTTGGATCACGATCGGAGGGCTCCTAAACACCCCTAGTCTCCAAACCCTAGTCTAAATTGCTATATATAGACCCCTAGGTCTATTTGGGCATCCCCTTCTTCTTCCCCCTCCTCCACTTTCTTTTTTTTCCCTTCTTCCTCAGATCCAAAAAAATCAGCTCGGGATCCCGAAGGATCCCCTCGATCCACGCCGCCGCAGCGCTCCCTCGGAGTCAACGCAGCGCCGCATCGCCGCAGTCCCGCGCCAGGCGACCGCGTCGGCCTCGACCGGGCCGTACGCCTCAGCCAGCGATCGGTCCGGCCAGGACCACTTCGCCTGGGCCGTACGCCCGCGGCCCGCTTCCTCCGCACCACCCCGCGCCAGGTCGCCCAGGGCGCCAGCCTCCCGCGCCTGGGTCCGCTTCGTCACCGCTGCCAAGGCCCATCGGCCCGTACCGCACCGCCGCCGCTCCCGGTTTCACTTCGCCTCCACCAGCCACCTGGGCCCCGCCGGATCGAGCCGCCTGCTCGCCTCGTCGGGCCTCCCGCCTCCCACTCTCCGCGCCAGGGCCGCTCCCCGTAGGCCGGGCCGCCTCTGCTCCGCCAGCCGCAGCCGGCCGGGCTGCTCCTCCCCGTGGGCCACCGCAGGCCCAGCGCCACCGCAAGCCGCGCGCGCCGCCGCCTGCTCGCCTCGGTGGGCCACCGCCCCCGGCCCGTGCCACCGCTCCCGCGGGCCTGCTCCGCTTCCGGGCCGTGGACGTCCAGATCTGGGCCTCGCCACTGTTCATCCGGGCCGAACCCGCACTGTTCCTCCAGATCCAGATCTGGAGAGGTTGTTTTTTTTTCCCTAAACCCCTGTTTTTCCTGTTCTGTTATGCAATCTTCAGACTGCTCTAGATTGGTGCCTGTTGCTCCGTTTTGCGCGTGTAGCATGTCCAGATGTTCGTGGAGATGCCCTCTACGTTTTACCTGTTGTAGTCATGCATGTTAGAGGTCATCTAGGGGCTTGTTTTGCTGTTGCAAGAGTGCATGATGTTATAAACTGCTGTTATGTGTTATTTTCATGCCACCTTTGACATGTGATATCTTTTAGCTCGTTTGTCCAAACGATGCAAATGACATGTCCACGTGTTCGTCTTGCCACGAACTACGTGTTGGGTGTGATAGGTTGCATGGTAGATGTATTGTTTCCTTGTTATCATCGTTGCAAGATGCCATGTTCAAATGTTGTGTTTTCACTTGTTATGAAATGCCATCTTGTTGAGCTCGTTGTAATCGTTGAGTTTACCTCAATGATGCATGCTTGTGTGTTTCGGGATCACCGTCATATGTACTTTGATGAGGTGCTTACCCTTTGCCATGTTTAGTTTCGAGGTGTCTTAAACATGCTCTTTTTGATGCTAAGGTGATGTTGCTGTTTTAGGACTTAGTGAAATTTCACTAAGTCTGAAATCTGTAACGTTCCGATGCCATGTTCGTGTGATGTTGTAGGACAAAGCATGATAGTTTTGGGGTGGATTTTGATTGTTCCTTGAAGTATATATTGTTGTCTTTCCATCCATGTCCTCACATGTCCATTTGAGTGGCTGTAGCATGTTTATCTTTTGCTCCAAACTTTCAATAAAATTCTGCTACCAGAATTTTATTTCAAAGTTCAATATGTCCAAGGTCATTGCTATTGATCCGTGACTCCGTTGGGGGTGCACTTTGGACCTAGTTGCTGTACATTATATCTAGTTTATGTTCAAGTCCTTTGCCATGCTTTTTGGGTGCTGTAGATTAATTATTTTGAGCTCCAAAGATGCTATGTTGCTGTAATTTGCAGTTTTCGCTCAAATCTTGTTTCGGGCATAACTTTTAGCCCGTAACTCCGATTTCAGCGAATCTTATATCAAACTTGAGTGATTTTCTGTGTAGATTAATAATATCAGGTTGTTATCTTGTTTTGAGGTGTTTTGCTTGAGTGATGTTTTCCGTGCTCCATGTGCATCCCTAGTGCATCCTTCATGCATTCATGTTTTTCGAGTGCGCATTGCATCGTGTTGATTGGTGCTTGGTGTGTTTGTCTTGTTTAGACCCGGAAGTTGAGCACGAGTTTTCCAACGAAGTTGAGCACGAGGTTTCCAACGAGTTTGAGCACGAGGACCCTTCTTTCGATCCGAACGTCTTCTCTTCAGGCAAGATGACCGAACCCCGATAACATTACTATCTTTGTCTATTGCTAGTAGTCTCGATCTATAGTTTTGCCTCGATGCCCATGTTCTTCTTGTCAGCCTCCTACTTGTAACCAATTGCCATGTTTAACCACCCTACCTATGCAAACCGTTGCTTGGCTAAGTACGCTTCGCTCAGCCCTTCTTATAGCGTTGCTAGTTGCAGGTGAAGTGAAGATGCTTGCTCCATGTTGAAGTTTGGTTGGGTTATATCACACTATATGAATGCTTTAACTGAAATCACCTATATATTTGGCAAGGGTGGAAGGCTAAGCCTTTTGCTTGGTGTTTTGTTCCACTCATGCCGTTAGGATCCGTATAAGCCGGTTTTATGTTCCTTGATTATGCGTTCCTAACACGGTTGGGGTGTATGGGACCCCCTCGATAAACCGCTATGTGCTAAGTCTTTTCCAGCAAATCCCAACATTGGTACTATTTGCCTAATAACAAACTAAACTTGCATAGGGAGTTATAAACCCTTTTTCTTAATCAACAACCCCGGGCCAGTGCTCCACATGAGTGTTGGTCCGAAACGGGGAGCCTGCGGGGCCACCTCGAGGAAACTCAAGGTTTGGTAAAAACCCGTAGCTTCGCCCATCCGGTCGTGTCCTGAGACCTAGATACGCGCGGCTACGATCAGGGTGTCGACACGCCGGGAGGATTTGCTGGATTAGCCTTACCTTAGCTCGGTATATCTTGAGCACGGGATTCCGAGGATACTCGGGTCTTCCCACTTTGGAGTTGCGACTCCGCGGATCGTGGGCTTGTAATGGGTCAAGTTGGAACACCCCTGCAGGGTTTGAACTTTCGAAAGCCGTGCCCGCGGTTATGTGGCAGATGGGAGCTTGTTAATTCCGGTTGTAGATAACTTGACACAATGATGTTAATACACTACCAGCGTGTGTTCCGTGACTGTCAATTTCCGAATAGGGATTCGGGAGTTGAACACGGAGGGGTTATGTTTGTGAGCTTGTAGCTAGGATCACTTCGTGATCACTTCTCGCGATGCCTTCTCTTCTCGCTCTCACTTGCGTAAGCTAGATGCTAGTTGCTGCCGCAGACTTGTTCTTTCTTCAGCCTTTCCCTCACCTAAAGGCTTTGATAGTGCTGTTACCCGGGAACGGGATTGCTGAGTCCTCTGTGGCTCACAGTTACTTCACACCAGATGCAGGTCCAGCTGTGAGCTATCCAGGTGATGGCACCGAGCTGGATTGGGAGTACGACGAGGAGCGTAGTCGGTACTACGTTCGCTACCCGGACGATCAGTAGTGGAGTCTCTTACTAGGATTCGATCCGCCTGTGGTTGTTTTATTTATCTGAGTTTGGTACTTTGACATTTGGCTTTTGCCCTTAGAGGGTTGTAGTGATCTTATTGTATGATGTTTGAGACTTGTACTGTTATTTTGTGACGTGGCGATTGTAAGCCAACTATTTTCAGTTTACTTTCCCCCTTTTACATGAGTTGTGCAAAGATTACCAAACTTGAGATCATTCTAGGATGGACTTATGCCTTTAAGTCGTGCCTCGACACGTAGGAGGTATAATTCCATCCTGGGCATTACAATTACCTCTTGTGTTTGATCCTTTGTAAACGACAAGGCCGGAGGGATTGACAACCTCTCTGTACTCGTTGGGAGCAAAGTTATTTGTATCTGTGTGCAGGTCCTGTCAATCGCTAAGTATCTGGCGCCGTTAGCAGTTGACACCTTCTTGTTGAACCTCGGAGTCTCAGGGGAATTCGATCCTTGGTATCTTTGCCAAGGGAAAACTACCGCTACACTGCATCTCAAACCTTCCACTTGGGGTAACCAACAAGGGGCGAGAAGCCATCACCAGTCCCCGGGGCTCCTCCCCGGTTTACCTCTAGATAATTGCTGGCTCCCGCTCCTGGTGTGCCAAAGAGATTCCTCGCCTCGTAAACCGGCGGTAGACGAGTTTGTTGTCTTCTGTTCATTAGCTCCTGTGCAGAAGTCTGATCCACCCTCAGCCGGAAAGCTTGGGAGTCTAGCTCTGCTTGCCTCATAGCCATCCTGGCTTTCTGTGCGTCCAGATCCCGTTTAGCCTGCTCAATCCGGCCCTTCAGCTGAAGGATCTCCGCATCATGTTGCGCCTTGTTGGCAGGGGCCACTTCTGCTGTTGCAAGTGCCATCAATTCTTCAACCAAGGTGGATAGGGTGTTAGAGGGTGATGGGGTATGATTGCCTGCCCCAGCACCCGCTACCTCTGAGGTGAACGCCCCAGTCATCGAGGGCTACTGCATAGACTGTGATCCGGCCATAAAAATAGCCACCCGGTTTGGCAGATCAAAGGGGTCCGGAATATTATAGCCATCGGATACACCCTCAGACCGGCCGTCCTGCAACAGATACAAAGATTCGGTCTCTCCGGATGAAGATTCATCGTTAGAGTAGACAACTGTCTCGCCACCAGAATCCGATCCGTCCTCGGCTTGGACTCCATGTACTGCTCCAACGAAAACACGCTTCATGGCGGGCTGAATCCGGGCCGATCTCGCACGCTAAGCCGGCTCGATGATGTTGGGGAAGATGTCCGGCTCAGGTCCCGGTTCACCGACCTTGCCGATGAAGACGTGGATGCCGCCGAAGGGGACCCGGTACCCGTATTTGATTGAATCGGCCTCGGGGCTGTTGGGGAACGTAGCATAATTCAAAAAAATTCCTACGCTTCACCAAGATCAATCTAGGGAGTCATCTAGCAACGAGCATATTGTAGTGCATCTACATACCCTTTTGTAGATCGCGTGCGGAAGCGTTCGAAGGAACGTGGATGAAGTAGTCGTACTCTTCGTGATCCTCGTCACCGATGATCCCAGCACCGAACGGACGGCACCTCCGCGTTCAACACACGTACGGTACAGCGACGTCTCCTCCTTCTTGATCCAGCAAGGGGAGAGGATAGGTTGACAGAGATCCAGCAGCACGACGGCGTGGTGGTGGATGCAACAGGAAAAACTGCAGGGCTTCGCCGGCGCCCTGCGAGAGGAGTAGGAAGTGTGACGGGAGGGGGGAGAGGCGCCAGAGGCTTAGGGTGCGGCTGCCCTCTCCCCCCCCACTATATATAGGGGCCAGGGGGCACCGGCCCTAGGAGATGCAATCTCCTAGGGGGCGGCGGCCAGAGGGGGGAGACTTGCCCCCCAAGGCATAGGGGGCGCCCCCTCCCCCTAGGGTTTCAACCCTAGGCGCATGGAGGGGGCCCATATGGGTGCGCCAACCCGCCAGGGGCTGGCCCCCTTCCCCTTGCGGCCTACGGGGCCCTCCGGGATGGGTGGCCCCACCCGGTGGACCCCCGGGACCCTTCCGGTGGTCCCGGGACACTCTCAGTGACCCCCGGAATTCACCCGATGGCCAAAACTGGACTTCCTATATATCATTCTTTACCTCCGGACCATTCTGGAACTCCTCGTGACATCCGGGATCTCATCCGGGACTCCGAACAACATTCGGGTTTCCATGTGCATGTATCTCTACAACCCTAGCGTCACCGAACCTTAAGTGTGTAGACCCTACGGGTTCGGGAGACACGCAGACATGACCGAGACGACTCTCCGGTCAATAACCAACAGCGGGATCTGGATAACCATGTTGGTTCCCACGTGTTCCTCGATGATATCATCGGATGAACCACTGTGTCAAGGATTCACTCAATCTCGTATGTTATTCCCTTTGTCTATCGGTACGGTACTTGCCCGAGATTCGATCGTCGGTATGCCCGATACCTCGTTCAATCTCGTCATGGCAAGTCTCTTTACTCGTTCCGTAATCCATCATCCCATGACTAACTCCTTAGTCACTTTGAGCTCTTTATGATGATGTCTTACCGAGAGGGCCCAGAGATACCTCTCTGTCATACGGAGTGACAATATCCCAGTCTCGGTTCGTACCAACTCAACAGACACTTTCGGAGATACCCGTTGCGTACCTTTATAGCCACCCAGTTACGTTGTGACGTTTGGCACACCCAAAGTATTCCTACGGTATCCGGGAGTTGCACAACCTCATGGTCTAAGGAATAAATACTTGACACTGGAAAAGCTTAAGCATTACGAACTATACGATCTCGTGCTAGGCTCAGGATTGGGTCTTGTCCATCACATCATTCTCCTAACGATGTGATCCCGTTATCAATGACATCCTATGTCCATGGTCAGGAAACCGTGATCATCTGTTGATCAACGAGCTAGTAACTAGAGGCTTACCAGGGACATGTTGTGGTCTATGTATTCACACATGTATCGCTGTTTCCGTACAATACAATTCAAGCATGAATAACAGACAATTATCATGAGCAAGGAAATATAACAATAATCCTTTTATTATTGCCTCTAGGGCATATTTCCAACAGTCTCCCACTTGCACTAGAGTCAATAATCTAGTTACATTGTGATGAATCGAACACCCATAGAGTTCTGGTGTTGATCATGTTTTGCCCGTGGATGAGATTTAGTCAACGGGTCTGCAACATTCAGATCCGTATGCACTTTACAAATATCTATGTCTCCATCTTGAACATAATTCCGGATGGAGTTGAAACGGCGCTTGATGTGCTTGGTCTTCTTGTGAAACCTGGGCTCCTTGGTAATGGCAATAGCTCCAGTGTTGTCACAGAAGAGAGTCATCGGGCTTGACGCGCTTGGAATGACTCCTATGTCGGTGATGAACTCCTTCATCCAGACTCCTTCTTGCGCTGCTTCGCAAGCATCTATGTACTCCGCTTCACATGTAGAATGCGCCACGACGCTCTGCTTGCAACTGCACCAGCTGACTGCTCCACCATTCAAAATATACACGTATCCGGTTTGTGACTTAGAGTCATCCAGATCTGTGTCAAAGCTAGCATCGACGTAACCCTTTACGACGAGCTCTTCGTCTTCTCCATAAACGAGAAACATATCCTTAGTCCTTTTCAGGTACATTAGGATGTTTTTGACCGCTATCCAGTGTTCCATACCGGGATCACTTTGGTACCTCCCTACCAAACTTATGGCAAGGTTCACATCAGGTCTGGTACACAGCATGGCACATGATAGAACCTATGGCCGAGGCATAGGGAATGACACTCATCTTTTCTCTATCTTCTGCCGTGGTCGGGGACTGAGCCTTGCCCAATCTCATACCTTGCAAAACAGGCAAGAACCCCTTCTTGGACTGATCCATATTGAACTTCTTCAATATCTTGTCAAGGTATGTGCTTTGTGAAAGACCAATGAGGCGTCTTGATCTATCTCTATAGATTTTGATGCCTAATATGTAAGCAGCTTCTCCAAAGTCCTTCATTGAAAAACTCTTATTCAAGTAGGCCTTTATGCTCTCCAAGAATTCTATATCATTTCCCATCAGCAATATGTCATCCACATATAATATGAGAAATGCTACAGAGCTCCCACTCACTTTCTTGTAGATACAGGCTTCTCCCCAAGTCTGTATAAAACCAAACGCTTTGATCACATCATTAAAGCGAATATTCCAACTCCGAGATGCTTGCACCAGCCCGTAGATCGAGCGCTGGAGCTTGCATACCTTGTTAGCATTCTCTGGATCAACAAAACCTTCCGGTTGCATCATATACAGCTCTTCCTTGAGGAAGCCATTAAGAAATGCCATTTTGACGTCCATTTGCCATATCTCATAATCATAGAATGGGGCAATTGCTAACATGATTCGGACGGACTTCAGCATCGCTACGGGAGAGAAAGTCTCGTCGTAGTCAATCCCTTGAACTTGTCGATAACCCTTAGCGACAAGCCGAGCCTTATAGATGGTCACATTACCATCCGCATCTGTCTTCTTCTTAAATATCCATTTATTTTCTATGGTGTGCCCATCATCAGGCAAGTCCACCAAAGTCCATACTTTGTTTTCATACATGGATTCTATCTCGGATTTCATGGCTCCAAGCCATTTATTGGAATCCGGGCCCGCCATCGCTTCTTCATAGTTCGAAGGTTCACCGTTGTCTAACAACATGATTTTCATGACAGGGTTGCCGTACCACTCTGGTGCGGAACATGTCCTTGTGGACCTTCAAAGTTCAGTAGTAACTTGATCTGTATCTTCATGATCATCATCATTAACTTCCTCCCTTGTCGGTACAGGCACCTCAGGAACAATTTCCTGCGCTGCGCTACTTTCCGGTTCGGGAGGGGTGACTATCACCTCATCAAGTTCTACTTTCCTCCCACTCACTTCTTTCGAGAGAAACTCTTTCTCCAGAAAGGATCCATTCTTGGCAACAAAGACCTTGCCTTCGGATCTATGGTAGAAGGTGTACCCAATCGTTTCCTTTGGGTATCCTATGAAGACGCATTTTTCCGATTTGGGTTCGAGCTTTTCAGGTTGAAGTTTCTTGGCGTAAGCATCGCAACCCCAAACTTTCAGAAACGACAGCTTAGGTTTCTTGCCAAACCAAAGTTCATACGGTGTCGTCTCAACGGATTTCGACAAAGCCCTATTTAAAGTGAATGTGGCAGTCTCTAAAGCATAACCCCAAAAAGATAGCGGTAAGTCGGTGAGAGACATCATAGATCGCACCATGTCCAATAGAGTATGATTTCGACATTCGGACACACCGTTACGCTGAGGTGTTCTGGGCGGTGTTAATTGTGAAACAATTCCACAGCTCCTAAGGTGCGTGCCAAATTCATGACTTAAATATTCACCCCCACGATCCGATCGCAAGAACTTTATTTTTCTGTCACGTTGATTCTCAACCTCATTCTGAAATTCCTTGAACTTTTCAAAGGTCTCAGACTTGTGCTTCATCAAGTAGATATACCCATATCTACTCAAGTCATCTGTGGGGGTGAGAACATAATGATAGCCTCCGCGAGCCTCAACACTCATTGGACCGCACACATCGGTATGTATGATCTCCAATAAGTTGGTTGCTCGCTCCATTGTTCCGGAGCACGGAGTCTTGGTCATCTTGCCCAAGAGGCATGGTTCGCACATGTCAAATGATTCATAATCAAGAGACTCCAGAAGTCCATCTGCATGAAGCTTCTTCATACGTTTGACACCAATATGACCAAGGCGGCAATGCCACAAGTATGTGGGACTATCATTGTCAACTTTACATCTTTTGGCATTCACACTATGAATATGTGTATCATCACGATCGAGATTCATCAAAAATAAACCATTGACCAGCGGGGCATGACCATAAAACATATCTCTCAAATAAATAGAACAACCATTATTCTCGGATTTAAATGAGTAGCCATCTCACATCAAACGAGATCCAAATACAATGTTCATGCTCAAAGCTGGTACTAAATAACAATTATTAAGGTTTAAAACTAATCCCAAGGGTAGATGTAGAGGCAGCGTGCCGACGGCGATCACATCGACCTTGGAACCATTCCCGACGCGCATCGTCACCTCATGCTTCGCCAGTCTCCGCTTATTCCGCAACTCCTGCTTTGAGTTACAAATATGAGCAACTGCACCAGTATCAAATACCCAGGAGCTACTACGAGCACTGGTAAGGTACACATCAATAACATGAATATCACATATACCTTTGACGTTGCCGGCCTTCTTGTCCGCTAAGTATTTGGGGCAGTTCCGCTTCCAGTGACCCGTTCCCTTGCAATAAAAGCACGCAGTCTCGGGCTTGGGTCCATACTTTGGCTTCTTCCCGGTAACTTGCTTACCGGGCGTGGCAACTCACTTGACGTCCTTCTTGAAGTTCTTCTTACCCTTGCCTTTCTTGAACTTAGTGGTTTTATTGACCATCAATACTTGATGCTCTTTCTTGATCTCCACCTCCGCTGATTTTAGCATTGAATACACCTCGGGAATGGACTTCTCCATCCCTTGCATATTGAAGTTCAACACGAAGCTCTTGTAGCTAGGTGGGAGCGACTGGAGGATTCTGTCAACGACCGCTTCGTCTGGGAGATTCATTCCCAACTGAGACAAGCGGTTGTGCAACCTAGAAATCTTGAGTATGTGCTCACTGACAGAACTGTTTTCTTCCATTTGATACAGCTGTAGAATGCGTTGGAGACATCATATCTCTCAACTCGGGCATGAGCCTGGAAAACCATTTTCAGCTCTTGGAACATCTCATATGCCCCGTGGTGCTTAAAACACTTTTGGAGCCCCGATTCTAAGCTGTAGAGCATGCCGCACTGAACCAGGGATTAATCATCACAACGCGACTGCCAAGTGTTCATAACATTTTGGTTTGCCGGGGCGGGAGCGTCACCTAGCAGTGCTTCTAGGACATAAGTTTTCTTGGCAGCTATGAGGATGATCCTCAGGTTATGGACCCAGTCTGTATAGTTGCTACCATCGTCTTTCAGCTTGGATTTCTCTAGGAACACGTTGAAGTTGAGGGTAACATGAGCGTGGGCCATTTGATCTACAAGACATATTGTAAAGAATTTAGACTAAGTTCATGATAATTAAGTTCCTCTAATTAAATTTTAATGAACTCCCACTCAGATTGACATCTCTCTAGTCATCTAAGTGATACATGATCCGAATCGACTAGCCCGTGTCCGATCATCACGTGAGACGGACTAATCATCAACGGTGAACATCTTCATGTTGATCGTATCTTCCATACGACTCATGTTCGACCTTTCGGTCTTCCGTGTTCCGAGGCCATGTCTGTACATGCTAGGCTCGTCAAGTGAACCCTAAGTGTATTGCGTGTGTAAATTTGGCTTACACCCGTCGTATGCGAACGTTAGAGCCTATCACACCCGATCATCACGTGGTGCTTCGGAACAACGATCCTTAGCAACGGTGCATAGTTAGGGGGAACACAATTCTTGAAATTTTAGTGAGAGATCATCTTATTTACTACCGTCGTTCTAAGTAAACAAGATGCATAAACATGATAAACATCACATGCAATCAAATAAAGTGACAAGATATGGCCAATATCATCTTGCTCCTTTGATCTCCATCTTCGGGGCACCATGATCATCTTTGTCACCGGCTCGACACCATGATCTCCATCATCATGATCTCCATCATCGTGTCTTCATGAAGTCTTCACGCCAACTATTACTTCTACTACTATGGCTAACGTTTAGCAATAAAGTAAAGTAATTACATGGCGTTATTCACTGACACGCAGGTCATACAATAATTAAGACAACTCCTATGGCTCCTGTCGGTTGTCATTTTCATCGACATGCAAGTCGTGATTCCTATTACAAGAACATGATCAATCTCATACATCACATATATCATTCATCACATCTTCTTGGCCATACCATATCACATAGCACATGCTGCAAGAACAAGTTAGACGACCTCTAATTGTTGTTTTACGTGGCTTCTATAGGTTTTCTAGCAAGAACGTTTCTTATCTACGCCAAAACCACAACGTGATTTGTCAATTTCTATTTACCCTTCATAAGGACCCTGTTAATCGAATCCGATCCGACTAAAGTGGGAGAGACAGACACCCGCCAGCCACCTTATGCAACTAGTGCATGTCTGTCGGTGGAACCAGTCTCACGTAACCGTACGTGTAAAGTCGGTCCGGGCCGCTTTATCCCATGATGCCGCCGAATCAAGATTGGACTAGTAACGGCAAGAAAATTGAGCAAAGTCAACGCCCACAACTTGTTTGTGTTCTACTCGTGCAAGATGCTACGCAAAGACCTAGCTCAGATGCCACTGTTGGGGAACGTAGCATAATTCAAAAAAAATCGTACGCTTCACCAAGATCAATCTAGGGAGTCATCTAGCAACGAGCATATTGGAGTGCATCTACATACCCTTTTGTAGATCGCGTGCGGAAGCGTTCGAAGGAACGTGGATGAAGTAGTCGTACTCTTCGTGATCCTCGTCACCGATGATCCCAGCGCCGAACGGACGGCACCTCCGCGTTCAACACACGTACGGTACAGCGACGTCTCCTCCTTCTTGATCCAGCAAGGGGGGAGGAGAGGTTGCCGGAGATCCAGCAGCACGACGGCGTGGTGGTGGATGCAACAGGAAAAACTGCAGGGCTTCGCCGGCGCCCTGCGAGAGGAGTAGGAAGTGTGAAGGGAGGGGGGAGGGGGCCAGAGGCTTGGGGTGCGGCTGCCCTCTCCCCCCCCCTATATATAGGGGCCAGGAGGGGCGCGGGCCCTAGGAGATGCAATCTCCTAGGGGGGCGGCGGCCAGAGGGGGGAGACTTGCCCCCCAAGGCATAGGGGACGCCCCCTTCCCCTAGGGTTTCAACCCTATGCGCATGGAGGGGGGCCATATGGGTGCGCCAGCCCACCAGGGGCTGGCCCCTTCCCCTTGCGGCCTACGGGGCCCTCCGGGATGGGTGGCCCCACCCGGTGTACCCCCAGGACCCTTCCGGTGGTCCCGGGACACTCCCGGTGACCCCCGGAATTCACCCGATGGCCGAAACTGGACTTCCTATGTATCATTCTTTACCTCTGGACCATTCCGGAACTCCTCGTGACGTCCGGGATCTCATCCGGGACTCCAAACAACATTCGGGTTTCCATGTACATGTATCTCTACAACCCTAGCGTCACCGAACCTTAAGTGTGTAGACCCTACGGGTTCGGGAGACACACAGACATGACCAAGACGACTCTCTGGTCAATGACCAACAGTGGGATCTGGATACCCATGTTGGTTCCCATGTGTTCCTCGATGATATCATCGGATGAACCACTGTGTCAAGGATTCACTCAATCATGTATGTTATTCCCTTTGTCTATCGGTACGGTACTTGCCCGAGATTCGATCGTCGGTATGCCCGATACCTCGTTCAATCTCGTCATGGCAAGTTGATACGTCCAAAATGCATCACTATTTTATATCGTAATTTATCCTTATTCATTGATATATTTCACGTTACAATGATGTTCTTATGTTGTTTTGGTCTATTTTACATAGTTTGCAACTTTCCGATGCCGAAACAGCAGACGCAGGATTCAGCAGTAAAAAGTGGACGCTGAGTTGCTGAAGAAGAATACCTCCAAATTACCTGAAAATTGACGGGAGATATTTTTCAGACGGATCACGAAGGCACGCGAAAGGGCAACCAGAGGGAGGCCATAGGGTGCCCAGGCGCCCTGGGGGGGCGCCCCCCTGGTCGCGCCGGGGGGCGCCTGGAGCCCCTGGCCCACCTCTGGCTGCCCCCTTTTGCATATATACTCTCCGTTATCCAAAAACCCTAAAAAATGAGAGTTTTTACGGAGTTCTACCGCCGCTCCGTGGCGGAAACCTACAGAGAAGAAAAATCCATCTCCGGTGGGCAGATTCCGCCGGGGAGATCACCTCCCGGAAGGGGAGATTGTCACCATCGTCATCACCATCGTCACGGGCATCATCGAGATCATCATCAACATCATCCCCAACACCAGCACCATCTCCATCTTCATCCAAATCTCATCTCACAATTGCAACTTGTGTTGTAACTCGTACTATCTATCCTCTCTACTCCATCGGTGTTGATTACTACTTTGTGGTGAATGCTATTGAGTTTTGTTGGAGAAATATTATTATGTCCAGATTGTTTATCACCCATTTATCTCCACTGATCATGATCTCTTTTATGTCTCGTGGGTAGTTACTTTAGTTCTTGAGGACATGGGGAAAGTCTTGTTGTTAGTAGTCATATGCTGTTGAAGTAATATGTGTTGTTTGATACTTAAGTTGTGTTGTCATTCTACTAGTGGTGTTGTGTGAGTCGAACACTCAACACTTCGCCTTATTAAGGACCTAGGAGAATACATTGTGTACAAAGAATGCTTACGGTGGGTTGCCGGAGTGACAGAAACCTGAACCCCAGTTCCCACGCTTTTGCATAAGGGAACAATGGATCCTCGATCGTATTGCTATGGTTAGGCTTTTGCCTTAAATTCTATCTTGTATTTGTGGATGCTTGTAAGATGTTTAATCATAAGTGTGCACTCATCTTAGTCTAGAGAGTGTACTAGCATAGATCCACCCACTCAACACTTATCAACACATAACATAGTATCGATACGGAACATGGCGAAAGCACATGACTACTTCTCCCGTGTGTCCTCAGGAACGCTTTAGTCTTTATAAGTTCAGTTGCTAGGCCTCTCCTTTGCTAAGAAAGGATTGGGCCACTTGTTACTCTCAGTGCCTTTTACATTGCTTGCTTTTACTTTCCTGTTGCTTATATCGAGAAAACCCCTAAAAAGTTATCTTTCAGTGCTTGCAGTAATTTCTTGCTCAGAATCGCTTATCAATACCTTCTGCTCCTCGTTGGGTTCGACACTCTTACTTTTCGAAAACGCTGCAATAGATCCCTTACGGTTGTGGGTCATCAAGTACCGTTTTCTGGCGCCGTTGCCGGGGAGCGTAGCGCTATTGGTAAAGTGAAACTGGTAAGGAAGTTTTTATAATTCTGTTTTTATTTTTGCTATTGCTGCTCTTTATCCTTATAGCCAACCCTGTTATTGGATCGTTGCTTGCGGGAAGACGCCGCACACCTGTGGTGGTTGATCCTCCCCCTACTGAAATTGTGCCCTATAAAATACCAGCTGGTATTATCGATTATGTTTTGGCTAATCGTTATGCAGGAGACAGACATCCCGGTGAACACTTGCTATATCTGTCACAACTATGTTCATTATTTAAGCTTGCAGGTGTATCGAGGGAATTTGTCATGAGGAAATTGTTTGCCGTATCACTTATAGATAAAGCTTCGGATTGGTATAGGCTTCTCGATAACTCACACTTACTTGACTGGCAGGAGCTTATGTCTCTCTTTTATACTAAGTTTTATCCTCTTCATGAAATCCATCGAGACAGGAACTATATCTATAACTTTAGGTCTCGTGACGGAGAAAGCATTGCTCAAGCTTGGGGGAGATTGAAGTCCCTAATGCTCAAATGCCCTATTCATAAGCTTCCCAAGGAAATTATACTTACAAATTTTTATGCCAGGCTTTCTCGTCAGGATAAGGAGATGCTGGATGCCTCCTCTAGTGGGGTATTTCAGAAGAAGAGTGTTGAAGAAAGGTGGGATCTCATTGAAAGGATCCAGAGGAATACCGAAGATTGGGAAATTGATAAAGGTATTGAACCCGCTATAAATTATGAACATGATTATGTTGAGAGCTATGTGAAAACTGATTACTTCAATACTTTTTGCTCTAAGATTGGTCTTGATTCCCATCTAGTGATTGATTTCTGTAAGAATTTTGCCTCTCACGTTGATTCTTTTAAAAAGAAGAGGGATCAGCATCATGAACCTTTTAAAGAGCCACCTGTTGATATTCATGTTGCTGACCCTATTTTGCCTACAGTTATATATGAACAACCTCCTTTTCCCGCAAGGATGAGGGAGCACACTCTTGTGATAGGCATAATAAATAAAAGTGAGAGAAGAGTTGATGAGCCTGAGGACCAGATCAGGGTCGATCCTCAAGTTGCATTAACTAAAGACCTTGTTACTAATGATGTTTTGGATTCCAATATAAATTTTTGTGCTGTTTCCACTAACCTTGTCACAGCCAAGAATAAAGGCCCAATTTCAGGTACTCCAGTGGTATCTGTTAAAATAGGAGATCACAATTATTATGGACTATGTGATTTGGGATCGAGTGCAAGTGCTATCCCCTATTCACTTTATGAAGAGATCCTCGGTGAGATTTCCCCTTGTGAGCTTGAAGAAGTTGATGTTACCATTCATCTTGCAAATAGAACAACTATCTCTCCTATCGGAATTGTGAGGGACGTTGAAGTCCTATGTGGAAAGGTAAAATACCCTACCGACTTTCTAGTACTTGGTTCAGAGAGGGACAATTTTTGTCCTATTATTTTTGGTAGACCTTTTCTTAGAACTTGTGGAGCTATAATAGATTGCAAGAAAGGTAAAGTTTCTGTTGAATTCAATGGTGAGCCATATGAATTTAATTTTTCTAAGTTCTCTAAGCAGCCTCGTGGTACCAATTTACCTAGTGATGATAAACTTATTGAAAGTATTGCTTCTATTGCTATTCCCCCTAATGATCCTTTGCAGCAATATATGGAGGACCACGAGAATGATTTGCATATGCAGGAAAGAAATGAACTAGATGAAATATTCTGGAGGCAACCTACTATCCTGAAGCACAACCTTCCGGTTGAACCTTTGGGAATTTTATCAAAACCGAAAGAAGATCCGGTGTTCGATCTTAAACCTCTTCCCGATACGCTCAAGTATGCTTATTTAGATGAAAAGAAAGTATATCCTGTTATTATCAATTCTATCCTTTCAGGATATGAAGAAGAGCGACTATTGGAAGTACTCCGTAAACACCGAGGCGCAATTGGCTATACCCTTGATGACCTTAAGGGGATTAGTCTATCTATCTGTCAACATACTATCAACATTGAGCCTGATGCTAAACCAGTTGTTGATCATCAACGACGGTTGAACCCGAAGATGATGGACGTTGTGAGAACTGAGATTCTCAAGCTTCTAGCCGCAGGTATTATCTACCCTATAGCTGATAGTAAGTGGGTAAGCCCGGTACATTATGTTCCTAAGAAAGGAGGTACAACTGTGGTTCCTAATGATAAAAATGAACTAATACCTCAGAGAATTATTATTGGATATAGAATGTGTATTGATTACAGGAAGTTGAACAAGGCAACTAGGAAGGATCATTACCCCTTGCCGTTCATCGACCAAATGCTTAAAAGGTTATCCAAAAATACCCACTTTTGTTATCTCGATGGTTATTCTGGCTTCTCTCAAATTCATGTTAACACCGCTGATCAAGAGAAGACCACTTTTACTTGTCCCTTTGGTACTTATGCTTACAGACGTATGCCTTTTGGTTTATGTAATGCCCCTGCTACTTTTCAAAGGTGTATGTCTGCTATCTTTCATGGTTTCTGTGGGGATATTATGGAAGTCTTCATGGACGATTTCTCCGTCTATGGAACCTCCTTTGACCATTGTCTTCACAATCTTAATAAAGTTTTGCAGAGATGTGAGGAGACGAATTTGGTACTCAACTGGGAGAAGTGCCACTTCATGGTTAACGAAGGAATTGTTCTTGGTCACAAGATTTACGAAAGGGGAATTGAAGTGGACAAAGCCAAGATCGAAGCTATTGAGAGGATGCCCTATCCAAGGGACATCAAAGGTATTCGCAGTTTTCTTGGTCATGCTGGTTTCTATAGAAGATTTATTAAAGACTTTTCTAAAACCTCGAGGCCCCTCACTAATCTTCTCCAGAACGACGTCCCTTTTGTATTTAATGAGGGTTGTAAGGAATCTTTTGAAGTCCTTAAGAAAGCTTTAATAACCGCTCCTATAGTACAACCACCTGACTGGAATTTACCTTTTGAGATTATGTGTGATGCTAGTGATTTTGCTGTTGGAGCTGTTTTAGGACAAAGAGTTGATAAGAAATTGAATGTTATACATTATGCTAGCAAAACCCTTGATAGTGCTCAAAAGAATTATGCTACTACTGAGAAGGAATTCTTAGCTGTAGTTTTTGCTTGTGATAAGTTTAGGCAGTATATTGTTGATTCCAAAGTTATTATTCATACTGATCATGCTGTCATTAAGTATCTTATGACAAAGAAGGATGCCAAGCCAAGGCTTATCAGATGGGTACTCCTTCTTCAAGAATTTGATTTGCCGATTGTTGATAGGAAAGGAGAAGACAATCCGGTGGCGGACAATCTTTCAAGAATGGAAGATATACCGCACGATCCCATCCCAGTCAACGATAGTTTTCCAGACGAGCAACTTGCCGTTGTAAAAGTACAATCTCTTTCCGATCCTTGGTATGCAGATTATGCTAATTTTATTGTTGCAAAGTATTTGCATCCAGGTTTAACATTTCAGCAGAGGAAGAAGTTCTTTCATGATTTGAGGCACTACTTTTGGGATGACCCACATCTTTTCAAAGAAGGTCCCGACGGGATCGTGAGAAGATGCATACCGGAACATGAGCAGAAGGACGTTCTCAGATGGTGTCATGATAGTACCTATGGAGGACATCATGCCGGTGAGAGAACTGCACATAAGGTTCTTCAATCAGGTTTTTATTGGCCTACTCTTTTTAAGGATGCTAGAAATTATGTTTTAGCCTATGATAAATGCCAGAGAGTTGGTAACATTAGTAGAAGGAATGAGATGCCTATGAATTACTCACTAGTGATTGAACCTTTTGATTGTTGGGGTTTTGATTTTATGGGTCCTTTTCCTTCTTCGCACAAGTACACTCACATTTTAGTAGCTGTTGATTATGTGACCAAGTGGGTTGAAGCAATCCCCACTGAAAGTGCTGATCACAAGACATCTTTGAAAATGCTTAAAGATGTAATTTTTCCTAGGTTTGGTGTACCAAGGTATCTCATGACTGATGGAGGATCACACTTCATGCACGGAGCTTTTAGAAAAGCTTTAGCCAAATACGATGTCAACCACAGAATTGCTTCACCATATCATCCTCAAACTAGTGGGCAAGTTAGCTCACCAATAGAGAGATTAAGCTGATCTTGCAGAAAATAGTAAACAGGAATAGAAAGGACTGGTCAAATAAGTTAGGAGATGCTTTGTGGGCATATAGAACTGCTTACAAAAACCCCATGGGCATGTCCCCCTACAAGATGGTTTATGGCAAGGCTTGCCATTTGCCATTAGAATTAGAGCACAAAGCTTTCTGGGCTGTTAGAGAGCTTAATGCTGACCCAAAATTAGCTGGTGAGAAGCGTCTCATGAACTTGACTTCTCTAGATGAATGGAGAAGTGAAGCTTACGAGAGCGCTAAAATGTTCAAGGAAAAGGTAAAGAAGTGGCATGATAGGAAGATTCTGAAACGTGAATTTAATGTTGGTGATAAAGTTTTGTTGTTTAGATCCCGTTTCAGGTTTTCTCTAGGCAAACTACTTTCCAGGTGGGAAGGGCCATTTCATATTGAAGAAGTCTATCGGTGTGGTGCAATTAAGATTAACAATTTTGAAGGCACCAAACCTCAGGTTGTGAATGGGCAAAGACTGAAACATTACATAGCAGGAGACCCTGTCGATGTTGATGTGAATATAATATACACAACAACTCACGAAGAACATGTTGCAGCCCTGTTTCAGACGCCAGCAGAAGCAGAATAAAGAAAAGGTATGTAGTACGGTAAGGAAACATCGCGAACCGCCATAAAAGTTCCGTATTACGAGTTTTTGCAAAATTAGTAAAATTCTGAGCCTAAGCGGAGCCGGAGACGAGCTCCAGGGGGTCCAGGCGCCCCCCTGGCGCGCCCTACCTCCTGGCCGCGCCGCCAGGGCGCCTGGACACCCGGGAGTCCGTCTCCGACCCCGCTTTAGCCCGTTACCTTCCTTTCTGTGCACAAATTTTTGCTATATATTTGCCCGGATTGTTCCGGCAACGTATCTTGCGATTTCGTGTGTTTTCTTTTCGATCTGTTTCTGCCAGGGAATCTTTCAGCTAAATCTAGGTGCCATGGCTTCTCCGAGTTCCCCCAAGGACAAATTCATCGTCAATGTCATCAACCCTTACCTCGCTGAAGTGAAGAAGCACCCTCAGGTTGTTCAGATGGAGGACGGTGTCCTTCGTCAAGAAGATCTGAAGGGACCTATCAAGGAGGGGAGCATCCAGGCCAGGCTGGAAGAAGTGGAGCAAGAAGTCTTCGAGTACAAGAAGATGATCGAGCGTGGTGTTGAAGCTAACTTTGACATCATCAACGAGCTGGAGAACTACTTCCTGAAGGAGATGAAAGAGATGTGGAAAAGCATCACCGCGTTTGAAGAAAGAATTATAGAGCTCCAAGGGCAAATTCATGATCTACATCGCCAGAACTGTGAGTATGAACTAAGGTTTATGCGCATGAGTATGGGTGCTGCATGCAGGATTCAGGAGACAAACTTCTCATATGAGAGTGGAGAACCCCTTCCATGGAAGCGTTTCGCCGAGGACTACGTGATCAACGCCAACAAGGATGAGGAGTGAAATCACCTGGGGTAATGGCATTCCCTTGGCTTGTTCCAAGCTTGGGGGAGTTCCCGGTATCTTTATCTTTACCTTTTGTCTTCTAGAGTCAAGTAGAGTCGTATCATGTCTAGGGAGGTTATTATATGAAATAGGTGTGTGCATTGAGGTCTATCACTCCTTCGGTGGAGATTGTATCCGTGAGTGTGGAGTCGTCTATGATGGAATATTAATGAGAAGTTTATTGGTTCCTTTTGCTGCACTCGGTATTCTCTTCACGCAATCGACCTTATATGATGATTCTTATGGGGAGTATTGACCTTATATCAAGTATGGCTGTGAAAACTTTATTTAATCTTGGCAAACATAGCTTTGGTCATAACAACAAGCATGATTTTCCTAAAAGTATCGACATAGCCAAAACCCTTACGTTATTATGCTTGAAGTGTTATGTTGACAAGGAAGACAACTTGATGTGTTATGCTTAATTCAATGTTTATGCTTTATATTGTTTTGCATCTTAGTCATCATCAATTGTCTGTTCTCTCAAAACCTTTGCTAGCCTAACTCTGTACTAAGCGGAATTCTGCTTGTGCATCCATACCCTTAAACCAATACCTTCCATATGAGTCCACCATACCTTCCTACTCGTGGTATTCCACTACCACCTCCTAAAGTACAGAATTTATGTGTTATCCTTAAATGTTCAAAATCTTTTATTTTGTGCCTCTGTTTTAGCTCATGAGGAAGTAATAGCTAATTCATGATCTTTTTGAGTTGGACAAGCTTCACCCCGGGATTGCATGTCTAATGTGCAAACCCACAATACGAGAAGGAACTGGCAAAGAGTGCGCCCGGCTCAAAAATAATATAACAAACAAACCCTCCTTCACGCTTTGTTCATGAGAAATCAGAAAACTTTGGCAGTGATAAACAAAGGAGAATAAGAGGATGTGATCGTCCTCGTGCGGGAGCCGTTCCTCGAAACTTGTCCAGCTCAAGAAGTAATTGAGTTATCTATTAGCACTCATTGACAAATCATGCACCTCTCAAAACTTGTTTTCATTCTGTTTGATTTAAGGATAGCACATGAGTTTTCCCTACTACCCTAGAGCAGGGCCTATCTTTTAATTTCAGGTTGAGTCAGTTATTCCTACTTCCTTCTATTTCTCAAAGAGAGCAGACATTTGATGTTGATAAGGATCCATTCATATAAAGTTGCATTAAGATTTGTCATATCATATCCTTGTTGACATTATCATTTGATAAGTAAGCTGTTTGTTAAGCCCAGCTAAGGCAAATATCTTCCTTTGTGTTAACACTTTCACTTCTTGCCTGATAGCATGGTCTTTCAAAAACTTCAGAAACATAAAGAGAAAGAGCAAAAGTAAAAGCTATTAGTTGTTCTTTGACCAAAGGACATGTTTGCCATGATTTAATGAGTTTCCTTAGCCCTACTTCCGAATATAAGTGTTACCACTCTTTTATAATGGCCTTATGAGTTGAAGATTGTTGTTGAGGATATTTGAGTTGGTAAGGAAACTATTATGCTTCTTGTCCGTATTCTAGTTATCGACACTTCACTCTCTAAACTTGTGGACAGGTTTACCGAGCTCAGTATTAGCTTGGGGACAAGCGAGGTCTAAGCTTGGGGGTGTTGATACGTCCAAAATGCATCACTATTTTATATCGTAATTTATCCTTATTCATTGATATATTTCACGTTACAATGATGTTCTTATGTTGTTTTGGTCTATTTTACACAGTTTGCAACTTTCCGATGCCGAAACAGCAGACGCAGGATTCAGCAGTAAAAAGTGGACGCTGAGTTGCTGAAGAAGAATACCTCCAAATTACCTGAAAATTGACGGGAGATATTTTTCAGACGGATCACGAAGGCACGCGAAAGGGCAACCAGAGGGGGGCCATAGGGTGCCCAGGCGCCCTGGGGGCGCCCCCCCTGGCCGCGCCGGGGGGGGCGCCTGGAGCCCCTGGCCCACCTCCGGCTGCCCCCTTTTGCATATATACTCTCCGTTATCCAAAAACCCTAAAAAATGAGAGTTTTTATGGAGTTCCGCCGCCGCTCCATGGCGGAAACCTACAGAGAAGAAAAAGCCATCTCCGGTGGGCAGATTCCGCCAGGGAGATCACCTCCCGGAAGGGGAGATCATCACCATCGTCATCACCATCGTCACGGGCATCATCGAGATCATCATCAACATCATCCCCAACACCAGCACCATCTCCATCTTCATCCAAATCTCATCTCACAATTGCAACTTGTGTTGTAACTCGTACTATCTATCCTCTCTACTCCATCGGTGTTGATTACTACTTTGTGGTGAATGCTATTGAGTTTTGTTGGAGAAATATTATTATGTCCAGATTGTTTATCACCCATTTATCTCCACTGATCATGATCTCTTTTATGTCTCGTGAGTAGTTACATTAGTTCTTGAGGACATGGGGAAAGTCTTGTTGTTAGTAGTCATATGCTGTTGAAGTAATATGTGTTGTTTGATACTTAAGTTGTGTTGTCATTCTACTAGTGGTGTTGTGTGAGTCGAACACTCAACACTTCGCCTTATTAAGGACCTAGGAGAATACATTGTCTACAAAGAATGCTTACGGTGGGTTGCCGGAGTGACAGAAACCTAAACCCCAGTTCGCACGCTTTTGCATAAGGGAACAATGGATCCTCGATCGTCTTGCTATGGTTAGGCTTTTGCCTTAAATTCTATCTTGTATTTACGGATGCTTGCAAGATGTTTAATCATAAGAGTGCACTCATCTTAGTCTAGAGAGTGTACTAGCATAGATCCACCCACTCAACACTTATCAACACATAACATAGTATCGATACGGAACATGGAGAAAGCACATGACTACTTCTCCCGTGTGTCCTCAGGAACGCTTTAGTCTTTATAAGTTCAGTTGCTAGGCCTCTCCTTTGCTAAGAAAGGATTGGGCCACTTGTTACTCTCAGTGCCTTTTACATTGCTTGCTTTTACTTTCCTGTTGCTTATATCGAGAAAACCCCTAAAAAGTTATCTTTCAGTGCTTGCAGTAATTTCTTGCTCAGAATCGCTTATCAATACCTTCTGCTCCTCGTTGGGTTCGACACTCTTACTTATCGAAAACGCTGCAATAGATCCCTTACGGTTGTGGGTCATCACAAGTCTCTTTACTCGTTCCGTAATCCATCATCCCGTGACTAACTCCTTAGTCACTTTGAGCTCTTTATGATGATGTCTTACCGAGAGGGCCCAAAGATACCTCTCCGTCATACGGAGTGACAATATCCCAGTCTCGGTTCGTACCAACTCAACAGACACTTTTGGAGATACCCGTTGCGTACCTTTATAGCCACCCAGTTACGTTGTGACGTTTGGCACACCCAAATTATTCCTACGGTATCCGGGAGTTGCACAACCTCATGGTCTAAGGAATAAATACTTGACACTGGAAAAGCTTAAGCATTACGAACTATACGATCTCGTGCTAGGCTCGGGATTGGGTCTTGTCCATCACATCATTCTCCTAATGATGTGATCCCGTTATCAGTGACATCCTATGTCCATGGTCAGGAAACCGTGACCATCTATTGATCAACGAGCTAGTAACTAGAGGCTTACCAGGGACATGTTGTGGTCTATGTATTTACACATGTATCGCTGTTTCCGTACAATACAATTCAAGCATGAATAACAGACAATTATCATGAACAAGGAAATATAACAATAATCCTTTTATTATTGCCTCTAGGGCATATTTCCAAGAGGGGCCCCAGCCTGCGTCGTCGATGTAGATCCGGCCATGGCGACTCTTGGTCATCCGGCCAACCGCGTAACCCTTGAGTCCTTCAAAGCTGCCCTTCAAGAACTCAAAACCATCGTGCGATAGCCCCACGGTGGGCGCCAACTGTCGTGGAATTAGCATGGCAGATATCCGGTTTAGAGGACTTAGGTGTGAGGCCATCGCGCGGGTTAGCTTGAAGAGGTTTAAAGCACACAAAGGACACAGAGGGTTTATACTAGTTCGGCCCCTTCGATGAAGGTAAAAGCCTACGTCTATTTTGGTGTGGTGTTGCTTGGGCGTCGATGAACAGGGAGCGAATCGCTTGCCTGTGTTTCGTGCTGTTGTCTCTTGTCCTGAACCGTCGTCAGGTCGTCCCTTTATATAGGAGGCAACGCCCGGTCCGGTTTACAGAGTCCTGAGGCCGGTTCATAAACGTGTCCGCCTCGGTCTCCACTCTTTCTATCTTACATCCCAAGTTACATGATATGACGGTTTACAAACCGTAGGCCTTACACATGGGCCCTAAACCTCTATGGGCTGTAACCTTTTGTACATATTCTACTAGGCTTGTGATAATACAACTATGTCAGTGTAATCCGGATCTTCCTGGCCGGTTTATACCTGCTAGTAATATCCCTGACAACCACCGAATTGGAAAATTTGAAGAAATCCGAAAAGGATACTGATGGTAAGAACAATGGTGTCCGGACAGTATGATATTTTTGCTGATCACTAGTCTTTAAGTACATACTGGTTGAAATACAACAACAGGGCCGACCGACCAATGGGAGAAGAAGCTAAGGGCTGCTCTGGCGGACAAAAAATATGCCGAAGGGGAAACAGCTGCTGGTAAACGTGTATTGACGCAGGCCATAGATAAAAGAAACCAAGCGCAGGACAAAAATGTTAGGCTGGAACATGAGCTAAAGGACGTAAGAGCCCAACTCTCAAATGCCATGGAAGAGAACCGGAGGCTAAAAGGCGGCATATTCAGTATGTCCTTTATACCTAGCTCTCCTTATAGTCCCTTATTTTGAAAGTTTTTCATAAAACTATTCCTGCAGGTTTGTTAACTGGGCAGCCCGAAAGGGAAGTGTCCCGTTTAGAGGGTGACGTGCTGTAAGAGCTTTCCAGAGTACACGAGCGAGCTCGGAAGGCCATGAAGAATATGGCCAAGGCTTTATGGCCGGTCGATTCCCCTCCAGAAGCTATGGAGGACTTGGCAGACTTGTTCAAAGGGGCTCGACACCGCTTCGAACTATGGAAAGCGTCAGCATGCCGCATGGGTACTCGAGAAGCCTGGGCCATGGTGAAGACACGCTACACCAGTCTGGATCTGAATCATATGGCCCGCATGGGACCTCGAGGATCGGATGGACAAAAAATCCCCGTGAGCTTGCTGTATGACCAAGTGGAGACAGCTGCCAAGTTTTCCCAACAGGACTGTAGACTAGCAGCCTTATAGAGGGAATAGAGAAAGAGTAGTCGCTTGATTCTATGTATCAGTGTACTTTAACATCAAACTTATCTCCGGCTGAAATTATAAAAGGATTGTCATGGCCGACCTTCCGCTTTAACCTCCATAAACCCAAAGGCTGGAGTGTTTCTGAATACTATACATGTGGTAAACACTTGGTATGTTCGGAAACCAGGCAATCCGGTCATAATTGCTTGAACAGACAAACTGCTTTTGGGGAGTTATGTTATATTACTATTTAACGTAAGAAACATCTTCCAGAGAGAACAGTTCCGTTAAGGGTTCCTTTCCCTGGGTCAGCATGCGTACATATGAAGGCCTAGGCTTTTGATCCCGTAAAAAGGATTGTAGGATGCCATATCCTGTGATAGTTTAAAATGTATGCATTAAAAGCAATATGTCGTGTATCCGCCGACCGATTATTCCCTTAAGAGCGCTAGCTTTCGGCTTCACCCAGTCTGAGGTACATGTCCAGATTACCCGATTGTAACAATCGCGGAGGTGCTCCCTTTACACCCTAGCCGAACAATCGGGAACGTAGGGGTAAGCATAGTAGCCAGGCAATCCAGCTTGGTCAGAACTTAAGTCATATTTGTGCATATAATGGCAAGGAAGGATAGTAAAAATAGACGACATTATAAGCAAGAAGCTTTTTGGTAATGGGCTTCGTCAAAGAAGCCCCCAAGTATATTTGAGGTAGATACATTCAAAGATGTACTTATCCTATGGTAGTTTGGGTGAGCCGAATACTTACCAATGAGAGAAAAAGTAAAAAGGGAAGGGGAGAAAAATAAAATATAAGAAACAATACCTAACTTAAAAGGAGGAAAAAAATTGCTACCGAACTATCCATAGAATCATAGGAGCCTGGTAGCGTTCCATGGGTTCGGCTCAAGGCGGTTGTCTTGTGCATTTCGAAGGCGATAGGCTCCACCGGTGAGTAGTTCATCGATAATGAAGGGGCCCTCCCATTTTGGTTTGAGCTTGTCCTTCTTCTTCTCCGGGAGGCGTAAAACGATTTTGCCGACATTGTATGTCTTGGCCCGCACTTTTCTGCTCTGGTATCGCCTAGCATGTTGTTGATAAAATGCGGAACGGGCTTGTGCTGTATCACGCTCCTCTTCAAGTCCATCTAGGTCATCTTGCCGATCTAGCTCGGCTTCCCTCTCTTTGTACAGGCACACTCGGGGTGAGTCATGAATAATGTCACAGGGCAGAACAGCCTCTGTGCCGTACACCATAAAGAAAGGTGTGTATTCGGTCGTTCGATTAGGTGTGGTCTGCAGCCCCCAGAGTACGGAGTCAAGCTCTTCGACCCAGTGTTTGTCAGACTCCCGTAGGGAGTGCACTAGTCGGGGTTCAATGCCGCTCATTATCAGACCATTGGCTCTTTCGACTTGACCGTTTGTTTGAGGATGGTACACGGAAGCATAATCAAGTTTAATACCTAACTTTGCGCACCAATTTTTTACCTCGCAGCTGTAAAGGTGGTGCCATTATCTGTAATAATACTGTGCTGGACACCATAACTGTGTACTACACCGGATATAAAATCTATCACCGGCCCTGCCTCAACTGTTTTTACTGGCTTGGCTTCTATCCATTCAGTGAATTTATCTACCATCACGAGCAAGTATTTCTTTTTATGGTTTCCCCCTTTAAGAGGTCCGACCATATCAAGCCCCCAGATCGCAAAAGTCCAAGTAATGGGGATTGTTCTCAAAGCGGTTGGAGGCATGTGACTTTGATTTGCAAAGAGCCGGCAGCCAACGCAATGTTGGACTAGGGTCTGGGCATCTGCTCGGGCAGTGGGCCGGAAAAAGCCAGCTCGAAAAGCTTTGCCCACGAGTGCCCGGGCTCCGCGCGTGGTGGCCGCCCATTCTAGCGTGTATTTCAGTGAGAATTTGCCTTCCCTCCTCTTCGGAGATGCACCTTTGGAGAACACCGGTAGTGCTTTTCTTGTATAGTTCACCTCCGTGAACTTTGTAGGCTTTAGAACGCCAGACTATGCGGCGGGCCTCATTTTGGTCCTCGGGGAGCTTATGCCTATTAAGGTAAGATAAGAAGGGCTCTGTCCAGGGGGCTATGACAGCCATGATCTCATGAGACGAAGAAGTTATCTTCATGTCTGACTTTCCGATGATGTGTGGGTTAAGTTCGGCCGGGGGTGTGTTATCCGAATCAGTATCGCCGCTCTTGTCCTGACATGTTGCTAATGGCTTAAACAACCTTTCCACGAAGGTGTTAGGCGGGACTGGGTCACGTTTATCACCCATACGAGCGAGTTGATCAGCGGCCTGGTAATTATCCCGGGCTACATGATGGAATTTCCAACCCCTCAAATCGAGCCGATATTTTCAATATGGCATTGCGATAAGCTGCCATTTTTGAATCCTTCGCATCAAAATCTTCGTTTATTTGGGAGATAGCGAGGTTTGAGTCTCTGCATACCTCGAGGCGTTGTATGCCCATGGATACAGCTAGGCGGAGACCATGCAATAGTGCCTCATATTCGTCTGCATTGTTCGAGTCCGTGTACATAATTTGTAGTACGTACCGGACTATATCCCCAGTTGGAGATATCAATATTACGTCGGCCCCCAATCCGGCTAGCATTTTGGAACCGTCGAAGTACATTGTCTAGTGGGAATATGAACCATACTCTTTAGGGAGTTCGGCTTCAGTCCATTTTGCGACAAAGTCAGCCAACACCTGGGATTTAATATTCCGGCGTGGCTTATATGATATTTCGAATGGTAAGAGCTCAATGGCCCATTTGGCTATGCATCTAGTGGCGTCTTTATTGTTAATGATATCGTTAAGTGGTACTTCGGATGCCACAGTGATCAAACACTCTTGAAAGTATTGTCGAAGTTTCCGAGATGACATGAAGACTGCATAGGCAATTTTCTGATAGTGGGGGTACCGTGATTTGCATGATGAGAGAACCTCAGATATGTAGTATACGGGTTTTTGAACGGGGAACTTATGTCCCTCTTCGGCTCATTCGACGACGAGCACGGCACTCACTACCTGGTGAGTGGCTGATATATACAACAACATTGGTTCGCCAACACCCGGGGCGGCTAGGATTAGGTTGCTCGCTAGTAGAGTTTTTATTTCTTCCAATCCAAGTGTGGCCGCATCCGTCCATTTGAAGTTGTCAGTGCGTCGTAGCAATCTATAAAGTGGTAATGTTTTTTCTCCTAACCTGGAGATGAAGCGGCTCAAGGTCGCTACGTAGCCTACTAGTTTTTGCACTTGTTTGAGATTGGTTGGCATTTTGAGCTCTCACAAGGCCCGGATTTTAGCTGGGTTAGCTCCGATTCCTCTATGGGATACAATGAACCCTAGTAGCTTTCCGGTCGGAATGCCGAAGACACATTTTTCCGGATTGAGCCTTATGTCATATTCTCGAAGGTTATCAAACGTAAGGTGGAGATCATCCACCAATGCCTCGACGTGTTTGGTCTTAACAACTACGTCATCAAGATATGCCTCCACTGTCTTGCCAATTTGTTTTTCTAAGCATGTTTGAATCATGCGTTGATATGTGGCGCCACGGTTTTTGAGTCCAAAGGGCATAGTGTTGAAACAGAAAGGACCGTACGGGGTGATAAATGTCATTGCGGCTTGATCGAATTCCTTCATCTTTATTTGATGGTATCCGGAGTAAGCATCAAGGAAGCACAACGAGTCGTGTCCGGCCGTTGCATCGATAATTTGATCAATGCGGGGCAAAGGAAAGGGATCCTTAGGGCAAGCCTTGTTTAGGTGTGTAAAGTCAACGCAGAGGCGCCAGGATTTATCCTTCTTCAGTACCATGATTAAGTTGGCTAGCCAGTCCGGATGTTTAACTTCTCTGATGAATCCGGCTTCCAATAGCTTGGCTAGCTCTTATCCCATTGCTTGTCTTTTGGGTTCGAAAAATCGTCACAGTGACTGCTTGACTGGTTTCAACCCGTTGATAATACTGAGGCTGTGTTCGGACAGCCTGCGTGGGATTCCCGGCATATCTGAAGGGTGCCAGGCAAATATATCCCAATTTTCCCGAAGGAAGGCGCGTAACGCGCTGTCTACCGCCGGATCCAACTGTGCCCCGATAGACGCTGTCTTATTAGGGTCCGTTGGGTGCACTTGGAATTTTATGGTTTCATCTGCTGGATTGAAGGAGGTGGATTTTGATCTTTTGGCGAAGGTTACATCGTCCTTGTCCACCGTGGATCGTAAGGTAGTTAATTCTTCGGCCGCGAGGGCTTCGGATAATGCCTCTAAGGCTAAAGATGTCGTTTTGTTCTCGGCGCGGAGTGCTCTATCCGGATCACTTGTTAATGTGATTACTCCATTGGGCCCTGGCATTTTAAGCTTCAATTACCCATAATGGGGTGTGGCTTGAAAGCGTGAAAAAGCACCCAGTCCTAAAAGGGTGTGGTTTCCGCTATTGAAGGGGAAAATGTGGAAGAGCAGTTCCTCCGACCTGTAGTTATTGGATGTGCCGAATACTACGTCGAACTTAATGCTTCCCGAACACCGGGCTTCTTGGCTGGGAATAATTCCTCTGAAGGTTGTGTTAGTGTGCTCAATGTGGGATTTGTCAACCTGCATTTTTGCGAGCGTTTCCTTGTATATGAGGTTCAGTCCGCTTCCTCCGTCCATAAGTACTTTAGTGAGGCGAAAGTCGTCTACTATTGGATCTAGTACAAGAGCTGATGTTGCTCGGATCGGCCGGACTCGAGGTGCGTCTTCGGCAGCAAAACTAATTGATGTGTCGCTCCATGGGCTTGCAGAGCTAATTTGGTAGAACTCGGCAAGTTCACGATTCGCTCTCTTGCGGCGGTTGTTTGAGGAGAACGTCTCGAAGATAGTGAAGACACCGACGTCCTTCTCCCCTGATATTGCGGTGGTGAGGATTGCTGCACCGCTCTTTTCTACCTGCCACAGTACCCAACATGCCCTAAGGCAGTGGTTTGGGATATTGTCCGGGGCTGCATGTATTTGGCAAGGTTTATCGAGCAGTTCGTCCAGTATGGACATGCGTCCTATAGAAGGTTTGTTCTTCTTGCCAATAGGCATATTATGGGATGACCTTCTAGGATATGTCCATTTTTCCTTAACAGTGTGTAGTACGGATACAGACTGTCCAAGGGGTGTATGCTGGGCTCTCCAATTGTTTTCCATTGCGCAGTACTTTCGTACTAAGTGCGACAGGTATGTGAAACTCAAGACACAATGTCCATTGAGGGCGTTCAAAACTCCCTCATCCGTACAGTTGCGGTGAAATAAGGGGACCGCATCATCGCCGCAACAGTCCTTAATCTTGTTCTTGACGAGCAGGAATATGGCCCAAAAGTGATTGACCGTCTCCTCGGGCTACTGCTTTGTGTTCGCGAGATCATTTATGTCTGGGAGTCTGGATTTACTTGGAGATTTTCTCCCAGGGTGGGTGGGTGTTGGTAATTTTAAATCCCGACCCAACGTGGTATTCGGGGTTTTGACAACTGATGTCTACACACGCTTCTACTCTTGTAGACTATGTTGGGCCTCCAAGCGCACAGGTTTGTAGGACAGCAGCAATTTCCCTCAAGTGGATGACCTAAGGTTTATCGAACTCAGGAAAGTAGAGGTTGAAGATGGTCTCTCTCAAGCAACCCTGCAACTAAGATACAAGAAGTCTCTTGTGTCCCCAACACACCTAATACAACTAGGAGTTGTATAGGTGCACTAGTTCGGCGAAGATATGGTAAAATATGGATGATAGGAGTGGCAAAGCAAAGTAATATAAATCTGTAATAAAAAGTGCAGCAAGCAAACAAGTGGTAAACGTGAGCACAAATGGTATTGCAATGGTGGAAACAAGGCCTAGGGATCATACTTTCACTAGTGGCAACTCCCAACAACATTAACATAATCGAATCACATGATATTTCCCATAAAACATGCAATGGAGACGCACCCGGAGGTCATTCCTTCGTGGTCAAGAGAGGACGAGAATTATGTAGGGCTACAAAAGCACACCTCAAAGTTCGTAGTTTTCAATCTAAGGATTTCCCAATGTCACCGCGGCCATCCAAAGAGAGTCCCACAATCACCACAACATATCTAAAGGATAGTCAAAGACAAGCACCAAGAGACTCTCAATCTTCAATCAACACACAAGAGAGGAAATCACTCATGAAAATATTTTTCTAATCCATGTCCAATAGACCGCTGTCACCTTGGTCTCGGGGATTATACTAGATAAAGACAAGTGAGTACATCAATCCAATACATAGAGGAAGGGGAAACATCATGGGATCACCCTAGATTAACATAGCCTATGATCACAACGAAGATCACATCATGGGAGAGAGAGATAACCACATAGCTACTGGTAGAAACCTCAGCCCCGAGGAGGAACTACTCCCGCATCATGGAGGGAGGAAGCAACGTCGATGGAGATGAATCCGGGGGCACTTCCCCATCCCGGCAGGGTGCCGGCTGATGTCTACACACGCTTCTACACTTGTAGACTATGTTGGGCCTCCAAGCGCAGAGGTTTGTAGGACAGCAGCAATTTCCCTCAAGTGGATGACCTAAGGTTTATCGAACTCAGGGAAGTAGAGGTTGAAGATGGTCTCTCTCAAGCAACCCTGCAACTAAGATACAAGAAGTCTCTTGTGTCCCCAACACACCTAATACACTTGTTAGATGTATAGGTGCACTAGTTCGGCGAAGAGATGTTAAATGGCAAGTGATATGGATGGCAAAACAAAGTAATATAAATCTGTAATAAAAAGTGCAGCAAGCAAACAAGTGGTAAACGTGAGCACAAATGGTATTGCAATGGTGGAAACAAGGCCTAGGGATCATACTTTCACTAGTGGCAACTCCCAACAACATTAACATAATCGAATCACCTGATATTTCCCATAAAACATGCAATGGAGACGCACCCGGAGGTCATTCCTTCGTGGTCAAGAGAGGACGAGAATTATGTAGGGCTACAAAAGCACACCTCAAAGTTCGTAGTTCTCAATCTAAGGATTTCCCAATGTCACCGCGGCCATCCAAAGAGAGTCCCACAATCACCACAACATATCTAAAGGATAGTCAAAGACAAGCACCAAGAGACTCTCAATATTCAATCAACACACAAGAGAGGAAATCACTCATGAAAATATTTTTCTAATCCATGTCCAATAGACCGCTGTCACCTTGGTCTCGGGGATTATACTAGATAAAGACAAGTGAGTACATCAATCCAATACATAGAGGAAGGGGAAATATCATGGGATCACCCTAGATTAACATAGCCTATGATCACAACGAAGATCACATCATGGGAGAGAGAGATAACCACATAGCTACACGTACGAGCCCTCGGCCCCGGAGAAGACTACTCACACATGGACATGATGAGGAGGATTTTGATGGTGGTGTTGATGGAGAGGTGCAGCCCCGCGAGGAGGCGGCGGCCGGCGGCGGCCCTAGGGGGCAGCGGCTCCTTGGCCCCCCTTCTTCCTTATGGATGGTGCTGCAATGGTGCTGGTCCTCCCCTCCAATACGGTGGCTTGGGAGGAGGAAAATTCGTGGCCCCTGGTGACCTAGGTTTCCTCTCTTTATATAGACTCTCGGATTCCCGTCATCAAATTTTGGGCCTCAGTAAAACGGGCTTTACTCGGCCGTCCGGACTCCGATTTGGACGAATTTTATATCCAGAAGCATCGCCTCGAAATTCCCCACAACTTTCGCAATTAGACTTTTTCCGTTTGACGTCGTCTTCGGGCCGGAACGTGACCATCTTTAAAAAACGTTCTCAGACAGGTTTCAGGAAAGTCAGAGTCCTACTCCAATACGACTCCTTTTGCGCTTTTGTCAATTTCCAAGTAATTCCTACACAATAAAGTGTAAAACAAGAACATTGTGCACTTTTGCAACCATTAGTAGATTAGTCCAAATATGATCAAAAGTGTATGGAAGTGCATAAATATCATAGCAATATCACACAAAATAGGCATGGAGCAAGCAGAAATTATAGATACGTTTTGGACGTATCAACATCCCCAAGCTTAATTCCTGCTCGTCCTCGAGTTGGTAAATGATAACAAGCATAATTTCTGTGGTGACATGCTATTAACCATATAAGAACTTTTCACAGTCACATGACAAGTGCTTACTGAGACAATGAATCTGTAGTAATTAAGTTGCCTCATGAGAAAATCACAAAGAACTGAAAGTTTTACAATATGATACTGAAACACTCAATAGATTTGTAGTGAGCATGGTGTGCAAATATGACAAAGTGATATCTCGCTTGCCCCCTTTAATGAAGCAAAACATAAATGCAGGGGCACCTACAAGGTTTAAGTGACGACTAGATACAATGATTTCAGAATAAACGATATCATAATCATGCAAAAGACAATGCTACTTTGGGACAATGCACATTACACTCAGAATGACAATCATGCTCTCAATAGTTGGTGCTTTAAAGAAGGTGGAGACTCTCGAACCGTGGCTTTTGATGGCAAGGTTGAAAACCCGTGGTCGGAAACAAAAACTAAACATGTACCAGAGCTCTTGGTTTTTAAAACAGAGATAAAGATTATTTTTTAGAGATGCATATTTCGTCAACGAATGCTAGTAAATAACTCAATTACTTCTCGAGCTGGACAAGTTTCGAGGAACGGCTCCCGCATGAGGATGATCACATCCTCTTAATCTCCTTTGTTTATCACTGCCAAAGTTTTCTGATTTCTCATGAACAAAGCGTGAAGGAGGGTTTGTTTGTTGCATTATTTTTTTAATGAGCCGGGCACACTCTATGCCAGTTCCTTCTCGTATTATGGGTTTGCACATTAGACATGCAATCCCGGGGTGAAGCTTGTCCAACTTAAAAAGATCATGAATTAACTACTACTTCCTCATGAGCTAAAACAGAGGCACAAAATAGAAATGCTTTTTTGAATAATTTCGAGATGGTACATGAAAGTCTTCGTTAGGAATGGCAGGTAAATACCATGTATAGGAAGGTATGGTGGACTCATATGGCATAACTAGTTTAAAGGATTTTGGATGCACAAGCAGTCAGTCCGCTTAGTACAGGCGAAGGTTAGCAATAGACTGGGAGCGACCAACTAAGAGAGCAATGACGGTCATAATCATGCAGAGCGACAAAGCAACATTGAATCGGGCATGGAAGTTATATCGCTACTCAGAAATTAAAGATCATCAAGGCTTGATGGACTTTCTTTACAGTCTTAAATATGCGTGAGCATATGCCAAGTCAATCAAAATAAATTCTTGGAGGAAGATATCACTAAACCATACCACATCATAGGCAAACAAATCATGTTGGTACTCCAATAACACATTAAGAACCCCCAGCTATTTGAGACTAACCATAAGAAAACATGAACTACTAAGCACCATTATGCACATAGCATTTTTATCATAGACATATCAACCAGTGCAATAGAAGCCAACTCTCTTAACAATATAAGCATGATAACTAAAGAGAGTTCCAGCGACCGACTAGACAAAAGCTCTTTAAAAAGATAAGCATGAAAACTAAGAGCTGAACATGACAGTAGCTATTGAAAGGCAAAGAACACACACAACAAAGATAAACATGAAAATCATATGTTGTGTTCTAGGTTGAAGTGGAGCGTGTTTCTCTCCCACACAAAGAAAGCTGGGTTCTAAATCGTTATGAACAGCAAGCAAAGCTAAAGAAAACTAAAAAGGAAACTAAAAGCAAGACGCTCCAAGCATAGCACATAACACATGAAGTGATAAAAATATAGTGGAACGAAAGACGAACTGATAATTGTTGATGAAGAAGGGGATGCACGGGGGCATCCCCAAGTTTAGACGCTTGAGTCTTCTTGAATATTTCTTGGGGGTGCATGGGGGCATCCCCAAGCTTGAGCGTTTGACACTCCTGAATCTTTTTATCATCTTTCCTCGCACACTTGAAAACTCCCTTCATACATAACTCATCATAATCTGATTGGCGAGGTTAGTACCCTTAATAAAATAATTGTTCATTGCTGGAAATAAGGATATTCATGAAGGTCTACTGTTTCTCAAGATTGCCAAAAGGTTTTTGCAAAGAAAAAGCAAGCTCAAGGTTTGCAAAACGAAGAAAAGGCAAAACATGACATAATCTGTGAAAAACAGACCAGCAGGTTGTAAATGATTTTTTCGGGGCACTTCTGCAACTCAAATCAAAAAACTCAGAACAGACGCCCGAAAGACAATTGTATAGAGCACGCTGTCGAAAAAATTCAGACCAAAAAGATGATCTGGTGATTTTATACGAATTTTTCTGTCCAAGGACAGAATCTGTTTCCTCGACAGCACGTCACAACTTTTGAACTTTCTTGCAATCAGAGGCTAAACTTGGCACAAAGCTGAAAAATAAAGATACAATGATGTTGCTACAGTAGTAACAAACATCAAGACCACTAAAACTGAAAGAACAAACTGAAAGCAAAGATAACAAGGGTTGTCTCCCTAGAGCTCTTTCTTTATAGCCATAAAGATAGGCTTAAGACTTTAATGATGCTCTCGTAGGAATAAGAGTTGAAGAACAAAAGAGAGCATCAAGAAGCAAACACCAAACACATTTAAGCCTAACATGCTTCCTATGCATAGGAATATTGCAAGAAAATAAATTATTGAAGCATAAAGCAACTAGCATAGGAAGGCAAAACAAGCATAACTTCAAAACCTTCAACATAAAGAGAGGGAACTTAATATTATTGAAATATCTATAAGCATATGTTCCCTTCTCATAATAATTTTCAGTGGGATCACGAATAAACTCAACAATATAAGCATCACATAAAGCATTGTTATCATGATCCACATGCAAAAAGGTACTCTTACTCTCCTCATAAGCATCTTTGGGGAGCCCATGGTTAGGACTTTTTAGCATTAACGTTTTCAGTCTCCCCCAAGCTTGAGCTACGCTCTCTCCGTCACGAGACCTAAAGTTATAGATATAGTTCATGTCTCGATGAATTTCATAAAGAGGATAAAACTTAGTATAAAAGAGAGACATAAGCTCTTGCCAATCAAGCAAGTGCGAGTTATCGAGAAGCTTATACCAATCTGAAGCCTTATCTATAAGTGATACGGCGAACAATTTCCTCATGACAAACTCCCTTGATACACCTGCAAGCTTAAATAATGAACATAATTGTGACAGATATAGCAAGTGTTCACCGGGATGTCTGTCTCCTGCATAACGATTAGCCAAGATATAATCGATAATACCAGCTGGTATTTTATAGGGCACAATTTCAGTAGGGGGAGGAGCAACCACCACAGGTGTGGGGCGTCTTCCCGCAAGCAACGATCCAATAGCAAGGTTGTCCATAAGCATAACTAGTGAAATAAAAACAAGAAACAAAAAGATTTAATTGCAAGATCTAAAGATATACCTTCAAGCACTCACTTCCCCGGCAACGGCGCCAGAAATAGCTTGATGTCTACACACGCTTCTACTCTTGTAGACTATGTTGGGCCTCCAAACGCAGAGGTTTGTAGGACAGCAGCAATTTCCCTCAAGTGGATGACCTAAGGTTTATCGAACTCAGGGAAGTAGAGGTTGAAGATGGTCTCTCTCAAGCAACCCTGCAACTAAGATACAAGAAGTCTCTTGTGTCCCCAACACACCTAATACAACTAGGAGTTGTATAGGTGCACTAGTTCGGCGAAGATATGGTAAAATATGGATGATAGGAGTGGCAAAGCAAAGTAATATAAATCTGTAATAAAAAGTGCAGCAAGCAAACAAGTGGTAAACGTGAGCACAAATGGTATTGCAATGGTGGAAACAAGGCCTAGGGATCATACTTTCACTAGTGGCAACTCCCAACAACATTAACATAATCGAATCACATGATATTTCCCATAAAACATGCAATGGAGACGCACCCGGAGGTCATTCCTTCGTGGTCAAGAGAGGACGAGAATTATGTAGGGCTACAAAAGCAGACCTCAAAGTTCGTAGTTCTCAATCTAAGGATTTCCCAATGTCACCGCGGCCATCCAAAGAGAGTCCCACAATCACCACAACATATCTAAAGGATAGTCAAAGACAAGCACCAAGAGACTCTCAATCTTCAATCAACACACAAGAGAGGAAATCACTCATGAAAATACTTTTCTAATCCATGTCCAATAGACCGCTGTCACCTTGGTCTCGGGGATTATACTAGATAAAGACAAGTGAGTACATCAATCCAATACATAGAGGAAGGGGAAATATCAAGGGATCACCCTAGATTAACATAGCCTATGATCACAACGAAGATCACATCATGGGAGAGAGAGATAACCATATAGCTACACGTACGAGCCCTCGGCCCCGGAGAAGACTACTCACACATGGACATGGTGAGGAGGATTTTGATGGTGGTGTTGATGGAGAGGTGCAGCCCCGCGAGGAGGCGGCGGCCGGCGGCGGCCCTAGGGGGCAGCGGCTCCTTGGCCCCCCTTCTTCCTTGTGGATGGTGCTGCAATGGTGCTGGTCCTCCCCTCCAAGACGGCGGCTTGGGAGGAGGAAAATTCGTGGCCCTTGGTGACCTAGGTTTCCTCTCTTTATATAGACTCTCGGATTCCCGTCATCAGATTTTGGGCCTCAGTAAAACGGGCTTTACTCGGCCGTCCGGACTCCGATTTGGACGAATTTTATATCCAGAAGCATCGCCTCGAAATTCCCCACAACTTTCACAACTAGACTTTTTCCGTTTGACGTCGTCTTCGGGCCGGAACGTGACCATCTTTAAAAAACGTTCTCAGACAGATTTCAGGAAAGTCAGAGTCCTACTCCAATACGACTCCTTTTGCGCTTTTGTCAATTTCCAAGTAATTCCTACACAATAAAGTGTAAAACAAGAACATTGTGCACTTTTGCAACCATTAGTAAAATATGATCAAAAGTGTATGGAAGTGCATAAATATCATAGCAATATCACACAAAAGAGGCATGGAGCAAGCAGAAATTATAGATACGTTTTGGACGTATCAACAACCTCCGATGTGGATGATCTGGGCTCCGCAGGATCTGAACGTTCTGTGGGCCTGGCATCAATCCCAGAGCTCAGAAGACACAAAGTGCCACTCGATAGGGGCGTGTTCGGCTCGATGGGTTCGGAGATCCGAACTATGATGGTCTCCGTCTCAAGAGGTGGAGTATCTTCGGCTCCGTCCTCGACTGCCGCCACTAGATGAGTGATTGGGATGGGATCGATCTCATCCTGACCGGATTTAGGTCCGATCTGATCTCCTGGCGAGGAAAGACCCAGGGCGGCGATGCAATCTAGCAGCTCATTTAAAGGTGAGAGATCTGCTGAGGTCGCGTCATCGGAGTGACCGAAGTCAATATAAGGGTGATGCTCAATGACCGCAGGGAGTGCGGCCGGCCTGGAGGCCACGCGGGCGCATACAGCGAACTACCGAGCTGGAGTACCTGGCCAATGGCCAAGTTGTTTTCGAGGATGATCTCATCGTTGATGACGAGACGAGCCATCGATCGCTCATCGCGAGCGCACAGTGGATCTCTCAATGAAAGCACCATTGTCGGTCTCAAAACCGACATATCTCGGGTAGGGGGCCCAAGCTATGCATTTAAGGATCGATGGTAACAGGAGACTGGGGACACGATGTTTACCCAGGTTCTGGCCCTCTCGATCGAGGTAATACCCTACTTCCTGCTTGATTGATCTTGATGAATATGTGTTATAAGAGTTGATCTACCTCGAGATCGTAGTGGCTAAACCCTAAAGCCTAGCCTATGGGGATGTTATGATTTTGATGATCCCCTCTAAAGACTAAACCCTCCGGCTTATATACACGCCAGAGGGGACCTAGGGTTACAAAGGTGACTTGGGGGAGGAAGTAATAGATACATCTGTACATTACGCTTGCCTTTCTACGTACATAGGAGTCCTGACCGAATACGGAGGAGAGTCTTCTGCTTATACTTTCTTGGCCCATCAATACGGCCCAGCTTCATCGACCCGGACGCCTGAGGACCCCTGAATACAGAACTCCCTCAACCGCACACGGCTAAGAACAATTGATGTGCTTTGGGGTGCCCCCCTGCCCACGTACATAAAGGAGGAGAGGGAGGAGGCCGGCCCTAGGGGCGCGCCATGGGGGGAGTCCTACTAGGACTCCACTCCTAGTTGGATCCCCCCCTCTTTTTTCCCTTTTGTGGAGATGGAAAGAAGGAAGGGGGAGGGACGAGGAGAAGGAAGGGGGGCGCGCCCCCTCCCCTAGTCCAATTCGGACTCCCTATGGGAGGCGAGTGCGCCCACCCCTTGCGGGCTGCCTCCCCTCTCCCCTATGGCCCATGTAGGCCCAATACTTCCCCGGGGGTTCTAGTAACCTCCCGGTACTCCAAAAATACCCGAAATGATCCAGAACCATTCTGGTGTCCGAATACCATCGTTCAATATATCAATCTTTACCTCTTGACTATTTCGAGATTCCTCGTCATGTTGTGATCTCATCCGGGACTCCGAACAATCTTCGGTCACCAAAAACACATAACTCATAATACAAATCGTCATCGAACGTTAAGCGTGCGGACCCTATGGGTTCGAGAACTACGTACACATGACTGAGACATTTCTTCGGTTAATAACCAATAGCGGAACCTGGATGCTCATATTGGCTCCCACATATTCTACGAAGATCTTTGTCGGTCAAACCGTAATGAAAACATACGTTATTCCCTTTGTCATCGGTATGTTACTTGCCCGAGATTCGATCATCAGTATCTTCATACCTAGTTCAATCTCGTTACTGACAATTCTCTTTACTTGTTCCGTAATACATCATCATGTGACTAACTCATTAGTCATTTGCTTGCAAGGCTTATTATGATGTGTATTACCGAGAGGGCCCAGAGATACCTCTCCGATACTCGGAGTGACAAATCCTATATGCCAACTCAAAAAACACCTTCGGAGATACCTGTAGAGCATCTTTATAATCACCCAGTTACGTTGTGATGTTTGATAGCACACAAGGCATTCCTCCGGTATCTGGGAGTTTCATAATCTCATAGTTTGAGGAATATGTATTTGACATGAAGAAAGCAATAGCAGTAAAACTAAACATCATTATGCTAAGCTAATGGATGGGTCATGTCCATCACATTATTCTCCTAATGATGTGATCCCTTTAATCAAATGACAACACATGTCTATGGTTAGGAAACTCAACCATCTTTGATTAACGAGCTAGTCTAGTAGAGGCTTACTAGGGACACTGTGTTTTGTCTATGTATCCACACATGTATCAAGTTTCCGGTTAATACAATTCTAGCATGAATAAAAGACATTTATCATGACGCAAGGAAATATAAATAACAACTTTATTATTGCCTCTAGGCATATTTCCTTCACTAGCTAGTTCCACACATCTCTCTTTGATTCTAGTTTCAATACCCTTATCATCCTTGATTATTATTTTGATTGAACTCTATTCTCGTAAACTGATTGAGGCAAGGAGACAAGAATAATTTATGTGAATACTACGTTTGTGAGTTCATTCACCAGACGACCTATGAGAAGGGCGGAATGTTAGAACAACTTGAAGTACATAAAAATATTCATAATTTTATTTTATTACCATCAATTGTGTTGAGTTTCATTCATATATATTGACCCCCTTCTTTAAATTAGATCTAAAGGACGTGGGACGAACTCCTACGAAAGGATCACATATGAGCAATTCAAGAGGAATTGACGGGATTCTTACTTGAAGAGGTCATAGCTAAAAACAGAGAATATCATCAAGAATTGGATTACGATTTTGGTAATTAGATATTAGGGATCGTAAGAGATGTTATATTGTATATATGCATGAACGTGTACTTTATGTAGTAGCATCGAATAGATATACGAAAAATTGTTGTTCGACCAAGCACGGAGAAAGAGAGGTCACTTCTCTATATTCACACGACGATGTTGTGTAATGGTTCCTTCATTACTATATGTAGTAGCGTCGAGTTGAATGAAAAACATAAAATGAAAATGAAAACCATAAATGAAAAAGAATTGAATGGTAAACACAAAAAAGGGAAACACAATATGAAACCACTAAACCCTCCAAAACCCTAAACCCCTCCTTTCACAAGAAAAGAAAGCGCTTGCCAGCGCCTGACGCGTGGCGACCTTTTAGTCCCGGTTTGTGTTACCAACCGGGATTAAAGGTCCTCCGGCCTGAGCGCCCCACAGTGGCCACGTGGAGCCCCTTTAGTCCCGGTTTGTAACACAATCGGGACTAAAAATGGGGGGACTTTAGTCCCGATTCCTTAGTCCCGGTTTCCTACCTGGGACTAAAGGCTCTTATGAACCGGGACTAATGTCCCTTTTTCTAGTAGTGTATTACTATATATTTGTTTGTGTTAGGGGGTATTTGCCACCTCATCTTAACACATAACTCAGCCTCCACTAATATGTTGGTATGATGTATTTGTGATGTAAATATATTTTTATATCAATTGGACCACGCTGACCAAAAATCCTGGCCACGCCACTTCACACACCCCTCCTGCAATTCGCACAAAAGAAAGGAATCTGAGACCATGTGCTGGACTTCGCCAGTCTGTCGTGGCTTCCTCTGGTAGACAACTTGGCCAGTGATAAGTAAAAATGGAATAGAACACTAGCCGTATTGCAACCACAAAACAAATTATCGACATTACCAAGTTTTATTTGTTAGTTGTTTGTTTACCTTCCCAGACGTTGGTACGTAGGAGTAGTCAATAGCAGTTTTTGTACCACATCACCAAGATAATTGCAATATGAATGTAACTATTTGTATTCCAAATATAATTTATTTATGAAACGATCGTAAGATTACCTCGGGTGAAGAATAACATATTTTGTGATGAATAGTATTACTATATATTTGTTTGTGTTAGGGGGGGGCATTGGCCCCCTCATCTTAACACATAACTCAACCTCTCTCACTCTTTTCCTTTTGTGCAGCAGGAGTGAAACATTGATGACCCTCGGATTATAATTTTGGTTCTGCTTGTTCTCTGGACATCCTAACAATGCAACATCTTGTGATCCCTTCCTCATCCGCAGAAGGTCAGCTTGAGCCTCACAACCAAGGTCCGCACATCTTGGGTTGGGGTTACATGCACACCAGACGGGACGCGTGTTTGTACGCTGCGAGTACCTGTAGTAGGACTGTTTTGTCCTGTGACCTCCAACACACTTGGTAAGCTTGATGCCTTGGAGGTGCTAAGCCTTTGGTTTAATCGTCTTACTGCTGGCCTCCCCCCTGATGTAGCATCCATTCCTTCTCTGCACTCTCTCTACCTTCAGCATAACCACTTGTCGGGCACAATACCTACTTCAATATCTTCAAATGTAGCATTCCTCGACCTGTCATACAACTCATTTGTCGGAGAAATCCCATTGACAATGCAGAGTATGATTGGGCTTACTGGGTTGTCTCTCCAGAACAACTCATTTTCTGGCCCCATCCCTGATCTTCACCTCCCTAAACTGAGGTATTTGAATTTGAGCTACAATGACTTTAGTGGGCCCAATACAGCTGCTCTGCAGAAGTTTCCAGCCAATTCTTTCTTGGGGAATGCTTTTATATGTAGGTTTCCCCTGGAACCATGTCCAGGAGCCACACCTCCGTCACCTTCTCCTCCTACACACCATGATTCATGGCCGAAGCGGCACAAGCCCTTCTTAGTTTTAATAGGTTTCATATTGTTATTGGGTCTTATTATCATTGCCATAATCATGGTATGCTGCTTCAAGAGGAAGGGAGGTGGGGATCCTGAGGAGGCAGAGAGGAACAAGCCAAGAGCTTCATCATCCAAAGGGAAGGGGGAATATAACAGTGGTATCCACGAAGCAGAGAGGAACAAGCTAGTTTTCTTTGAGGGCTGTTCATATGATTTCGACTTGGATGATCTGTTGAGGGCTTCAGGTGAAGTCCTTGGAAAAGGAAGCTACGGCCCGACCTACAAAGCTGGTCTTGAGGATGGCACGACAATGGTGGTCAAGAGGCTAAATGAGGTGGTGGCGGGAAAGAAGGAATTCGAACAACAAATGGAGATAATTAACAGGATTGGCCAGCACCAGGGCGTTGTTCCTTTGCGTGCTTTCTATTATTCCATGGAAGAGAAGCTCTTGGTTTATGACTATGTTACACCGGGTAGTCTTTCATCTGCTTTGCATGGTATGCTCTTTATCTCAAGTCTTTGATTTGAGTCACTATGCAAGTATGCATTTCATTTACCTGTTTGAATTTTAAAACTTGTTTTGACCTAGTGTTTCATCACTTACTTAGATGACAAGTACATGCAATTCTACGGTAGAAATTGCCTTTAAGAGCATCTCCAGTAGATGATGTATATGTTGGTGCTCCAAACCGATGATGGTCCAAATTTGGAGCACCAAAAAGTGCTTTTTACATCTCCGAAAAAGGCTCAACTCCAACAGATGGTTCAAAACGGAGACGAGCAACTCCAACAAATGGTCCAAAATGAAGATGTAAAATGACCAACTACTACTTCATCTCAACGTAGTTCAAACATCAAATTCAACATAGTTTCATGCATAAATTCAACTACTACTTATTCGAACTACTAGATGAAACTACTCCTCATCGTCAGAGCTGCGGAACTGCTTCCAGAACTTGTCCTTGTCCGGGTCATCGCACCCCTGGTCCTCCTCGCCGGAGTCACCCCAGTCCTCATCCGATGATTTGATAGGGATCACAGTCAAGGGGACGGCCTCGTCCTCCTTCTTCACCCCCTTCTTTTTCGCATCGATGTCGCGGCCGAGCGGGGAGCGGGGCGGCGACGTGCGGCGCGGGGCAGAGGCGGACTGAGCGGGGCGGCGGCGTGTGGTGCGGGCGAGGGCGGGCGGTGCAGGTGGGGCAGGGCGGAGGCCGGACCGGAGCCTAGAAACATCATCATCAAAAGCATCATTCTTTTTAAACAGAGATTCAATTTCATAAGCACCCTTAAAAGCAACGAATTCTTCTATTTGTTCCACATCATAATAATCATATATACCATTAGCATAAGAAGCTAAGGTTTCATTATCATTAAATTTGCATGAAAAGGGAAGGTGTGGAGCCTTCATCCTAGAGCAACAAGTATAATCATATCTCAAGCATAGTTGCCGAGCATACCAATGCAACAAATGAATTTGATCCCATAACAGTTTCCCTTTTTGTGTCAAGCGATAATCCCTAAATTATTCACGTTGATCCAACATTACTCCCATTACATAGTTGAATGGGGTTTTCTCAGGATTATCAAAGTAGTAGATAATATCTTTCACATAATGAGCATCGAGGGTTTTAGGAGGTTCCCCATCTCCATGAGTAGCAAGTACACCTAAGTGTTTTGGTATTTCGTGTTCCATATCCATAACTGAAGATAGAGAACAACTTAGAACAGCAAATAAAATCTACTTAGTGATAAAGCAAACAAGCACACACGAGAATATTCACCCCACGCTATTGCTCCCCGGCAACGGCGCCAAAAAAAGGTCTTGATAACCCACAAGTGTAGGGGATCAGTTGTAGCCTCTTTCGATAAGTAAGTTTGTCGAATCCAGCGATGAGCTAAAGACAGAACAAATATTCCCTCAAGTTCTATCGACCACCGACACAACTCTACGCACGCTTGATGTTTACTTTACCTAGAACAAGTATGAAACTAGAAGTACTTTGTAGTTTTTGTGGGATAGGTTTGCAAAAATATAAAGAGCATGTAAATATAAACTAGGGGCTGTTAAGATAAAGATACAATAAAGTTAGTGATAGCGAGTGTGGAAAAGTGGTGGTAGGAGTTGCAAAATTGCCCCTAAGCAATTGACTGTGTTACTAGACCGATAGCAAGTTTTATGTGGGAGAGGCCACTGCTAGCATGTCATCTCTTACTTGGAATTATATGTACTTATGATTGGAACTATTAGCAAGCATCCGCAACTACTAATGTTCATTAAGGTAAAACCCAACCATAACATTATGATATATTGGTCCCCCTTCAATCCCGTATGCATCAATTTCTACGCTAGGTTGAAGCTTCTGTCACTCTTGCCCTCCAATACGTAGTCCTATCAACATACAACTAACCCTATGGTGTGATCCACGCGCGCGCTCATATGATGGGCACCAAAGGACAACAACATAACCAAATTAAATCAATCATAGCAATACACCAATCACCGATAGGACAACGATAATCTACTCAGACATCATAGGATGGCAACACATCATTGGATAATAATATGAAGCATAAAGCACCATGTTCAAGTAGAAGGTACAGCGGGTTGCGGGAGAGTGGACCACTGTAGATAGATGGGGGAAGGTGATAGATGTTGGTGAAGATGACGGAGGTGTTGGTGTAGATCGCCGTCACACGATGATGGCCCCTGTGGCACTTCGGTGCCACCGGAAGCGAGGGGAAGAGAGCCCCCTCCTTCTTCTTCTTCCTTGACCTTCTCCCTAGGTGGGAGAAGGGTTTCCCCTCTGGTCCATGGCCTCCATGGCGGCGGAGGGGCAAAAGCCCCTCCGAGATTGGATATGTCTCTTTGTCTCTCTCTGTTTCTGCGTTCCCAGATTCTGGCCCTTCGCCGTTTCTTATATTCCCGGAGATCCGTAACTCCGATTGGGCTGATTTTTTTACACGATTTTTATCCGGATATTAGCTTTCTTGCGGCGAAAGAAGGGCATCAACCGCCTTACGGTGTGCCCACGAGGGCCCAGGGCACGCCCCGTGCCTCGTGGTCCACTCGGGCATCGTCTCGTGTTGGTTCCGATTCCCAAAATTCACATATATTCCAAAAAAAATCTCCGTCCGTTTTTATTCCGTTTATACTCCGTTTGATATGGATATTTTGCGAAACAAAAAACATGCAACAAACAGGAACTGACACTGGGCACTGGATCAATACGTTAGTCCCAAAAAATAGTATAAATAAGTTGCCAAAAGTATATGAAAGTTGTAGAATATTGGCATGGAACAATAAAAAATTATAGATACGACGGAGACGTATCAATGACCGCCTTGTGGCAACAATGGTGGCGGCAACTCCTGTGTCATATTTACACGCAGAGAAACAAAGGGGGGGGGGGCGCTTCCGTCGGTGGTCGGGGTTGCGGTAGCGCGGCGCTCCGGCGATTGGACTCCGGCTGGTGGGGCGGCGCCTCAGCCCGGTGAAGTGGCGGTGGTAAATGGTGAGGCAGCCCGCGTGGTCGATGGCGGGTGGCTCCTCGCAGTTGGGCTTCAGCGGCTCGCGGGAAGGCTCTAGAGCGACGCTCGAGCCTCGATAGAGCAGTGCACACGGGGTTGGGGATGAACATGTGTGGGGTGCGGCGGTTGATGGGCGGGCAGGGATGGCCGCAGTCCTTCTTTCCTTGTAACCGGTCGGTGGAGGTGGGGAGCGTGCGCACGTGAGGGAGAGCCCCATGCTAATTGCGCGGTGCTAATTGCAATTAGCACTAACTATGTGAGCATCAGGTGTTGTAGGATCTAATATATGAAGGGATGAAATTAATTTGGATCTCCACACTAGTAGATAAATAATACCAAGCCGCCACTCTTGCAATCACTCTAGACAACCTCTTTGCAATCCATCTTCGACGCCTTAAAATCAACAAGTACTTAATTCAATAAGCAAATGCATCATCGAGTTTTTGAAAAAAAGTACTCCATGCAATCGCCTTCTCGGGCCATGGCCATCTGTGACGACATATTTGTTTTCCATGATTTGTAATAAGGCGGAACAGACAAAAGAGCACATGATTAAAATGCAATGCATCTTTTTGTCAACTATAAAAAACAAAAGGATGCTCGTTTGTATATAGAGGAAAACACAATGATCCTTTTGAAATCAATCAAAGTCGTATCAGAGGCGCCCGAAATGGGCTGACACATAATTTAGCTTTTCTAAGGGGAGGCGCCGAGTAAAAGTGGCGCACGCACGGCAACCTTGCCGCAGCGCGGCACGCTGCAATCCCGATACTGCCCTCGACCACTCCTTTCTTCCCACCTCCCCACGGAACCGCCCCGCAACCCCTCCCAAAACCCCCACCCCACCCACTCCGCCCCTCCCCTCACCCCTCTCGTGCTCGCCCTCCCCAGCGCGGCGTCGCCTCCTCCTTTCCCCACCTCCTCGCGGCGGCCGGGATGTTCTACTCGCACCAGCTCCTCGCGCGGAAGGCGCCGCTCGGCCAGATATGGTGCGTCCCCTCCCCTCCCCGCCGGCTGCCGCCTCTCGGTTCCCCCTGTCGCGGCCGCCGGCCACCGATTCCGCCTGTCTCGCGTTTTTCTGCCTGATCCCGGGCGTCTCCGGACGCGTCCGTTCGATCCGCTCCCAATGCGGCGGGTTTCCCGTCGGCTCGATCTCCTCTGACGCTCCTATGTTCATCTGTCCCCGCTGCAGGATGGCCGCCACGCTCCACGCCAAGATCAACCGCAAGCGCCTCGACAAGCTCGACATCATCAAAATCTGGTGAGCTACCTCGCTTCCTCAACCCGACCCCCCCGATTTCCATCTGCTTTGAGCTCGCGGTTCGCCCCGAATTTAATTCGCGTGTTCTGTCTGATGCTGCAGCGAGGAGATCCTGAACCCGTCGGTGCCCATGGCGCTCAGGCTCTCCGGGATCCTCATGGGTGAGCCGTCCGGGTTATTTCCCTCCTTTTTTTTCTCGCTAGATTTGTTCTCCCTCGGGGATGTGACGTGTTTGTTGTTGCCCGTGTGCGTGATGAGCAGGTGGCGTGGTGATCGTGTACGAGAGGAAGGTGAAGCTTCTCTACGGTCAGTCCATCTCTTGCCTTCCCTCGCTGCTTGCTGCACTTTTTTGCTGTCGAAATGTTCAGATTCTCATCCTTTCCAACTGTTCCTTGCAGATGATGTGTCCCGTCTCCTGGTAAACTTCGACTTCCAGTTTCGCCCGATTTCTCTGCATCCTGCTCGGTAATTTGGTGGTCGCGTTTATGCTTGTGCTGATTTCTTCTGCAGATTGAGATCAACGAGGCATGGAAGATCAGGCCGGCCGTGGACCACACCGTGCTCCCCAAGGGCAAGGCTCAAGCCAAGTGAGTGCTCTCTCCGTCTCCATGCCCTGCCACAAGTTTCTGAATGTGCTTGCTTGCGTGGTGATAATGTTAAGCCGGCGTTCATTTCTCTCTGGAGATGTGGTTTTCTTTGTGTGTTTAGAACACGTGGTCTTAGCCTGATTGTTTACATTGGGGCCTTTTGCAAGGTACCAGGTGGCTGTATGTATGGGCAGCTTAACTTTGTCTGTTTATGAAATTTCTTAGAGTCTCTGTCAGCTTGCTTGCTACCAATTGGCGTGTTCTGCATTGTACAGTATTGAGTCTACCATGATATGTGGTTTGTGATGTTTTCAGATGTTTCTAGTAGAAGTTTCTGAATGTTTGCGTGGTGATGATGGAGAGTAGGTGTCCGTTTCTCGGTGGAAATGGAATTTTCTTTGTGTTTACACCGTGTGGTGTTAGTCTGATGGTTTAGATTGGAGGCTGTTGCAAGGTGCCAAAGTGGCTGTATGAACAACTTAACTTTGTGCGTTTATGATATTTCTTAAGATACTTAATAACACTGTCAGTCTATCAGCTTGCTTGGTAACTATTGGTGTGTGCTCCATTGTGCACTACTGATTTTACAATGACCAACCGCACTACTTTGTGGTGTTTTCAGATGTTTCTAGAATTTTATTGATGATGCCATATCACTGATCGTGTGAAATGTAACTGGGATGCACAGCCCTAGCCATGGGTCCTTGCTGTGAAATGTAACTGGGACGCACAGCCCTAGCCATGGGTCCTTGCTGTGAAATGTATCTGGGACGCACAGCCCTAGCCCCTAGCTGCGGGTCCTTGCTGGGTGATCCTGCTGTAACTTGACCCTGTTCTTATGTTTCTGGGGCAGCAGCTATTCATACATACCTTCATATGATTTTGTGTCTCCTGTCTTGATATGATATTCTGATTGCTTGATTGAATTCATGGGTTGCAACTTTGGTTAAGGGGCCGTTTGGGTGTTATAGCTGTTGATGCAAGGGTTCATGCAGGTATTTATGTGTCTGTATGTTGCTGATTGTTATGTCTGTGTTAGTCTATTTTAATCAGCTCCAGGTGCAAGGTGGTTTTTCCGGCCAATATGTATGTGTATTCTATGCAAGACTTTATGCATTTTATAGTTTCTCCAGCTTTTTTAGGACATAGTTTGTCCATTTGTTATCTTAACAATTTTAATAATGGGGTGGCTGGATGGGACAGTGAGATATCGGTTGGTTTTGGGTTGTTCAGTGCTGAGTGCTGACTTATTATTTTGGTCTTGGTTTCTTATTCAATATCAGTCAATCTCTTGAGACTGGATGATCTAATTATAGCAGATCTGGGGGTTGTATGGTACTACTTGAGAAATAATGCTATGTTCAGAGGGGATCTTTATCACCTTGGAAAACTGTAACATATCTTAACATTCTGTCATGTTCAGAGCGCGAACTCTTGTCGCTCGCCTTTGAAAGTTTGTTAGCACTCCAAATGCGATATTTAACCTCTTGCTACTGTGTCATTGCCAATTTGCCATTGAGTTATATTCGAGAGTTTGGCTTTCTTTGTTAGATCATTCATACCAGAACACCTTTTCACTTGCATAGACTGGGTACGAAAGGGTTTTATGGAGAATGATGTCTTAAGATTAAGGGAGCAGTGTGTCATTTTTATCTGAAAGTGCTGCTTCTTGCAGGTATGAAGCAGTAACACTGCCAGAGAACGTGATGGATATGGAAGTGGAGCAGCCCGTGCTTTTCACAGATACTGATACTGCCAGGTTCCGGGGAATGGTAATCATTGTCACCTGTGTATTCTGGAAGTTGAAACTCTGATTAAATGCATGGATGGATTTTCCTGTCTCCTAGCTTCTGTCTGAATTGCCTGCACTCATCTTGACTGAAGTCTATGCTTGTGCAGCGCCTGGAGGATTTGGATGAACAGTATGTCAATGTCAACCTGGATGATGATGACATCTCGCGCGCCGACCGTCATCATCAAGGTATTCCTGTCTGCTCTTTGGTATTGCTCTTTGCGGGTTCTTAAGGGCTACTGATTATTAACTCTTGTTTCTTTATGGTCGTATCTTAGCTGAGGCAGTAAACATTACCCTGGTCGATAATTTTGAGTCTGGTCTTGCTGAAACTGACATCTTCAATCGTTTTGAGAGGTAAAGGAGACTTAGGCTTCCCTAATTAAAAGAAAAGAAAATTTATTCTTATTTTAGTGTACCATTCTCGTATCATCAATGTTGCGTCTTCTTTTAATTTGGCGGTGGGTACCACTATTCATTGTGCAATACCACCTTGTCACCAGATTTGACATAGCAGATGATGACACCACAGTCCATATTACTCCCGATGGATTCCCAGAGGCTCCAAGTACACTAGTTCCCTCTCCACCAACACCAGAAGATCCTCCTCAACAACAGGAACAGTGTGCTGCCCCATCCCCCATCCGCGAAGAACCTCAACAAGGTGAAATTTAGCACATGACTAGTATATTTGATGATGCTACATCGGGAAATGGCTTATCACATTGTAAAATTAGAAATGATTTCTGTTGAACGCTAATAGACACAAATTTTCATCTCATTTCGAGTCTGCGACACATTTACCATGTTATTTCAATTCAGGGAAACTTCCACTAAGACTTGTTTAGTACAACTTTAACGTTATTTGTGAGAGCTTAAGATTTGCACTGGTGCTTAAGATTAGCATATTGTGCGCTATGACTATTCGGTCAACTAGCGCTGGTTCTAAGCATATTATATTCGCTCATTATCCCCCGTCGGTTTTTTGAATGGCTGATTTGAATGCGGCAGGACTATATTATTGCTTAAGTGGATAAGTAGTGTAGTATTGATTGCAGATGAATTTACTACAGATTTTTGGTAATTTGATAACACCATTCACTCTATTTTATGACTGATCATGAGCAGCACTTATAATACTGGGTTTGCAAGTAAACTGATGTGGAACCTTTCTATTTGAAACGAAACTTGCATGTAGCTTATTATCCTTTGGCTAGTTCACTGGTTGCATGTTGTATTTGAAGTTGTACCACTGGACCCAGTTCAGCTACTCATATACTATAGGGCAAGTATTTTCTGCAGGGGGGTCATTGAAGGAGCAAGAGGAGCAGAAGACGAAGAAGGTCTGTACCATTTACCTGATGAATAGTTGGCTTTAGTTGAAACTCTTTTATGGCAAAGGAGTTTGATGTTGTTTACATGAGAATGCTTTTCGCAATACAGGAGCAACAACCAACTAGACCAGCAAAGAGGAAAGCACGCAGCAAGGGCCCCCAAGTGGTCATGGATAACCAGATAATGATCCCAGGAAATGTATATCAGTCATGGTTGAAGGACCCATCAAGCCTCATCTCTAAAAGGCGTCAAGTCAGGAGTGTATGTCAACGTGTTATTGATTGGAACCACCTATTTTCTGATAGTTCTGAACTCATGCATTGTACTTACCGAATTGCTGTTTTGCTGTTTACTATTTGCAGAAAATCAATCCTATTAAGGCAATTAAGATAGGCGAGCTCATGGACTTGCCACCGTCTGCCCTACTGTCTTGCTCCGATGACTCACAAGAGATATATTACCCTCAGCAGCTTATGCAGCTCTGGAAGGAATGCACCAAAGTCAAGCCCCCAAAGCCCTCATCTTCTTCAGGTAACCATAACACTGAACTTTGTGTCACCCACCTTTTAACTTGCAAAAGTGCTAATTCCAAGCTGCACACTATCTCATACAGGAGATAAATCATCATCATCACCATCACAAGAAACGCAGCCGAAAAACTTTCCGCCTCAGGTTGTTTCAGAACACATTTCTCTATTGATTTATTTTCATCAACATCTATCTCATAATTGGTTCAACTGGCAGCCTCAAGGAGATCAGAATGAAATGGGAGCTCAACCAATGGACTTCACAGATGGCATTGAAAAGATGAGAGCAAACAAGAGTGGAAAATTTGAAGGTGTTTTCAGTGGTCCGCATGGTGACCGTAGTGTTACACCTGGAAGTCCTGGTAAGTTGGAAACCTTTCTTTCTGAAGTTCCCTCTTCTTTAGCCGCTTCATGACATCAACTCTGCTGTAGGGCTAAGTCGCAGGTCAGCTTCAAGCTCTGGTGGCTCTGGAAGGGGGGGATTTCTGCCATTGGAGCCAGAAATACTGTTGCAATCTGAAAGTGGAAGGTGACTGTTGATACTGATAGTAACCTTGTTCTTTATTAGTTGCAGAAATAATTGACTATGTGATCTTGTTGTTCTCAAAGAAAAAAAACTCGGTGATTAAGAAAGTTTTCTCTTTGTACTGGGTTTTCGTTCCATTTCTATGCTGTGTCTAGAAACTGTTAGAGCTGTCTCCCTGATGTTGCGTTGGATATAAAGGAAAACGCCTGATCATTGATGTTAACCATCATAAGTGGCAGCTTCCTGTGGTTTTTCATTGTTTTGCTTAGTTTCTTAGTGTAATAACTGTCTGAGGACTATTGTATAGAGCCAGGAGGAGGCAGCTTTCATCTGGACGAAGCTTGGGGAACCTTGATCCAGTTGAAGAGGAATTCCCATTGGAGCAAGAAGGGAGGGACTTCAAGCTGAGAAGGCTTTCAGATATTGAACCAACTCCTGGTTGGTTGCATTTCTGCCGTCCTTACCTTAAACTGTTATTTATGGATATGAATATATGAGTATTTCAATCCTGTTTCCTCCACGAAAACAGCAGTTAAAAACATTTCTTGTTTCAGATCTTATGGTAGAAACAGAACCCACTCAAACCCCGTTCTCAAAGCAATCCAGTCCTCCCGATCACATCACTGAATCAATTCACTCGTAAGTATCCTGAGCACATTGCTGATAATTCCTGGGTGGCTTATGTTTGACTTGTGGAGTACAAGTGTGTACATCATGTGACGCTGGAGTTCAATTCATGCAGGTACCTAAAGCAACACTTCGAGAGCCCGGATGCCCCGCCATTTGAATCGCTAAGCCAGCTAACTTATGGGATGAATACATCACGGGCTGCCTGCCTATTCTATCAAACATGTGGTATGGAATAGTTCTACATTGTGAATAAATTGTGCAATCGCTAGAGTAAATCAGAAATCAAAGGTCTTGCTGCATGATTTTATATTGTTGCTTTGCTGTTTATTGATTATTCATAATTTCCATGGACAGTAACTATAATTACACACTTTGCATGACATGCTTGCTTTCTCTCATTATGTTGGGTTACATAGGATCCTGATAAGTTAACTTAGCTGCGGTGTTAAAAGCAGAACATATATAGCTTGAAAACTGGGGAAGAAACACCAAGTTTCCTTGATAGCATTGGCTACAAGGATAACCCCTAGGACGCTGAGTGCAACTCTTTTAACTGCTTTGTTTGGTCGTGTCACTGAATGTAAACTGTTGCTTACTGGGGGTTTTATGCCGTGCAGTCTTAGCAACGCTCGATCGCATCAAGGTCACGCAGGTGGAACCATACGGACCCATCCTGATCTCAAGGGGGGCCAACATGTGATCATCTCCCTATTAATCTTAAACGCCCGGAAGACCTGGAGCCTCTTGCACATCTCGTGTTTATATATCTATATATAGTGTTTTAAGTCTGCACAGGAAGAAGTCTTGTAGGAAGCTGCTTAGTTGGATCTGCTGGTTGGTGGGAAGCAAGGGAGTGATGGTGCTGTGTTATTGCGGTAGTTTGGTCAGGCCACAGGGAAATTCTGTAACATATGCCATGCTGAAAGAATCGAGAGGATTGACAGGCGGTGTAGGTCAGTTGCTTATACTATGTTCATCAGGGGGATATTTATTGTACATGAGATTTGCTGGTTAAGTATGTTTAACCGGATATTTATTATTGCAAATGATGATGCACGTTTTGCCCCAATTGGCGCGAAGAAGCGCGGTGCACGCCGCGCCCGTGACCGTTTGTCTATATTTTCCCCAAATAAGCGAGAGAACGACATGTATTAAGTGATAAAATAAAATGAAAAGGAGGCCACAAATTATATTTTTACCCCATGATATACATAGGCACGTAGTCAATATTAAATGATTTAGTAAATTAAGCAAATCGGTTGGTCTATTAATATTTTCAGTAGTTGTTCCAGTTTATTTAGGTGAACTGTAATAGATTACAATTCGGTTACTATTTTTGTTTATGGTTCGGGTGGTTTAAAGTTCTTTTTCAGGTGTTGTTTCATTTTCACTGGTTCTACTATTCCGTGTTATTGGGGTTTACTTTTTCTATTTATTTGAGGTATTGTTTTGGTTAGCAGTTGTTGCTTCGATTTATTCGGGTATATTGTTCCGGGTTACAATTCGGTGACTGTTTAAGTTTACAGTTCGGGTGTATTGTTCTGGATTACAATTTGGTTACTGTTTTGGTTTATGGTTTGGGTGGGTTAATGTTTTTGGTTTACTCAGCTGTTGTTCCCTTTCACTGTTTTTTCTGTTTCGGATTATTCGAGTCATTGTTTCGGTTTATTTGGTTTATTATTTTGGTTAACAGTTCATGGTTTATTTGGATACTGTTTCCATTTTTGTTCGGGTAATTGTTAGTGAACTATTCGCTAACGTCGTGGTGTAAAAATGAGCAGTAATCGGTCAAGAACTTATTTTCCCCGTGAATTACTGTTCATACAAATATATTGTTCCAGCCTACCGTTTTGTGCCTCGGCGATTGAGACGGCTCGGTGTTGATACGCCAATATGATGTGTAGGAAAATTCTAAATCCTACCGCTCTATATATAAGGACGCGATGGAGGAGGAGGAGAGAAATGATGTGTAAAAAAAATCTTAACCCTCTATATAAGGATATGATGGTGGAGGAGGATAAGAGAAATGACGTGTAGTAAAATAACAGCTTTTGTAACAACGTGTGTATTTTTTCTTCGGTGGAAGCTAAAAAATAAGGAAAGTCATATTATTTGGATGCACGGTTCAAATGGTACTGTTTACATGTAAATGAACGATAGAATATTAAAAATGTTGTTCGGTTCATGTCTTGTTTTATTGTTCGTTGTACTGTTCATGAACTGGTACTGTGCGTGACAAAGAAAAGGAAAAACAGATTACATAAGAAAGAAAAAAGAAAGGTTGTTACTGTTCATGGTTTGTTGTTATGTTCACTGATGGTGACGATGTTGCCGTGAAAATGTACAGTAAACAACGGAAAAAAAATCGGTTACTGTTCATTGATGTTGATGTTGCCGTTAAAATGAATAGTAGACGGTGTAAATCGGAACACCAAAATCAATAATTCAACACTACGTATTCACGTGAATAGTGAAACGGATCAACATCAAATAAACCAAAAACATTTCTCCCCCCAAACTTTAAACCGAAACAATGCCTAAAATGTAACCCAGAATAATACATCAAAATAAACTGGAGCAACAAAAAATAATAAACCAGCACATGTTATTTACCTACTTATTTCAGAAAAATACATACGGAACCGGTCACGGGCGCGGCATGCGCCTCGCTTCTTCGTCGCTAGTAGGTGACTATTGGTCCAGCCAAACACCGTACCAAGCGTAAGTTCCATTTATACTACAATTTCCCCTCGAGTTTCATTTCATTTTCTATGTTATTTTGCATTTCCTTCTTATTTGTTTCTCTTTATTTGGTTTTCATTGTTTTTGTTTCGTTCTTCGGTTTTATCGGTTATGCACACCATATCCAGCCATTATCTAGGTTTTCACCCTAAATAACTAGTCTGAACATATTCAAGCAGTCCCTTCAATAAGATAATGACACAAAAACGTTGTCATTGCTATGTAAAACCAACTTAGGTTAGACGAAGGTTTTCACATCGGAGCTCAACTTGTTGAGGGAGTCCTGGATCGAGGGGTCCTCGGGTGGCCAGATAACTCTTGGTGGGCCGGACTGGTGGGCCGTGAAGATCATAGTCGAAGATCGTCTCTCGTATCCGGACGGGACTCCTGTATTCGTATAATGGCAGGTTTTAGGTTCGGGTGTAATCTTTCCTTCCTCTGCAAGACGGCTATGTACAAACCCTAGGCCCCTCCGGTTTGTATATAAACTAGAGGGTTTAGTTCGTAGAGGCTAATAGAGAATCACAAATCCTCATAGGCTAGATTTTAGGGTTTAGCCAATACGATCTCGAGGTAGATCAACTCTTGTGTTCATATTCATTCATATTAATATAGCAGGAAGTAGGGTATTACCTCGATTGAGAGGGCCTGAACCTGGGTAAACATCGTGTCCCCAGCCTCCTGTTACCATCAATCCTCAGACGCATAGTTTGGGACCCCCTACCCGAGATCCGCCGGTTTTGACACCGACATTGGTGCTTTCATTGAGAGTCCCACTATGTCGTCGACCGAAGGACTGATGAATCGCGTCATCAACCATGACGGCAACACCGAGGGAATCTCCCCTCCCAGATAGCTCTTCATGTTCGGCGGCTTCGCGCTCCATGCCAACACTGAAGGCCACCTCGAGCAAATTGAGAGCTATGCCCCTGGCCATCAAGTCAGATTCGGAAGCTTAAACTACGTTGCTGATATCCACGGAGACTTGATCTTTGAGCCCGCGGCGACCTCTCTCTGCCTTTACAATGAACACGACCTAACTCTGTCATCGGATTAGGAAATAGCACCTGCAACAGTTCTGGCCCTAGATCCGAAACAGATCACGTCGCTCGAGGATGGGAAGCTCAACCCCGCCACGGAAGCCACAGAATCCACGGCGTTGGAGCCGCACATGGACCCAACTATGAGCGGGGCCTGCGTTACCGGAACCCCGGACTCAACTCCGGCCTCAGATTCCGAATCACGCGCATCTGCGCCCTTTAAGCTCGATCAGGCGTCTATCGCCGAATTCTGTGCTGCAGATATTTTCCAGCACTCACCCTTTGGCGACATGTTAAAATCCCTCTCCTTAGATGGGGACACACAATCGCATTATATCCGGTTCAAACTCGAGGCTGATGGAGAATTTTGCTCCCCACCCACCACCCACTTGGTAGCCACGGTCGAAGATCTAACCGATCTACTTGACTACGCTTCCGAAGACTAGGAAGGGATGGTCCTCGAAGTCGAAGCAGATCCAGATCAAAGCCGGCCTGTAACCGGGCGGTGGACAGCTATGTCTTCATACGACGTGTACATGGTGGATACACCTAAGGAGAAGGAGGGCGACGACGAAAACGGTCCCTTAGAGGACAAGCCCGTCGAAGAACCTCCCAAATGTCGGCGTCCAAAGCGCCGAACCAAATCCCGTAAAGGAAAGGATAGCAACACTATCACTAACGACGGTGATATTCAGGAACAAGCCGAAGACCCCGCAGACCCAATGATGGAGCAGGAGGAGTGAGAGGACGGCGAACATAGTCCGAAACAGCTGTCCGATGACAGCGATGTCGAAGACAGTAACTACAAACCTGTCTCCGAAGAGGAGGTTAGTCTGGGCGACGACGAATACATAATCCGAGAAGAACCCTCAGAACAAAAGCGCTTCCATCGGAGGCTTATTGCCACCGCAAGGAGCCTGAAAAAGCAGCAGAGACGGCTTCGAGCCGCACAGGACACGCTTAACGATAGGTGGAACGAGGTGCTAGACGCCGAGCCAAAACATGGCTACAACGGCCAAACCAAAGGCTATCCTAAGCGTAATCTTCTGCCCGAATTCGACGACGAGGCCATTGCGCCTATACCGCCAATAAGACGGACCGACCACCTCACGGACGGGACAGAGTGGCTAGCAACGGTGTACACAAGCCCGCACCCCCACCCCATAAAGGAAAGGAGGATGCGGCTCAAGTCCGAAAACACGATCTGCGTGAGGACCTAAACAAAAAATCTAGCAAGACCAGGTCTATCTACGGACCTAGGGACCGGGCTCCCGCACGGGACGGTGGCTATCAAGCCAATCGCGCCAGTCATATACCAGTTCAGGGTCAATATCGAACAACACAACCATCAGACATACGCTGTGATATAGCAAAATACAGAGGCGCCGCACACCCTCTGTGCTTCACCGATGAGGTACTGGATCATGATTTTCCAGAAGGGTTTAAACCCGTGAACATCGAGGTGTACGATGGAACGACGTATCCTGCCGTCTGGATAGAAGACTTCATTCTTCACATCCACATGGCTCGAGGAGATGATCTCCACGCCATTAAATACCTACCCCTCAAGCTGAAAGGACCAGCTCGGCACTAGCTAAACAGCCTCCTAGAGAACTTCGTTGGGAGTTGGGAAGAACTTGAGGATGCTTTTCGGGCCAATTTTCAAGGGACCTATGTTCGGCCCCCGGACGCTGACGACTTAAGTCGCATCATCCAACAACCTGGGGAGTCAGCCCGTAAGTTTGGAACCGGTTTCTCACTAAGAAGAACCAAATCGTCGACTGTCCGGACGCCGAAGCCCTAGCGGCTTTCAAGCACAGTGTCCGGGACGAATGACTAGCCAGACACCTTGGACAGGAAAATCCGAGGACAATGGCAGCCCTAACTACACTCATGACCGGCTTTTGCGTGGGTGAGCATAGCTGGTTAGCTCATAGCAGCACCAGCGACCCTGGAACATCTGAAGTCAGGGACGGCAATGGAAAGCCACAACGTAACAAAAACAAACGTCGAAACAATGCTGGAAGCCCAGATGATACATCGGTAAACGCCGAATTCTGCGGCTCCAGGCCCGGTCAATGGAAGAAGCCATATTTAATGGCAACAAAGATGGTCCATCTAGCCTGGACAAAAATATTAGATAGGCCCTGCCAAATCCATGGCACCCCAGAGAAACCCGCAAACCATACGAACCGTAATTGTTGGGCCTTTAAGCAGGCCGGCAAGCTCAATGCCGAACACAAGGGAAAGGAGCCTCAGAGCGAAGACGAGGATGAACCTCGCCAACCGAATATAGGGGGACAGAAGAAATTTCCACCGGAGGTCATAACAGTGAACATGATATATGCCACTCATATCCGAAAGAGGGAGCGCAAGCGCGCACTCCGAGATGTCTATGCTGTCGAGCCTGTCGCCCCCAAATTCAACCCGTGGTCGGCCTGTCCGATCACTTTCGATCGCAGGGATCACCCGACTAGTATCCGTCACGGGGGTTCGGCTGCCCTAGTGCTCGACCCAATATCAACGGATACCATCTTACTCGAGTCCTTATGGACGGCGGTAGTAGTCTCAATCTGATATATCAGGACACTGTCCGCAAGATGGGGATTGACCCATCAAGAATAAAGCCAAGCAGCACGACCTTTAAAGGAGTGATACCGGGCGTAGAAGCCCGCTGCACGGCTCTTTAACATTGGAGCTCGTATTCGGCTCTCCCGACAACTTTCGAAGCGATGAGTTACTCTTCGACATAGCTCCATTCCGAAGTGGCTATCATGCACTACTCGAAAGAACGACCTTCGCCCGCTTTAATGCAGTCCCACATTATGCTTATCTAATGCTCAAAATGCCCGGACCACATGGCGTCATTACTACTTCTCGAGCTTGCGTTGTATTCCCTCGAAGAGGAAAGGGTGATGCAGCACAGTAGCGTGAGCATTTCCCTCAGTTTTTGTGAACCAAGGCATCAATCTAGTAGGAGACCACGCGCGAGTCCCTCGCACCTGCACAAACAAATAAGAACTTCGCAGCCAATGCGATAAGGGGTTGTCAATCCCTTTACGGTCACTTACGAAAGTGAGATCTGATAGATAGGATAGTTTGATATTTTTGGTATTTTTGGATATAAGAACAGAAAGTAAAAGCGGAAAAGTAAAGTAGATTGTAGATTGATATGTTGAGAATAGACCCGGGGGCCATAGGTTTCTCTAGTGGCTTCTCTCATGATAGCAGAATTCTATGGCGGATAAACAAATTACTTTCGAGCAATTGATAGAAAAGCGAATACTTATGAGACTATCTAGGCATGATCAGTATATATAGGCATCACGTCCGGAACAAGTAGACCGAAACGATTCTGCATCTACTACTATTACTCCACACATCGACCACTATCCAGCATGCATCTAGAGTATTAAGTTCATAAGAACAGAGTAAGGCCTTAAGCAAGATGACATGATGTAGAGGGATAAACTCAAGCAATACGATATAAACCCCATCTTTTTATCCTCGATGGCAACAATACAATACGTGCCTTGCTGCCCCTACTGTCACTGGGAAAGGACACCTCAAGATTGAACCCAAAGCCAATCACTTCTCCCATTGCAAGAACTATAGATCTAGTAGGCCAAACCAAACCAATAATTCGAAGAGACTTGCAAGGATATTATAATCATACATAAAGAGTTTAGAAAAGAACCAAATACTTCTCATAGATAATCTTGATCATAAACCAACAATTCATTGGATCTCGACAAACACACCACAAAAAGAGATACATCGAATAGATCTCCTCGAAGACCAAGGAGACCTTGGTATTGAGATCCAAAGAGAGAGAAGAAGCCATCTAGATACTAGCTATGGACCTGAAGGTCTGTGGTAAACTACTCACAACTCATGGTGAGGCGATGATGATAATGTAGAAGCACTGCGTGGTAGATCCCCCCCTCCGGTGGAGCTCCGGAACAGGCCCCAAGATGGGATCTCACGGGAACAGAAGGTTGCGGCCGTGGAACTAGGGTTTTCTCTCTCCTTTTGATGGTTTCGGGGTACGTAGGTATATATAGGAGGAAGGAGGGCACCGGGGGCCAAACGTGGGGCCCACGAGGCAGGGGGCGCGCCCTATAGGGGGAGGGGCGCACCCCACCCTCGTGGACGCCACGTGTGCCCTACTCCGTGGTTCTCACGTCTCCCGTGCTTATTTTGCTCCAAAAATATCTCTCCCGGAGTTTTATTCTGTTTGTACTCCGTTTGATATTCCTTTTCTGTAAAACCCTGAAATAGGCAAAAAACAGCAATCTGGACTGGGCCTTTGGGTTAATAGGTTAGTCCCAAAAATAATATAAAAGTGTATAACAAAGCCCATTAAACATCCAAAACATCATAAATAATAGCATGGAACAATAAAAAATTATAGACACGTTGGAGACGTATGAAGCATCACCAAGCTTATTTCCTGCTCGTCCTCGAGTAGGTAAATGATAAAAACAGAATTTTTGATGTGGAATGCTAACCAACACAGTTTTCAATGTAATTCTCTTAATTGTGGCATGAATGTTCAGATCTGAAAGATTCAAGACAAAAGTCTATATTGACATAAGAAATAATAATTCTTCAAGCATACTAACAAAGCAATCATGTCTTCTCAAAATACTATGGCTAAAGAAAGTTATCCCTACAAAATCATATAGTCTAGCTATGCTCCCTCTTCATCACACAAAATATTCATATCATGCACAACCCCAGTTTCAGCCAAGCACTTGTTTTCATACTCTATTCTTTCAAACCTTTCAATTTTCACGCAATACATGAGCGTGAGCCATGGATATAGCACTATGTGGAATAGAGTGGTGGTTGTGGAGAAGACAAAAAGGAGGGAGATAGTCTCACATTTACTAGGCGTATCAACGAGCTATGGAGATGCCCATCAATAGATATCAATGTGAGTGAGTAGGGATTGCCATGCAACGGATGCACTAGAGCTAAAGATGTACGAAAGCTCAACAAAAGAAACTAAGTGGGTGTGCATCCAACTTGCTTGCTCACGAAGACCTAGGGCATTTGAGGAAGCCCATCGTTGGAATATACAAGCCAAGTTCTATAATGAAAATTCCCACTAGTATATGAAAGTGACTAAACATGAGACTCTCTATCATGAAGAACATGGTGCTACTTTGAAGCACAAGTGTGGAAGAAGATAGTAGCAATTGTCCCTTTTTTGGAGGGGCCTTTTCTTTTGATCGGCCTTTCCTCACTTGGGACAATGCTCTAGTAATGATGATCATCACACTTATATTGATTTACAACTCGATATTACAACTCGATACTAGAACAAAGTATGACTCTATATGAATGCCTCCGGCGGTGTACCGGGATGTGCAATGAATCAAGAGTGACATGTATGAAAAGTTATGCATGGTGGCTTTGCCACAAATACGATGTCAACTACATGATCATGCATGGCAATATGACAATATGAAGCGTGTCTTATGAACGGAACGGTGGAAAGTTGCATGGCAATATATCTCGGAATGGCTATGGAAATGCCATGATAGGTAGGTATGGTGGCTGTTTTGAGGAAGATATATGGTGGCTGTTTTGAGGAAGGTATATAGTGGGTGTATGGTACCGGCGAAAGTTGCCCGGTATAAAATAGGCTAGAAATGGTGGAAGGGTGAGAGTGCGTATAATCCATGGACTCAACATTAGTCATAAGAACTCATATACTTATTGCAAAAATTTACGAGTTATCAAACCAAAGCAATCAATGCATGCTCCTAGGGGGGAGGTTGGTAGGAGTTAACCATCGCGCACCCTCGACCTCCACACAAAGGATGACACTCTACAAATACCTCATGCTCTAACTTTGTCACATAGCGGTTCACCATATGTGCATGCTACGGGAATCACTAACTTTAACACAAGTATTTCTCAATTTCATAATAACTCTACTAGCATGAATATAATATCACTATCCTCATATCTCAAAACAGTTATCAAGCATCCAACTTCTCATCATATTCAATGCACTTAGTATGAAAGTTTTTACTACATTGATCTTGGATGCCTATCATGTGAAGGCTAGTTTTATAGCCAAAGCACATTACCATGTTGTTTTAATAGACTCTCAAAAGGATATAAGTGAAGCATGAGAGTTCATCTATTTCTACAAAATATAATTACCACCGTGCTCTAAAATATGTAAGTGAAGCACTAGAGCAAAAACTATTCAACTCAAAAGATATAAGTGAAGCACATAGAGTGTTCTAACAATTCCTAGGACATATTGATCTCTCTCAAAATGGTGTGTCCAGCAAGGATAATTGTGGCAAACTAACAAGCAAAGACTCAAATTATACACGACACTCCAAGTAAAACACATATCATGTGGTGAATAAAAATATAGCTCCGAGTATAGTTACCGATAGATGAAGACGAAAGAGGGGATGCCTTCTCGGGGCATCCCCAAGCTTAGGCTCTTGGTTGTCCTTGAATTTTACCTTGGGGTGCCTTGTTCATCTCCAAGATTAGGCTCTTTCCACTCTTTGTTCCATAGTCCATCAAAGCAATACTCAAAACTTGAAAACTTCACAACACAAAACTTAGACAAAAATCTCGTCGGCTCCGTTAGTATAAGAAATCAAACCACTACTCAAAGGTATTGTAATGAACTCATTCTTTGATTATATTGGTGTTAAACCTACTGTATTCCAACTTCTCTATGATTCATACTCCCCAATACTACTCATAGATTCATCAAAATAAGCAAACAACACACGAAAAACAGAATCTGTCAAAAACAGAACAATGTGTAATAATCTGTAACTTTTGCATACTTCTGTAACTCCAATTTTTTTGAAATAAATTGGTAAACGTTAGGAATTTTTCTATTAATCATATGCAAAAAGAATAAACTAAATATAAGACTCTAGCAAAATCTGGTGACCATTCTAGCGAGCGCTAACGATTCTGTTTTTCACAGCAAGATCATATAAACTTCACACAAGTCTTCCCAAAGGTTCTACTTGGCACAAACACTAATTAAAACACAAAACCACATATAAACAGAAGCTAGATGCAATATTTATTCCTAAACAGAAGCAAAAACAAAATATATATATAAAATTGGGTTGCCTCTGAACAAGCGCTATCGTTTTACGCCCCTAGCTAGGCACGATACATGGATAGATCTAGGTATTGCCATATTTGGAAGGCAATTCTTTAATTAAGCACTTGTGATTCTTAGGATCATCTTTATCCCTATTGATAATCAAAATTTTGGGCAAGAAATCAAGAAGTTCAATCGTGTCAAAAGGTTCTCTTGCAAAAGTAAAAAAATTAGGATGAACACTTATAGATTTAAGATCAGCGATTCCTTTACTAGATGGTTCACCCTTGTTTTTAGGAACATACATGAACTTAGACAATTTAGTGGTAGAAGGATTTGAAGTGGTTTTCAAAGCAGAAAGAGCTGAACCCACGTTAGTAATAATATCCTCAAGTTTATTGATTCTAGTAGAATCTTGATCTAATTTTTCTTTCACTATGGGTTCCTTTTCTTTAAAAAAAATCAGAATAACTCCTACCTTGGATCCATATTGGGTAATTTCATTGTGGATCTTTCTATCCAAATTCTCTACCAATTCTACCATAGCAACTTTGTTTTCAATGATTTCTAGCCTTTGCATAACATGCTCCAAAGTTAAAACAGTCTCATTAACCATAAGAGGTAGGGAGCCAAATAATTCAGTTATAGCATTATAAGAATCAAAAGTATGACTACCCAAGAAATTCCCACCGGTAATGGTATCTGAAATGTATCTATTCCAAGGAGTTATGCCAACATAAAAATTGGGAAGAAGCATGGAAGTGGAAAGCTTCCTAGTAGATCTATTTTGAGCATTGCAAATTCTATACTAGGCATCTTTTAAGTTTTCTTCCTCCCTTTGTTTAAAATTAAGAACCTCACTCTTGGGAGTATTGATAATGATAGGTGTGCTAGACATGATGACAAGCAAGCAATCCAACACACAAGCAAACAAGAAGCAAGCGAACGATAAACACACGGCAAAAAGAAGTGCAAATAAAACGGCAAGGGTGAAGTGGGGGAGAGGAAAACGAGAGGCAAAAAATGTAATGCGAAGGATAAGGGTTTGTGATAGGTACTTGGTATATAACTCTTGCGTAAGCCTCCCCGGCAACGGCGCCAGAAATTCTTCTTGCTACTTCTCGAGCTTGCGTTGTATTCCCTCGAAGAGGAAAGGGTGATGCATCACAGTAGCGTAAGTATTTCCCTCAGTTTTTGAGAACCAAGGTATCAATCCAGTAGGAGACCACGCGCGAGTCCCTCGCACCTGCACAAACAAATAAGAACTTCGTAGCCAACGTGATAAGGGGTTGTCAATCCCTTTACGATCACTTACGAAAGTGAGATCTGATAGATAGGATAGTTTGATATTTTTGGTATTTTTGGATATAAGAACAGAAAGTAAAAGCGGAAAAGTAAAGTAGATTGTAGATTGATATGTTGAGAATAGACCCGGGGGCCATAGGTTTCTCTAGTGGCTTCTCTCACGATAGAAGAATTCTACGGCGGGTAAACAAATTACTGTCAAGCAATTGATAGAAAAGCAAATACTTATGAGACTATCTAGGCATGATCATTATATATAGGCATCACGTCCGAAACAAGTAGACCGAAACGATTCTGCATCTACTACAATTACTCCACACATCGACCGCTATCCAGCATGCATCTAGAGTATTAAGTTCATAAGAACAGAGTAACGCCTTAAGCAAGATGACATGATGTAGAGGGATAAACTCAAACAATATGATATAAACCCCATCTTTTTATCCTCGATGGCAACAATACAATACGTGCCTTGCTGCCCCTACTGTCACTGGGAAAGGACACCGCAAGATTGAACCCAAAGCCAAGCACTTCTCCCATTGCAAGAACTATGGATCTAGTAGGCCAAACCAAACCAATAATTCGAAGAGACATGCAAGGATATTATAATCATACATAAAGATTTCAGAAAAGAACCAAATACTTCTCATAGATAATCTTGATCATAAACTAACAATTCATCGGATCTCGACAAACACACCGCAAAAAGAGAGTACATTGAATAGATATCCTCGAAGACCGAGGAGAACTTGGTATTGAGATCCAAAGAGAGAGAAGAAGCCATCTAGATACTAGCTATGGACACGAAGGTCTGTGGTAAACTACTCACAACTCATGGTGAGGCGATGATGATGATGTAGAAGCACTCCATCGTAGATTCCCCCTCTGGCGGAGCTCCGAAACAGGCCCCAAGATGGGATCTCACGGGAACAGAAGGTTGCAGCGGTGGAACTAGGGTTTTCTCTCTCCTTCTGATGGTTTCGGGGTACGTAGGTATATATAGGAGGAAGGAGGGCATCGGGTGCCAAACATGGGGCCCACGAGGCAGGGGGCGCGTCCTATGGGGGGGGGGGGCGCCCCCACCCTCGTGGACGCCACGTGTGCCCTACTCCATGGTTCTCAAGTCTCTCGTGCGTATTTTGCTCCAAAAATATCTTTCCCGAAGTTTCATTCTGTTTGGACTCCGTTTGATATTCCTTTTCTGTAAAACCCTGAAATAGGCAAAAAAACAGCAATCAGGACCGGGCCTTTGGGTTATAGGTTAGTCCCAAAAATAATATAAAAGTGTATAACAAAGCCCATTAAACATCCAAAACATCACAAATAATAGCATGGAACAATAAAAAATTATAGATACGTTGGAGACGTATCAGTCATCACGGTCAATGGAAATATGGACCCTCTCTCCGCACCGAGGAGGACACAGCGGCCTTAGCAGCCGAAGTCCAAAACGGCCTATTCAAGCCAGATAACCTATCAGTCGCGGACATAGCTAAACGTGTCCGACACAAGCCTCAGTGCGGCAGCTTAGATGAACCCGAGCTAGATTAGCAGCTACGCCCCCATCGACTGCCCCATAAGGTGATAGCATATGTGCCTCGGGTACATAACTATGCATTAAAAATCCCTTGGGCGATGCTGGGGGCACACTTCATATAGTCCATAAATACGGCTCGACCCTATTCGGACACTAAAATTATCTTTTAAGGTTCACTAAACGAACCAGTCTTGTTTATGGCCACACTAGATTTCTTTTTATTTTCCAGGTTACTTTTTCTTTTTACAGATGGCCATCACACCCCCCTTCAAGGACACATTACAAAGGAGGAAACAGCGCAGATGTGCAGCAGGGACCCGTGCTAAGGTTTCTTTTTAGATTAAGACCCTATGTAAACCTTTTTCCTCTTTCTTGTTATGTACTTTTCTGGCATGTGAAATGTCCAAGAAAGTTATCGGCATTATTTGTAAGCTTACGGCTCGCCATACTATAAAGGGATATTAATAAAGCTGCTTGATTCACAATATGTTCGGAGTTTTATTCACTCGCCATAAATGTTCTCTCCCCACATCAGATTGTCACATGTGCCTTGTCAACAGGATCTATTACCAGGGGATGCATTCAGCCCGGTATATTTAGAAAAGACCGAACACCCATAGGGAGTGTTCGGCGTCCTGGATGTTTGCCTTATATGCATCAGTTCCGAATCATGTCTTGGGTCAATGGTTGGGTTGCCCGGCTCCTGTGCTTACCCCTACGTTCCCGATTGTTCGGCTAGGGTGTAAAGGGAGAACTACTGCGATTGTACTTCTGGCTCGTCCGGTCAAGTACCTCAGTAGAGAAAGCCGAAAACTGACCGTCATGATAGGCGAGAACCTGGTCCGCAATCCGGTGACTTAGTTTTATACGACGATCGATAGAGATCTACCCCATGTTATACGAAGGGTTGGTTTTTTCGCCCAGACAGGTGCAATTGGATACCTTAAGTAAGGAATATCATATCCGCATCAGGGGCTAGTACCTAGCCCCACATGTCAAACTCCTACGACTAAGTGAAAGCAATAACGCCGCATAGTCTGATTGCCTGGTTCGCTCCGCATACACCTCCTATATGAACCAAGATGTTGGATAAAGAGTGTATATGCATATGACCGAACACCCCAGTACTATGTACATGGGGGCTGAAGCCGACGACTGGAAACTTTCAGATTTACATAAACAATCACACAGGTGGTAAAAGACGCTTATATTATAATAGTGCAAAAGTTATATACATCGGATTCATAAGCTTAAGTCTTTACAGCCGGATACAATTACTCGAAGATAATATCCTTCGAGCACTGGCCTGCTGCAAGGCGGGCGCCTTCTATGACGTCCTCGGAGTACTTCTCCGGCTTGTGGTGCTCCTTGCCTGCGGGTGGGCCAGCAGTAGCTATGTCCTGCGCCCTCATCTTTGCCCAGTGCACTTTCACACGAGCGAAGGCCATCCGAGCACCTTCTATGCATGCCGAACGCGTCAATGCGTCGACCCGTAGACTCGCTTCGACGAGCCGCTTCACCAATCCGAAGTAACTACTTGGGATTGGATCAACGGGCCATAGCCGGACTATTAAGTCCTTCATGGACGAACTCACCATGTTGTGCAGCTCGACTAGCTGCTTCATATGGTCGTTGAGGGGCACCGGATGTTTTGGTGCATAGAACTGCGACCAAAAAAACTTCTCCATGCCGTTCCCCTCCTGGGCTCGGAAGTACTGGGCGGCATCTGCACTGCTCCTCGGAAGATCATCAAACACGCCTGGAGAACTCCATATTCGAGTCAGCCCAAGATACTCCCGCCATCCGAAGAAGCTCTGTAAGAGAAAAGTCTTACCAGATGCTATCTGTCGTGCCTGTTTGATTTCTTCACAGGCACTGCACGACTCGCTACGCGCATCCTGGGCAGATTGTCTCTGCAAGCTTGGAAGCTTGTTCCGAAGCCACCTCCTCCAATGCCTCGCATTTGAGAATGGCATCTTTGAGCTCAACCTCGACTTCGGACACCCGAGCCTGGTGCTTCTCGCACTCAGCCTTTTTGTCCTCCAGTTCGGCAACCGCCTTATCAGCGATTGCCTTGCTCGCCTCGGCCTCCTCCTTGGCCTTCGCGAGCTTGCCCTTAAGGGCCTCGAGCTCAATGGTGCCAACTGTGTAAAATAGAATATCGTAAAAGAGTTCATACTCATACTCAATTTATGATTTTAGTCTTCTTGACATCTAAAATTCTGGTAATCCGCATACCTTGTGTTTCATATAAATGCCAGTTGACGCGGTCGAGGTCCGTGTTGGCCAACAAGAGCTTCCGATTTAGTTCGGCAACCTCTGCATCTTGTGCAGTTACCGTAATTAGTGAAGCATGTTCAAATAACATAAGCACAACAGTTCAGCTCTACAGGCATGCTATACTCTGGATACTTCGTCCGATTCTGTTTAGAATCACACAAAGCATCAAGGGCTACTGGCTATATATGTGTATTTAAAAAACAAAGTTCCATAAAGAACATTACATTGCTTATATCAAAACCTGTTAACAGGTTGTTGAAGGCTTCATTCAGTCCGCCCTTGACGGACTGAATCTTCTTCATCACCGCACCCATCACGGTGCGATGCTCCTCCATGATGGAAGCACTTTGCAGTGCTCCCTCCATAGGGTCCGGCGCCTCCGGATTGACTCCGGGCGTCGTCGTATCCGCCCCCGTCGGGGGGTCTGGTCTTCGGACCCAGGAGCCGCACTAGGCTCCGGGTCAATGTTCGGGAGGGCCCCGAATTGTTTGGGCCCCCCGTCTTCGGTCTCCATGGGGCTTGTTTCCCCATGGTCAGCGGCGGCCGAGGTGTTACCCCCGGTCGCCCCGTCACCCGCCCCGCCCTCATCTCCTTGAGCGGAGGACACCCACTGGGAGGACACTTCAGTGTCCTCGCCGATCATGGGCGATAGAGCTCGGACCAGCGGGTCACTCTCCATCTCTCCGGGCGCTAGAGAGTTCCCCTCCGATAAGGAGGCGTCGGGGTGTCCCCCGGGAGGGCTGTAGGTCAGCAGGTGAGAAATACTAAGTGATCATAAAAAATGCTAAACAAACAAAGGTGCAGCAATTAATCCGGACAAACTTACGTTTCGAGCAGGGGTTTCTCCCCGGGCTTCACCACGAATCTATGTTCGGATGTTGAATCCGAACTAGCAGCGAGGTTCAGTTTCTCCGGGGTGCGGCCGTGCCCGCGTCAGCAGCGGCCCCCCTCTTCGTCCTCCTGCCTTGTGCAGGGAGTTCTTCTTCTTCTTCCTCGTCATCCTCCTCCTCTTCGGAGGAGAGAATGTTGATATTCTCGGACTTCTCGTCCGTAGGGCGGGTGCTGTCTCCGCCCCCCTTGCCCTTCTTCTTGGGCTTCTTGACCAGCGCCTTGTACGGCACCGGGACCAGCATCACCGTCAGTCGAGGCAATTCTGGGTCTTCGGGCAAAGGCGCCGGACACTTGATCAGGGTCGCCTTCTTCGTCCAGCCCTATATATCACGCAAAAACTCCAATTCCTGCTATCATTGAATATTAAAGGGGATATATGTTCGGCGAAATTTTCTATTACCTCTGGGGCGGAGACCGCAGTGCTATAGCCCGACATCCTCGGTTTCTTCCGGCCACTCCTGCTGGCTCTTGAAGAGATGCTTCTAGATCTCTTTGTGCGTAAAGCCAAAGAGATGCTTCAGAGGCTTATCTCTTGCCGGATCGAACTCCCATAGGGAGGAGTCCCGGCTTTGGCAAGGAAGGACAAGCCGGGCCAGCATTACCTGGACCACGAACGAGAGCTGGTGACCCTTGGAAATCACGCCAGACACACGACTCTGGAGTGTCATCACTTCAACCGGAGACCCCCAGTCCACACCCTTTTTGGTCCAGGAGGTCAACCTCTCTGGGGTCCAGATCGGAAAGCAGGTACCGCCGTCCATTTGGCGCTGCGGGGTTCGGTGATATAAAACCATTCCTGCTGCCAGACCTTGTTCGTCTCTACGAACGACCCTTTTGGCCAAGTCGCACTCAGGAGCTTGCTAACCATAGCACCCCCTCACTCCACGTGCTGCCCATCCACCACCTTCGGCTTCACGTTGAAGGTTTTAAGCCATAGGCCGAAGGGTGGAGGGATGCGGAGGAAAGCTTCACACACCACTATGAAAGCGGAGATGTGAAGGATTGAGTTCGGGGCTAGATCGTAGAAATCTAGCCCGTAGAAGAATAGCAAACCCCGAACAAAGGGGTGGAGAAGAAACCCTAACCCCCTAACAAAGTGTGAAGTAAATACTACTCTCTCGCCCGCCTCTGGGACGGGGATCACTTGGCCCTGGGCAGGGACTCGATGCGCGATGTCGGCAGCGAGATAGCCTGCGCTCCGAAGATCCTCCACGGTTTTCTCAGTGACCGTGGAGGCCTCCCACTTGCCTTTGGCACCGGATCCAACCATTGCCGCGGAAGGAAGTAGTGGTGGAGGAACGAAAAGAAGTGGGCATAAGAGATGAGGATGCTGGGGCTAGGGGAATAGGAGAGCTCGAGCTTGAGGAAAGCGTGGGGCTGATGAAAGGGATTGGTATCCTTTTATAACATTGTGAATACAGAACTTCCCCCCACTTTAGCCATAAACCTCGCCGGTTCCCAAAGCGGTCGTGCGTAATGCGCGGTATGGATGCTCGCGTCACATTGATAAGGATCCCACAATAAGCGGGCACGATATCTATTCTGATAAGACGTGTCAATGAGGATATACCTCGAAACGCAAAACTATGACCAAATAAAATGGTTCAATATGTTAATGGGATGGATGCGACGTTTCACCAAAAAAATCGTCAGTAAAGACACACTATTCATTTTCTTTTAAGAGCCTTGCCTTCGAGGCTAAGGGTTGTACTAATCTTGCAGAGCCGAACACAATACACCTTTTTGCAGAAGATATATTCGAATGAAGGAACCCGCCTTGTGATAACCCACAAGTGTAGGGGATCGCAATAGTTTTCGAGGGTAAAGTATTCAACCCAAATTTATTGATTCGACACAAGGGGAGCCAAAGAATACTCTTAAGTATTAGCAGCTGAGTTGTCAATTCAACCACACCTGGAAACTTAGTATCTGCAGCAAGATAGTTTAGTAGCAAAGTAATATGATAGTGGCGGTAGCAGCAATAAAAGTAACGGTAGTGTTTTTGTAGTTTTTCTAATAGTAGCAACGGAATAGTAAATAAGCAACAAGCAATATGTGAAAAGCTCGTAGGTATTGGATCAGTGATGGGAAATTATGTCGGATGCAATTCATCATGTAGAAGTTATAACCTAGGGTGACACAGAACTAGCTCCAGTTCATCAATGCAATGTAGGCATGTATTCCGAATATAGTCATACGTGCTTATGGAAAAGAACTTGCATGACATCTTTTGTCCTACCCTCCCGTGGCAGCGAGGTCCTATTGGAAACTAAGGGATATTAATGCCTCCTTTTAATAGAGTACCGGACCAAAGCACTAACACATAGTGAATACATGAACTCCTCAAACTATGGTCATCACCGGGAGTGGTCCCGATTATTGTCACTTCGGGGTTGCCGGATCATAACACATAGTAGGTGACTATAGACTTGCAAGATAGGATGAAAACACACATATATTCATGAAAACATAATACGTTCAGATCTGAAATCAAGGCACTCGGGCCCTAGTGACAAGCATTAAGCATAGCATAGTCATAGCAACATCAATCTCAGAACATAGTGGATACTAGGGATCAAACCCTAACAAAACTAACTCGATTACATGATAGATCTCATACAACCCATCACCGTCTAGCAAGCCTATGATGGAATTACTCACGCAAGGCGGTGAGCATCATGGAATTGGTGATGGAGGAAGGTTGATGATGACGATGGCGACGATCTCCACTCTCCAGAACCCCGAACGGACTCCAGATCAGCCCTCCCGAGAGAGATTAGGGCTTGGCGGCGGCTCCGTATCATAAAACGCGATAATTCTTTCTCTCTGATTTTTTTCTCCCCGAAAGTGAATATATAGGATCCGGGGATACGTCGGTGGAGCACCAAGGGGCCCACGAGGCAGGGGGCGTGCCCTAGGGGGGGCACCCCCCACCCTCGTGGACAGGGTGTGGGCCACTTGGTCTGGATCTTCTTGCAGGTATTTTTTATATTTTCCAAAATAATTCTCCGTGGATTTTCAGGTCATTCCGAGAACTTTTTATTTCTGCACAAAAACAACACCATGGCAATTCTGCTGAAAACAGCGTCAGTCCGGGTTAGTTCCATTCAAATCATGCAATTTAGAGTCCAAAACAAGGGCAAAAGGGTTTGGAAAAGTAGATACGTTGGAGACGTATCAACTCCCCCAAGCTTAAACCTTTGCTTGTCCTCAAGCAATTCAGTTGATAAACTGAAAGTGATAAAGAAAAACTTTGACAAACTCTGTTTGCTATTGTTGTAGTAAATATGTAAGCCAGCATTCAGGTTTTCAGCAAGATCATGAACTAGCCACATTCACAATAACTTTCAGGTCTCAAGACTACTCATATCAATGGCATAATCAACTAGCGAGCAATAATAATAAACCTCGGATGACAACACTTTCTCAAAACAATCATGATATGATATAACAAGATGGTATCTCGCTAGCCCTTTCTGAGACCGCAAAACATAAATGCAGAGCACCTTCAAGGATCAAGGACTGACTAGACATTGCAATTCATGGTAAAACAGATCCAGTCATGATCATACTCAATGCAAATTAATGGTAATACATGAAAATGACAGAGGTGCTCTCCTACTGGTGCTCTTTGATAAGAGGATGATGACTCTGCATAAAAGTAAATAGATAGGCCCTTCGTAGAGGGAAGCAGGGATTTGTAGAGATGCCAGAGCTCGATTTTTAAATAGAGATGAATAACACTTTGAGCGGTATACTTTCATTGTCAACATAACAACCAAGAATCTCGATATCTCCCATGCTACGCACATTATAGGTGGTTCCCAAACAGAATGGTAAAGTTTATACTACCCCAACCACCAATAAGCACACTCCACGGCCATCCGAATCCACGGGGTACCGTCCAAACAAGCAACAGCCCTGGGGGAGTTTTGTTTAATTATTTATGATTTTGAGCATGGGACTGGGCATCCCGGTTACCAGCCATTTTCTCATGAATGATGAGCGGAGTCCACTCATCGTGAGAATAACCCACCTAGCATGGAAGATATAGACAGCCCTAGTTGATACATGAGCTGTTCGAGCATACAAAACAGAATTTCATTTAAAGGTTTAGAGTTTGGCACATACAATTTTACTTGGAACGGCAGGTAAATACCGCATATAGGAAGGTATAGTGGACTCATGTGGAATAACTTTGGGGTTTATGGAAGTGGATGCACAAGCAGTATTCCCGCTTAGTACAGGTGAAGGCCAGAAAGAGACTGGGAAGCGACCAACTAGAGAGCAACAACGGTCATGAACATGCATTAAAATTAATCAACAATGAATGCAAGCATGAGAAGGATATAAATCACCATGAACATAAATATCGTGGAGGCTATGTTGATTTGTTTCAACTACATGCGTGAACATGTGCCAAGTCAGATCACTAAAATCATTCAAAGGAGGATACCACCCCATCATACCACATCACAACCATTTTAATATCATGTTGGCACGCAAGATAGACCATTATAAACTCTTAGCTAATTAAGCATGGCATAAGCAACTATGATCTCTAATTATCGTTGCAATCATGTTTCATTCATAACAAGCTGAATCAGGAATGATGAACTATCATATTTACAAAAACAAGAGAGGTCGAGTTCATACCAGCTTTTCTCATCTCAATTAGTTCATCATATATCATCCTTATTGCCTTTCACTTGCACAACCGAACGGCATGGATAATAATAATAGTGCACGTGCATTGGACTAAGCTGGAATCTACAGACATTTAATACAAGAGAGAAGACAAGGTAATATGGCTCAAGGTTAAATCAACAATAAAGCATATGAGAGCCACTAATCATTTAAATCATGGTCTTCTACTCTTAACCCCGAAAGAAAAGAAAAGAAACTATTTACACGGGAAAACTCCCAACAAGCAAAAGAAGAACGGTAAATCTTTTTGGGTTTTCTTTTAATTGCTACTACAAGGAAAGTAAACTAGCTAGAAGCTACAACTAATATTTTTTTGTTTTTCTTAAGGTTTTTTCTAACACACAAGAAAAAGACTAAGAAAGAGAAATGAAACTAAACATGGATGGTACAATGAAAGAGTGTGAGCACCGACAACTGGAATAAGTGTGAACATGAATGTAAAGTCGGTGAGAAACACGTACTCCCCCAAGCTTAGGCTTTTGGCCTAAGTTGGTCTATGGCCAGTATTGACCTGACGGATATCCAAAGTCGTAGTTGGGGTTGTACTGAGATGCAGCAGCTACTGCATGCTGAGATGCAGCTCGAAGGCAGGCTGCTTCTATCATATTATAATATGCATTTGCCTCCTCCATAGTTATAGTGTATCTCCCTTTTGCCTGAAAGTCAAACAAAGGGGCAGGAAGAACAATAGGGATGGCCTGCTGCCTGTTAAAGATTAATCGGTATTTGGGGGTTTGACCATCCCTCTCTATAAACCGGTGACTAGTCCTAGCATGGCAATCTAAATGAGCAGGAGGTAAAGGTTCATCATTCTCGTGCACGGGCACACCAAGACGGCGGGCTATGCGAGTGGCATAAATCCCACCAAATAAATCTCCATTTATACCATTATGGTGTAGCCTACGTGCAACAATGGCTCCCAAGTTATATTGTCTATCGCCTAGTACAACACTCCTGAGAACACTGAGATCCGGTACACACATATGACAAGCCTCATCTTTACCATTTATGCATCTACCTATAAAGAGAGCAAAGTAATGAATAGCAGGAAAATAGATGCTCCCTATGGTGGCCTGTGTGATTTCTCTAGATTCCCCCACTGTGATACTAGCAAGGAATTCTCTAAATTCAGATTTGCGAGGATCACCCATACTGCCCCACTATGGGAGCTTACAAGCATCATTAAAATCCTCTAAGTCCATGGTGTAAGATTTATCATACAGGTCAAACAGGACATTGTGAGAATTACGTGAAGATGAAAATTTAAACCTTCTCACAAAGCTATCAGTTAAGCCACGGTATTGAGGGCACTTATCTTGTATGAATCCCTCGAGGTCAGCGTTACGCACATATGCGTAAAATTCATCTTTGATGCCAACCTGATCCATAAAGTCATCTGACGGCCATTCACAAGGCCACACGTCAGCATCCCTCGGTAGTTCATCGTCCGGCTCACGAAACGCGAGCCTCAGTTCTTGCTTCCTTGAAGAACCACCTTGGAAGTTTTTCCTATGCATTTTTCTGAAATTTTTAGTAACTCAAAATAAAAGTTAACCGAACTCAACAAGATTGATAACAACAACACCTACTAGTGCCTAGAGACTATATCATGCATTAGAACTACTTGGGACCAACAAAATTTGACATGCAAGCTCAAGAACAAGGTCACCATAGCAGCAAAAATTTGCAATAAATAAAGCACTAGAAGAAAAACTAATTGGACCAATGGAGGAGTCACATACCAAGGAACAATCTCCCCAAATAGTTTAGTGAATGGTGCTTTGAGCAAGGAGATCGAAAATGGCAGCAAGATGAGCTAGAACTTGGGTTTGAGCTGGTTGGTGATTTTTTTTGGGGGGGGAAGAAGAAGAGTGTGGGTGCAGGAATAAGTGGAGGGGGGCCACATGGGGCCCACGAGGCAGGGGGCACGCCCTGGCAGGGGGGCGTGCCCTGGACCCTCGTGGCCAGGTGCTGGCTCCCCTCGCTATGTGTTTTGTGCCATATTTTCTCAAATATTCTAGAAAAAATCATATTTCATTTTCATGTCATTTGGAGAACTTTTATTTTCAGGGTATTGATATGTCCATTTTGCATCATGCTTATATGTTGATATTTATTGCCTTATGGGCTGTTCTTACATGTTTTGTCACAATACTTATGCCTTTTCTCTCTTATTTTACAAGGTTTACATGAAGAGGGAGAATGCCGGCAGCTGGAATTCTGGGCTGGAAAAGGAGCAAACTCTGGAAACCTATTCTGCACAACTCCAAAAGCCCCGAAACTCAACAAAACTTTGTTTCGGAAAATATAAAAAATATCTAGCGAAAGAAACCCACGAGGGGGCCACCGGATTTCCACGAGGGTGGGGGGCGCGCCCCCTGCCTCGTGGGCCAGCTGGAAGGCCCCCGATGCCCATCTTCTCCTATATGAGGTGTTTTGACCTAGAAAAAAAATCAGAAGGAGGCTTTTGGGACCAGATGCCGCCGTGTCGAGGCGGAACCGAGGCGGAAACCAATCTAGGGCTCCGGCTGAGCTGTTATGCCGGGGATACTTCCCTTCGGGAGGGGGAAATCGTCACTGCCGTCATCACCAACAACTCTCCCATCTTGGGGAGGGCTATCTTCATCAACATCTTCACCAGCACCATCTCCCCTCAAACCCTAGTTCATCTCTTGTATCCAATCTTTGTACCCAAACCTCATATTGGTACCCGTGGGTTGCTACTAGTGTTGATTACTCCTTGTAGTTGATGCTAGTTGGTTTATTTGGTGGAAGATCATATGTTCAGATCCATTATGCATATTAATACCCCTCTGATCATGAACAATAATATGTCTTATGAGTAGTTACTTTTGTTCCTGAGGACACGGGATAAGTCTTGCTATTAGTAGTCATCTAAATTTGGTCTTCGTTCGATATTTTGATGAGATGTATGTTGTCTCTCCTCTAGTGGTGTCATGTGAACGTCGACTACATGAAACTTCACCATTATTTGGGCCTAGAGGAAGGCATTGGGAAGTAATAAGTAGATGATGGGTTGCTAGAGTGACAGAAGCTTAAACCCTAGTTTATGCGTTGCTTCGTAAGGGGCTGATTTGGATCCATATGTTTCAGGCTATGGTTAGGTTTACCTTAATACTTCTTTTGTAGTTGCGGATGCTTGCATTAGAGATTAATCATAAGTGGGAGGCTTGTCCAAGTAAGAACAGTACCCAAGCACCGGTCCACCCACATACCAATTTATCAAAGTACCGAACGCGAATCAAATGATCGTGATGAAAACTAGCTTGACGATAATTCCCATGTGTCCTCGGGAGCGCTTTCCTTTATATAAGAGTTTGTCCAGGCTTGTCCTTTGCTACAAAAAGGATTAGGCCACCTTCTGCACCTTATTTACTTTTACCTTTTGTCACTTGCTACCAATTACCTTATTACAAAACTATCTGTTACCTATAATTTCAGTGCTTGCAGAGAATACCTTACTGAAAATTGCCTATCATTTCCTTCTGCTCCTCATTTGGTTTGACACTCTTACTTATCGAAAGGACTATGATAGATCCCCTACACTTGTGGGTCATCAAGACTCTTTTCTGGCGCCGTTGTCGGGGAGTGAAGCGCCTTTGGTAAGAGGAATTTGGTATGGAAAAATTTATATAGTGTGCTGAAATTTATTGTCACTTGTTACTATGGCTCAAAATCCTTTGAGGGGCTTGTTCGGGGTATCTTCACCCCGAACAGAACAGCAAAGAGTTGCTCCTCAACCTACTGCACCTATTGAGAATGTTTTCTTTGAGATTCCTTCGGGTATGATAGAGAAACTGTTTGAAAATCCTTTTACAGGAGACGGAACACTGCATCCCAATTTACATCTAATCTATGTGGATGAAGTTTGTGGATTGTTCAAGCTTGCAGGTATGCCCGAGGATGTTATCAAGAAGAAGGTCTTCCCTTTATCTTTGAAGGGAGATGCATTGACATGGTTTAGGCTATGCGATGATATGGGATCATGGAACTATAATTGTCTGAAGTTGGAATTTCATCAGAAGTTCTACCCTATGCACCAGGTTCATCGTGATCGTAATTATATTTATAATTTCTGGCCTCGCGAACGAGAAAGAATCGCTCAAGCTTGGGGGAGGCTTAAGTCAATGTTATATTCATGCCCCAATCATGAGCTCTCAAGAGAAATGATCATTCAAAATATTTATGCTCAGCTTTCTCTTAATAATCGCTCCATGCTCGATACTTCTTGTTCTGGCTCTTATATGATGAAGACTATTGACTTCAAATGAGATTTATTGGAAAGAATTAAACGCAACTCTAAAGATTGGGATCTCGACGAAGGTAAGGAGTCAGGTATGACTCCTAAGTTTGATTGTGTTAAAGCTTTTATGGATACCGATGTTTTCCGTGAGTTTAGCACTAAATATGGACTTGGCTCTGAGATAGTAGCTTCTTTCTGTGAATCTTTTGCTACTCATGTTGATCTCCCCAAGGAGAAGTGGTTTAAATACCACCACCCTATTGAAGTAAAAGTAGTTGAACCTATTAAAGTTGAAGAAAAGACTATCACTTATAATGTAGATCCTGTTATTCCTACCGCTTATATTGAGAAACCACCTTTCCCTGTTAGGATAAAGGATCATGCTCAAGCTTCAACTGTAGTTCGTAAGAGTAATACTAGAACACCTACACCCTCTGAGAAAATTAAAGTTGAACCTAGTGTTGCTATGGTTAAGGATCTCTTGGTAGAAGATTTAGATGGACATGTTATTTACCTCCAAGAAGAGTCTGCTAGAATAGCCAAACCCAATGCTAGGAATAAACATAAACCTGTTGTAGGCTTGCCTGTCATCTCTGTTAAGATATGGGATCATTGCTATCATGGTTTATGCGACGTAGGTGCTAGTGCGAGTATTATCCCTTTTGATTTGTACAACGAAATTATGCATGATATCGCACCTGTTGAGTTAGAAGGGATTGATGTTACTATTAAGCTTGCTAATAGGGATACTATTTCACCAGTTGGGATTGTTAGAGATATTGAAGTCTTGTGTGGGAAAGTTAAATACCCTGCTGATTTTCTTGTTCTTAGTTCCCCACAAGATGAATTCTGTCCCATTATATTTGGTAGACCCTTCTTGAATACTGTTAATGCAAAGATAGACTGCGTGAAAGATATTGTCACTGTGGGGTTAGGGGATATGTCTCATGATTTTAACTTTGCTAAATTCCGTAGACAACCCCTTGAAAAGGCACCACCCAGTAAGGATGAAATTATTGATCTTGCTTCTATTGCCGTGCCACCTAATGATCCTTTAGAACAATACTTGCTAGACCATGGAAATGGTATGCATATGAATGAGAGAAGGGAGATAGATGAAATATTCCTTACACAAGGACACGTATTGAAAAACAACTTGCCTGTTGAAATCCTAGGGGATCCTCCTCCACCCAAGGGTGATCCCGTGTTTGAACTTAAACCTTTACCTGATAATCTTAAGTATGTTTATCTTGATGAAAAGAAGATATATCCTATTATTATTAGTGCTAACCTTTCAGAGAAGGAAGAAGAAAAATTATTGAAAACTCTAAAGAAGCACCGTGCTGCTATTGGATATACTCTGGATGGTCTTAAGGGCATTAGTCTCACTATATGCCAACACAAGATAAAATTAGAAGAAAATGCTAAACCTGTTATTGATCATCAGCGACGATTAAATCCTAAGATGAAAGAAGTGGTAAGGAAGGAAATACTAAAGCTTCTAGAGGCTGGTATTATCTATCCAGTTGCTGATAGCCAGTGGGTAAGTCCTGTCCATTGTGTCCCTAAGAATGGAGGTATGACTGTTGTCCCTAATGATAAAGATGATTACAAGTTATAGGATGGTAATTGATTTCCGTAAGTTAAATAAAGCTACTAAGAAAGATCATTACCCCTAGCCATTTATTGATCAAATGCTAGAAAGGTAATCCAAACATACTCATTTCTGCTTTCTAGATGGTTATTCTGGTTTCTCTCAAATACCTGTGTCAAAAGGGGATCAAGAAAAGACCACTTTTACTTGTCCTTTCGGTACCTTTGCTTACAGACGTATGATTTTGGTTTGTGTAATGCACCTGATACCTTTGAAAGATGCATGATGGCTATATTCTCTGATTTTAATGAAAAGATTGTTGAGGTTTTCATGGATGATTTCTCCGTTTACGGAACTTCTTTTGATGATTGCTTAAGCAACCTTGATCGAGTTTTGCAGAGATGTGAAGACACTAACCTTGTCTTGAATTGGGAGAAGTGCCACTTTATGGTTAATGAAGGCATTATCTTGGGACATAAAATTTCTGAAAGGGGTATTGAAGTTGACAAAGGTAAAGTTGATGCTATTGAGAAAATGCCATGCCCTAAGGACATCAAAGGTATACGAAGTTTCCTTGGTCATGCCGGGTTTTATAGGAGGTTCATAAAGGACTTCTCCAAAATCTCCAGGCCTCTGACTAATCTCTTACAAAAAGATATTCCTTTTGTCTTTGATGATGATTGTCTAGAAGCATTTGAAATACTTAAGAAAGCATTGATCTCTGCACCTATTGTCCAGCCTCCTGACTGGAATTTACCCTTTGAGATTATGTGCGATGCTAGCGATTATGCTGTAGGAGCTATTCTAGGGCAAAGAGTTGATAAGAAATTGAATGTTATTCAGTATGCTAGTAAAACTCTAGATAGTGCCCAGAGAAATTATGCCACTACTGCGAAAGAATTTTTAGCAGTTGTATTTGCTTGTTATAAGTTTAGACCCTATATAGTTGATTCTAAAGTAACTATTCACACTGATCATGCTGCTATCAAATACCTTATGGAAAAGAAAGATGCTAAGCCTAGACTTATTAGATGGGTTCTCTTGCTGCAAGAATTTGACTTGCATATTATTGATAGAAAGGGAGCTGAGAACCCCGTAGCAGATAACTTGTCTAGGTTAGAAAATATACTTGATGACCCACAACCTATTGATGATAGCTTTCCTGATGAACAATTAGCTGTCATAAATACTTCTCGTACTGCTCCATGGTATGCTAATTATGCTAATTATATTGTTGCTAAGTTTATACCTCCTAACTTCACATACCAGCAAAAGAAAAAGTTCTTCTATGATTTGAGACATTACTTCTGGGATGACCCACATCTTTATAAAGAAGGAGTAGATGGTATTATTAGACGTTGTGCAGCTGAGTATGAACAGGAACAGATCCTACGCAAGTGCCACTCCGAAGCTTATGGAGGACACCATGCGTGAGATAGAACTGCACACAAGGTATTGCAATCCGGTTTTTATTGGCCTACTCTCTTCAAGGATGCCCGTAAGTTTGTCTTATCTTGTGATGAATGTCAAAGAATTGGTAATATTAGTAGACGTCAAGAAATGCCAATGAATTGTTCACTTGTTATTGAACCATTTGATGTTTGGGGCTTTGACTATATGGGACCTTTTCCTGCCTCTAATGGATACACCCACATTTTAGTTGCTGTTGATTACGTTACTAAGTGGGTAGAAGCTATTCCAACTAGTAGTGCTGATCATAACACCCCTATTAAGATGCTTAAAGAAGTTATATTTCCGAGGTTTGGAGTCCCTAGATATCAAATGACTGATGGTGGCTCACACTTTATTCATGGTGCTTTCCGTAAGATGCTTGCAAAGTATGATGTCAACCATAGAATTGCATCCCCCTATCACCCACAGACTAGTGGTCAAGTAGAACTAAGTAATAGGGAGTTGAAATTAATTTTGCAAAAGACAGTTAATAGGTCTAGGAAGAATTGGTCCAAGAAACTAGATGATGCACTCTGGGCCTATAGAACTGCATACAAAAATCCTATGGGTATGTCTCCATATAAGATGATATATGGAAAAGCTTGTCACTTACCTCTTGAACTAGAACATAAGGCATATTGGCCTATTAAAGAGCTCAATTATGATTTCAAACTTGCCGGTGAGAAGAGGTTATTTGACATTAGCTGTCTCGATGAATGGAGAACCTAGGCCTATGAGAATGCCAAGCTGTTTAAAGAAAAAGTTAAAAGATGGATGACAAAAGAATACAAAAGCGTGAGTTTAACGTAGGTGATTATGTCTTGCTATACAACTCTTGTTTAAGATTTTTTGCAGGAAAACTTCTCTCCAAGCGGGAAGGACCTTATGTTATCGAGGAAGTCTATCGTTCCGATGCCATAAAAATCAACAACTTCGAAGGCACAAATCTGAAGGTGGTGAACGGTCAAAGAATCAAACATTATATCTCAGGTAATCCTATAAATGTTGAAACCAATTTTATTGAAACTGTAACCCCGGAGGAATACATAAGGGACACTTTCCAGAATGATTCAGCCTCCGAAAAGGAAGAGGTATGTGATACGGTAAGTAAACCGACTGCAAAACAGTTCTAAAGGCAATTTTTCTCCGTTTTGGAATATTTAGAAAAATAGAAAAATAAACCGCAGTCCGAAAGAGACACGGGCCGTCCACGAGGGTGGAGGGCGCGCCCCCTGCCTCGTGGGCACCCCGTGTGTGCCATGGACTCCATTTTCTTGTGGGTTACTCCTTATGGTCGGTAAAAATTCATTATATATACTCCTGAAGGTTTTGACCTCTATATCACGCAAAAATCCTCTGTTTTCGTTTCGAGCCGCTGTTTTTGACAGATCTAGATCATCATGGCGTCCTCCAACACCCCCAAGGACAAGTTCTTCGAGAAGGTCATCAACCCCTACCTTGCGGAGGTGTTGCACCACCCTAAAACCATGGAGTTGCATGAGGGGGTGCTGCACATCCGTGATGTTGAGGGGCCGAGGAGGACCGGAAGCGTGGAGACAAGACTCGAAGCAATGGAGCAGCAAGTTTTCAAGTGCCAAGGTATGGTGGAACGAGGACTCAACGCCAACCACATGATGATTTCGGAGCTCGCCAACAACCTCAAGCTGGACTCAAGGATCTTTGGGGAAGCTATCTCCAATCTTCAAGAGAAGATCGAACACCCCCAAGCCCAGATCTATGACCTGCAAAACCAAAACTGTGAGTATGAATATAGATTCAAGAAGATGAGTTGGGCTGCAGATTTGACTATCCCGGAGACTCGATCATCCTTCTACGATGGTGAACCCATGCCTTGGAAGGTGGACAACAAGCCTACATCATCAGCAACTCCATCATCACCACCCCCGAAGAAGGAGACATAATCATATGGGTATGGGCACTCCCCTTGGCAACTGCCAAGCTTGGGGGAGTGACCCCGGTATCGTATCACCATCACTCCTATCTTTACCGTTTTACTTAGTTCGATCCTTTTGGTAGTATCTTGATCTAGTAGAATAAAGTTAGCATGATCTAGTTGTGAGCTTTTGCTTTGTGAGCTTTACCCTCTGTAATCAAGTCCGTGAGCTATATAACAAAGATTAGTGTTGAGTCAAGGGCTTGATTTCCTCACTTGGTTCATGATAAAAGAAAGAAAACATAAAGAGTATCAAAGAGATCATATAGATCTTGTGGGAAGTAATGACGTCACATGCAAGAGTATGATAAATAAAAATTGCTGGGAGGTGACAAACATAGTTTTGGGCATCGTTGCAATTAATAGGAAGTAATAAAAGAAGAGAGGTTTCACATACAAATATACTACCTTGGACATCTTTTATGATTGTGAGCACTCATTAAAATATGACATGCTAAAGAGTTGATGTTGGACAAGGACGACAACATAATGGGTTATGTCTTCTTATATCTGAAATAAAGCATATTGTCATGGATCATCCAACATGTTGAGCTTGCCTTTCCCCCTCATGCTAGCCAAAACTTCTCGCACTAAGTAGAGATACTACTTGTGCTTCCATATATCCTTAAACCCAGTTTTGCCATGAGAGTCCACCATACCTACCTATGGATTGAGAAAGATTCTTCCAAGTAAGTTATCATGTTGAAAACTTGCTAAAATATGTATGATTTATTAGTGAGGGAGAAATTAGCTTTATACGATCTTGTGATATGGAAGCACTGTTCAAGAAATCTTCCGATTCAATGATTTATCGTCCGATATATCGCTACTCTTGGGGTGACCGATAAGATTAAGCCTTATCTTGATCATTTATCATTTGGACCGATTTATCGCTATGACAAGCGATTTATCGGGAATCTACCGATAAATCGGGCCTATTCGTAGCACTATGTTTGCAAGAACTATGTTTATTTGTGTTTTGTGGACCTTGTTACGCAATATGTAATGTTTTTTTCTATTTTGCTTGTCATTATATCAGGATTCAAAGGCTAGGATTCAAGGTAACACTTTTGTCCAATATTGTTTTGGTGTTGAATATAGCATATTTTAGTGTTGGGAACAAGGGATTTGAAAAAAATGGCCGATTAATAGTCGACCGATAAAATGGATTAATCGGCCGATTTCCGATTAATCTCTAATCCCCAGGTGACCGAGACGATAACGATAAGCGATATCCTCAACATTGTATGGAAGTAATAAAAGCGACGGACTGCATAATAAAGGTCCTTATCACAAGTGGCAATATAAAGCAAAGTTCTTCTATGCTAAGACTTTGTGCATCCAACCATAAAAACACATGACAACCTCTGCTTCCCTCTGCGAAGGGCCTATCTATTACTCCTGTCTTATAAGTGTCAAGGTGAAATTCACCTTTCCATTTTACATTTTATCCTTTGGCAAGCACATTGTGTTGGAAAGATCCTGACATATATACCCACTTGGATGTAAGTTTTCAAGATCTATTACTATTGATATTACCCTTGAGGTAAAAGGTTGGGAGGCAACACCATAAGCCCCTATATTTCTCTGTGTTCGATTAAAACTCCATAAACATAAGTATTGCGTGAGTGTGAGCGATTGTGAAAGACTATATGATAGTTGAGTATGTATGCTTGCTGAAAAGCTCTTATATTGACTCTTTCCGATATTACAATAAATTGCAATTGCTTCAATGATCGAGATCAAAGTTTGTTAGTTTCCAATGAAGTTTATGATTCATACTTGATATTGCGGATGAATTGTTACTTTAGCATAAGAATCATATGACTATATTTTTTATAAGTTGCTGTTATGAGAATGATCATGATGCCCTCATGTCCGTATTTTGTTTTTATCGACACCTCTATCTCTAAACACGTGGACATATTTTTCGATATCGGCTTTCGCTTGAGGACAAGTGACAAGCGAGGTCTAAGCTTGGGGGAGTTGATATGTCCATTTTGCATCATGCTTATATGTTGATATTTATTGCATTATGGGCTGTTCTTACATGTTTTTTCACAATACTTATGCCTTTTATCTCTTATTTTACAAGGTTTACATGAAGAGGGAGAATGCCGGCAGCTGGAATTCTGGGCTGGAAAAGGAGCAAACTCTGGAAACCTATTCTGCACAACTCCAAAAGCCCGAAACTCAACAGAACTTCGTTTCGGAAAATATAAAAAATATCTGGCGAAAGAAACCCACGAGGGGGCCACCGGCTGTCCACGAGGGTGGGGGCGCGCCCCGCCCCCTGCCTCGTGGGCCAGCCGGAAGGCCCCCGATGCCCATCTTCTCCTATATGAGGTGTTTTGACCTGAAAAAAAATCAGAAGGAGGCTTTCGGGACCAGACGCCGCTGTCTCGAGGCGGAACCGAGGAGGAAACCAATCTAGGGCTCCGGCAGAGCTATTCTGCCGGGGATACTTCCCTCCGGGAGGGGGAAATCGTCACCGTCGTCATCACCAACGACTCTCCCATCTTGGGGAGGGCTATCTTCATCAACATGTTCACCAGCACCATCTCCTCTCAAACCCTAGTTCATCTCTTGTATCCAATCTTTGTACCCAAACCTCAGATTGGTACCTGTGGGTTGCTAGTAGTGTTGATTACTCCTTGTAGTTGATGCAAGTTGGTTTATTTGGTGGAAGATCATATGTTCAGATCCATTATGCATATTAATACCCCTATGATCATGAACAATATTATGTCTTGTGAGTAGTTACTTTTGTTCCCGAGGACATGGGAGAAGTCTTGCTATTAGTAGTCATGTGAATTTGGTCTTCATTTGATATTTTGATGAGATGTATGTTGTCTCTCCTCTAGTGGTGTCATGTGAACGTAGACTACATGAGACTTCAGCATTATTTGGGCCTAGAGGAAGGCATTGGGAAGTAATAGGTAGATGATGGGTTGCTAGAGTGACAGAAGCTTAAACCCTAGTTTATGCGTTGCTTCGTAAGGGGCTGATTTGGATCCATATGTTTCAGGCTATGGTTAGGTTTACCTTAATACTTCTTTTGTAGTTGCGGATGCTTGCATTAGAGGTTAATCCTAAGTGGGAGGCTTGTCCAAGTAAGGACAGCACCCAAGCACCGGTCCACCCACATACCAATTTATCAAAGTACCGAACGCGAATCAGATGATCGTGATGAAAACTAGCTTGACGATAATTCCCATGTGTCCTCGGGAGCACTGTCCTTTATATAAGAGTTTGTCCAGGCTTGTCCTTTGCTACAAAAAGGATTGGGCCACCTTGCTGCACCTTATTTACTTTTACCTTTTGTCACTTGCTACCAATTACCTTATCACAAAACTATTTGTTACCTATAATTTCAGTGCTTGCAGAGAATACCTTACTGAAAACTGCCTATCATTTCCTTCTGCTCCTTGTTGGGTTCGACACTCTTACTTATTGAAAGGACTACGATAGATCCCCTACACTTGTGGGTCATCAGGTATTTTTTTATTGCACGGATAAGTCTGGAAACAGACAGAAAATACTATTTTTTGTTTTATTTATCCTAATTAACAGAAAGTAAAAGGAGGATAGACAAGGTGGTGCTATCTAGATTCACCCATCTCATGCTCATCAAAAGGAATCCATTAATAAGGTTGATCAGGTCTTGTTAATAAACTCTTTCCGAATAGCATGAAACCGGAGAATTTTCAAATAACACTAGGTTACTTAAATGGGGATATGTATGTCCCCAACAATAAGAATGTCATATGTCTTCTTGACAGTAGGAAGAGGAAATTCAAAACCTCCAATAGTAATAGTTGAAAATTTTCCAATATAATTGATACTGTGGACCTGAGGTTGTTTCCTCGGAAAGTGTACCGTATGCTCATTACCATTGACATGAAAATTGACATTGCCTTTGTTGCAATCAATAACAGCCCCTACAGTATTCAAAAAAGTCTACCAAGGATAATAGACATACTATAGCAGTTGATTTATCAGCCATTTGCAAAGATATTTCAGTAGGTGTCAACTTACTCAAGTCAAGTCTACGATATAAAGAGAGAGGCATAACACTAACACCGGCTCCAAGATCACATAAAGCAGTTTTAACATAGTTTCTCTTAATGGAGCAAGGTATAGTAGGTGCTCCTGGATCTCCTAGTTTCTTAGGTATTCCACCCTCAAAAGTGTAATTGTCAAGCATGGTGGAAATTTCTACTTCAGGTATCTTTCTTTTGTTGGTAATAATATCTTTCATATACTTAGCATAAGGGTTTGTTTTAAGCACATCAGTCAAACGCATACGCAAAAAGATAGGTCTAATCATTTCAGCAAAGCGTTCAAAATCCTCATCATCCTTTTTCTTGGATGGTTTCGGAGGAAAAGGCATGGGTTTCTGAACCCATGGTTCTCTTTCCCTACCGTGCTTCCTAGCAACAAAGTCCCTCTTATCATAATGTTGATTCTTTGATTGTGGGTTATCAAGATCAACAGCAGGTTCTATCTCTACATCATTGTCATTGCTAGGTTGAGCATCATCATGAGCATCATCATTAATATTATCACTAGGTTCATGTTCAGTACCAGATTGTGTCTCAGCATCAGAAACAGATATATCATTGGGATTCTCAGGTGTGTCAGTGATAGGTTCACTAGAAGCATGCAAAGTTCTATCATTTTTCCTTTTCTTCTTATTAGAAGAACTAGGTGCATCTAAATTAGATCTTTGAGAATCTTGCTCAATTCTCTTAGGGTGGCCTTCAGGGTACAGAGGTTCCTGAGTTACCTTACCACCTCTAGTAGAAACTCTAACATCATAGTCATTATTCTTACTATTTAATTCATTGAGCAAATCATTCTGAGCGTTAAGTACTTGTTCTACTTGAGTGGTAACCATGGAAGCATGTTTACTAATGAGTTTCAGTTCACCTTTAGCTCTAGACAGATAATCACTCAAGCGTTCAATCATATAAGCACTATGTTGCAATTGTCTACCAACATAAGCATTGAAGTTTTCTTGTTTCACAATAAAATTGGCAAACTCATCTAAGCATTGGCTAGCAGACTTATAACGAGGAATATCACCTTCATCAAATCTGTAGAGAGAATTTACCTTTACTACATGTGTCGGGTTATCAAGACCATGTATTTCCTCAATAGGCGGTAAATTCTTAACATCTTCAACTCTAATACCTTTTTCTTTCATAGATTTCTTTGCCTCTTGCATATCTTCAGGACTGCGAAATATAACACCTCCTTTCTTCGGAGTTGGCTTAGGGGCTGGTTCAGGAAGTGTCCAATTATTTTCATTGGCCAGCATATTATTCAATAGTAATTCAGCTTGATCAACTATTCTTTCCCTGAAAACACAACCAGCACAACTATCCAGGTGGTCTCTGGAAGCATCGGTTAGTCCATTATAAAAGACATCAAGTATATTGTGCATCTCAAGAGGATGATCAGGCAAAGCATTAAGTAATTGGAGAAGCCTCCCCCAAGCTTGTGGGAGGCTCTCTTCTTCAATTTGCACAAAGTTATATATTTCCCGTAAGGCAGCTTGTTTCTTATGAGCGGGAAAATATTTAGCAGAGAAGTAATACACCATATCCTGGGGATTGCGCACACAACCAGGATCAAGAGAGTTAAACCAAGTCTTAGCATCACCCTTTAGCGAGAAAAGAAATAACTTAAGGATATAGTAGTAGCGAATCTTTTCATCGTTGGTAAATAGGGTGGCTATATCATTCAACTTAGTAAGATGTGCCACAATAGTTTCAGACTCATAGCCATGGAAAGGATCAGATTGAACCAAAGTAATTAACTCAGGACCAACAGATAATTCATAATCCTTATCAGTAACACGATAGGTGAATTAGCAAAAGCAGGGTCATATTTCATTCTAGCATTCAAGGACTTTTCTTTCAACTTAGCTAATAATTTCTTAAGATCATATGTATGGAAGCAAGAAAGTCTCTAGCAGTTTCTTCATCCATAACATAACCCTCAGGAACAACAGGCAATTCATATCTATTGGGAGAAGCTTCATCATCACTTTCATAAATATCATCAGTTTCAATATTTGCATTCTCCCTAACTCTAGCAATTTATTCATCTAGAAATTCGCCTAGTGACAGAGTATTATCAAGCATAGAAGTAGTTTCATCATACATAGCAGAAGTTGCATCATCAAGGACATACGACATATCAGATTCAATAGCATGAGTAGGTGTCGCAAATTACCCATAACAAAAGGAGAATCAAGTGCAGAGCTAGATGGCAGTTCCTTACTTCCCCTCGTAGTTGAGGGTAAGATCTTGGTTTTTGAGTCCTTCAAATTCTTCATAGTGATTAACAGATATAAATCCCAAGTGACTTAAAGAATAGAGCTATGCTCCCCGGCAACGGCGCCAGAAAATAGTCTTGATAACCCACAAGTGTAGGGGATCGCAACAGTTTTCGAGGGTAAAGTATTCAACCCAAATTTGTTGATTCGACACAAGGGGAGCCAAAGAATACTCTTAAGTATTAGCAGCTAAGTTGTCAATTCAACCGCACCTGGAAACTTAGTATCTGCAGCAAGATAGTTTAGTAGCAAAGTAATATGATAGTGGCGGTAGCAACAATAAAAGTAGCGGTAGTGTTTTTGTAGTTTTTGTAATAGTAGCAACAGAAAAGTAAATAAGCAACAAGCAATATGTGAAAAGCTCGTAGGCATTGGATCAGTGATGGGAAATTATGTCGGATGCAATTCATCATGTAGAAGTTATAACCTAGGGTGACACAGAACTAGCTCCAGTTCATCAATGCAATGTAGGCATGTATTCCAAATATAGTCATACGTGCTTATGGAAAAGAACTTGCATGACATCTTTTGTCCTACCCTCCCGTGGCAGCGGGGTCCTATTGGAAACTAAGGGATATTAAGGCCTCCTTTTAATAGAGTACCAGACCAAAGCATTAACACATAGTGAACACATGAACTCCTCAAACTATGGTCATCACCGGAGCGGTCTCGATTATTGTCACTTCGGGGTTGCTGGATCATAACACATAGTAGGTGACTATAGACTTGCAAGATAGGATCAAGAACACACATATATTCATGAAAACATAATAGGTTCAGTTCTGAAATCATGGCACTCGGGGCCTAGTGACAAGCATTAAGCATAGCAAAGTCATAGCAACATCAATCTCAGAACATAGTGGATACTAGGGATCAAACCCTAACAAAACTAACTCGATTACATGATAGATCTCATCCAACCCATCACCGTCCAGCAAGCCTACGATGGAATTACTCACGCACGGCGGTGAGCATCATGGAATTGGTGATGGAGGAAGGTTGATGATGACGATGGCGACGATCTCCACTCTTCGGAGCCCCGAACGGACTCCAGATCAGCCCTCCCGAGAGAGATTAGGGTTTGGCGGTGGCTCCGTATCGTAAAACACGATAATTCTTTCTCTCTGATTTTTCTCTCCCCAAAAGTGAATATATAGGATCTGGGATACGTCGGTGGAGCACCAGGGGGCCCACGAGGCGGGGGGGCACGCCCTAGGGGGGGGGGCTCCCCCACCCTCGTGGACAGGGTGTGGGCCCCCTGGTCTGGATCTTCTTGCAGGTATTTTTTATATTTTCCAAAATAATTCTTCGTGGATTTTCATGTCATTCCGAGAACTTTTATTTTTGCACAAAAACAACACCATGGCAATTCTGCTGAAAATAGCGTCAGTCCGGGTTAGTTCCATTCAAATCATGCAAGTTAGAGTCCAAAACAAGGGTAAAAGGGTTTGGAAAAGTAGATACGTTGGAGACATATCACCTTGCAATGGTGAAGACAATACGGAAAGCCGAACTCATCGTCATCGAAGACAGGTTCAGGGGCTACCGAGGGATTCTTGGATTGAGGGGTCCTCGGGTGGCCAGATAACTCTTGGTGGGCCGGACTGGTGGGCCGTGAAGATCATAGTCGAAGATCGTCGTCCTTCGGGTATCCTATGAAGACACATTTCTCCGATTTGGGTTCGAGCTTATCAGATTGAAACTTTTTCGCATAAGCATCGCTGCCCCAAACTTTAAGAAACGACAGCTTAGGTTTCTTGCCAAACCACGGTTCATACGGTGTCGTCTCAACGGATTTAGATGGTGCGTTATTTAACGTGAATGCAGCTGTCTCTAATGCATAACCCCAAAACGATAGTGGTAAATCGGTAAGAGACATCATAGATCACACCATACCTAATAAAGTGCGGTTACGACGTTCGGACACATCATTACGCTGTGGTGTTCCAGGTGGCGTGAGTTATGAAACCATTTCACATTGTTTTAAATGAAGGCCAAACTCGTAACTTCAAATATTCGCCTCTGCAATCAGATCGTAGAAACTTTTATTTTCTTGTTACGATGATTCTCTACACTCTGAAATTCTTTGAACTTCTCAAATGTTTCAGACTTGTGGTTCATCAAGTAGATATACCCAAATCTGCTTAAATCATCAGTGAAGGTCAGAAAATAACGATACCCGTCGTGAGCTTCAACACTCATCGGTCCACATACATCAGTATGTATGATTTCCAACAAATCTATTGCTCGCTCCATTGTTCCGGAGAACGGAGTTTTAGTCATCTTGCCCATGAGGCATGGTTCGCAACTATCAAGTGATTCCAAAAGTCCATCACTATGGAGTTTCTTCATGCGTTTTACACCAATATGACCTAAACGGCAGTGCCACAAATAAGTTGCACTATCATTATTAACCTTCCATCTTTTGGCTTCAATATTATGAATATGTGTATCACTACACTCGAGATCCAACAAACTATTTTCATTGGGTGTATGACCATCGAAGGCTTTATTCATGTAAACAGAATAAAAATTATTCTGTGACTTTAAATGAATAACCGTATTGCAACAAACATGATCAAATCATATTCATGCTCAACGCAAATGCCAAATAACATTTATTTAGGTTCTACACTAATCCCGAAAGTATAAGGAGTGTGCGATGATGATCATATCAATCTTGGAACCACTTCCAACACACATCGTCACTTCACATTTAACTAGTCTCTGTTCATTCTGCAACTCTTGTTTTGAGTTACTAATTTTAGCAACTGAACCGGTATCAAATACCCAGGGGTTGCTATGAACACTAGTAAAGTACACATCAATAATCTGTATATCAAATATACCTTTGTTCACTTTGCCATCCTTCTTATCCGCCAAGTATCTAGGGTAGTTACACTTCTAGTGACCATTTCCTTTGCAGTAGAAGCACTTAGTTTCAGGGTTGAGTTTAGCTTTGGGTTTCTTTACGGGAGTGACGACTTGCTTGTCATTCTTCTCAAATTTCCCCTTCTATCCCTTTGTCCTTTACTTGAAACAAGTGGTCTTGTTAACCATCAACACTTGATGCTCTTTCTTGATTTCTACCTTCGCCGATTTCACCACCGCGAAGAGCTCGGGAATTACTTTTGTCATCCTTTGCATATTATAGTTCATCACGAAGTTCTACTAACTTGGTGATAGTGACTAGTGTAAATTACTATCTTATCTGGAAGATTAACTCCCACTTGATTCAAGCAATTGTAGTACCCAGACAATCTGAGCACATGCTCACTAGTTGAGCTATTCTCCTCCATCTTGTAGGCAATGTACTGTGAGAGGTCTTGTACCTATCGACACGGGCATGAGTATGAAATACTAATTTCAACTCCTGGAACATCTCATATGCTCCGTGGCGTTCAAAACGTTTTTGAAGTCCCAGTTCTAAGCCGTAAAGCATGGTGCACTAAACTATCAAGTAGTCATCATACCGAGCTTTTGTCAAAACATTCATAATGTCTACATCTGCTCCTGCAATAGGCCTATCACCTAGCGGTGCATAAGGACATAATTCTTCTGTGCAGCAATGAGGAAAATCCTCAGATCACGGAACAAGTCCGCATCATTGTTACTAACATCTTTCAACTTAGTTTTCTCTAGGAACATATAAAAACAAACGGGGAGCTACATCGCGAGCTATTGATCTACAACATAGATATGCTAATACTACCAGGATCAAGTTCATGATAAATTAAAGTTCAATTAATCAAATTACTTAAGAACTCCCACTTAGATAGACATCTCTCTAATCATCTAAGTGATCACGTGATCCATATCAACTAAACCATGTCCGATCATCACGTGAGATGGAGTAGTTTTCAATGGTGAACATCTTATATTGATCATATCTACTATATGATTCACGCTCGACCTTTCGGTCTCCAGTATTCCGAGGCCATATCTGCATATGCTAGGCTCGTCAAGTTTAACCCGAGTATTCTGCGTGTGCAAAACTGGCTTACACCCGTTGTATGTGAACGTAGAGCTTATCACACCCGATCATCACGTGGTGTCTTGGCACGACGAACTTTCGCAATGGTGCATACTCAGGGAGAACACTTATACCTTGAAATTTAGTGAGAGATCATCTTATAATGCTACCGTCGATCTAAGCAAAATAAGATGCATAATAAGATAAACATCACATGCAATCAAAATATGTGACATGATATGGCCATCATCATCTTGTGCTTTTGATCTCCATCTTCAAGGCACCGTCATGATCACCATCGTCACCGGCGCGACACCTTGATCTCCATCGTAGCATCGTTGTTGTCTCGCCAACTATTTCTTCCACGACTATCGCTACCGCTTAGTGATAAAGTAAAGCAATTACACGGCGATTGTATTTCATACAATAAAGTGACAACCATATGGCTCCTGCTAGTTGCCGATAACTTTACAAAACATGATCATCTCATACAATAACGTATAACTCATCATGTCTTGACCATATCACATCACAACATGCCCTGCAAAAACAAGTTAGACGTCCTCTACTTTGTTTGTTGCAAGTTTTACGTTGCTCCTACGGGCTTAGCAAGAACCGTTCTTACCTACGCATACAAAAACCACAACGATTTTTCATCAAGTATGTGTTGTTTTAACCTTCACAAGGATCGGGCGAAGCCACACTCGATTCAGCTAAAGTGAGAGAGACAGACACCCGCCAGTCACCTTTAAGCAACGAGTGCTCGTAACGGTGAAACCAGTCTCGTGTAAGCGTACGTGTAATGTCGGTCTAGACTGCTTCATCTCACAATACCGCCAAATCAAAGTATGACATGCTGGTAAGCAGTATGACTATTATCGCCCACAACTCATTGTGTTCTACTCGTGCATATCATCTACGCATAGACCTGGCTCATGATGCCACTGTTGGGGAACGTAGTATTTCAAAATTTTCTACGATCACGCAAGATCTATCTACTAGATGCATAGAAACAAGAGGGGAGAGGGTGTCTACGTACCCTCATAGACCGAAAGCAAAAGCGTCTAGTGACGCAGTTGATGTAGTCAAACTTCTTCGCGATCCAACCGATCAAGCATCGAACGTACGGCACCTCCGCGTTCAGCACATGTTCAGCTTGATGACGTCCCACAAGATCTTGACCCAGTTGAGCTTCACGGGAGAGTTTCGTCAGCACGACGGCGTGATGACGGCGATGATGAAGCTACCGGCGCAGGGCTTCGCCTAAGCACTGCAACGGTATGATCGAGGTGTGTTTCTGTGGAGGGGGGCACCGCACACGGCTAGAACAATGTTTCTTGTGTGTCTTTGGGTGCCCCTACCCCCGTATATAAAGGAGCAAGGGGGAGGTGCGGCTAGGCCATAGGGCGCGCCAAAGGAGTAGGATTCCTACTCCTAGTAGGAATAGGAACCCCATTTTCCTATTCCTACTAGGAGTAGGAAAGGAAGGGGAAGAGAAGAGAAGGAAAGGAGAGGTGGTGCCTCCCCCCCCTTTCCTAGTCCAACTAGGAACTCTAGGGTGGTGCGGCCAGCCCTATGGGCTGCCCCTCTATTTCCCCCATAGGCCCACTATGGCCCATACTCCCTCGGGGGGGGGGGTTCGGTAACCCCCTCCGGCACTCCGGTTATACCCGATAACACCCGGAACACTTCCGGTGTGCGAGTATAGTCGTCCAATATATTAATATTTATGTCTCGGACATTCCGAGACTCCTCGTCATGTCCGTGATCTCATCCGGGACTTCGAACTACCTTCGGTACATCAAAACACATAAACTCATAATACCGATCATCATCAAACGGTAAGCATGCGGACCCTGCGGGTTCGAGAACTATGTAGACATGACCGAGACACATCTCCAGTCAATAACCAATAGCAGAACCTAGATGCTCGTATTGGCTCCTACATATTCTACGAAGATCTTTATCGGTCAAACCGCATAACAATATACGTTGTTCCCTTTGTCATCGGTATGTTACTTGCCCGAGATTCGATCATCGGTATCTCAATACCTGGTTCAATCTTGTTACCGGCAAGTCTCTTTACTCATTCTGTAATACATCATCTCGTGACTAACTTATTAGTCATTTGCTTGCAAGGCTTATTATGATGTGTATTACCGAGAGGGCCCAGAGATACCTCTCCGACACTCGGAATGACAAATCCTATTCTTGATCTATGCCAACACCACGAACACCTTCAGAGACACCTGTAGAGCATCTTTATAATCACCCAGATACGTTGTGACGTTTGATAGCACACAAGGTGTTCCTCCGGTATTCGGGAGTTGCATAATCTCAGAGTCATAGGAACATGTATAAGTCATGAAAAAAGCAATAGCAGTAAAACTAAACGACCATAGTGCTAAGCTAACGGATGGGTCTAGTCCATCACGTCATTCTCCTAATGATGTGATCCCGTTGATCAAATGACAACTCATGTCTATGGTTATGAAACATAACCATCTTTGATCAATGAGCTAGTCTAGTAGAGGCATACTAGGGACACTCTGTTTTGTCTATGTATTCACACATGTACTAAGTTTCCGGTCAATACAATTCTAGCATGAATAATAAACATTTATCCTGATATAAGGAAATAAATAATAACTTTATTATTGCCTCTAGGGCATATTTCCTTCAAAGTTATCTTGTGATGCCATAATTTCACAAATATGTTTTACAATTTCAGATACACTGAAGTGTTATGTGTGTCACATTTTCCTCGCTTGCCATTTGGTTTACTCTGACGTATGATAATTAACCCATGTACTGGTGTTCTTAGTTCAATATTATCTGATCGATAAACTAGCTAAATAACAGGAAAATCAGTCTTGGAGCATTTGTGTTTTCATCAAAAATTAAAAGGGTTCCACAAGAGAACTATGGAAAATGGTTCATGGGTTGTACATATTATGTGTATATCAAATGATAACATACTCACATCACCTATTTCTTATGCAAACTATTTCAGTTCATAGGCTGCTTCTTCCAGTGCATGTTGCTCTGAAAAGTGTGACGACATGTATCAACCCCCCTATGAAGACGAAAACTATGTTTAATAATATAGATAACTCGGCTGACCCTAAATCAAATTGAAAAGTAGGCCAAGGGACTGTCCTTGGTAAGTTTATTGTATGAACTTTTCAAATGCACAAATGATTTTCAGGTAATATTAGGCCATCACCGGAATAAACACGAATATCTCACAAAAGCACCATGTATGGACGTTATTAAGATTTAAGAACTGCCCTATTCTTGAACTAGATCGTCATTATTATGATCAAACTTCTTATATCTTCCTACTGCATACAATCAGAATGGGGTTGATAGGCTATAATTAGTTATAAATATGCTCTAACCACAAATTAGCCATCTTTTCCATTTTAAGCGGACATGTTAGCATTAGTACCTTGGCCTACTAGTGATTGAGACAGCAGACACGAACCTTGTTGTTTTGGTACCTGCCACCACCACCACCACCACCACCTCCGCCACTGACCAGCATACCCATTAGATCCATATTTCACAACATTATTAAATGGCACATGTGGAATCATATACCCAACAGAAACAGCAACAGGGTAACTAGGGAAATCAAGGCCTGGATATTTTGAAGTTGAGAATAATGATGCCATATCTAAAGGGTGAATCCATCTATAAATATCATGAATGCCAAGGGAATGTCTAGCTGCACATGTCAATATATCCCAACATTCTAGGATTTACCTGCATATGGAAACAGAGAGCTCAAATTAGGTGGGTAGTGAACATCCTCAGACAACTTGCTTAATATCAAATATATGGCTCGCATCTGATTGTTTATGGTAACACAAATGGAGATTCTACTTAACACCAATACTTATTACCAAAAATAGTCAGACAGTAGTATCTGACATATAAATATATCTACTATCTCATCTGGAGATACATGCATTACATACTACTTTTCTGTCCCAAGAAAAAACTGAAAAACAAGAACTAAAGCCATGCATCTGAACGCATTTCATTTGTTTGGAAAGAAGCAACTGAATACATATATGAATATATGAATGAATGATCCGTCACATTCTCTTACTCCACAAGATCAACCTAGACTGTGCATTGTTGGGCTTCAGCTAGTACACTGAATTGAAGGCATAAGCCATGCAACAGGTGTATGTTTGACCTGAATGTTTAACCACAGGTGCAAGCTACTGTAAATTGCTCAGCGAATGGAGCTTTTAAATGACAGGGAGGGAACACAGCAAACAAACTTATATAAATGAATGACTTTCGTCTCCCATATTTTGAGGCCACATATTAAAATATATTACTATCTCAAGGAAAAAAACCAGAAAGGAACATGTTATTTACCTGGACAATGTAAGTGAAGCACTAGTAACATCTGTAATACTACACGCTCTTCTTACACAAAAATGTGTTGATTAAGTGAGAAGGAATCAGGTTATGCTTCAGATGAACAACATGTCCAAACCTCTCCACAGCAACTACCAATGGTACAACTCTCAAGTTACAGTAAACTAGTAGTTCGATCTACTAGAGACACAGGGTGGTACTCACGGTTGAAAAAACATGAACAAAGAAAAAAAATTAAGGATCCCACCATCGGTGCTTACCTACCAACGCCCACTCCCTATAGCCCAAGGTGCAAGGCGACGGCGGACGATAGAGTTGTCGGCGGCTGTGACTCCAAGGAAGGGAGGAAGGGATGGGGTCCAGGACTCAGGGACGTGGACCGGGGTTGGGGTTGGGGTGGTGGACGGACGGATCTCGGGGACGGATCTCATGAGCCCGGAGATGGAGCCCGCCAGGAGCGGGAGCCCGAAGATGGAGCTTTGGCGGCAGTAGGAACCCGGATATGGAGCCCTGTAGTGGCAGGTGCGGCAACAATGGGACCCAGGAGATGGATCCCCGGCAGCCGTAGGACAGGGATTGGCGATGATG
>LR738709.1:586097538-586171028 GCA_902687465.1 Secale cereale | reverse complement strand
TGTGCGCGGATGGCGGATGGATGTGCAGCGCGAGGACGGCGCCTCGATCTAGGGCTGGAGCTCGGAGGATTGGGTACAACAGATTGAGAACGGGGTGGAGCGCGAGGTCGGTGGCGGGGGAGTGCGAGCTCCGGGAATGCGGATTTAGGACTGGGTGGAGCGTGAGGCCGGCAGCGATGGCGGAAGAGGATTGGATCGAGTGCGACGGCGGTGGTGGCACGCACGGGTTAGGGTTGGGTTCGATTTGGGGTATTTTGGACGGGGGAAGGGTATTTTGCACTTGAGGATTTTTTTTGACGAACAGTCGAAAATTTCGGTCGCCGGCCGAAATCTCGCGCCAGGTTTCTAACCTTATGATGATTAACACGTGTCCACCTACACCGACACTTAATCTGAGCACATAGACCCTACCTTCACCGGCACATTTTAGGTCACTAAATTCGTAGCTACGCCGACTGAAAAGTTGTTAAGGCCAACACACATGCCGACACATAGCACGTCATTAAGCAATTACTGACAGACACGTTGTCGCTTTGTGGTTGCCGACACTTAGTGTGTCAACAGTGATATACATTTGCCGACACTTGATACGAAGGCAAAAGTCAAAAGCTACGCTGACAGATAGGTTGTGAAGATTAGTTGACCTTTGCCCACAGAAGTGTGTCCCCTAAGCTCTACCGTGGTGTAGTGGGTGGTGCCTGGGCAAAGGCTTCACCGCATTGCAAGGCCTCACTTGTCACCATCTCATGAGCCCATGTACGCGCTATGGGCTCGCCGAGACTCGGCGACACGTGTCGTTCAACGCACTGGCGGTGGCATGTCGTTTTACGTGTCACAATGGCTTGTTCTAACCGGTAGCTGCAGAGGCCCGGTCCTGGGGGTGTGCAACCTGTGCAGGCGCACAGGGCCCCCAGGTTTTTGGGGCCTCAGAAAATTTATGCAGTACTAATACTAATAGGCTTCAATAGATACATGACGGGCCTCCTGGCGCGCCTGCACGCCCCGACTCCCTATCGCGTCCCCTCATCTTCGCTTCTCACACCTCGTCTCGCCTCCCAGTGATCAAATCAAAGCGATCGCTGCTGCCGCGCCTCGAGCGTTTCGCTCTTGATATACGGACCTACCTGCGAAATAAATTACCGATCGAATCGGGTCCCTTCTCCAGACTCAACTTCTTTCCCTTCGCTTCATTGTGCGGCGGCTAGGGCCAACGATCCGACCCAACGACCCACGGACCACGGTCCCAGGACTCCCAGCAAGGCAGCGAGGGGCCGACAAGAATGGCACCCGGCAGGAAGGCAGGCAAATTCGCACCATCTATTATTTCTCAAGCGTCGTTGCATCGACAGCCGGTGATTCCGTGAGCCCTTCATCTCCGCTGTGAGTTTCAATTTCGATCCCGTATATTGTTTTTCTGAAACTTTATAGCTAATTTTATTATTCTCATCAATTAGGCGTCTAGCTTTGCAAGATCTGAGTCATGTCTTCACTCAAAAAGCATGAATCTGCTTACCAAAATCGTTTCGAGGACTTAACTCAGTCTTAGTTTGGAACTATGGACAAGTATGTTATAAAAACACAAGCATCCTCGGATAATCAGTCGTTTGATCAAGAGCATGCACGTGATAATAATGTTGAAAATGATCCTAGCCCAAGAGAGATGGCCAGACAGAGACTGAAAATAATATTGTAGGCGAAGAAAATCGTGATAACATGGAGGCTAGTAATATTGATGGCAACTTGATACTGCACCTACTATGGATGTGGGTGATTTTTTTATGACACAACAAAGACTTACTGGATTGGCCACAATAGCACTTGAGAGTGAAGTATTGGAGAAGATTGATTATGAGGATATTATTGAAGATTTTATTTCAAGGAACACTAAAAGAATGATGTTATTTAAGTGAAGACTTTACAACCAAGAATAGATACGATTCTTGACATTTTCCATTGGTATGTAAGGCATTATGATTTGAATATTATTATAGTTATATTCATATTTTTTATGTGAGGTAGGGCCCATTTTAGAGTTCCGCACTGGGCCTTGGATTTCACCGGCCCTGGCGGAGACATCGTCCAGCTACGGCCGGGACACTCTTAGGTGTGTCTCGCGGCCTCATCTTCTACGACGCGGATGCACGCTACACGCACCCCGAGTCCGCTCGTGTGTAGCGGCTCCCGTTCCGGATGCATCCGCCTTGGAGGCTGACTTTGCATGACCATCGACAATCAACACTCCACGTGGGTGGTGCGCGGCGCACCCCAGGGCATGTTTGGTTGCCCGGCTGGCTTTAGGATGCATTGCATGAGGGAACCTGGGTGACCAGGTCCTGGTTGAGCCGATGCAAAGTTGAGCCAAGATTGGTGTTTGGTGAACTTGTACGTCATGGCTGTACGAGGTGCAGTTATTCTGAATATTGCTGAAATTGACGCGGAAGGCAGAGCATATGTAGCAGCGTGGAGTGATGGGATCCGGGGCTCGGTGATTCCAGACGGTTGGATCCGGCGAGCAGCAACGGGGCTTGGTGGAGGCGTACGAAGATGGCCGCACTTGACATGGGCAGCGGCGGACGACGTGCTTGTCGAGGAAACTCACCAGTGAATGAGGTTTTCCTCCCTGTGGCGGCACGAGGAGCCAGGATCCGGCGGCAGCAGCAACACTTGGTGGATGCGAACGAAGCTGACGGCACTTGACAAGGGAAGCTGACGGCACTTGACAAGGGCGGCGGCGGCGCTTTGTAGAGGGCGGCGGTGGCGCTTTGTAGAGGACGACGGCGGCGCTTGGTAGAGGAGAACGGAAGTGGTGGTGCTTGACGAAGAAGGATTCGGCGGTGCTTGGTCGATTTGATCTTGGCGGCGACGTTTGTTCGATTGGATCTTGGCGACGGCGCGTGACGAAGAGGCAGAAGGGAGAGGAAGGAGACGGAGGAACGAGCCTGCACGAGAGGTACGCAGGAATCCTGCGTTCCCTTCAACCTGGCTGAGAGGCCTCCTTTTGCATCCGCCGGGGCAGACTGAAGGGCCTATACAGCTTACCAAACGACCCAGATTTTGCATAGTGGATGCGGGCCAGATGCAACACAAGGAACCAAACACGCCCATAAGTATTGTGACATGACGTGTAATAACAACCCATAGTGCAATAAATATCAACATAAAAGCATGATGCAAAATGGACGTATCAATATTTGGCTATCCTATGATGTTTGAGTAGATCTGTTTTGTCCTACGTGCTTATCGGTGAAATTGCTATGGTTGGTTTAATTTGGTTGTGGTTAGGTTGCTGTCCTTTGGTGCCCATCATATGAGGGCGCGTGTGGATTACACCATAGGGTTAGTGGTATGCTGATAGTACTATGTATTGAAGGGCAAGGGTGACAGCAGCTTCAGCCTGGCATAGAAATTGATGCATACGGGATTGAAGGGGGGCCAATATATCTTAAGGCTATGGTTGGGTTTTACCTTAATGAATGATAGTAGTTGCGGGTGCTTGCTATAGTTCCAATCATAAGTGCATAGAATTCCAAGTAAGGGACGATATGCTAGCAGTGGCCTCTCCCACATATAAACTTGGCCTATGGACAAATCATTCTCTCGTGTTACAAAAAGCTTGCTACTACACTACTTTTATTGTCCAGATTCCCAGCTGCCGGAATTCTCCCCCTTGATGCATTCCTTGCAAATTATGAGAGAAAAGGCATTAGAATTACTCCAAAAAGCATTATTATGCATAATAACAACATAAATAACAATAAGAAAACATGATGCAAAAAGTACATATCAATGAGTTCCGTTAGCACGACGGCGTGGTGACGGTGATGGTGAAGTGATCTCCGCAGGGCTTCGCCTAAGCACTACGAAAATATGACCGGGGGAGTAAACGGTGGACGGGGGCGCCGCACACGGATAAGACAATGTTGTGTCTTTGTGAGGCGCCCCCTCCCCACATATATATAGATGGGAGGGGAGGGGAGGCAGCCAGGGCGCGCCCTAGGGTTGGTCGCCACCCCCTAGGGGCCCTACCTTGCCGTGTGCCCCCATTCCATGTATGCATGAAGGGGAGAGAAAGAGGGGGGAGGGAAGGAAGTGGGAATCCTAATCCACACTTTCCTTTCCCTTCCCCCTTTCCTTCTCCTGCTCCTATGGCTCTATAGGGTGCACCAGCCCCTTGTGGGCTGTTGTGTTCCTTCACAAGGCCCATATGGCCCATAGGATTGCCGGGGGTACCCGAAACACCTTCCGGTGACCCGATAAGTACCTGATAACCTTCGGAACACTTCCAGTGTCCGAATACTATCGTCCTATATACCAGTCTTTACCTCTCGACCATTTTGAGACTCCTCGTCATGTCCATGATCTCATCTGGTAGTCCGAACAACATTCGGTCACCAAATCACATAACTCATATAACACTATATCGTCAACGAACGTTAAGCGTGCGGACCCTACGGGTTCAAGAACTATGTAGACATGACCGAGACGCCTCTCCGGTCAATAACCAATAGCGGAACCTAGATGCCCATATCGACTCCTACATATTCTATGAAGATCTTTATTGGTCGAACCGTTATGACAACATACACAATTCCCTTTGTCCGTCGGTATGTTACTTGCCCGAGATTCGATTGTCGGTATCTCTATACCTAGTTCAATCTCGTTACTGGCAATTCTCTTTACTCGTTCCGTAATACATCATCCCGAGACTAACTCATTAGTCATTTGCTTGCAAGGCTTATTATGACATGTATTACCGAGAGGGAGATACCTCTCCGGTACTCGGAGTGACAAATCCTAATCTAGATTCATGCCAACCCAACAAGACACCTTTGGAGATACCTGTAGAGCATCTTTATAATCACCGAGTTACGTTGTGACGTTTGATAGCACATAAGGAACTCCTCCGGAATCTGGGAGTTGCATGATCTCATAGTCATAGGAATATGTATTTGACATACATGAAAGCAGTAGCAATAAACAATACGATCATATGTTAAGCTAACAGATGGGTCTTGTCCATCACATCATTCTCATAATGATGTTATCCTGTTATCAAATGACAACTCATGTCTATGGTTAGGAAACCTTAATCATCTTTGATTAATGAGCTTGTCCAGTAGAGACTTACTAGGGACACGGTATTTGTTTATGTATTCACACATGTATTTAAGTTTCCGGTCAATACAATTCTAGCATGAATAATAAAACTTTATCACGATTAAGGAAATATAATAATAATCATTTTATTATTGCCTCTACGGCATATTTCCATCAGTAGTCACCGTCTTCAGCGTGTTACCGCGTCAGGCTCCGGCAACTGCACTTGCGGTGGCTACGTGGAGGGGACCAGACTCCGGTTGGACGAGGTGGGTGTGGAAGACGACACGGTATGCAGAGCGGTGACTCGTAGGCTTGTTAGTGATAACCCGCGGGGAAGGCGAGTGGGAAGGAGGGGGCGACTTCAGCGATCGGGGAGGGAAGAGGGGCAGAGCGGTAAAATGCTGGGCTGGTCAAGGAGTAACCGTGCGACGGCGGCGCAGGGAACCCTAGTGCGTGCTAGGGTAATCAGGGAGAGGAGCCGCTCACAGGCTGTTTTTTGTGTGACACACAAAGAGTGTATTTTTCGTGGGGGTGAAAAATCGGTGGAAACCAAAGTGGGAGGAGTGGAGGTAGGTGGGACAAAATTAAATCGGACAAGGTGGAACTACCAACTGCTCCATTCAAAATAGAAGATTATAGGAGTAGAGATACTGGTTGTTAGGAAAGGCAGGGATCAATGCGCTAGGAAAGTTATGATTTGAAATTGACTAGCGTGAAATTAGATTTTATTGTTTGGTAACGTAATATCGCTTTATGTCGGTTTGTAACGTGTCTGGTTAGGAAAGTTTAAAAAAGTTATGATTTTTTATGGGGAGGATGAAAAAACGAACGTGAGAAGATGGTGGTGGGAGGTGAAACAAAAATAAGCCAGATGAAATAAAACTAGACGAAGGTTAGGAAAGAAATTAGGAGTAGAGATCGTGATTGATTCTTTCACATAAAATCCATCAGGAGTAGAGATCGTGATTGATTCTTTCACATAAAGACATTACTAAATAACTTGCGTCAACATGGAAAGCCTTAATCCGTTTAGATATTTTTTGTGTTGATGGATGCGTTAGGAAAGTTAGGATTTGAAATTGATTGCTATGAAACAAGATTTTATTGTTTGGTAACATGCTATCGGTTCCTACCCTTTTTAACGTGTCTGGTTAGGAAAGTTTGAAAATATTTGGAAAGGTATTATTGGGAGGGCGAAAAAATCAACGTGAGGAGGTGATGGTGAGAGTGAGAGATGAGACAAAAATAAACCACTAAAATAAATCAGACGAAATAAAACCGTGGAACGGAGACCACCAACTATTCCATTAGGAGTACACCCAATTACATTGTGACGTTTGATATCACACAAGGCACTCCTCTGGAATCCGGGAGTTGCATGATCTCATAGTCATAGGAATATGTATTTGACATACATGAAAGCAGTAGCAATAAACTGTACGATCATATGTTAAGCTAACAGATGGTTCTTGTCCATCACATCATTCTCATAATGATGTGATCATGTTATCAAATGACAACTCATGTCTATGGTTAGGAAACCTTAACCATCTTTGATTAACGAGTTGGTCTAGTAGAGGCTTACTAGTGACACTCTATGAAGGCGCTGACACGCCCTAAGTCTTTTCTTGGCTTGGAGGCCGCACATTCTCCTCGTGGATATTTGGTATCTCAGATCAAATAACGACATGACTTGATCACTCGAGCTCAACTCAATGATGAGAAGACTATTGACACTCCCTTGGAGCTTTACGTTAAACTCCGTCCGACTGATGGCTCACCATTATCTGATCCACGTAGTACAGACAGTAGGTCGACAGTTTGGTTTATCTGACGATCTCTTGCCCAAATGGTCGATTTTAAAAAAGAACTACTAATCCTTAACTTTTTGAGGAATCCTTCATCAGTGGTTGTGAATGACTGACTTTTTCAAACCTTTTGACCTTGGTTCCGTAGGAGCAAGTCGGAAAGGTTGAGAAATAGAATCATCAGATTTGATTCGTTCCCAATAGCCATGAGATGATCATCTTAGGGTGATCCTTTTGTCAACGGATGCTCCTATTACCCTCGTAGTCTCATATTTGACCTGCGAGTAGAGTGTGGCTGGCTACATACGGGGGAACTCAACCTACCTTTCGAAGGGTAGACCTTTACAGATGAGTGCTATTTATTTATATATTCACACATGTATTTAGTTTTCCGGTCAATACAATTTTAGCATGAATAATAAACCTTTATCATGATTAAGGAAATATAATAATAACCATTTTATTATTGCCTCTAAGGCATATTTCCATCAGTAGTCACCGTCTTCAGCGCGTTACCGCGTCGGGCTCTGACGACTGCACTTGCGGTGGCTGCATGGAGGGGACTAGCCTCCGGTTAGATGAGGTGGGTGTGGGAGACGGCGCTGCATGCGCAGCGGCGACTCGTAGGCTTGTTAGTGATGATCAGCGGGGAAGGCGAGCGGGAAGGAGGGGGCGACTTCGGCAATCAGGGAGGGAAGAGGGGCGGAGCGGCAGAAGGCTGGGCTGGTCGAGGAGTAACCCTACGACGGCAACGCAGGGAACCCTAGTGCGTGCTAAGGTAATCAGGGAGAGGAGCCGCTTGCAGGCTGTTTTTTGTGTGACACGTAAAGCGTGTATTTTTTCATGGGGGTGAAAAATCGGTGGAAACCAGAGTGGGTGGAGTGGAGGAAGGTGGGACAAAATTAAATCGGACAAGGTGGAACTACCAACTACTCCATTAGGAATAGAAGATTATAGGAGTAGAGATACTGGTTGTTAGGAAAGGCAGGGATCAATGCGTTAGGAAAAATATGATTTGAAATTGACTTTCATGAAATTAGATTTTATTGTTTGGTAACGTAATATCGCTTTGTTTGGTAACGTAATATCGCTTTCTATCGGTTTGTAACGTGTCTCGTTAGGAAAGTTTTAAAAAGTTAAGAACTTTTTTTATGGGAAGAAAAAATGAACATGAGAAGATGGTGGCGGGAGGTGAAACAAAAATAAGCCAGAGAAAATAAAACCAGACGAAGGTTAGGAAAGACATTAGGAGTAGAGATCGTGATTGATTTTTTCACATAAAATCCATTAGGAGTAGAGATCGTGATTAATTCTTTCACATAAAGACATTACTAAATAAGTTGCGTCAACATGGAAAGTCTTAATCCGTTTAGATTTTTTTTATGGATGCGTTAGGAAAGTTAGGATTTAAAATTGATTGCTATTAAACAGGATTTTATTGTTTGGTAACATGCTATTGGTTCCTACCCGTTTTTAACGTGTCCGGTTAGGAAAGTTTGAAAATATTTAAGTTTTTATTGGGAGGGCGAAAAAATCAACGCGGGGAGGTGATGATGAGAGATGAGACTAAAATAAATCAACGAAAATAAACTAGCAAAAATAAATCAGACGAAATAAAACCGTGAAACGAAGACTAACAACTGTTACATTGTTTCACTAGGAGTAGAGATGCCTACGCTAACCGTTAAAATGGACACTGGCCCAGCCAAGCACTTTGCCTTTGCTGACCCCTGCGAAGCTCCGCAAATGTAATGCAGCATGCGTCAAATCGAATAGCGAATTCCATAACGGACGCTCATTGGGGAGCTCCAATACGCCGCCCGTGTGCATTCGATCGGAGCGACTTCGCTGAACCGACGAACATTTTACAAGCAGGGCCAACCTTAAAGTAGAACGTACACGGGCAAATCCTGTTTAAAAAAATGTTGAACATTTCTAAAATATATATTGAAGAAATTTTAAAATAGAGTTAACGTTTAAAAAAATACTGAACAAATTTAAAATACTAATATGGACATTTTATGGGTATATGTTAAACAATTTTTAATATATGATGAACAAAACTTAAATACACAATGAACATTTTTTAAATATATGTTCAACAATTTCATAATATACAATGAAATTTTTAATATACGTTGAACAATTTAATCATATACAATGAACATTTTTGTAATACACAATGAACATTTCCTAATATATGTTGAACAATTTAATAATATAAAATGAACATTTTTGTAATACACAATGAACAATTTTACAGTGCAAGGTGAACTATGTCATAATATACGATGAGCATTTTCTTAATACATTGAAGATTTTTGTAACACACGATGAACTTTTCATACAAATACAAAAAAATTAGAAGAAAGGACTTAAATGGAAAATAAAAAAAGGAAACGTAAAAGAAAGAAAATGAAAGGACAAAAAGGAATCAAAACGTAAAAAATAAAAAAACCGGAACAAAACAACTGAAAACAGGCCAAAACAGTGAAAAAACCGGAAGCAAAAAAAACATAGAAGAAAAACATAAACAAAACCCGCAAGAAACAAGGAAAACAGCAGCGAACGAAATCCATACGTTGGCCGGCCCAAGTGGCGACTTGCTTGATCGAAGACTCCTCCTTTTGACGCCTGCCTGCGTCAAATAGGATTTGTCGCTCATTGCGTGGAACTGTAGCTATTTCGCAAGGGATATCCAGCGATCGATTGGCTTGGGCCGGCCCGTTTAATTGCTTCAGCAATCCTGGTTTGGGGAACCTTCTCAATATTTCTGGCCCGTTTTTTATTTCGGTTTTGGGAACTTTCTAGAAGGTTTCCAAACCTTTTTTTATTGTTATTTTCTATTTTATTACTTTCGTTTTTCTTATTTATTTTTTCATTTTTGTGTTTATTTACGTTTTTCCATAGGTAAATGTTTCTAGACGGCGCCGGCGGAAACGTTCCGCCGGACACGCGCAGGCCCTGCGATCGCTATCAATCGTGTGTGTAGCGATAGAAGCAACCCTCAGAAAAAAACTAGGCAATCCTTTAAGATCGTTCTTTTCCATCGTCTTCTTCCCCACGACTCCCGCTCGCATAGCTAGAACGCACGACTCTGGCCGCCACCACGGCACCCTCCACCATGCACACGCCCTCGATGAGATCCATCGGCACAAGCCTTTTCTCCCCCTGCCTGTTTCTCCTCCACACCTCCTTCTCCTCCTCAGGGAGCAGCGCCCGCGTCGTGTGATGCCGCAAGCCACAAACTGGAGTTACGACAGTAACTCACTGGATGTTGCAACCCGCGACCAAGGATGCTGGAACCGGCGGGGAGGTTTGCTGGAACCAGCACCCAAAAATACTACCACTGGAGTTCATCCTGCTGGACCAGCGACGTTTTGCTACAACCGTAGCCTATTTTTGCTACCACCGGTGACCTTTTTTGCTACATGCATCCACGGCGGCGTTGGTCGACTGCGACGAAGCCGTTTTTTACTGCAATCATTTTGGAGTTTGCTGGAACCGGCGTACAAAATAGCTGGAACGGGCCTTTTTCTTCCTTCGAAGGTGACCATGGTGACCATGGCGACATGGGGGTGAGCTGATTTTGCTGCAACCTGCAAACCAAAAAGTTACCACCATTGAGCAGTTTTGCTATGGAGTTGTTAAAACCGTGTGTGCTGGTGCTGCACGGGCTCGTCGTCGGCAAGGCTGCAAGCACGAGCACGCAGGGGAGTTGCAATGGATAGCAGCATAATTTTTTGTTACAACCGGCGGCGAGCATCCGTGCTGGGGCGGCGGCGAGCGGGTCCGCAATCCAGGGCGGCGCGAGTGAATGTTACATCCATGGTCGGCGGGAAACTTCAATATATCCGCCGGGAGGAGGCGGGGGACGTGCGGTCTTTGCCCGAGGCGAGCGGACGACGCCCTTTTTTGTTCATGCGGCGAAGCTATGGTGGATGGGGCTAATCAGGGGAAGCGTGTTGACTCAAGTTGAAGACGACGTGAACGAAGAAGATGAGATCCAATCGAATGGCTGTGCGCGCATGCATCGGGCGGCTACGGTGCGAACGGCCGAAACTTTGGGCCGGCGCACGGGCGCAGAGTGCTTCCCTTTTTCTTATTAAGTTTCTTCTTTCTTTTTCTTTCTTTTTTTATTTTCTTTCATTTTCATTTTTTTTCAAAGTTTATTTATATTTTTTCCTTTATGTTTCTTTTTCTTTTATTGTTTTTCCCTTTTTGTTTTTCTATTTCTCTCCTTTTTATTTTTTCTGTTATTTTATTAGAAAATTTAAAATATTGTTCATAATTTCGACAAGTATTCACTTTTCAAAATTTTGTTCACATTTTTTAAAATGTGCTCAGATTCCAAAGACATTTCAGGAAATTTAAAAAATGTTCTCATATAAATAAACACAATTTAAAAAATGCTTGTGTTTCAGAAAATGTTCTCATTCTCAAAATTATGTTCACAATTTCAAAAGTTTCTTCACAATTTTAAAAAGGTTCCTGTTCCTCTATAATTTGTTGACAATTGAAAAATAATGTTCACGGTTTCAAAATTTTATCACAGTTCCAATTGGAATTTGATGAAAAGTTCCATTTTTCATTTTTTGTTCATAAATTCTAAAATTGTTCATAGTTATAATCTTTTGTTCAGAATTTTATGAAATGTTCCATTTTTTCATTTTATTTCTTTTCTGTTTCTTTCTTCTCTTTTCTTTTCTTTCCTTTAATGTTTTTTCTTTTCTATAAAATTCACATTTTTCAGAATTTAAAATTGTTCACAAATTTAAAATATGTTAGGGTTTTCCCAAAAAGTTTATCTTTTCAAAAAGTCATTCACAAAATTCAAAAAATTCCCATGTTCTAAAAAATCTTCACAATTTTTAAAAATATTCGTGTTTTAAAAAATGTTCGATGTCAAACAGGCACAAGGAGCCTGCCCACCGCAGGAATAAAAGGCGATGGTGGACGAGTCACCCCCACCGACGCAGGTCCCAAACCAATCGGTCGCCTTCTGCGGCGACAACTCCCTGAGTGAACGCGTCAGCGAGTGGGTGAGCAGCATCGAGCGCGAGTGCCTCCGCATCGCCGAGGAGGACCAGTTCTTCCACCAAGCAATTGCCTTGTCCTCTTATCCTCAAAAATATATACATACATGTGTTGTTCATGCTGGCTGTGGTCAACTGATTTCGGCAGTTCTTGGAGCTTGGCGATCTATTTATTTGATATTGCATGGCGGGGTGATGAGAAGCAAAAGAAGAGACATACTGATAATTCGTATCTTCTGTAACAGATGTCTGATGCTTACTTTCGTATACTGTTTCAGATTTGGAGCCAGAACAATATGTCTTGTCTTTGGTTACAGACTTACAGGTACACTCTTCTTTATTTCCTTCAATTTTTTCCGTCCTTTGTATTCCAATTTATGTTATGGTGTCCCTGATACTCTGATATTCATTTCATTTACTTTGATTTGCGAAGGACTTGCCAATGGTCTTCTGGAATTGTATATTAGCAATGGCAGCCTTGAATGTACTCAGATGATCTTAACTTGTGGCTTTTTTTTTTTGGTTTGCTTGATTGCAGTATCTTCTCATTTCTTCTGCAATAATCAAATAAGTACTCCCTCTGTAAAGAAATATAAGAGCATCTAGATCACTATTTTAGTGATCTAAACGCTCTTATATTTATTTACGGAGGGAGTATTATTCTAGAGAGCTTGTCAAATAAACAGACCATGGGCCAATGAAAAGTATTCAAATGCTTATGTACTGACTACATCAGGACATCTACCGTTGAAGAGATTAGGGTCTGTTTACTAAAGCTGTAATTAATTGTGAAATAGCTGCCAGTGCATCTGTAGTGAATCATCAATTACCATGATATTGCTAATAACTGTCAGAACCTTGAATTTCCTGCCAAAATGCGCTATTTTCTTATGCTATTTTCACTAGAGAGGATGCTTCATGCAGTGGTGGTGCTAGTCTGCTAGAGGGTGGACAGGGTGGGACGTGCGACATATGACTTCACATATTTTTTTGAAACGAGGCAAAAGGCTTGCCATTTTCATTGATTAAGACGAAGAGAATTGCTTGGTTAATTGACGGGAAACCGGGCTAAAACCGATACAACACAACCCACATGACATGGGCACCACCGGCCAACCTGGCCACCGACATGGATAGAAGCCACGACAGCACATGCCAACGGAAGGCCACACTCGCAAGCAACCGACAGCTCCGACATTGATGACAAGCAACACAAGGGAAATATGCAGGACTTGCGCCGACCGTGCCCCAAAGAGCACCTCGGACACGCCGGGAAGAACCGACTACCGAAGACCACGCCGCGACCCAAGCTCCTCTCGACGCCAACACCGTTGCCAAACAGAAACCAGCGCCCCGCCTCAGCAAACCACGCGGCGAAGATGCCGCCATTGACGGTGAAGATGCCATCATCCTCCAGTCTCACAGTCGTCGCCGGCTCCGAGACGATGCCCCCAACGAGGAGAAAGACGCGAAGACGCCTCCATCGCCCGATCCAGCGGATCTGAGGTTTCTCCTCCGGAGCCCAAGCCATGGGGAGAAGGGGCACCTCCACGACGACGCTTCCAAGAAAGATCGCGGCACCCGCAGACGCCGCCGTCGCCGGCTCCGGTGAAGACCGGAGCAAGGATTTCTCCCGGAGATGTGCCGACCACCTGCCACCACCGACCGCCGCCCACAAACCACCACCCCTGCCGAGGCTGACCTCACTCTAGCCACGGGATCCCACGATCCACCGCGACCAGATTCGCACCACCTCCTGGCCGAAGCCGCCACCACCACACCCGGGGCCGCCGCCCCGGAGCCCAAGAGCCGCCACGTCATCGTCTTCACCATCTGCAGGAGCCCGGCCAGGCCCGACGGCAAGGAGCCCACATCGCAAAGCAAGAGGCAAGGGAGGGCCTGACCAGACTGCGACCTCGCCCCAAGCCTTGCCTCGGTGGGCCGGAGGACAGCCAAAGCCGCCGCCGGAAGGCTACAGCCGAGCCGCACCAGATCTGAATCGCCGGAAGCCGGAGCCGCACGAGCGAGATAGAGCCGCCGCAGCCGCCTAGCCTCGACCCACCGATGGACGTAGCGAGGCCGCCGCTGTAGCCGCGCCAACACGCCGTGCCGCCCAGCCGTCGCGCCGCCAGAGGAGCAGCCGTCGCCAAGGGACGCGCAGCCTGGACCGCCACCAACCCGAGCGGGGGAGCAGGCGCGCCGAGGCACGCGCAGAGCACCGACCGCCGAGCCGCCCACGCCGCCACCACCGGGCCGCCGCCCCGGCGCCCGGCCTCGCCGATGCGCCGCGCCGTCCAGGGCCGGTCCCGGGAACGCATCCGCGCGAGAGAGGCCCGCCGCCGCCGGCTGCTGCGCGGGCTTTGCCCGGCAGCGATGCCCGACGGCGGCGGGGGGGCGAGGAGGAACGGGTGGGGAGGCGGCGGCGGCGCTAGGGGACGCTCGGGCCGCTCCCGTGGAGAGCGACGCGAGCGGGGGGAAAGTTCACAAGTATTGGTCTTATGTAGCAAGCAATGACTTCACATATCACCTACACAAGCAATGATAATATGCATTCCAAACAGAATATGTGTGAACAACATGAACGGTAGTAGATATGTGTCCCACCATGAGCCTCCCTAGATACTCTCTGCTCCTGTGTCTATTTCGTTTCTTACTACTATCATTAATAAAATCTGTAGCTAGAATTGCCTAAGTACAATTCATGTTTTAGTTATGGTTTATGCATCTTGGCCATGTTCTAAACTTTCTAGCGATAGGGGCAGAGTATGTTTTGTAAAACAAAAATATTATCATCACAAAATTTCTTGACACCTAATGTTATATACTTTGAACAATACGAAACCCAATCTTTCATCTGTAGTTTGCGTACTTAATATCCATTGCTATATGTCTCAAACGCTGCTTGACATGCTCTCGGATTGGGCATGATGTTTCATCGTGTCCAGGTCCTATTTGTGAGCGTTGTGAACTATTGGTCTGCGCATGTCACATTAAACCTGCTATGGTAATGGTCAAAAGAAAAGGTGTAAAAAATATTGCCATGACCTTGGCCACGGAGAAGCTAATGGGCCAAGCCATGACATGGGCTGGAGTTAGTACTGGGCTTGGGCTTGTTCGAATGGCTGGCTTATAAAAGAAGCAGCAGCGAACGAGAACAACAGCGAATTGATTTGGTAAACATCTTCGGCTTCTCACCCTTCTCCTGTTCATCATCCCCTGCAACCTACCTGTATCTCTCCTCTTGCTTTGCTGATTCTCATCTCAAATCTCTTCTCTTGTATCCAGAATTGGTATTGATCTGATTGTTCATCCCATGTATGTGTTTGGGTCATGACAATTTGGTAATCAGAGACAAAAAAACCACCACCCCACTTCCTGCCTATCACATGTTCGACGAAATGTCTGAGAGTGAGTTCCACCTGCGCATGCGCTTGCTACTCGAGCTGACACAGATGGGAACCGTGGCTGAGTACACAACGTTGTTCTGGGAGCGTCTACACCATGTGTTGCATCTTGACTCCAGTCTAAGCATCAAGTGCTTTTTCCACCCGTACATCGATGGCTTGCGCAAGGATATTCAAGCAGCGGTACACTCGCAATCACCATCTAGCATCACCAAGAGATCATGAAGGATGAGGCCATGGCCATCGAGGAGCGTGACAATGGCTACGATCATGGAGTTCACGGTCTCATGCCTACTGAGACCCTCAGCATCGTCTCCACCGAGCTCGATGCCCCAGTGTTGTGCAGTGCAGATCGCAGCGTCGACGCTAGCAGTCTTGCTGCTCCAACGCCGACCATCTGCTCAATGGATTACCCGAGTCGGGACGCCACCATCGACATCTTCCTTGAGCTTGCTACCTCAGCTATGCGTGGTGAAGCTCTCGACACCAACACCTTAAGTGTCGCCACACCAACCCCGCTGTGGCAATTGGTTCCTTCCCTCGAGTTCGTCATGACGACGCCCAATGGTTGTTTGTTGAAAATATCCGTTGACCCTGCCTACATGCTGATTGCTATGTTCATGCTGGACCTGACAACGGATTTGAAGCCACAAGGACAGGTGATTCGGCCAGCACCATGGCCTTCGTTTATTGACAAGCATTCCAATACAGCTCGTGGTCGCATCGTCGAGCTGCCGCCGAGCGACGCCACTGCATCGAGCACGGATGTGGTTCCATGTTTGACCTTGCCACCGCTCCCCTCCAGACTTGCGGCCTCCCAGGCTTGCTCGCATGGGAGCAGACGTGCCGACTCCATTAGGCACCGTGAATTATCATCGTCCCGGGGGTCTGTATCAAGGGTTATCACTACCCTGGTGCCACCTCTGATCCCAAGTACACATTCAAGTTCTATCGCCTATTTTCACAACTTCCCTGCAATGTTTGTTTTTTGGTTACGAAACTGGCCTCAAGTGAAATTCTGCATTCCAACACTAGATGTTTTATTGACACCTTCCTACTTGGATGTTGTTGGTCCTTGTGCCCAGTTGCAGAAGATGAGGGCAGAGGATAATTACCATGCAAAAGTATCCCGAGGGAAGCTCTTTTTCTGGCCTCGACCACACTCACAGAGAACACCCTCTCAATCTCCTGGGCAAGCAGGAGACATCATTCACAATAATTCAAGAGTTTGTAACATCGACTGGTCCTCAGAAGCAACTCATGCTCTAGAAGAACCATAGGTGCTGCATTTAAGGCGTGATCCCTCCAACTCTCCTTGGCGTTTGCTTGATGTGTTTTGGAGATTTCAAGACTGCTGGTCAGATGCTCAATATGTGCAGTCAGGTGATGCGATTGTTGAAGCTCTATTTTCTGCTGAACGACACAACACGGAACTCCCTTTGCAAGTCTTGTTGTTGGTTCAGTTCTGAACTTATCGCTGAGTGAGGTTGTACCTAGCTCAGTGACGACAAAGTTCCCAGTGGGTGGACATCTATGGAGAGCACAATATGTACCTAAACTGTGTCAAAATGTGATGAAGTTAACTGCTGCCGGAAAGGAGTTGCACATACATGATTGTATAGAATTAATTATGGAGTTGCAGTCATAGTGCTCGTGGAAAATCAATGGGCGTTGTGAAGGCATGCCTTTATTTTGCTGGTTTCTTCAGAATGGATTCTCCGTGATACTTTCTGCAACTATGGATTGGTGGTCTGATATTCCATTTGTACAACAAGCTAATGCTACTGGTCATGCTACTTTGCATCTGGGGTCTGTCAAACAGTTGGGTACCAAGACGCTTAATTATGTTCCAGTTACTATGCAACCTGAAGCTCTCATGACACTATATGCTATTCAGTGGGATATTGAAATTTTAAGCATCACAGTCCAAGGGCAGCTGAAGATTCCCTTTGTTGTTCATGTGCATAATCTTGGTAAACTGGAAATGGCCGTGCACCCCTGTTGTAATCTCATGAGCTCTGTTACAGCACTAAATCATGCAACTGTGCATGCCTTGGATCCCAAGCCTGTTCTCCAAACAAAATGTGCAGCAGTAGTTTCTTGGTGGCTTACAACTCAAGAGATGTACTCTTTATGTCACATGGCCTGAGCTACAAAGGAACTTTGTGTATCTTCTGGTGGTGAAGCTAATCTTTGTCTCATTGGAGCGGCTCAAGCTACTGGTGGTGGAACTTCAGTTCTCCACTCAAGCTGGCTATCTTCCTGGTTATGAATTTTTTCCTACGTATCTTGAGTTGATTTTGGATCCAGGAGACCATAAGTTACTGCGGGTTCGTCTTAACATTAGTGATGCATTAGTTGGATATATAAATCTGCATGACCATAGAGGATCTTTGCCATATCCCTTGCCTTGGTGGTGTACAACACAACAACTCATGATGGAAGTTATGCAAGTTGGCAATTGGTGTTTCTATCTGGTTGTAAGGCTCCTCAGAATTATGAGAGAGTTTGCTCTCACCACAATATCATGTTTATTGGAGGCCAATATGTCAGGGAGGGCTACAACAACTGAACCCAAGCCTAGATGGATGCTCACAAACCGGCATATGTTTGAGATAAATTCCTACAAGAATGTCGCTCGAGCAGTTTCAGTTGAGAAAAATTGTACACCGGGGAGGTTCATGGGTCACCCAACTCGCTTGGGTTATTCAACATTTATATGCACAACATATCACGATCTTGGAACGCACATTCCATTAAGCATGCTGGTGTGGTCATGTTCTTATGTGTCTGTACATGCTTTGGAGCTATTCTTCAACATCAGTCCATTCTTTCTTGACATGGTCGACCTAAAGGACATAGTAGATAGTCAGAGTTTTCCATCAGATATGTCAATGATATCTGCGCAGCTGAAGTGCGACGATGCTATTATCTCTTGGTGTTGTTCGCATCACATGTTTCTGATTGACAGGCCAAACCCTTTTTCGCAGCACCGTGTTGGTCAGCTCGTCGGACGAGTACCCGAGCGCCAAGCTCTCTGGGATCCAGGTGGTGTACGCTTCGTCCACATTGGAGTTCTCAATGAGCTGCAAGTGCCATGGGATCCAGGGGTTCATTATGTTCTTATGGCGATGCCGGCTTGCGATCAAGCCGATTCTCAAGGGGGAAGGAATGTCATGACCTTGGCCACGGAGAAGCTAATGGTCCAAGCCATGGCATGGGCTGAGTTAGTACTGGGCTTGGGCTTGTTGGAATGGCTGGCTTATAAAAGAAGCAGCAACGAACAAGAACAACAGTGAATTGATTCGGTAAACATCTTCGGCTTCTCACCCTTCTCCTGTTCCTCATCCCCTGCAACCTACATGTATCTCTCCTCCTTGCTTTGCTGATTCTCATCTCAAATATCTTCTCTTGTATCCAGAGTTGGTATATATAATACCTAAATAGTTCATCCCCACTATGCTATTTCTCTTGACATGCAGCCTATCCACATCATCAAATAGGCTCACATGTAAAATGCTTCCCCACTAGCACTTCCTTTGCATGCAGCCTGCCATGTCATCATTTTTGTTTTTGTATTTAATCCGCATGACAATTGCTTCAGCTAGCCCACATTCTATCGCATGAACTCTTGATCTCCCCATGACTGTTCTGTTCAATTTCCTCAATGCCACGTCCATTATTTTCCACCATAGTTGCACAAGAAACTGAAGAAGGAATAACAACAGTCCACAGGCAAGAACTAAAGTCATTTTTACTATAAAGAGTTGCATCGGCTTTGCTTTCCTCTCATCTGTGCACTCCACTCCTTCCCAGATCGCATCCTTTTCCAACCCCAAATTCTGCTGCCACATGCTGGGCGGAGCTCTGGCCATATATAGCCACATTGCAGGAACTCACATTCATCGCCTCAAGCCTTGCGGCTACTGCAAGCTCAGTGACGAATCCGCTCCATGGATGTTGCGCCCATAGGCCACGCTCAAGGGCAACCATCAGATCTGCGCCTGGTGTTGCTTTCTATTATATTACCTCTAAACTGTTTTACTAACGAGGTTGCTCTTCCTTTTTCAGGTGTATGTATGTATGTGTCCAGTATAAAAGCTTTTGCAAGTCAAAATAAGAGAGCATAAAAGATTTTGGAGGTGATCTATGTGATCTGATACTACGAATGAAATATTATTCTGGGTTACTTCCGACCATGCTGCTAACGAGCCTCTCCTACGGGTCATCGACATGTCATTGTGCCAGAGTTGTTTCATTTTCCCCCAGTTGATACTTATACCGGTTAGCTTTCCATTATGTATCTTTTCCTAATTAAGCACCTACAAGGGTTCGCAATAGAATATTTGATTTTGTTTTTCTGCTAATATATAACTAACTATTTTTCATTTTTATTTCATGCAGGTGCAGTGACAAGATTCGTATGAAAAATATAGCCCTTCAATGAATTAGCAAACTTGCCACTTCCGAATAAGTTATTATATATATGTAGAAAAGATATCTTTTTTGTCATCACTCCTTTAGATTATACACAGTACTGTTTTGTTGTCTTTGATGGTCACCTCGCCTGCTACCTTTCTTTGTCCTATACAAAGGTGCATGCACTAAACAAGGTCCAGATCGAATGATTTGCTGGTAAACTGGGAAATTTCTACCAACAAACCCAGCGTTACATTGTCGCGCTTAAGTTTGCATTTAAATTGGTCATTTTTACGCTCAGAAATGGAGGTCGTTACCAAATCATGCGGTACATTTTAGGACCTGATATATGTGAGCATCCAACTATCATGTTACTAATCCAAGTATTATGTCTCCTTAATACACAAGCTAATGTCAAACATGTATAGCTAACATTTCCCGCCGCAACGCGCGGGTCTCATCTAGTTGATCTGATTGTTCATCCCATGGGTCATGACAAAGATATGGTATGCGGTGCGGCATCATGGGCTGGTGAATATGTCGCCAATTGGGTCATCGTGCCCGAGAGTGCAAAGCCCATTGGGTTGTAAGTCCGATTCTCGCACATGTATCTTGGGGTCGGAAAATATCACAACCGCGAACGGATTTTCACGGTTTGGCTCTTTGCATTCTACAGATATCTCTGCTTCTGTTGCCTCCACTTTCTCTGACGCTGCACTGGGTGAGCCAACACATCCCTCTCCACCTACGCCTGTGAGCATCTCTGCTTCCCTGGCAATGGCGAACTTCCCAGTTCGTCCTTAAGACTTCTTGCCAGGCAACATGATCATTGAGAGGGGCCCGTACAATGTGTCTGATAATGCCCTTGATGCCTGGGATGAGCATGTTCGTGAGATGGAGCTTGCAGCTGTAAGTGTGGTTAATGGAGATGTTGTCCGAGGAACGTTTGTGTTTCTTAGAGCTGGGAGATCTGCAAATTCCCGGGAGTATACCCCGCTAGAGGAATTCCTTTGTTGGTTGGGCTTTTGCATGAAGCAAAAAGCTACAGAGTTGTCGCCTCATTTTAAATTTGTGAGTGTTTGGGAAGCTGCTGCAACTTTTTCTGGTGTTAATACTGCTCAGGTGTGCCCCCTGGATATTTACAAAGTGATGGCTCTGAATGGTGTGATGTCTGGAGATCTAGCGCCTGTCTTCTTTCCTCGTACAGGTTTTATGGCCCCAATTGTCTTCCCTGAGAAAAAAATGAATAAGAGATCATATGAGTTTGCTTTTGCCAACTACTTGGTCAGTTCTGTTACGTATCGCCCACCTGCTAGTACACATTGCCCTCTTCTGCTGATGGATTCAAATTCTGCTGCTGCCTTCCAACAGGTGGGTCATTCTGATGCTGCTGTACAAGTTCAGAACATGGATAATACTGATGTTCAGATGGTGGAAACGGACTTGGTTGTCAGCTCTCTGCTGATCCCTGGTGGGTCGATGCACGAGGAGATGCCTCATGCTGCTAAGATGGCCAAAATTGAGAGTGAGTCAGAGACTGTTGGCAAGGACATGAACATGCAGATGAAGCAGCTCGTGCCTGCTGCTGTGGTTCGTCAGAAGGGTAAGCGTGCTAAGATGCCCACTCCTCTGGTTACTACTGAACTAAGACGTGGTCTAAGAAGTGATAAGGAGGGCTTTGAGGAGTTGCCTCTCCCCCCTGGATGGCACTTCCTGTCGCAAAAAATCTGCTATACCTCTTGCTTCTACACCAGCCATGCTCCAGATTGCTACAATGCAGAGGATGGGGTGGATCTTTGCGACATTGATCGTAAGGATCTCTCTGAAGAAATGCTTCTTCGCAAGTAGTTTTTTCTGTCTGTCAGTTAGTTTGTTGCGTCAGTTGGTCATTTCTGTCAGTCTGATAGTCTGGTCTGTCTTTGACTTTGCGTGTCATGTCATCTGTCGTCTGGAACATCTTAGGTTGGAATATACGTGGTCTGAATGCTGGAATTAAATGGAACTCGATTAAGAATAAGATTGACGAACGTGCTGCCTCTGTTGTTTGCCTTTCGGAGACGAAAAAGTCTGTTCAATTTCAGTTTTATCCGTAATATCGCTCCTCGGCGCCTTGATCACTTTGCCTGTGTTCCTTCGGTTGGGGCTTCTGGTGGACTTTTGGTCCTTTGGAACAGTCGCTTATTTACGGGCACGATTATTAAGGCATCGTAATTGAATTTCAATCTACTGCTTCATCTGAAAAGTGGACACTAGTAAATGTGTATGGCCCATGTGTTGAACCAAGGAGGTCTGAATTTGTGCAGTGGCTTGCTGATCTGATCATACCAGATGAGGAGCTTTGGCTCTTCGTGGGAGACTTCAATTTTTATAGGTATGCTGGGAATTAAGATGGAGCCAATCATAATGACAGGTACATTTTCAATGAACTAATTGCTCACTTGGGAATTATCGTGCTGCCGATTAAGGGCTGGGCTTACACTTGAAGCAATATGCAGCTTGACCCACTGCAAGAGCAGTTAAGACTGATATTTTATTTCCACTGCCTAGACCTTAAAATTCCCCAATACACAAGTTCATTCTCTTGCCAGGCCGGTTTCAGACTATTTTCCTAGAGTGATCTCCAAGATACCAAAAAAATATATCTTCCATTTTGAGAACTACTCCCTCCGTCCCATAATGTAAGACGTTTTTTAACACTACACTAGTGTCAAAAAATGTCTTACATTATGGGACAGAGGGAGTACTAGATTAAAAGGCCGGGGTTAATTAACTTGGTGGATACCATATGGAATATTCAGAGACAGGGTAACAGTGCAAAAGCTCTTGCTGCAAAAGCTCTTGCCCAGCATAAATGCATCAATACTCTGATTCGGAAGAAGGCTTGCCCTGAGACCCCTAACGACTTTCGTCCTATTTCCCTTCTCAACTCTTGTCTAAAATTATTGACTAAATTGCTTGCTTATAGGCTAAGCTAAATCCTGCAGCTTTGTTTATACTCGTCAATATGGGTTTATTAAATCTCGCACAATCCAAGATTGTCTGGCTTGGTCGTTTAAGTACTTGCACCATTGTAAAAACATCTGGCAAGGAGGCGGTAACATTAAAATTGGATTTCTAGAAGGCATTCGATTGGGTTGATCATAAACCTATTTTGCAAAATTTGGAGAAGGGTTTTGACAGTACTTGGTTGAAATGCATTGATATGATTTTCTCGACTGCTTCTTCGGTTGTTCTTTTAAATGGAGTGTCAGGCAAAACCTTTACCTGCAAACGTGAGGTCAGGCAGGGAGATCCGTTATCACCTTTGCCTTTTGCCATTGCGGCTGACCTTTTGCAGACATTGATCAACAATTTTTTTGCTGAAGGAGCTCTCTCACCTCCTGTGCTTTTTCCTGGGCATAACTTTCCAGTTATGCAATATGCCGGTGACACTTTGCTTATCGTTGAAGCTTCTTTTCACCAGTTGGCTGAGATCAAGGAGATTTTATCGGTCTTCCAACAGGCCACTGGGATGAAGGTTAATTTTCATAAAACATGCCTAGTGCCTATAAATGTTGACCCAAATCAGGCTAGGATGCTAGCTGAATTCTTTGATTGTATGGTTGGTTCCATGCCCTTTACCTATTTGGGACTACCTATGGGAACTACAAAGCCAACAGTCAATCGCCCCCTTGTCTGCACACTGGAAACAAGATTGAATGCTGCTTCAGATTTCTGAACTATGCTAGTAGGTTAACATACATAAACTCGGTTATATCTACAGTGCCTACTTTCTTTATGTGCATGATAAAGCTTCACAAAAATGCAATTGCTCATGTTGATAAGATAAGGAGATCCTGTCCTTGGAGGAAGGATGACATCACAGAACATCCTAACTCACTCGCTGCTTGGTACTTAGTTTGTAGACCAAAAAGCAAGGGAGGTCTGGGCGTGATTAGCTTGGAAATTCAAAATGAAGCCCTTCTCCTTAAACATATTTTGAAATTCTTCAAGAGAGCAAATATCCCTTGGGTGGACATGGCCTAGAAAACTTATTATGCTTGTGATGCACCCCAAGCTTGTGGTCGTGTGGGGTCGCTTTGGTGGAAAGATGTATCCTCATTGGTGGAAAATTTCAGAGCGATTACCACTTGTGTGATAGTGGATGGTAGTTTTGTTCTTGCATGGAAAGATAGGTGGATGGATCAACTACTAGCAGAGAAAATGCCATGGTATACTCTTGTGCTCCGAATCCGGATGTTTCTTTAAATGACATGATGCTTCAGGATACGATCGATGATCTGGCACATCTGTTTGCAATTCCGGTCTCACCCCAGGCTTTTCAGGAACTTAATACTCTTCATAGTGATCTCTCACATCTTCGAGAGAATGCTCAGGTTGGATCTGGTAACGATGCTTGGACTTATACTTGGACTCCTTCTGGTCAATTTTCCCCTGCTAATTATTATCACCTCATGTTCAACGCCATCCAATTCAACCCCCTTTTCACCATGAACTAGAAAAGCAAAAGCCTTCCCAAGAAGAAAGTTTTTATGTGCCTACTAACTGTTGATCGCTTAAACACCAGAGAAACACTACAACAGCGTCATTGGGACATTGATTCAGGTCTAAATTGTGCTCTTTGCAATTCCAACACTAGAGAGACGAGGGAGTATCTCTTTTTAATTGCAGATTTGCTAGAAGATGTTGGTGAAGCATAAACATTCAAAGGGGTGCTGGTCATGATCTAATGGCCCTCTTCCAGGCTGCTTCTGATGCCTTCCTTGGTCCTTGTTTCTTTGAGATTGTCTCCTCGGCACTATGGAATATACGGAAAAAGAAGAATGGGTGGATTTTTGAAAGAAAGCAGGCAAGTCTGAATGGGTAGCGCATGAATTTCTTCCTGGATATGGGGTTGATAACGCATAGTCAGGGAGGTAGATTTTGAGCCTTTAACTGCTTGGATCGCCTCTAACTCACAGATACTCCTGCCCTATACTTTATTTGGTTGTTTTTCTAATTTTTTAAATAGTTAGTCTTTCCTTCTGAGTTGTGTGGGGCCCTCTCAGCCCCCATGTAAATATGGAAGCATGTAAAGACTCTGCACACTCTTTGAGTTGATTAATAGAAAATTACCGTAGGGGCCTGACATGTCTCCGTCGTATCTATAATTTTTGATTGTTCCATGCCAATATTCTACAACTTTCATATACTTTTGGCAACTTTTTATACTATTTTTTGGGACTAACATATTGATCCAGTGCCCAGTGCCAGTTCCTGTTTGTTGCATGTTTTTTGTTTCGCAGAATATCCATACCAAATGGAGTCCAAATGGAATAAAAACGGACGAAGAATTTTTTTGGAATATATGTGAATTTTGGGAAGCGGAACAAACATGAGACGATGCCCGAGTGGGCAACGAGGCAGGGGGCGCGCCCAACAGGGGCAGGCGCGCCCTGGGCCCTCGTGGCCACATCATAAGGCGGTTGATGCCCTTCTTTCGCCGCAAGAAAGCTAATATCCGGATAAAAATCGTGTCAAAAAATCAGCCCAATCGGAGTTACGGATCTCCGGGAATATATGAAACGGTGAAGGGCCAGAATCTGGGAACACAGAAACAGAGAGAGACAGAGAGACATATCCAATCTCGGAGGGGCTCTCGCCCCTTCGCCGCCATGTCGGCCATGGGCCAGAGGGGAAACCCTTCTCCCACCTAGGGAGAAGGTCAAGGAAGAAGAATAAGGAGGGGGGCTCTCTTCCCCTCGCTTCCGGTGGCACGTACCGGAGTGCCACCGGGGCCATCATCGTGTGACGGCGATCTACACCAACACCTCCGTCATCTTCACCAACATCTCCATCACCTTCCCCATCTATCTACAGCGGTCCACTCTCCCGCAACCTGCTGTACCCTCTACTTGAACATGGTCCTTTATGCTTCATATTATTATCCAATGATGTGTTGCCATCCTATAATGTCTGAGTAGATTATCGTTGTTCTATCGGTGATTGGTGAATTGCTATGATTGATTTAAATTGCTTGTGGTTATGTTGCTGTCCTTTGGTGCCCATCATATGAGCGCGCGCGTGGATCACACCATAGGGTTAGTTGTATGTTGATAGGACTACGTATTGGAGGGCAAGAGTGATAGAAGCTTCAACCTAGCATAGAAATTGATGCATACGGGATTGAAGGGGGACCAATATATCTTAATGCTATGGTTGGGTTTTACCTTAATGAACGTTAGTAGTTGCGGATGCTTGCTCATAGTTCCAATCATAAGTGCATAGAATTCCAAGTAAGGGATGACATGCTAGCAGTGGCCTTCCCACATAAAACTTGCTATCGGTCTAGTAACGTAGTCAATTGCTTAGGGGCAATTTCGCAACTCCTACCACCACTTTTCCATACTCGCTATATTAACTTTATTTCCTCTTTATCTTAACAACCTCTAGTTTATATTTACCTGCTCTTTATATTCTTGCAAACCTATCCAAAAACACCTACAAAGTACTTCTAGTTTCATACTTGTTCTAGGTAAAGTAAACATCAGGCGTGCGTAGAGTTGTATCGGTGGTCGATATAACTTGAGGGAATATTTGTTCTACCTTTAGCTCCTCGTTGGGTTCGACACTCTTACTCATCGAAAGAGGCTACCACTGATCCCCTACACTTGTGGGTTATCAAGACCTTTTTCTGGCGCCGTTGCCGGGGAGCAATAGCGTGGGGTGAATATTCTCGTGTGTGCTTGTTTGCTTTATCACCAAGTAGATTTTATTTGCTGTTCTAAGTTGTTCTCAATCTTTAGTTATGGATATGGAACATGAAATACCAAAAAAGGTGTACTTGCTACTCATGGAGATGGGGAACCTCCTAAAACCCTCGATGCTCATTATGTGAAAGATATTATGTACTGCTTTGATAATCCTGAGAAAACCCCATTCAACTATGTAATGGGAGTAACGTTGGATCAACGTGAATACTTTAGGGATTATCGCTTGACACAAAAAGGGAAACTGTTATGGGATCAAATTCATTTGTTGCATTGGTATGCTCGACAACTATGCTTGAGATATGATTATACTTGTTGCTCTAGGATGAAGGCTCCACACCTTCCCTTTTCATGCAAATTTAATGATAATGAAACCTTAGCTTCTTATGCTAATGGTATATATGATTATTATGATGTGGAACAAATAGAAGAATTCGTTGATTTTAAGGGTGCTTATGAAATTGAATCTTTGTTTAAAAAGAATGATGCTTTTGATGATGATGTTTCTAGGCCTGAAAATCTTGCTATATTGACATATTGCTATTTGAATTATGAATATAACTTTGATATTGATGCGTTTATTGAGAAGGTCTCCGCTGTCCAAGAAGAGACTAATATTTTGCAAGAGTCTATGGAAAAAGAAATTAATGACATTGTGAGCTCATTGGATGAAAAAGATGACGAGGAGAGCAAAGAACAAAAGGAGGAAGAGCGGATTAGCTACCCGTGCCCACCTTCTAATGAGAGTAACTCTTCAACTCATACATTGTTTAATTTCCCTTCGTGCTTACCGAAGGATGATTGCTATGATGATTGCTATGATCCCTTTGATTCGGTTGAAATATCCCTTTTTGATGATGCTTGCTATGCTTGTGGCCAAGATGGCAATATGAATTATGCTTATTGATATACCTTAAGATCCGGGTGGATCCATTACTTGAGCACTATATGCCTAGCTTAATGGCTTTAAAGAAAGCGCTGTCAGGGAGACAACCCGGAAGTTTTAGAGAGTCATTTATTTCTATTGTGTGCTTTTATAAAGTTAAAAACCAAAAAAATAAAGAGGGGAACCTAAAACTTTTTCAAAAAGAAGAAGGACGAGCACCGTTGAAATGGGGGAGCTCCTTGAACTTTGTTCATGCCCATGGTAACTTTGCAAACCTTGATTACAGAAACTTTTCAATAAAAATAATTATCCCCTTGTACAATTCCATTGTATTATAAAAATAATGTGCCAAGAGTTTCCTTTAGGATGATTAAACTGCTTGTTGGTTTGTGCGGTGCAAAAACAGAAACTTTGGCTGTAGTGCGCGATTTTTTTTTTACTGGAACGTCGAAAGGATCTGAAACTTTTTGCAAAGTCTTTATATACAAATTGTTGATTTTTCCTAATTTTGCCATAATTTTTAGGGTTACAGAAGTATGGTTAATGTTCAGATTACTACAGACTGTCCTGTTTTCACAGATTGCTGTTATAGCTTCATTATTTGCATATGTTTGAATTCTTGTTGATGCCTCCTTAACTTGGGGCCATAGAATTATGATAGAATACAGTGGGTAATGTTTGTTTATAATTATACAATAATGTTAGAGCAGTACATGATGGGATTTTATTGATCATATGCACTAACCCCGCCACTAAAAGTTCGGTTAAGTTTTGTGTGGATGAAGTGTTCGAAGACCGAGGATGTCTCGATGTGAGAAGAAGGAGGAGAGACAAGAGCTCAAGCTTGGGGATGCCCAAGTCACCCCAAGTAAATATTCAAAGAAACTCAAGCGTCTAAGCTTGGGGATGCCTCGGAAGGCATCCCATCTTTCTTCAACAAGTATCGGTATGTTTTCGGATTCGTTTCGTTCACATGATATGCGTAAACTCTTGGAGCGTCGTGTGCTTTCTCTTTTTCTTTTAATAAATGCACCATACTGGTATGAGATAGTCCTTGGTTGATTTATATAATGCTCTTTGCACTTCACTTATACCTTTTGAGTATGGGTTTATAGAATGCTTCATGTGCTTCACTTATATCATTTGAAGTTTGGATTGCCTGTTTCTCTTCACATAGAAAACCGCCATTTGTAGAATGATCTTTTGCTTCACTTATATTTGTTAGACCGTGGGCATATCTTTTGTAGAAAGAATTTAAACTCTCTTGCTTCACTTATATCTATTTAGAGAGTTGACAGGAATTGGTCATTCACATGGTTAGTTATAAAATCCTACATAAACTTTTAGATCGCTGAATATGATATGTTTGATTCCTTGCAATAGTTTTGTGATATAGAGATGCTAATATGTGGGAGGTACTAGTGAATGATTGTGGTCTAGTAAAAATGTTGGTGTTAAGGTTTGCGATTCTCGAAGCATGCATGCATGGTCTCCTAACTATGTAACCAAATTGGCGCGCATTATATTTTGATTGTTTATCTTTGCGTGAAGGTCGGGCGCGCGCGATGGTTAAGTCCTACCAACCTCCCCCCTAGGAGCATGCGTCATAGTATTTTTGCTTTGAGGGCTAATAGATTTTTCGCAATAAGTATGTGAGTTCTTTATGACTAATGTTGAGTCCATGGATTATACGCACTCTCACCCTTCCACCATTGCTAGCCTCTCTTGTACCGCACAACCTTCGCCGGTATCATATGTTGGGGAACGTAGTATTTTAAAATTTTCCTACGATCACGCAAGATCTATCTACCAGATGCATAGCAACGAGAGGGAAGAGTGTGTCTACGTACCCTCGTAGACCGGAAGCGGAAGCGTCAAGTGACGCGGTTGATGTAGTCGAACTTCTTCGCGATCCAACCGATCAAGCACCGAATGTATGGCACCTCCGCGTTCAGCACACGTTCAGCTTGATGACGTCCCACGAGCTCTTGATCCAGTTGAGCTTCACGGGAGAGTTTCGTCAGCACGACGGCGTGGTGACGGATATGATGTATCTACCGGCGCAGGGCTTCGCCTAAGCACTGCGACGGTATGACCGAGGTGTGTTTCTGTGGAGGGGGGCACCGCACACTGCTAGAACAATTCAACTTGTGTGTCTTTGGGTGCCCCCCTGCCCCCGTATATAAAGGAGCAAGGGGGGAGGCCGGTCGGCCCTCTATGGTGCGGCTAGGGCTGCAATCCTACTAGGAATAGGATTGCAATCCTATTCCTAGTAGGAACCTACCAAAGAAGGAAGAAGGGGGACGGAAAGAGAGGGAGAGGGAGAGGGAAAGAGGGGCCGCGCCCCCCTCCCCTAGTCCTATTCGGACTCCTCCTAGGGAGGGGGCGCGCCACCTCCTGGCTGCTGCTCTCTCTCTCCCCTATGGCCCACCAGGGCCCATCATTCCCCCGGGGGGTTCTGGTAACCTCTCCGGCACTCCGGTAAATTCCGAAACTTTCCAAAACACTTCCGGTGTCCGAATATAGTCGTCCAATATATCAATCTTTATGTCTCGGACATTCCGAGACTCCTCGTCATGTCCGTGATCTCATCCGGGACTCCGAACTACCTTCGATACATCAAAACTCATAAACTCATAATACCGATCGTCATCAAACGTTAAGCGTGCGGACCCTACGGGTTCGAGAACTATGTAGACATGACCGAGACTCATCTCCGGTCAATAACCAATAGCGGAACCTGGATGCTCATATTGGCTCCTACATATTCTACGAAGATCTTTATCGGTCAAACCGCATAACAACATACGTTGTTCCTTTTGTCATTGGTATGTTACTTGCCCGAGATTCGATCGTCGGTATCTCTATACCTAGTTCAACCTCGTTACCGGCAAGTCTCTTTACTCGTTCCGTAATACATCATCTCGTGACTAACTCATTAGTCATTTGCTTGCAAGGCTTATTATGATGTGCATTACCGAGAGGGCCCAGAGATACCTCTTCGACACTCGGAGTGACAAATCCTAATCTTGATCTATGCCAACACCACGAATACTTTCGGAAACACCTGTAGAGCATCTTTATGATCACCCAGTTACATTGTGACGTTTGATAGCACACAAGGTGATCCTACGGTACTCGGGAGTTGCATAATCTCATAGTCATAGGAACATGTATAAGTCATGAAGAAAGCAATAGCAGTAAAACTAAACGATCATAGTGCTATGCTAACGGATGGGTCTTGTCCATCACATCATTCTCCTAATGATGTGATCCCGTTGATCAAATGACAACTCATGTCTATGGTTAGGAAACATAACCATCTTTGATCAATGAGCTAGTCTAGTAGAGGCATACTAGGGACACTCTGTTTTGTCTATGTATTCACACATGTACTAAGTTTCCGGTTAATACAATTCTAGCATGAATAATAAACATTTATCAAGATATAAGGAAATATAGATAACAACTTTATTATTGCCTCTAGGGCATATTTCCTTCAGTCTCCCACTTGCACTAGAGTCAATAATCTAGCTCACATCGCCATGTGATTTAATACCGATAGTTCACATCGTTATGTGAATAACACCCATAGTTCACATCGCCATGTAACCAACACCCAAAGGGTTTACTAGAGTCAATAATCTAGTTCACATCGCTATGTGATTAATACCCAAGAGTAATAAGGTGTGATCATGTTTTGCTTGTGAGATAAGTTTAGTCAACGGGTCTGTCACATTCAGTTCCGTATGTATTTCGCAAATTTCTATGTCTACAATGCTCTGCATAGAGCTACTCTAGCTAATTGCTCCCACTTTCAATACGCATCCAGATTGATACTTAGAGTCATCTGGATTTAGTGTCAAAGCTTGCATCGGTGTAACCCTTTACGACGAACTCTTTATCACCTCCATAATCGAGAAACATTTCCTTAGTCATCCAGTTACTAAGGATAATTTTGACCGCTGTACAGTGATCTACTCCTGGATCACTATTGTACCCCCTTGACAAACTCATGGCAAGGTACACAACATGTTTGGTACATAGCATGTCATACTTTATAGAACCTATGGCTGAGGCATAGGGAATGACTTTCATTCTCTCTATATTTTTCTGCTGTGGTCTGGCTTTGAGTCTTACTCAACTTCACACCTTACAAGTCAGGCAAGAACTTCTTCTTTGACTGATCCATTTTGAACTACTTCAAAATCTTATCAAGGTATGTACTCATCGAAAGTCTTATCAAGCGTCTTGATCTATCTCTATAGATCTTGATGCCCAATATGTAAGGAGCTTCACCAAGGTCTTTCTTTGAAAAACTCCTTTCAAACACTCCTTCATGCTTTCCAGAAAATTCTACATCATTTCCGATCGATAATATGTCATTCACATATACTTATCAGAAAGGTTGTAGTGCTCCCACTCACTTCTTGTAAATACAGGCTTCACCGCAAGTCTATATAAATCTATATGCTTTGATCAACTTATCAAAGCGTATATTCCAACTCCGAGATGCTTGCACCAGTCCATAGATGGATCACTGGAGCTTGCACATTTTGTTAGCCCCTTTAGGATTGACAAAAACCTTCTGGTTGCATCATATACAAGTCTTCTTTAATAAATCCATTAAAGAATGCAGTTTTGTTATCCATTTGCCAGATTTCATAAAATGCGGCAATTGCTAACATGATTCGGACAGACTTAAGCATCGCTACGGGTGAGAAAGTCTCATCGTAGTCAACTCCTTGAACTTGTTGAAAAACTTTCGCAACATGTCGAGCTTTGTAAACAGTAACATTACCGTCAGCGTCAGTCTTCCTCTTGAAGATCCATTTATTTTCGATGGCTTGCCGATCATCGGGCAAGTCAACCAAAGTCCACACTTAGTTCTCATACATGGATCCCATCTCAGATTTCATGGCCTCAAGCCATTTTGCGGAATCTGGGCTCATCATTGCTTCCTCATAGTTCGTAGGTTCATCATGGTCCAGTAACATGACTTCCAGAACTAGGTTGCCGTACCACTCTGATGCGGAACGAACTCTGGTTGATCTACGAAGTTCAGCAGAAACTTGATCTGAAGTTTCATGATCATCATCATTAGCTTCCTCACTAATTGGTGTAGGAATCACTCGAACTAGTTTCTGTGATGTTCCACTTTTCAATTCGGGAGAAGGTACAATTACCTCATCAAGTTCTACTTTCCTCCCACTCACTTCTTTCGAGAGAAACTCCTTCTCTAGAAAGGATCCGCTCTTAGAAACAAAGACCTTGCCTTCGGATCTGTGATAGAAGGTGTACCCAACAGTTTCTTTTGGGTATCCTATGAAGATTTACTTCTCCGATTTGGGTTCGAGCTTATCATGTTGAAACTTTTTCACATAAGCATCGCAGTCCCAAACTTAAAGAAATGACAGCTTAGGTTTCTCGTCAAACCATAGTTCATACGGTGTCATCTCCACGGATTTAGATGGTGCCCTATTTAACGTGAATGTAGCTGTCTCTAATGCATAACCCCAAAAGCGATAGTGGTAGATCGGTAAGAGACATCATCGATCGCACCATATCTAATAAAGTACGGTTATGACGTTCGAACACACCATTACACTGTGGTGTTCCAGGTGGCGTGAGTAGTGAAACTATTTCACATTGTTTTTACTGAAGGCCAAACTCGCTAACTCAAATATTTTACCTCTACGATCATATCGTAGAAACTCTTATTTTCTTGTTACGATGATTCTCCACTTCACTCTGAAATTCTTTGAACTTTTCAAATATTTCAGACTTATGTTTCATTAAGTAGATATACCCATATCTGCTCAAATCATCAGTGAAGGTCAAAAAATAACGATACCCGCCGTGAGCTTCAACACTCATTGGTCCACATACATCTGTATGTATGATCTCCAACAAATCTGTTGCTCGCTCCATTGTTCCGAAGAACGGAGTTTTAGTCATCTTTCCCATGAGGCATGGTTCGCAAGCACCAAGTGATTCATAATCAAGTGATTCCAAAAGTCCATCACTATGGAGTTTCTTCATGCGCTTTACACCATTATGACCTAAACGGCAGTGCCACAAATAAGTTGCACTATCATTATTAACCTTGCATCTTTTGGCTTCAATATTATGAATATGTGTATCACCACGATCGAGATCCAACAAACTATTTTCATTGGGTGTATGACCATCGAAGGTTTTATTCATGTAAACAGAATAACAATTATTCTATGACTTTAAATGAATAACCGTATTGCAACAAATATGATCAAATCATATTCATGCTCAACGCAAATGCCAAATAACATTTATTTAGGTTTTACACTAATCCCGAAAGTATTGGGAGTGTGCGATGATGATCATATCAATCTTGGAACCACTTCCAACACACATCGTCACTTCACCTTTAACTAGTCTCTGTTCATTCTGCAATTCTCGTTTCGAGTTACTAATTTTAGCAACTGAACCGGTATCAAATACCCAAGGGTTGCTATGAACACTAGTAAAGTACACATCAATAATCTGTATATCAAAATATACATTTGTTCACTTTGCCATCCTTCTTATCCGCCAAGTATCTAGGGCAGTTCCACTTCCAGTGACCATTTCCTTTGCAGTAGAAGCACTTACTTTCAGGCTTGAGTTTAGCTTTGGGTTTCTTCATGGGAGTGACAACTTGCTTGTCATTCTTCTTGAAGTTCCCCTTCTATCCCTTTGCCCTTTACTTGAAACAAGTGGTCTTATTAACCATCAAAACTTGATGCTCTTTCTTGATTTCTACCTTCGCCGATTTCAGGATCGCGAAGAGCTCGGGAATTACCTTCGTCACCCCTTGCATATTATAGTTCATCACGAAGTTCTACTAACTTGGTGATAGTGACTAGAGAACTTTGTCAATTACTATCTTATCTGGAAGATTAACTCCCACTTGATTCAAGTAATTGTAGTACCCAGACAATCTGAGCACATGCTCACTGGTTGAGCTATTCTCCTCCATCTTGTAGGCAAAGTACTGTCAGAAGTCTTATACCTCTCGACACGGGCATGAGTATGAAATACTAATTTCAACTCTTGGAACATCTTATATGCTCTGTGGCGTTCAAAACGTTTTTGAAGTCCCGGTTCTAAGCCGTAAAGCATGGTGCACTTAAACTATCAAGTAGTCATCATACCGAGCTTTTGTCAAAACGTTCATAACGTCTACATCTGCTCCTGCAATAGGTCTGTCACCTAGCGATGCATCAAGGACATAATTCTCTGTGCAACAATGAGGATAATCCTCAGATCACGGAACAATTCCGCATCATTGCTACTAACATCTTTCAACTTAGTTTTCTCTAGGAACATATAAAAAATAAACGGGGAGCAACATCGTGAGCTATTGATCTACAACATAGATATGCTAATACTACGAGGACTAAGTTTATGATAAATTAAAGTTCAATTTAATCATATTACTTAAGAACTCCCACTTAGATAGACATCCCTCTAGTCATCTAAATGATCACGTGATCCAAATCAACTAAACCATGTCCGATCATCACGTGAGATGGAGTAGTTTCAATGGTGAACATCTTATGTCGATCATATCTACTATATGATTCACGCTCGACCTTTCGGTCTCCAGTGTTCCGAGGCCATATCTGCATATGCTAGGCTCGTCAAGTTTAACCTGAGTATTCTGCGTGTGCAAAACTGGCTTACACCCGTTGCATTTGAACGTAGAGCTTATCACACCTGATCATCACGTGGTGTCTCGGCATGACGAACTTTCGCAACGGTGCATACTCAGGGAGAACACTTATACCTTGAAATTTAGTAAGGGATCATCTTATAATGCTACCGTCGTTCTAAGCAAAATAAGAAGCATAATAAGATAAACATCACATGCAATCAAAATATGTGACATGATATGGCCATCATCATCTTGTGCTTTTGATCTCCATCTCCAAAGCACCGTCATGATCACCTTCGTCACCGGCGCGACACCTTGATCTCCATCGTAGCATCGTTGTCGTCTCGCCAACTATTGCTTCTACGACTATCGCTACTACTTAGTGATAAAGTAAAGCAATTACATGGCGATTGCATTTCATACAATAAAGCGACAACCATATGGCTCCTGCCAGTTGCCGATAACATTACAAAACATGATCATCTCATACAAAACCGTATAACTCATCATGTCTTGACCATATCACATCACAACATGCCCTGCAAAAACAAGTTAGACGTCCTCTACTTTGTTGTTGCAAGTTTTACGTGGCTGCTACGGGCTTAGCAAGAACCGTTCTTACCTACGCATACAAAACCACAACGATGTTTCGTCAAGTATGTGTTGTTTTAACCTTCACAAGGACCGGGCGTAGCCACATTTGATTCAGCTAAAGTGAGAGAGACAGACACCCGCCAGTCACCTTTAAGAAACGAGTGCTCATAACGGTGAAACCAGTCTCGCGTAAGCGTACGCGTAATGTCGGTCCGGGCCGCTTCATCTCACAATACCGCCGAAGCAAAGTATGACATGCTGGTAAGCAGTATGAGTAGTATCGCCCACAACTCATTGTGTTCTACTCGTGCATATCATCTACGCATAGACCTGGCTCATGATGCCACTGTTGGGGAACGTAGTATTTTAAAATTTTCCTACGATCACGCAAGATCTATCTACCAGATGCATAGCAACGAGAGGGAAGAGTGTGTCTACGTACCCTCATAGACCGGAAGCGGAAGCATCAAGTGACGCGGTTGATGTAGTCGAACTTCTTCGCGATCCAACCGATCAAGCACCGAACGTACGACACCTCCGCGTTCAGCACACGTTCAGCTTGATGACGTCCCACGAGCTCTTGATCCAGTTGAGCTTCACGGGAGAGTTTCGTCAGCACGACGGCGTGGTGACGGATATGATGTATCTTCCGGCACAGGGCTTCGCCTAAGCACTGCGACGGTATGACCGAGGTGTGTTTCTGTGGAGGGGGGCACCGCACACGGCTAGAACAATTCAACTTGTGTGTCTTTGGGTGCCCCCCTGCCCCCGTATATAAAGGAGCAAGGGGGTAGGCCGGCCGGCCCTCGATGGTGCGGCTAGGGCTGCAATCCTACTAGGAATATGATTGCAATCCTATTCCTAGTAGGAACCTACCAAAGAAGGAAGAAGGGGGAAGGAAAGAGAGGGAGAGGGAGAGGGAAAGAGGGGCCGCGCCCCCTCCCCTAGTCCTATTCGGACTCCTCCTAGGGAGGGGGCGCGCCACCTCCTGGCTTCTGCCCTCTCTCTCCCCTATGCCCCACCAGGGCCCATCATTCCCCCGGGGGGTTCCGGTAACCCCTCCGGCTCTCCGGTAAATTCCGAAACTTTCCAGAACACTTCCGGTGTCCGAATATAGTCGTCCAATATATCAATCTTTATGTCTCGGACATTCCGAGACACCTCGTCATGTCCGCGATCTCATCCGGGACTCCTAACTACCTTCGGTACATCAAAACTCATAAACTCATAATACCGATCGTCATCAAACGTTAAGCGTGCGGACCCTACGGGTTTGAGAACTATGTAGACATGACCAAGACTCATCTCCGGTCAATAAACAATAGCGGAACCTGGATGCTCATATTGGCTCCTACATATTCTACGAAGATCTTTATCGGTCAAACCGCATAACAACATAGGTTGTTCCTTTTGTCATTGGTATGTTACTTGCCCGAGATTCGATCGTCGGTATCTCTATACCTAGTTCAATCTCGTTACCGGCAAGTCTCTTTACTCGTTCCATAATACATCATCTAACTCATTAGTCATTTGCTTGCAAGGCTTATTATGATGTGCATTACCGAGAGGGCCCAGAGATACCTCTCCGACACTCGGAGTGACAAATCCTAATCTTGATCTATGCCAACACCACGAATACTTTCGGAAACACCTGTAGAGCATCTTTATGATCACCCAGTTACATTGTGACGTTTGATAGCACACAAGGTGATCCTACGATACTCGGGAGTTGCATAATCTCATAGTCATAGGAACATGTATAAGTCATGAAGAAAGCAATAGCAGTAAAACTAAACGATCATAGTGCTATGCTAACGGATGGGTCTTGTCCATCACATCATTCTCCTAATGATGTGATCCCGTTGATCAAATGACAACTCATGTCTATGGTTAGGAAACATAACTATCTTTGATCAATGAGCTAGTCTAGTAGAGGCATACTAGGGACACTCTGTTTTGTCTATGTATTCACACATGTACTAAGTTTCCGGTTAATACAATTCTAGCATGAATAATAAACATTTATCATGATATAAGGAAATATAAATAACAACTTTATTATTGCCTCTAGGGCATATTTCCTTCATCATACACCCACCATATACCTTCCTCAAAACAGCCACCATACCTACCTATTATGGCATTTCCATAGCCATTCCGAGATATATTGCCATGTAACTCCACCGTTCCGTTTATTATGAGACGCACCATCATTGTCATATTGCCTTGCATGATCGTAAGATAGCTAGCATGATGTTTCCATGGCTTGTCCGTTTTTGATGTCATTGCTACGCTAGATCATTGCACATCCCGGTACACTGCCGAAGGCATTCATATAGAGTCATATTTTTGTTCTAGTATCGAGTTGTAATATCGAGTTGTAAGTAAATAGAAGTGTGATGATCATCATTATTAGAGCATTGTCCCTTGAAAAAAAAGAAAAAAAAGGGAAAGGCCAAAAAAAGAAAGGCCAAAAAAAAGAAGAAAGGGCAAATAAAAAAAGAAAGGCCCAAAAAAAGAAAAAAGAAAAAAAGAAGACAATGCTACTATCTTTTTTCCACACTTGTGCTTCAAAGTAGCACCATGATCTTCATGATAGTGAGTCTCCTATGGTGTCACTTCCATATACTAGTGGGAATTTTCATTATAGAACTTGGCTTGTACATTCCAACGATGGGCTTCCTCAAATGCCCTAGGTCTTCATGAGCAAACAAGTTGATGCACACCCACTAGTTTTCTTTTGAACTTTCATACACTTATAGCTCTAGTGCATCCGTTACATGGCAATCCCTACTCACTCACATTGATATCTATTGATGGGCATCTCCATAGACCATTGATACGCCTAGTCGATGTGAGACTTTCTCCCTACTTTTGTTTACTACCACCTTCTATTCCACCCATAGTGCTATATCCATGGCTCACGCTCATGTATTGCGTGAAGAGTTGAAAAAGTTCGAAAAAGTAAAGTATGAAAACAATTACTTGGCTGACACCGGGATGGGCATGAGGGGTACCTTGTGTTAAGAAAAGGGAGCATAAAAGACTATATGATTTTGTAGGGATAACGTCCTTTAGCATTGATATTTTGGAAGACTTGATTGTTTGTTGGGATGCGCGAGTATTAAATTCTTTTATGTCAAATGATAGATCATTGCTTTGAATCACTCGTGTCTTAATATTCATGCCATGATTAGATTACATGATCAAGATTATACTAGGTAGCATTCCACATCAAAAATTATCTTATTTATCATTTACCTACTCGATGACGAGCAGGAATTAAGCTTGGGATGCTGATACGTTTCCGTTGTATCTATAATTTTTGATTGTTCCATGCTAATATTCTACAACTTTCATATACTTTTGACAACTTTTTATACTATTTTTTGGGACTAACATATTGATCCAGTGCCAGTTTCTGTTTGTTGCATGTTTTTGTTTCGTAGAATATCCATATCAAATGGAGTCCAAACGGAATAAAAACGGACGGAGATTTTTTTGGAATATATGTGAATTTTGGGAAGCGAAACCAACTTGAGACGATGCCCGAGTGGGCCACGAGGCAGGGGGGCGCGCCCACCAGGGGCAGGCGTGCCCTGGGCCCTCGTGGCCACACCGTAAAGCGTTGATTCCCTTCTTTCGCCGCAAGAAAGCTAATATCCGGATAAAAATCGTGTCAAAAGATCAGCCCAATCGGAGTTACGGATCTCCGGGAATATATGAAACGGTGAAGGGCCAGAATCTGGGAACATAGAAACAGAGAGAGACAGAGAGACATATCCAATCTTGGAGGGGCTCTCGCCCCTCCGCCGCCATGGAGGCCATGGGCCAGAGGGGAAACCCTTCTCCCACCTAGGGAGAAGGTCAAGGAATAAGAATAAGGAAGGGGGCTCTCTTCCCCTCGCTTCCGTTGGCACCGGAGTGCCACCGGGGCCATCATCGTGTGACGACGATCTACACCAACACCTCCGTCATCTTCAGCAACATCTCCATCACCTTCCCCCATCTATCTACAGCAGTCCACTCTCCCGCAACCCGTTGTACCCTCTACTTGAACATGGTGCTTTATGCTTCATATTATTATCCAATGATGTTTTGCCATCCTATGATGTCTGAGTAGATTATCGTCGTCCTATCGGTCATTGGTGAATTGCTATGATTGATTTAAATTGCTTGTGGTTATGTTGCTGTCCTTTGGTGCCCATCATATGAGCGCGCGCGTGGATCACACCATAGGGTTAGTTGTATGTTGATAGGACTACGTATTGGAGGGCAAGATTGACAGAAGCTTCAACCTAGCGTATAAATTGATGCATACGGGATTGAAGGGGGGCCAATATATCTTAATGCTATGGTTGGGTTTTACCTTAATGAACGTTAGTAGTTGCAGATGCTTGCTAATAGTTCCAATCATAAGTGCATATATTGCCAAGTAAGGGATAAATGCTAGCAGTGGCCTCTCCCACATAAAACTTGCTATCGGTCTAGTAACATAGTCAATACCACCACTTTTCCACACTCGCTATATTAACTTCATTGCTTCTTTATCTTAACAGCCCCTAGTTTATATTTACGTGCTCTTTATATTTTTGCAAACCTATCCGAAAACACCTACAAAGTACTTCTAGTTTCATACTTGTTATAGGTAAAGTAAACGTCAAGCGTGCGTAGAGTTGTATCGGTGGTCGATATAACTTGAGGGAATATTTGTTCTACCTTTAGCTCCTCGTTGGGTTCGACACTCTTACTTATCGAAGGAGGCTACAACTGATCCCCTACACATGTGGGTTATCAGGGCCTCCCTTACTGTTTGACGGTAAAAAAACAATAATTTACATTGTGGAAATGTTTTCAACAAATCCAAATCAGATATTTAGTGCCATTCTCTGTATTGTCAGTTGTGCCATTGGAGACTTTGTCATCTCTTATATTTAAGCTTGCAGAGATTTTCAATCATGGAGTAGCATTTTCAAGCTTAGTCAGATGCGTTACACAAGGAGCACTTCAGCCTTGCGGATGCAGGACTAGAGATGCTGCTGTTTTTTCTGTCATAACTGTGCCATGTAAGTAAGATACACCTTTGTGCTTTTACTGGGAAATAATTAACTAGTGTCGCTGATGTATTGTATAGTTCTAAGTATCTATGGAGTGTTTTTGCCCCCCATCTCTTCAATACCAATAGTATTTTTTAATCTTTGACAACTATATTTGCATGCATCAACCATCAAGTTTCAGTTATTCTTGATTAACTGTCAATCTTTCTTGCATTTCCACAACACAGGTATAGTCACGATCTGTTGGAGCAGCCATGTGCAAGGAGCAAATTTACTTGCACAACTTCCAAGCTTAAATGCTCTAGGAGAACATGAAAGCCTGAACTCTCCTAGTACAAACTAGTAGGTAGATGGCGCGGCGGCATGCCGCACCCATGTAAGTGCCCGTTGCTGGCTTAGTTAATGTTTATCCAGTTGTTTTTGTCTTGTGAAAAAGGGTAAAAGTAGAGTAGCAGATAGCGTTGCTACAAATTCTAGCAGTGAGCAGACAATAATTTAACTGATCTTGATAGACAATGTATGTTTTGAGCGTGGTGTAAGACAACCCATATGTATGGCACGTAATATAGACTTTGATAATAATATAAAAAGGGAAACAGAACATAGATATAAAAGTGTGATACGTAATATATACATTTCTATGGCACATACAATATGTTGGGGAACGTAGTATTTTAAAATTTTCCTACAATCACGCAAGATCTATCTACCAGATGTATAGCAACGAGGGGGGAGAGTGTGTCTATGTACCCTCGTAGACCGGGAGCGGAAGCATCAAGTGACGCGGTTGATGTAGTCGAACTTCTTCGCGATCCAACCGATCAAGCACCGAACGTACGGCACCTCCGCGTTCAGCACACGTTCAGCTTGATGACGTCCCACGAGCTCTTGATCCAGTTGAGCTTCACGGGAGAGTTTCTTCAGCACGACGGTGTGGTGACGGATATGATGTATCTACCGGCGCAAGGCTTCGCCTAAGCACTGCAACGGTATGACCGAGGTGTGTTTCTGTGGAGGGGGGCACCGCACACGGCTAAAACAATTCAACTTGTGTGTCTTTGGGTGCCCCCTGCCCCCGTATATAAAGGAGCAAGGGGGAGGCTGGCCGGCCCCTTGTGGCGCGCCTAGGAGGTGCAATCCTACTAGGAATAGGATTGCAATCCTATTCCTAGTAGGAACTACCAAAAGGGAGAAGGGGGAAAGGAAGGAGAGGGAGAAGGAGAAGGAAAGGGGCGCCGGCCCCCCCTCCTTCCTTGTCCAATTCGGACCAAGGGGTGGGGGGCGCGCGGCCCAGCCCTGGCCCTCCTTCCCTCTTTCTCCTACGGCCCATTAAGGCCCATAGCTTCCCCAGGGGTTCCGGTAACCCCCCGGTACTCCGGTAAATTCCAAAAGTTTACGGAACACTTCCGTTGTCCGAATATAGTCGTCCAATATATCAATCTTTATGTCTCGGACATTCCGAGACTCCTCGTCATGTCCGTGATCTCATCCGGGACTCCGAACTACCTTCGGTACATCAAAACTCATAAACTCATAATACCGATCGTCATCAAACATTAAGCGTGCGGACCCTACGGGTTCGAGAACTATGTAGACATGACCGAGACTCATCTCCGATCAATAACCAATAGCGGAACCTGGATGCTCATATTGGCTCCTACATATTCCACAAAGATCTTTATCTGTCAAACCGCATAACAACATACGTTGTTCCTTTTGTCTTCGGTATGTTACTTGCCCGAGATTCGATCGTCGGTATCTCTATACCTAGTTTAATCTCGTTACCGGCAAGTCTCTTTACTCGTTCCGTAATACATCATCTCGTGACTAACTCATTAGTCTTTTGCTTGCAATGCTTATTATGATGTGCATTACCGAGAGGGCCCAGAGATACCTCTCCGACACTCGGAGTGACAAATCCTAGTCTTGATCTATGCCAACACCACAAACACTTTCGGAGACACCTGTAGAGCATCTTTATAATCACCCAATTACGTTGTGACATTTGATAGCACACAAGGTGTTCCTTCGGTATTCGGGAGTTGCATAATCTCTTAGTCATAGGAACATGTATAAGTCATGAAGAAAGCAATAGCAGTAAAACTAAACGATCATAGTGCTAAGCTAACGGATGGGTCTTGTCCATCACATCATTCTCCTAATGATGTTATCCCGTTGATCAAATGACAACTCATGTCTATGGTTAGGAAACTTAACCATCTTTGATCAATGAGCTAGTCTAGTAGAGGCATACTAGGGACACTCTGTTTTGTCTATGTATTCACACATGTACTAAGTTTCCGGTTAATACAATTCTAGCATGAATAATAAAAATTTATCATGATATAAGGAAATATAAATAACAACTTTATTATTGCCTCTAGGGCATATTTCCTTCACAATATATACTAATCAGGTTAGGACTGGTTCATACATAGAAACAAATGAGATAGCGTGTTGACAAACTATGAAACCAATGTCCATGGTTCATAAAAAAGAAATACAAACTGACCATGCGCAATTTGCTTGTGCGTCCTTTTAGGAGCCCCATGTTTCAATTTGCTACAGCAACACAACAGGCTAATGTGTTTACCGAAATGAACCAATACTTTCTTTTCTGTACCATGGTTCATTATTGATGCTGCTTTTGATAGTCATGCGTATATTTGTATTATGCCTAAAAGGAAGCTGGAAAATGTTGAATATATGATGACATAAATAACAATCCGAGTGAAATTATTTGTAGCTTACGGGTGAACATCAGCTGGCTTTTCAAGAATCAGAAGACGATATGGTGACAATTTCGTTAATTCATCCATTTGAGTATTTTGCTTTCTACATTAATGAATAATGTCTACCATCAATTACATATACCAACAATTTTGTGGACCATTGTGGGAGTATGTGACGATATGTCCAAATTAGAAGATACATTGAATAAGTAAAAATATAATATCATAAAATTTAGTAAAACTACAAGAATATTAGCAATTTTTTTTAAAAAAGGTGCAACAATTAAAAGGGCGGTTGATAACATAGCTTGAAACCAGCAGCCGAACGGTACCTGACTGGAAGGTAATGATAAAGTAAAATAATGGTACTTAGTGGCACATTAACTACAATTTTCACTTCATCTGAAACTGAAATCCAGACTTTTTCTTTTCTCACTAAGATACCCATGGCTATAAGAAAAATTCATATTAAGTTGAGAAAAAGTGTATGATTTATCTCATGTTTCCTAACATTTTTCTTGGACTCATGAGAGAACATGTATGTATGCCGGATTCTGGTGCAGTTCCATCTGCTAACGTTTGTGGCCACTACATTGAAGGTAGATTTGAAAATAGCTTGTCGTACATAGCATTAGCCCTTAACTGAAGAAATGTACGAAGTTCATAAACTTTTAAGCGCATACACCTAAAATTTCAATGAATTGAATTCAGTAGGTTGCATGAAACACTGAACCATCAGCCCTTCTGCTATATATATGTTCACCAATGCAATAAACAAAATTTAAAAAATAAGTGCACACAGAACTATGGTACATCTGATTCAAGGCAACTCACTTTGTAATCGAACATGTAATCTTCAAAGCATTGCAAAGCACATACACAATTCTATTGGACCTGCCAACGTCTCACTCCACCTGCATGTGTGTGATCATTAAGAAAGAAAATTAAACATGTGACCATTCCATAATAATGATAACACAATACAGGCTTGCTCAAATTCAGATTAAAGGTGTGATGTGCAAGTGTCTTACAAACTGGGGTATGCTTTGAGGTAACATCCTCAAGAAAAATATGGTGACAGTCCCTTCTTTTTACTGACTACTGTGAAGCAAAATCCCAACAGTCCTATGATGCCAATTCTTGCCTAACTAGAAGTTTGCTTTAAAGATACCAGTCCTATTTCGTAGAACATCAGGATCTTTGATTGGAGTGATACTTGTTGGAAATATGAGAAATTTATCATATGATTTATGAACATAAATATTAGATAAAATATGACTAATATAATGGAGATGGAGCAAGTCATGTAATCTAGCCAGTGATAGAAGATAGCCTTTGTACATGTGAAGTAAAACAGAACTCATGTAGAACAGAGAATAGAACAAGATAAACTAGAGCAAGAAACTGTTGCATGCTCTTAAACACAAAGATCATGGAGACGTACGAAACAGCGGCAGAAGCACCGGTCTTGGGGTTGGTGTCCTCGCCAGCCATGTCATCGAAGAGGTTGTCAACGTCGGGGAAGAAGTCGTCGGTGACCGGATCGTCCGTGATGAAGCAGCCAGTAGTCGCGCTAAGCGCTCCCCAAAAACCTTATCACCCTTCTCCTGTACAGGACTCAAAAGGTGCAGTTTCAGAGGCCTACTGTCCTGACCTGCGGTGCACGCCGCAAGCCGGGATGAGGAAGACATCAACAGCTCAGAGATGGAACTGATGGCGAGAGTAATAAGTAGTTCTGGTGCGTCTCTCTGAGAGGAGAGACCTCCCTTTTATAGGCGCAAGAGAAGGAGGCGAGAGGCTGCGCCGGGAGTTGAAGGAAACGACGGATACGAAAGGAATAGGCAGCAGTTGAAGGGTGCAGCGTTCGTATTCAGTATCCACTATAGTAAAAACTTTCCAGCTCCCGAGTGACCTTTCGTATAGCCGTAGTGCGTGGCAAAAATTTAGACATCGGCTCAGCTCATTCCCGCAACCCGCGGCGCGTTGTGACAAGGCGTGGCGTGGCGAGGCAGGCGGCGGAGGAGGAGCACGCGTGGATGTCCCTCTTGTTCTCATGCTCATACAAGTGGGGAAAGAACCTCCCTTATAAGGAGGTCCAACTCCCTCTAAACTAGCAATGTGGGACTAATCTTTAGTAGTGCCCCTTGCCCTGCACGAATGGGCTAAGTGGGCCTCTAGGATTTATTAGGAATTTCTAAAACTGGTATTGGGCTGGCCCAAAATAGACAAAATTCCAGCAATCCCCCACCAGATCCTAGAGGCACACAAAATTTGCCTTTGGTTCTAAACACTATTTTATATATCGGTACTGTAGTGGAGACTGTTAAGTTGAACTTCCACCTAGAGCTCTATGCTACACTAGTAAGCAACTTGAACAGTGGACTGAGCCTTGAACTGCAAGTTTTCTGCGAATCTAGCTTCACACAAAGCCTTGACCTATACTTGGCTACCGCGGGTCTTCCCCGCGGGTGGAGCTTATGCGTCATACTCCGAGACCTTTCATAAGTTTACTAGAGAGAACCCTACTCTCATAGATTGCAACGTTTGACAATCAGACTCACATATGTGTGTTCTTCAAAAGATGTTCTGCAGGACAACATCTCTGCTTACATGAGCCGCTTAGAACACATTAAGATATAAATCAACCTGCCATGCAGATTTAGGAGAGTATTGCATCTTCATGGAGTGGTATTGTTAATAGTAAGGATACTCTCCTCTCAGTTGACCGACAACTTGTCTTCCACGTCTAATTCACGGGATCTCCGATCACATAGACTAGGTTACCACTGTGAACAACTCATATTGTGGGTCTCATACCCATCTCCCTCGATGCATTATCTATCACATTTCGTGATAGACCCTTAGTAAAAGGATCTACCAAAATTTTAGACGTTTGGATATAATCCAATGCAATTACTCCGCAGTTTTTCATTTTCCTGATAGACTTTAACCTTCTCTGACAGGGCCGGTCCTGGGGGGGGGGGGGCGAACGGGGCGGCTGCCCCGGGCCCCCGAAAGCCAGGGGCCCCCTCCCATGTATACGTACGTTATAGGTATACACATACAGGTTTCTTCGATGGAAAGAATCAATCACCGCTTCGCTCAGCGCCTCAGCCTCACGTCCCAGCCTATAGGAAAGGAAAGTAAAACTAATTTGCTGTTGGGCCTGGCCCATGTTTGCACGTACGTGCTGAGGAGAGATCGGAGAGGAAACAACTAGGAAAGGAATCGTTGGGTTTAGAATTAGGATCGATCGTTCCCAGGTGAGGACTCCCTGCCCTTTTCCTCTTCCGCCGTTCCTCACGAACGAACGACTCGAGTAGCCCAGTACACGACGACTGCAGGCTGCAGCAGCAGGATCTCTTCGAGTTTGACGGTTCGACCTCGGTTGCGACTGCAGCAGCCAGCAGGTATGTGTATGTCTGGGCGCGTCCTCTTCCTGTCCTCCCTCGCATATGATCTTCGTCCTATTTCTGTTCTTTCTAATCCTGATTCCCAATTTCTCGACCGATCGAACAGATTAACAGGGAATCGTTGTTAGGGCGCTCGAATCATTGCGCCCACGTTGCCAGATTAGACTACAGAGAGAAGGTGCTATACCATGCCCTAGCAGATTCTTATTATATTAGATGATCTTCTGTACTAAATTTAATATATTAATTAGCTAATTTTAAAGTGAATTGTTCCTTTCAATTTCAGCAGGGTCATGTCGACTACGGGTAGAAAGTATCCATCCGGAAGTCAGAAAAGAAAGAAGAAGAGGAAGGCTGATGAGGAGAAACAAGTATTGAGCGGATCTCTTTTTGAATATTATAAGAGCGATACGAGCACGCCAAGAAATCCAGACGAGTTGGCGATAGTTCTTGTGGGTGACCGAACTAATGACAATCCAGAAGATGACGGCGATATGCCTACAGAAGGCAATGCTGACATCAACATGGATGATACCAATGTGAGTGATCATGAGCCCATATTTAATTCATCTGCGACAGAATCTACTAGTGTTGATGAGGAACCAATTAGTGTGGATATTTATGATCCAAGCAATTGGGGTAATCTTGATAACAAAGCGAGGGACATATTAGTGGAAAGGGGGCCTAAAAGGGAAGAAGAAAACACTAAATATCCTTTGGATGAAAATTCAAGACATTTTTCGTATAGCCACTACTCAAGAAAGATGAGCAATGGAGAGGTGCGTGATAGAAAATGGTTAGTGTTTTCAAAACACGCAAAGAAAGTGTTTTGTTTTTGCTGTAAGCTTTTCAATTCTGATAAATGCAAGAGTGCAATGGGGAATGATGGGTTTTGTGATTGGAGGCATATTAATGAGAGACTGAAAGAGCACGAAGCTAGTGTCGACCATATTACCAACATGAACTCTTGGAATGAATTGAGAGTTAGACTGAGCAAGCATGAAACAATTGACAAAGATTTACAGCAACAAATCACAAAGGAGAAGGAACGCATAAGGCAAGTTTTGTTAAGAATAGTTGCCATTGTGAAATTTCTTGGTAAGCGCAATTTGGCTTTTAGAGGATCAAGTGAGCAACTTTATGATGATTCTAATGGAAATTTTTTAGCTTGTGTGGAGATGGTTGCAGAGTTTGATTTGGTAATGCAAGACCATCTTAGGCGTATTCAAGATAAAGAGATCCATCACCATTATCTTAGCCATAAAATTCAAAACGAGTTGATTTCTCTTATGGCTGGTGACATTACAAATTCTATTCTCAAGAGTGTCAAAGTGGCCAAATATTTCTCTGTTATCCTAGATTGTACCCCGGATGTGAGTCATCAAGAACAAATGAGTTTGTTGGTTCGATGTGTTCATATATCTGATGGAAAAATACAAATTGTGGAGTACTTCCTTGCTTTTTTGGTAGTGGAGGACACATCTGGTTTGGGAATTTTCAAGGTATTGGTTGATTCTATGAAGTCCTTCGATCTTAATATTGATGATATTATGGGCCAAGGATATGACAATGGATCCAACATGAAAGGAAAATACAAGGGGGTGCAAAGTCGGTTGCTTGAGGTAAATCCAAGAGCTTTGTATATGCCATGTGCTTGCCACAGTCTTAATCTTACCCTTTGTGATATGGCTAAATCTTGTGCTAGAGCTGTTTCTTTTTTTGGAATTGTGCAACGTATATATGTATTATTCAGCGGTTCTACGAAAAGATGGAAAGTTTTTGTTAGCCATGTGACAGATTTGACTGTGAAATCGTTGAGCAATACTCGTTGGGAGAGTCGTATCAAAAGTGTTAAAGCAATTAGATTTCAAGCTGCTAACATAAGATCTGCTTTACTTGAGTTAAGTGAAGATAGTGGTACCGAACCCAAGGATAGGAGTGATGCAAAAAATTTGTTTGATGTGCTTGGCAGCTATGAGTTCATACTTGGCATGGTCATTTGGCATGACATTCTATTTGCTGTAGATTCAGTAAGCAGGAAGCTGCAATCACCATCCATGTGCATTGAGACTGCCTTAAAGCAAATAGATGGCATGAGGACTTATTTTGACACTTATAGAGAGGAAGGGTTTGATTCTAGTGTGACCATTGCCAAAGAAATCGCAGCTGAAATGGGTGTAGAGCCATCATTTCCAGTAAAGCGTCGTGTTTCTAGGAAGAAACAATTTGGTGAAGATGACAATGATGAAGCGATATTGGAAGCTGAGAAGGATTTTAAAGTCAATTATTTTTTGATTATGGTTGATAAGGCGGCCACTTCACTGAAAATTAGATTTGACGAACTTGAGTCATTCAAAAATATATTTGGATTTTTAATGAGTTCAACGGCCTTGAAGTCATTGGACCGTTCTGAACTTAAAGACAGTTGTACAAAATTTGCAAGTGCTTTCTCTTCGGATGGTTCATCTGATGTTGATTTAAATGATCTGATTTCTGAGTTAATTGTTATACAGTCAACTTTGCCCGATAGAACAATGTCTGCTATGGAGATTTTTGAGTTTGCGAGGGAAGCAGATTGTTATCCAAATATTGCTATTGCATACCGGATTTTCTTTACTATGCCTGTTACTGTGGCATCAGCTGAAAGAAGTTTTTCGAAGTTGAAATTGTTGAAGAACTACTTGAGATCTACAATGTCGCAAGAGAGGTTAAATGGCTTGGCAACTTTATGCATCGAGAAAAATTTGCTTGATGAAATTGATATTGACACTATTGTTAGTGATTTTGCATCTCAGAATGTTAGAAGAAAATTTTGAAGGTAATATGTAATACATTATTTGATATGCACAATCATTTTGGACGCACTTAATTATTTTCTTTGATACAAATTATATGTACATATGATTGTTTATTAATTAGGCATTTATACTAAGGGCCCCGGATTGTAGTTTCGCCCCGGGCCCCCAAAATCTTAGGACCGGCCCTGTTCTCTGAACGTGTCTTGATGACTTAATGTTATCTTTTGAGCTGCTCACTTTCGTGATCACAATTTGATTTTCACAGTTCATAAGGATACCCGGTATAGGTTTCTCAACAACCGGCAAGTCATTCAAGAGCCGACGAAGCCAATCAGCTTCGACCGTAGATGTATCTAGGGCCAGTTATTTTGCTAGCTTTTTTGGGCTTCCAGAATAAGCTGCCCCCTACCCAGCTTATTCTAGAAGCCCAACCAAAATTTTCTTTTTAGAAGTCTACTAGTCAAGTCTTAAATACTAGGCTTCTAAAAAGATAAATTTGATTGGGCTTCTAGAATAAGCTGGGTAGGGGGCATCTTATTGTAGCTTATTCTAAAAGCCACCAAAAGAACTGGCCTCTAGTGCTGTGAGCTCTGCTTCTATTGTTGACCTCGTTAAGATGGTCTGCTTGCAAGACTTCCAAGAAACAGCGCCACCTCCATGAGTGAATACATATCCGCTCACGGCCTTTATCTCATCAGCGTCTGAGATCCAGTTTGAGACACTATACCCTTCAAGCACCTTTGGGTGCCCGGTGTAGTGAATTCCATAATTTGGAGTGCCTTTTCAAATAACGCAAAACTCTCTCTAGAGCTTTCCAATGCGCATCTCCTGGTTTTGAGACAAACCGACTCAGTTTTCTAACATCAAAAGAGATGTCAGGTCTTGTAGCACTGGCTAAGTACATGAGCGAGACAATAATCTAAGAATATTTCATTTGATCTCTAGCAATTCTTTGATTCTTTCAAAGTAGCACGCTAGCATCATATGGTGTTGGAGTGGGCTTGCAGTCACTATAGCCAAAGTGACTCAAGATCTTTTCCACATAGTGAGATTGAAGTAATGTAATCCCACCATCATCGTCTCTCAACAACTTGATGTTCAAAATGACATCAGCCACTCCTAAATCCTTCATCTCAAAACAACGAGATAGGAAATCCTTGACCTCCTTAATAACATTCAAATTTGTTCCGAAAATTAGTATGTCATCAACATACAAGCAAATGATAACTCCCTCGCCCCCACCATGGCAATAGTACACACATTTGTCAGCTTCGTTCACAACAAAGCCTGCATTTGTTAAAGTTCTTTCAAACTTCTCATGCCACTGTTTGGGTGCTTGCTTGAGTCCATACAAAGACTTCAGCAACTTGCACACTTTTCCTTCCTGACCATCTATTACAAACCCATCTGGTTGTTCCATATAAATTTCATCATCCAACTCTCCATTTAGGAAAGTAGTCTTAACATCCATTTCATGAACGAGAAGACCATGTGAGGCAGCTAGTGAAAGTAGAACTCGAATAGTGGTCAATCGCGCCACAGGTGAGTAAGTATCAAAGAAGTCTTCACCTTTCTTTTGGGTATAACCCTTAGCCACAAGTTGTGCCTTGTACTTTTCGATAGTACCATCAGGCCTAAGCTTCTTCTTGAATACCCATTTGCACCCTATAGGTTTGCACCCATAGGGACGATGAGTAATCTCCCAAGTTTCATTCGCCAAGATGGAATCCATCTCACTACGAACAACTTTCTTCCAGTAGTCAGCATCTTCAGATGCATAGGCCTCTGAAATAGAACTGGGAGTGTCGTCTATTAGATAGACAAGAAAATCATCACCAAAGGACTTTACAGTCCTTTGTCTCTTGCTCTTAGTAGGAGCTTCATTGTTCTCCTCCACGAGTTTTTCAAAGTGTTCCATCAAAATGGTAGGTTCAGTAATTGTAACTGATTCTTGATTCGATGAACTAGGCATCTCCTGAGTAGATGAGGTAGCCATATTCCAAGAAAATCACATCATTCGACTCCATGATTGTACCGACATGCATGTCAGATACCTCAGCTTTTACAACCAAGATCTATATCCAATGCTATGAAAAGCATATACCAGGAAAACATAATCCATAGTTTTTGATCCAAGTTTGCGCTTCTTTGAGATTGGCACATTGACTTTTGCCAAACAACCCCAGGTTTGTAGATAAGAGAGTTTTAACCTTTTCTTCTCCCATTCCTCGAATGGAGTTATCTCTTTGTTCTTTGTGGGAACTAGATTTAGGACATGACATGCAGTCAGTATCGCCTCCCCCCACCATGCCTTGGATGGACTCGAGGTGTCTAACATGGTGTTACCCAAATCATTTAGAGTACAATTCTATCTTTCGGCCACCCCATTTGACTGAGGTGAATAGGGAGGCGTCCTCTCATGGATTATACCATGTTCCGCACAAAAAGCATCAAATTCATTGGAAAAATACTCTCCACCACGGTTGGACCTAAGCCTCTTGATTTTACGATCAAGTTGGTTTTCCACTTCAGCTTTATAGATCTTGAAAAAGTTCAAAGCCTCATCCTTAGATTTCAGAAGATACACATGACAGTATCTAGTGGAGTCATCAATTAACGTCATGAAATATTTCTTTCCACCTTTTGTCAAAACACCATTCATTTCATATAGATCAAAATGTATGAGCTCTAGTTGTGCAAGATTTCTCGTTTCCGCGATCGTGTGAGACTTACGAGGTTGCTTAGCTTGCACACAAACTTGACACTTAGATCCCTTTACGATGGTGAAACTAGGGATTAAGTTTAATTTGGCTAGTCGTGACATGCAACCAAAGTTAACATGACACAGACATGAATGCCACACATTTGACTCACTATTGTTGCAAACATGATTAACAACTTTATTGCAAACATTTGACAAGGATAAACGAAACAGGCCTCCCGACTCATAGCCTTTGCCAACAAACATTCCATACTTGGATATTACAAATTTATTCAACTCAAAGACAAGCTTGTAGCCATCTCTAGATAACAGAGATCCGCTAACAAGATTCTTATTGACGGAGGGGACATAATGCACGTTCTTCAGCCGCATGATCTTCCCCGAAGTAAACTTCAGATCGACCGTGCCAACACCATGAACAGAAGCACTTGAAACATTGCCCATCAGCATGGTGGAAGTCCCTCTGATCTGATAAGATGAAAACATGGAAATATCACCGCATACATGCACATTAGCACCCGTGTCAATCAACCAATCAGGAGAATGACATACTGAAAGAATAGTGGAAAATATACCATACCCATCATCCTTCATGTCAGTGTCTCCAATGACAACATTAGCAGTCTTGCCGCCTTTCCCAAGATGACGCTTGTCATAGCGATTAGGGCAACTAGGAGCCCAATGATCAGGATCTCCACACACATGACGAACACCTTTCTTCTTATCATTCTTCTTCTTGAAGTTCGTGTGTTGTACATCCTTGTTCTTTCCATCAAACTTTGCTTCACCATAAAACTTGCCCTTGTTCTTGAACTTGTGGGACTGGAAGTTTTTCTTCTTTACCAGATTGGCACTAGATCCTCCCTCAATACCTCGAGCATGTGTGTCCTTTGCTCTTGCCTTTTCTTCCACATCAAGAGTACCAATGAGATCCGGAACAGAAAACTCCTGCCTCTTATGCTTCAGTAAGGTAGCAAAGTTCCTCCACGAAGGAGGAAGCTTAGTGATGATACCCCCGGCAACAAACTTGTCTGGTAGCATGCAATTGAAGTGCTCAAGTTCTCTAGCAAATGATTGTATCTCATGAGCCTGCTCAACCACGGTGCGCTCTTCAGTCATCCTGTAATCATAGAATTGCTCCATGATGTACAACTCAGTGCCGACATACGAGACCCCAAACTTGGCCTCGAGTGCGTCCCACATATATTTTCCATTATCAATTGACGCATAAGCATCAACTATGTTCTCATCAAGAACACTCAAGAGAGCAGCCCTAAACAGGGTATCCATTTTCTGAAAAGCTTGTTCCTATTGAGCATCATAATCTCCTTCAGGTTTGCCGAGAGTGGCGTCATAGCAACTCATGGTTTGAAACCATAAGACCACTATCACGCGCCACCTCTTATAGTGGATACCCTCAAACATAGGAGGTCTCATGGAAGCAGCAAAACCACTTGGAGTAAAATGCCTATAATAAGGTTTCTGGATTGTTGGAAATATGAAACGAGGGATACGAAAAGAATAGGCAGCAGCCAAAGGCTGCAGCGTTCGTATTCAGTATCCACTACATCAAAAACTTTCCAGCTCCCGAGTAACCTTTCGTATACCCGTAATGCGTGGCAAAAATTTAGACATCGGCTCAGCTCATTCCCGCAACCCGCGGTGCGGCGCGGCGCGTTCTAATGAGGCATGGCGAGGTGGGCGGCGGAGGAGGAGCACGTGGATGTCCCTCTTGTTCTCATGCTCGTACAAGTCGGGAAAGAACCTCCCTTATAAGGAGGTCCAACTCCCTCTAAACTAGCAATGTGGGACTAAACTTTAGTAGTGCCCCTTGCCTTGCACGAATGGGCTAAGTGGGCCTATAGGATTTATTAGGAATTTCTGAAACTGCTATTGGGCTGGCCCAAAATAAAGAAAATTCCAGCAATACTGTTTATTAGATAGATACATAGGTCGGTTTTGAACTTTTGATGCTGGTCCGAAGGAGAGATAATGAATTTCAGTTTAGCTCTCATCTTCACCCCTTATTTTCAAAAGGATGCAACAAAAAATATTCATACACGTAGCAAAAAAATAAAAGTATAACATAAAATATGTTAGTTTTTAGCTTCCAGGAGGGGTGCTCACATGTGTTGCCCCATAATCGAGATTGGCCTGTATCTCAAAAGTGATGCACGTGTAAAGAAGAATTCATTTAGTACTCACTCTATAAACTAATATAAGACCATTTAGGTCACTAAAGTATTAATCTAAACAGTCTTATATTAGTATACAGAGGGAGTACCTCTCAGACAACCATGACAAAGTAACTATTTACAAACACAAAGTGGACACTGTGTGAGAATCTTCATAGGACATCCGTTGGCCACATAAACGTTCATCACTACACTGCAAAATACAAATTTATAAAAATAAAGTCAGGGAAAAAATAATCCTTTTACTAAAAAGAAAAGCCAAAGCAAAATAAATATTTGTACAAAATAAAAGAAATCACCTTTGCCACTTGGTCTTGCAAAGCATCACAACAAAAGGGGTCTAAACAAAGACCATGTTACAGTCTGCAAGATGCAAATAATCTAGTAAATATAATGTCTACTCTGCATGAACATCGGGGGCACCGTAGCTTTACGTAGGCTGATTTAGAAGAAGAAAAAACAGTGAAGAGATTTGGCCTCATGTCACATTTTTTTTGAAAAGGGGGTTGATCCCCGGCCTCTGCATCAGAACAATGCATACGGCCATATTATTAAAAGTCAAAAAGGTCCAACAAAGGTCTAACAAACTCCAAATACAAAGAAATCAGGACCGCCACAACCGGCAGGCAAACAACAGATAAGTAACTAAACACCTATCCTATTACATGACCACCATCCAAACCGGTTGTAGATATCCCGAGCTACCGTCTCCCAATGGATAGATGCAGTAACCAAAGGCTCCCTAGCCGCCGTCGGAGTGAGTAGTGACCACATACGGATAAGTGTAGTGGCCCTGAAGATAACCTGCAAGAAGTGAATATTTGTTGTTCTGTTAAAAACCAAATCATTTATGCAGTTCCAAATAGCCCATAGTAAAGCGCATACTCCTACTCGGATATGTCTCACTGTTACTACATCAATCCCATACAGCCACGTCCCAAATAACGTGTGTATGGATAGCGGGGGGTTTATATTAAAGGCTATCTGCACCAACCTTCATAAAATCTTGGCCAGAGGGCAATCTAGAAAGAGGTGTCTGATAGATTCATCACTATCACAAAAACTACATCTTTTAGACCCCGTCCAGTTCCTTTTTGCCAAATTATCTTTAATTAAGATGACCTGTTTATGTACAAACCACATAAACACTTTAATTTTTAGAGGTACTTTTACTTTCCACACATGTTTCGAGCTAGGAATCACACTAGTGTTAATAATATCCAAATACATGGTTTTCACCGAAAACACCCCATTCTTAGGTAGTTTCCAGCGCAGCTGATCTGGTTGTTGAGAGAGTTGGACATCCATCAGTCGTCTCACAAGATGTAGCCAAGCTTCCCAACGGTTTCCCACTAGCGTCCTCCTGAATTGGATATTTAGAGGAGTTGATTGTAATACCGTTGCAATGTAAGCGTCTCTTTGCTGGACAATATTATAAAGAAACGGATACTGAATTGCCAGGGGTGTCTTCCCTAGCCATATATCCTCCCAGAATCTTGTGTAGGTACCATTTCCAAGTATAAATTTCGACCTATTGAAAAAAGTTGATTTCACTCGCATGAGTCCCTTCCAAAAGGGCGAATCAGTTGTTCTAACCGTCACCTGGGACAGTGTTTTGGTCTGAAGGTACTTATTACGAAGAATCTGAGCCCAGGTGGCATTCGTTTCACAAGATATCTTGTATAACCATTTGCTGAGCAAACATCGGTTCTTCACCTTTAAGTTTTCAATGCCTAGACCCCCTTGGTCTTTCAGTCTGCAAATGATATCCCGGTTAGCGAGTCTATAATTTCTTTTGGATTCGTCACTCTGCCAAAAGAAGCGTGATCGATAAAAGTCTAGCCTTTTCCGTACTCCAACTGGAATTTCAAAAAAAGACAATAGAAACATAGGCATACTGGTAAGGACCGAATTAATGAGAATCAATCGTCCTCCGTATGACATAAGCTTGCCCTTCCAGTAGCTTAGTTTTTTCTCAAATCGATCCTCAATGCTCTTCCAGTCTTTGTTTGTGAGCTTACGATGATGAATTGGTATACCTAAATACGTGAAGGGTGGAGACCCCAAATCACATCCAAACAATTCTTTGTAAGCTTGTTGTTCTTCTTTAGCTCTTCCAAGGAAGAACAATTCACTTTTGTGAAAGTTAATCTTCAACCCCGACAATTGTTCGAACAAGCATAACACTAGTTTCATGTTCCTAGCTTTTGCCAAATCATGCTCCATAAGATAATTGTATCATCAGCGTACCGCAGGATGGATACTCCCCATTCAACTAAATGTGGGACCAGGCCCCCTACCTACCCAGCATCCTTGGCCCTACCTATGAGAATTGTCAACATGTCTATGACAATATTGAATACGATTGGCGACATCGGATCTCCTTGTCGCAAACCTTTATGTGTTTGGAAGTAATGACCTATATCGTCATTCACCCTTATTGCAACGCTCCCTTTTTGCGTTAATGAGTCAACCTGGTCTCTCCAGGCCTGATCGAATCCTTTCATATCCAGAGCTTGCTGAAGGAAAGGCCATTTTACCTTGTCGTACGCTTTCTCAAAATCCACTTTGAAAACCACCCCGTCTAGTTTTTTCGTGTCGATTTCATGCAGCGTTTCATGCAGGACCACAACCCCTTCTAGGATGTTTCTGTCTGGCATGAACACAGTTTGAGAAGGTTGCACCACTGAATGTGCAATCTGTGTAAGCCTGTTAGTCCCGACTTTAGTGAATATTTTAAAGCTAACATTAAGAAGACAGATCGGCATGAATTGCTCAATTCTAACAGCCTCTGTTTTCTTAGGAAGCAGCGTGATTGTACCAAAATTCAAGTGGAACACCTGCAATTGTCCCAAGAAAAAGTCCTGGAACATCGGAAGCAAGTCCCCCTTAATAATATGCCAGCACTTTTTGTAAAACTCCGCCGGAAAACCATCCAGACCAGGAGCTTTGTTATTTTTCATTTGGGAAATGGCATCAAACACCTCTTTCTCCGAAAAAGGGGCTGTCAAGATCTCGTTCTCCTCATCTGTAAGCTGAGGCACATCCTCTACCCTCGATTCATCCAAAGAAACAAAATTATCCTCAGGAGGCCCGAACAGCTGTTTATAGTAATTGGTAATATAGATCTTTAGGCTCTCCCGACCCACAATCGTACCTTCATCCTGCTCAAGCTGAAAGATTTTCTTCTTCCGATGTTTGCCATTCGCAATCATGTGAAAGAATTGTGTGTTATCATCCCCTTGGACGATTTTACGCACTTTAGCACGCAATGCCCACTTCAATTCCTCCTCACGTAGCAATTCTTTCAGTCTAAACTCTGCTACCATTTTAGTTTCCACCTCGCTAGCGTCTAAGATGGAACACTCCGCTTTAACATCAAGGGATTGGATAAGTAAAAGGAGCCTTTCCTTCTTAGACTTATACATCCCACTGATATGCTTAGCCCACCCCCTCAAGAACTGTCTCAAGTGTCTAACTTTATTTTGCCATCGATCAATGTTTGTTCTCCCTCCTACGTCTTTCGCCCATTCTCTTGCAATCAGATCCATAAACCCTTCTTGTTCAAACCACACAGATTCAAAAGAGAAAGGGCGTTTGTTCCTCACATGCGTTGCCTCCCCCGAATAACCTAATAATGGGGTATGATCCGAGATCCCACGAGAGAGCGCTTGAACCGTCACGAGGGGAAACTTCTGTTCCCATTCGACACTCACAAGAACCCGACCCAACTTCTCAAAAGTCGGGACTAGTAGCGTATTAGCCCATGTGAACTTCCTACCAGAGAGCTCAATCTCGCGAAGGTCTAGGCTTTCGATAATTGTATTGAACATAAACGACCATCTGCCGTCAAAGTTATCATTATTTTTTTACTCCCGCCGACGAATAATATTAAAGTCACCCCAACCAGGATGGGGAGCTGATCATTCCCACAAATGCGGACTAAACCTGCCAGGAAATTTGGCTTAAGTTCCGGTTGCGCGACCCCATATACCACCACTAGAGCCCAATCGAAACCATCGACCTTTGACCGAACCCTAAACTTTACCGCAAAGTCACCCATGACCACATTCCTCACTTCCAAAGATTCGCATTTAACCCCAAGTAAAATCCCACCGGATCTTCCTCTTGGGGGTAAACAATGCCAATCAAAATCCACCCCACCTGACAGGGTGCTAAGAAACTGTGGGGTAAAATTGTCCCTTCCAGTCTCGGAAAGGGCAATGAAATCCAATTTATAATCAATAGACGCCTCTGCAAGGAACCTTCTTTTAGCCAAGTCTTTAAGACCTCTGCTATTCCAAAAGATTCCTTTCATAGTTCATCATGAATTTTTTTAGTAGTTCGAATTCTAGCACTTTTGTGCACAACCGATGTCGGATAAATCTTACGATTCCATTTGCGCTTCGGTTTCTTTTGGTCTTCTAACCGGTCCTCACAACCAAATTCGCAAGCCGCGTCCTCCTGGGACGTACCACTCGTGGAAACCCTCGGAGAAGACAAGCCCACCTCCTCCTCGGTCTCCAGGATAGCGGGCGCAAGGTCCGCACAAAAACTATCAAGCACATTGACTCCCATAGTAACTACCTCAGAATCATTCATAGGTTGGATTGCCGCTAGGTTTCTAATCATCTCTAATGCATGCTCTGCCTCAAGATCCAAAATATCGTTAACGGATTTAGATACCTCTCTGTCATTCTTACCCAGAGATACTCCCAATTGTGTGGCATTATTAATAATATCTTCATTAGAGAAATGCAAAATTGAATTGGCAGTATTAACTGACATACCAGTAGTGGTCTGAAGATCATGAAGCTTGGCCGCCCGCATGGCGCATCGAAGCTGCATATCATCGATATCCGGCTGGTCCTGTAGGCGACAGCTCATCCGTCGACCAACAGAAACGGGGTCCGGAATCCCACCAAAAGCGATGACGTCATCACGAGATATCCCGTTAGGGGTAAGGCCTCTTGCCGTACCCCCAACCGGACTCAGAGGCGCTGCCCCTGACGGACGGCTTGCCTGCGTCCTCAAGCCCGCCACCGCACCTCCACTCAACACCGCCACCGGACTGGGTGTGCCCGGCGAACCCAGGCCGAGAGCGCCGTCCGGAGCCTGGGCTAGGGCCGCCCCTTCTAGGGCCTAGGCTAGGGCCGCCCCCTCCAGGGGCGACCTGGGACAAATAGGGGCGCAGGCCACCTGCCAGCACCCCCTCCCAATCTAGCCAACAGAGACGTTGGGGCGGAGGCCTCCTGCCCACGCGCGCTCAGACAGTCCCTACCCGGACTGAGAATCATGTCCGCCACACTGGATAGCTCAGAAGACCGCTCGAGGGCACCATCAGAAGGCAACACCGGCGGTAGCTCAGGTTCTGCCGGGTCGTCCATCTCCACACGAGTGCTCCGGAGGTGACTCGGCGCCGAATGCATATCAAAAGACCCAAACCGAAGAGTTTTCATCGGAGTCGTGGAGTTAGTCGTTCCCGAAGCCGACCTATCCATCTTATCCGACCGCGGTTGCGGCCCCTTAGCCATCTCCCGCGGCGAACACTCTGGCTTCTTACTCTGATCGCCAGAAGCCCCGTCTCCCTCAGTCGTGTCCATATCCTGGATGTCCTCCCCCTCGCCCTCCCGAGGGATCGGCGTGTCCTCGATCTCAAGCTCCAGAACATAAGTGACACCATCATGTGTCCACTTGACTACATCCGGGATAAACTCCATGCTGACAACACACCCATGTGTCCGTGTGAAGCAATCTCGCCACACTGTGTGTCCGTGTGAAATGCATATCCACCTGATCTGTCTTCCCAATGAGAGAGCCCAAACTCCAAGCAACCAGAAAGTTGTTGATGTATCTACGTGGTGCACCGTAGAAACATACCCATGCCTTCTCCAAGGGTGTGCCCACGGGATCCTTCTCCTTCCACTCATCAAACGTAAGAACAATACCCGTACTAGGAATCCTGCACATGCCCCATTTGAGCATATATAATTGATCCTCCTTAGTGGGAAAATCTACCTTGTAAGTCTGATCCCCCAACTTAACAAGGTCCCACTGATGATTACCTGGAACGAGATCCTGCAATTGGCGAACAATATGTGCCTCGGTCAAACTCCCATTAGCAACCTTGACGACTGCAGGGAAAGAACTCTCGTGAACCTGTGCCGAAGGTGCCACATCTAGTGACTCAAAAAACATAAGCTCATGGCAGCACATGCCATATATAGTGCAAACCGGTTTTGGGCCAACAAGCAGTGGACAATTGCGAGACTTATTCTGAGATCTGCAGCAATAATCACAGAGTTCCGTGGTGCACTCTGCCACAAAATGACCTGGCTCTCCACATCTATAGCATGGCAGTTTCTTCTTCTTAATGGACCACTTAGATAGCTTCTCAACATTACGCTTATCCAGAACCTTATCAGAACCACCATCATCAGCCTTAGCCTCCGGAATAGTAACCACCGCCAAGGCCCTAACAGTGTCAACAATAGCCTAGGGGAGCGCGAGAGGAGGTACCTGCCGCGTCTCGGATGGCACGACCATAGTAGTCCCAGCGCTGTCCACCAACGCCATAGGAGGCCGCTGCTGAGGTGGTCGGCGGCCCCCTCCTCTCCCGCCACGAAACACACGGTGAGCTCCTCGTTGAGGCCGGTTAGTTAGCCGGCCACCCCTTCGACGAAGTTTCCAGGAGGCCCTTGGAAAAGCCGCGTCCCGGTCCATTGCCATAGTTCCAACCTGAGCCATGATTACTGCTAGAAGAAGAACCACGGTGCTGCCCATCGCCGTATGCATTGTAATCATCATCACCTTATTGACCATAACGATTGAACCGAGCTCCTCCATTGTGATGATCTCTCACAACACCTCCACCATGACCTTCATGCATGAAACCTCCACCTCGCCCGCCGCCATGGGCACCACCACCACTACAAGAAATATGTCAACTTGTGACCACCACTATTGGTCACTGAATGGTCACAAATTTCCATTTGTGACCTTTTTGAGACCAAAAACATAAGGTCAAAAGCTGGCCGTCATAAACTGACTATAGCGACCTTCTCTGTGAGAAGGTCATAGACGTTTATGACCAAAATATGCCTACTGTCGTGTTTTGGTCACTAGCAGCCTCCCCAGGCCACGTAGGCATCCGACGTGGCAAGCTGATGTGGCACAAGAATCAGCCCAGTCCAATTCGGTGTTTATATGGGCCGAGCCCATTAATTCAGCCCATTTATATTTTTTTTTGTGAATTTTTTGTCAGCTTCATGGACCTAGCCCAACATTTTTATGTCCATTTCATTTATCCTTTTGTTCTGGCTTCTTAGAAATGCACGATGTGATTTGTTTGGGCCATAGCCTTCTTAGAGCCCAAATATTGTTTGGTCCAGTAGAATATTTGGCCTTTCTAATTCATAGATTCCAATTTATAGACATTTAAAAATCAAACAATCAATAATTCTCTTATTAAATGATCAAATCCAGAACTCATATGATCAACATTCACAAAAACATACAAGATCGCACATCCACAGTAACACAACTTGAACAAGTCTAATTACAATTTATATTCAACAATTGTACGTGCAATCCAAAACATGGTGGCAAATATCAACCAAAACTATGGTTCACATCCTTGCTTGGCTCTTTGCTGTCAAAGTATATAGTCCTTGGACCTTGGGAGCTACCACCAACAACACGGTTGTCCTGGTTGTACTTATGTGGTCAAAGTCCTCACCTGGAAGGATTATACAGCTCAGTTATATATTCACAACTCACAACTCATGACATGACATGACACTAAGAGAGAACATCATAGAGACTCAACCAGATTCTAATATAAAGGCTATTCAGACCATAGCTAATTTATTCCAGTATTTTTGGACATATGTGTTGCTCCTGTTTTCTGGAAACATGGAGTACAAGTATTTCTGGAAAGATTCATGGATTTAAGGATATACACCATGGCTGCATAATATTGATAAGGATATACACCATGGCTGCATAATATTGACCGCACACTATGAATCTAGTCAGAAAAAAGGCAAAGACTAAGTCACATGAAACACATGCTGCGTGCGTGCATGCGTGTGGAAACTTCAGTACAGCCCACAATGAACATCAACATCAGAATAGTTCAGAAGGTGGCAAGTGTTGGCCGTACCTGCGATGAGCATGAGTATTTTGACGTCCATGGTGTGCCGCCGGAGCTTCTGTAAAATAGGAATAACCACAACTTTAAATCTCAATTGTAGTATAGGCCATATGCAGAAGCAATTCACAGTTGAAACAACATCAATTAAACACAACAGACACCAGCTACAAATCCCAGGCAATATCTACTAGCACAGTTAACCAGAACGATTACAAACAGAGTAGAAAATCCTGAATGCATAAATGCATGAATGGTTCTTTAGATCAATTTTAAAGCTAGCAGCAAGCATGTTTAGACAAGTTAACAACAATAGTAATACTACTTCAGATTTGGACTAGTAGAAGGCCAGGCAGAATTCGTGAGAACTTCATTGAATTCATTCAATAGAGGATAGCACAAACAAAAACACACTATCAAAATGAGTCTTTGTTCTTAACAGTACAGAGCAATCAGGACTGGAATTGTAGATGTTCTGTTGGTTATACTATATATTAAACTGAGCCAATTATTGTAGGTGAAAGTAATGCTCCTAGTATATCATCATCATTAACATCAAACAATTCTGAATGTAATCAGAGGAAGCACAACCCAATCATGTGCAATCAACTCATAATAGAAGGGTACAGATGATTATTAGTGTTACTATTAACTTGATGGTGGCATCTTATATACAAAAACATGTATTAAAAAAACAATCAATAGGGCCGCTGGAAGGGGAGCCCCGGTTCTAGCAAAAGTTCTTAATGCTTTAGAGAAATACAGATGCATACATATATGATTTAGTCAATAGAACCGCAGAAATCCATAAAATCACTTCACATCCTAATTCAGTGTTTTGTGTTGAAATATTGGCCATCAGGTAATTTTGTGCAACTCTCAAAACAAGGCAGTAATGATATAATTACTCAAGCCGCTGATATGGTTAGATTATTTGCAAGTGACTTCAAACAGAACATATGGCATGCCTTAGTCATGCCCTAAGGCTAAACAGAACATATTTAAGAACCTCCATGTATACAACCAAGTCTCTTAACATGCTTCTACTACAGAAATCATGACAACAGCAGGGTCAAGTTGAGTTAGCTGCAGACCTAGTTGAGTTGTCCCCTTCGCTTGGAGAGGACGACAATCTGGTCGTTGCCCACGTCCCCCGCTAGTGGCCGACTCTGCTTCTCCAAGGTCTGTAGGGTCAGGTAGAAATCATACTGCCATAGTGTGCCCCTGGTTAACCCGAATCAGCATCTCGCCATCCTACTCCAACAGACTGAACCTCTGCTAGCTATCTCGCCTGATCGCCTACACACGAGAAGGAAAAAACATTTACTCAAAGCAACTTACAATTCACAACAAATTCGAGATTGACCCAATTAATTTTATAGCATATAGAGATTTCATAATCAAAGTTCATGGTGCTAGGCTGCTAGCTATCAAGATGAAAACAACATGTAGCTGATACAAGCATACCAGGCAAGGTTTAGTATAAAGGAAATAGGATTTCATATATCAACTGGCAGGGGTTGCATTGATATCTAAATGAGTTAACAGGGTGCATACACATCAGCAGGGTATGTAGCATCTCTCTCTCCCCCTCAATCCCTCTCATCACTAGCAGCATATGAAGCAGCCAATCTGTACGACGCGCCTCTCACTCCCTCTTGACACACACATACATAGGCAAGAAGACAAACGATACATTCACATTCACATTCACTGGAAAATAATCAGCATCATTATTGGCAGTTTGTGGCATCTTCAAGATTTTTATATATATAAACAAAATTTTCAACGGTACAACACAGATCGCATCAAGCAGCACGGCGAGAGGGGGGCAGGGGAAGTACCGGCGGCCTGGGGCGGGCGGGGGCAGAGCTCGAGGTCGAGGAGTGTGGGCGGGCGGGGGCAGAGCTCGAGGTCGAGGAGCACGGCCGCCGTCATCTGCGCCAGCTTGCCCCTTCCTTGGTAGAGGTCGAGGAGCACGACCGCCGTCATTTGCGCCAGCTCACCACGACCATGAAGCCCGCCGGCGGATTTGGTGGATGCGCCCGCCACCGCACCAAGAACTGGTGGAAGCGACCAAGCCGCGTCCGCCGTGCATGTGGACGTCCGCGTGGGAGCACCGCCGTCGGTGATCTGGGGAAGGGGTCGTCGCAGCCAGGGAGGAGTTCGGGAAGTCAAAGGCAGTGTCCATGGGTGGGCTGGGGATCTGGAGCTCGAGAGGAGCATGGGGAAGGGGGTGGGAAGTGGAATCGAGGTCGGAGACGCCGGATCCGTGCATATGGGGTACCTGCAGAGTGGCTGGCGAGGAGGGCGCAGCGTCGCGAGAGAGAAGACGGCGGGGAGGAAGGGGATGGGATCGAGACGGCGGGGAGGAATGGGATGGGATCGAGAGGAAGGGAGGGGGTTGGGGTGGCGATGCGGTGAGGAAGGGAGGGGGTTGGGGTGGCGATGCGGTGAGGAAAGGAGGGAAAGAAAGGAGGCGGGGGGGCGGGTGGATGGAAAATCACCACGAGGACGAGCTAGGGTTTCGGGGTTGGAGCAGAAGGGTTGAGGACTGCCGTTGGATCCCGAGCATCCGACGGTGTTTGATACACGATCCGCGTGAGATGTCTACGGACCAATCAGAATGCAGTACGATGTTATGACCATCTAAATTGGTCGTAGTTGACTAAAAATAATATGTTAAAATCATGTCAGCTATTTTATGACCTGAAATTTTCAAAAAGGAAATGAAAAAACTTGTCATTGTGTCAACAAAATGTGAACAAGTTTTCAGAAAAAATAACAAACATGAAATAAAATTAATATCTTTAAAAATGTGTCGTGAGAAATGATCTTTTAGACAGAAAAATCATTTTCCATTTTTCTAGTGCCCAAAATGAGTTTTTTTGTGTGAAGGATCTACCATATATTTATTATAAAATAGGACAAAATCATTTTTATAAAATACTAGGCCGTCTTTAATGCACAATTGATCAAATGGTTGGGTGTCAAAACCTTTGATCCATCACTGGTGAAAAAGACAAATTTTCGCCGATCCAGCTGGAAACGGGTCAAATTTGAACTGCAGGTGCCTTGTAGTTTGCTCTTTATTTTTTTCAAAAATCATTTCTAGATACATAAGTACCTATTTAATCAGAGAAACACCAAAAAATTTCTAGGATTCAACCACTAGCTAGGAACGATCATGCCCACCGTTTTGACCGCATTTTGAAATGGGCATAAAAAATTCAAAAAAAATCTAAAAATTGGAAAACCTTCGCATTGTGTCATTACATGTGACTAAGTTATCAGAAGAAATAATAAACTTGTAATACAACAATTCTTTTAAAAAAGTGTTCTCATAAATGAGCTATCATGTGCGAAGATTCATGGCTTTCAAGCCAAATGATCAATCTTATGGCCACATTCATGGCATAGTTTGTTCAAATGATCTCATATTGTGCACAAGGGTGCATCTTGGAAAATGGCAAACAATGTTGACTAAGGGAGTTTTTCACTTTCTTTGGACGAAAATTCATTTTCCATTTTTCGAGTGCCCAAAAGGAGGTTTTTTTGTGAAAGACCTCCCAAATAATTGTTGCCAAATTGTACCAAATCAATTTTCTAAAATACTAGGACATATTTAATGCACAATTGACCAAATGGTTGGGTGTAAAAAGTTTTGATCCACCTCTCATGAAAAAGACAAATTTCCGCCGATTCAGTTGGAAGTGGGTCAAATTTGAACTGTAGATGCCTTGTAGTTTGCTCTTTATTTTTTCCAAAAATCATTTCTAGTTACATAAGTACCTATTTAATCAGAGAAACACCAAAAAAAATACCAAGATTCAACCACTAGCTAGGAACGGTCAATCCCGCCGTTTTGACTGCATTCTGAAACGGGCATAAAAAATTCAAATTTTTTTTTCAAAATAATTGGAAAACCTTCACATTGTGTCATTATATATGACCAAGTTACCAGGAAAAATAATAAACTTGTAATATGACAATTCTTTTAAAAAAGTGTTCTCAGAAATGAGCTATCATGCGTGAAGATTCATGGCTTTCAAGCCAAATGATCAATCCTATGGCCACATTCATGGCATAGTTCGTTCGAATGATCTCATATTATGCACAAGGGTGCATCTTGGAATGGCAAACAATGTTGCCAAAGGGACTTTTCACTTTCTTTGGACGAAAAGTTCATTTTCCATTTTTCGAGTGCTCAAAAGGAGGTTTTTTTGTGAAGGACCTCCCAAATAATTGTTGCAAAATTGGACCAAATCATTTTATAAAATACTAGGCCATATTTAATGCACAATTGACCAAATGGTTGGGTGTAAAAAGTTTTGATCCACCTCTCGTGAAAAAGACAAATTTCCGACGATTCAGCTGGAAGTGGGTCAAATTTGAACTGTAGTTGCCTTGTAGTTTGCTCTTTATTTTTTTTCCAAAAATCATTTCTAGGTACATAAGTATCTATTTAATCAGAGAAACACCAAAAAAATACCAAGATTCAACCACAGATAGGAACGGTCATTCCCGCCGTTTTGACCGCATTTTGAAACGGGCATAAAAAATTCAAAAAAAATCAAAAAAATGGAAAACCTTCGCATTGTGTCATTATATATGACCAAGTTACCAGAAAAAATAATAAACTTGTAATACGTCAATTCTTTTAAAAAAGTGTTCTCAGAAATGAGCTATCATGCGTGAAGATTCATGGCTTTCAAACCGGATGATCAATCCTATGGCCACATTCATGGCATAGTTTGTTCAAATGATCTCATATTGTGCACAAGGGTGCATCTTGGAATGGCAAACAATGTTGCCTAAGGGAGTTTTCACTTTATTTGTACGAAAAAATAATTTTCCATTTTTCGAGTGCCCAAAAGAAGGTTTTTTTGTGAAGGACCTTCCAAATAATTGTTGCAAAATTGGACCAAATCAATTTTCTAAAACACTAGGACATATTTAATGCACAATTGACAAAATGGTTGGGTGTAAAAAGTTTTGATCCACCTCTCGTGAAAAAGACAAATTTCCGCCGATTCAGTTGGAAGCGGGTCAAATTTGAAATGCGGCTGCCTCATAGTTTGCTATTTATTTTTTTTCCAAAATTCATTTCTAGTTACATAAGTACCTATTTAATCATAAATACATGGTTTGGTGGTGATACGTCGAGGTTTGGGCGGTGGTCGAGCGCCCCAACTCTAGAGCGCGTAAACTCGCATGCCCGCCGCGTGGTCACCGCGTGACTGTGGCGTTGCCATGTGTTCTGAGCGGCCTAGGCATGTCTAGTGGGTTGGCCACTCCCCAGGTAGGTGCTAGGAAGAAAATTACAACATAAGATTCTCACGAGGAGACCGATCGATACTCAAACATGAATTAGCAGCCAAGTGTTTGATTAGCGGTACGGGAAATGCACATGGCTAATGGGCGTGAGTTTTGGTTGAGGATGATCAGTTACTAAGAAGACCGTCTTGATAAATTTTTAGCTCAAAAGGAGGAGTCTAGGTGGTACTTGCTTTGCAAAGTACCACACTGGACATACATACGAATGTTGAAGATGGGCTCAAAATAATGAATGGATTGAGCTGGCATTTGGAGGAGGATAGTTATTTGGGAATAGGAAAGCACTGTAGAAAATGGATACCATTTGGACATGCCAAATTGGTACTTCCACAAAGTGTTTTTTTGAACATAATAGGAAAATGAATATTTCTGAATTATTTTTGAACTAGGCAAGGAAGGTTTTTTACATATTTGACGAAGATATGACCCAAAGAATTTATGAGATTTTTTGGGGAATTTTGGGAATGACAGAAATATAGGTTGCTTCACAACCTAGGGCAAAAACTGCCACATGGATATGACACATAGGCAAAACTGATGAGGTGGCGCCTAGTCGTAGCAACCCATCACAATTTACAAGGTTATGACCATCTATATTGGTCATGATCAGCTAGAAATAAGGTAGCGAACCAGTGCTATCTGCTTTATGACCATTTCGTGTAAGGAAATTATGACCTTTCTGACCAAAATGGTCGTCGTTATAGTTTAGGGTTTGGAGCCCCCCGAACAGCTTTTGACCAATTGGTCTTAAATGGTCATAGATCTATGACCAATTCTTCCAGGATCACTAACAAAAGGTCATAAGTTGACACATTTCTTGTAATGCACGTCCAGTGTGAGAGGCCCCACCACGACCGGCAGCATGGCTGCCCGGACGGCTGGCGAACGGGCACCGCCCCGCCCTGCCGCCTGAGTCCTACCCTGCCCGGCTACCTGGCCGACCGGTGGCGCGTACTGCTGCACAGCGGCGGCAGCGGTTGGTTCTTTGGCCGACGCCGGATGGCCTCTGCCAGCCATGTCCGCCTCTACGCTGGAGGATGCAGCGAGAACAGCCGCCGAGGGGACTCGCCTCATGCGCCCAGGACCGATCGAAGCGAAGGACGGACGGGCGATCACCCGAACCCTAGGCACAGTTCGATCGACTCCCTCGCCAGAGACTTGTACGCGATCGGTAGCGATCGATACATGGGCCTCTTGCCCAGTCTCGGCTGCAACCCGGCCCGCCGAAAGCAATTCAGGCCATCCTGGCCCAACAGAGCTTTCAAACGCGCCGATCTGGCCGCCTGGATCACATCGGAAGGACGCACCGGCAGCACCGCCGCCGGCGGCTGCGCCCTCCTCCGGCGATCTTTCACTACTTTCCAAGAACCGAGGAAATCACCAAGGGTAAGGGAAGGCAGACATACCTTTGGTACGGGACCCTTCCAAGGCCGGATCGCCATCGGAGCCGTCCGGCGGTGAACCACTCGTCGGAGAACTTCCAGTTTGTCCGTCTTGTCCAGCCCATCCCAAGCATGATCTTCAATCGGCACGATCCCATCCACGAAGCCAGCGACCTCCTCCTCCGAGTACCCAGCCCCCAACAGCTCGCATACGTTGTCACTCGGCGTCGGAGACCACGATCCAGAGCCGCAGGCGATGGCATCCTCCTCGTCGGAATCGTCGGGATCCGAGGCCGCAAGGGCCCAGACCTGCTCCCGCCGCGGATAGAAGGCGCCGCCGGCAACCGCGCCGCTGCGCGGCCGGCACCGGGGTCGCCCCCATAATCGCCGCCGCGGTCGCCTCTCACCATGCCCTTCTATCGCCTCATGTCACATGTAGTACAACTCTTGCAGCTGATCAACACTTTCATAATGCTAATTTTTTTTTCACTTAGTGCTGTTGGATACAATTTGAATTCACTCTTCTGACCGAACAGTGTGAATATAGGATCTATGAATCGATTTTTCTGCAATAACCAACTAAACTTCAAAAACCTTCTCGGGTCTGTATACAGGCTAATTAATTAAACAGGAATAACGCAAATGCCTACTATTTGCAATCAACTATTTTTACTTACTACAATTCAAACAATTGGAGCTTAGCAGATTAGCAGCAGTTCGGTAAACTGTTTTCTCAGACTATTTCAGTATGCTGAACTGGTATAGGATTTTAAGTTCCATATTTGAGCATATTTGAGCGTTTGGTTTAGACCGCACCTTCCATGATTAATCTGCGGCCGGCAAGGCTACAGCCGGGCCTCCTTCCGCCATGGAGAGAGAGAGAGAGGAGGGAAGGGGCGCCACAGGGAGGGGACGGGGAGAAAGAGGACGGCCACCTTGGAGGTGGGGGAGAGGAAAAGATGGTTTTGCTCAGCGGTAAAAGGGGTGGCTTGTGAAACAGAAGGAAGGAGGAGAGAAAATCAGCGGTGACACGCGTCAATCTGGAAGATAAAACATGCGTCAACCTGTAGTAAATCACACCCTAGTACTGTGAACGCACAGAATCGCTGATAGCTTAGCCACTTTAATACTTTGGTATAATTACAGTCTTACCGCTCTGCACTACATTTCTACAGCAGCAAAAAGGGAATCATAGTGCCAAGGAGTAGTCGAGCCTTGGGTAGGTGCTGTACATTTACAAAGAGAGCCCCACGCCGGCCTCCGAAACCATGAAAAAAAGGAATCCTCATCCCCCCTCGCATCCGAGAACGCTCCTGCTTTCTTTCAAATCGCCAGCTTGGTGTTTGAGAAAATTGCATGTAAGTGGTCGAGCCTTGGGTTAGGTGCTCTGCATTGCTGCTTTCGTGCAAGGAGTTCACCAGGGTGCTTTGCCTTTCCTTTATCCATTACAAGTCCTATTGGAAACCCGCCTTGTCACTATCCCTGTGTCCTCTCTGGTAAGGACCTAGCGCCTTGTTTAGGCGTCAAGGAAACTGGGGTGTCCTGTACAGTACAAAAAAGTCTAAAGAAGTGTTGATGCCTTGTACACAGATAAGCACTTATGTAGGTTCCATTTCATGCAGCACATGATCGCACCTGCCCCATCTCGGAGATATAAAGCTCAGCTGCATGCACTGATTAACTAGACAGAACTATCACCAAAGTCTAATATACAACCACGATTTTTTTTTGAAACACGGCCTCTTAGGGCCTGATTCATGAAATAAGATACTCCCCCGTTCCTAAATATAATAAGTCTTTTTAGAAATTCCACTACAAACTATATACGAATATATATAGACATATTTTAGAGCGTAGATTCACTCATTTTGCTCCGTATGTACGATTGTTCCTGCAAAAAACATCAACTAAAGGTTGTAGCTATCTTCGAGGCTAGAGCTGTTGTACAAGTTTCAGAATTTTTTAGCTGCTGGTTCCGAAGATATGTATTTTTCAAAAGGTATAATGTACATGTAGCTAATACATTGGTCAAGGAGAGACATCAGATTTATATTTTTTTTGAAAGGGCAACTTCATGTCATTGAAATTCCGTTCGTTACAAATAATGGTCCTGGTGAAGTCAGGGGACCGATTATATCAGCAGGACGATTATAAGACCAATTTACATGATGAAAGTTACACGGAACAAATGTTACTGCTCTACATTTGATATCAAGAAATATGATGCCAGTTAGGATCCATCTTGGTCTGCCAATCTGATGCCACTTCAATTTCTGAAAACCTTATTGTGCTTTCACTTTGTTGGTCAGTGACAAACAATCTAATGGCACTTCATTTATCTGAAAACCTTCTTGTGCTGCAAAGTAAAGAGCAGGTCTTACAGCTAAAGCTTTAGGTAGTTCCAGATTATCAACATAGCCCCTGGTACAATATCGGTCATCAATTTGACATTCCTAATGTATGTCTATAAAATCAGAAACCATTCCATCTTTTTCAATCGTTTCCTTGCGCTCTCATTTTCTCCAATGCTGTTGGTCGGAGAAAAGCATCAGCATTTGTGTAGCATCATCTACTCGCAAGTGGTCATATGCCTCATCACTGCAATAAGATATTTAATCTCTACAAAGAACAAGTCGAGAACAAAATCAGGTCAACAGCCTCACAAGATTAAGCCCCAAAACTGGATTATGCCTCTGATGAATAATCAAAAAAGCAAACACCATACAAATAGCACTCCATACCATTAGTAGTTCAGAAGCACAGTGCTCCAAAAAGGTACAGCAGCCTCTTTTAGCCACAATAATCATGCCCCTAAAATACCAGTAGGTCACACATATTAAGTCAAATGTATCCTAGCAATGACAATTTGACTAGTGACAAACACTAATACTTTTTGCTCAAAAAAAAAAAAGACAAAGACTAATTCTTTGTGCTGACCGAGAGAATCTTAATCTTTGGTTATTATTGCTGCATAAAGGTTGATCTGCTAACATCTACCAATCCTCACAACTAATAAGGTACTAAACAAAAGGTGTCAGAACTTGCACCAGAACCAAATACTAGATTGAGAGCAGAAACAAAAAACGATGAACAGGACGAGGGGAGCGGAGGCGAGCGGACGAGAAAAGGAATTCCGAGCCGCACCTGTGTACTGTGCCCGGTGTCCGCGCTCGCTTTATCCTGTGTCGGGCTAGGGGCCGGCGGCGGACGACCGAGGCGACTCCGACGGCATCGGCAGCGGCGGATGAGGGGATTGCGGTGGAGCTGACTTCCATAAAAATGATCGTATGCTGACTCCAATCCAGCCGAGCTGAGAGACGTTTTCTGGAGCTGAGAAGAGTCGTTCTAGCCGAGAAAGCCACGAACGGGAGCCGAGGAGAGGGGGACGTTGGATGGCGAGGTGGGACACGTGGCCGCATCTGGCATAGGGTATGCACGGAACGGGTTTTGCAGCCGGACTCCACAGAATTTTTTTTCCCACGTTAGCCGTTGATCCGGTGAAAAATTCCCCCATGAAACCTAGCATTGCTCCCCTCTAGCGCGCGCCCCCGGGAGACGCTCGCACGCCAGCCTCGCTCCGCGCACGCAAAATCCTACTCCCGTCAGAGACACACACAAAAAGATCCCACTGCCGGCCGGCGATCCCCGCCACCTGCGCCACCCTCCTCCCTCCTCCTTCTCCCCTCCACCCCTCCCCTCCTCCTAGACGAGATCCACTCGAGCCGACCGCTCACCTCGGCCATGGACGCCGCTATCCTGCCAAAGCCGTCGTAGCCACACCACCCCCTGCTTCTCCCGCGCGAGGAAAAGCCCTCGCCGGCAAGCACGTATGCGCCGCCGTGTGTAAAATCGGCAGGGTTGAGCACCACGGGCACTGTCTTCTTCCCCGAGTTGAAGACGGCTCCACCTAGAGCTTCCCGGCGGCCGCGTGCTCCAGCAGCAGCTTCGCGATCCCCTCCAATAGCGCCGGCGAGGTGAGCTCCGCCACTGAATTTGGGGTTTTCTCTCGGGCAATTTCCAACACACACACA
>LR738709.1:586086689-586097512 GCA_902687465.1 Secale cereale | reverse complement strand
CACGCACGCACGCACGCGCGCGCACACACACACAGCCCTGCTCCAGTTCGCACAAAAGAAAGACGTGGTAATGTTCTTTGAGCAAAGAAAAAAGATTACCTATACCTGGGTCCACGGGTCAGAGGCAGCAAGAAGCCCTTCGCAGCTTCTGGCCAAAGCCCACCTCGCCCACGCCCCTCTAAAAGCACCTCGCCCACGGCTCAGACACAGTCGCTCACACACACACACACACACACACACACACGATCGCGCACTGTACTCCACTACTACACCTCAGAGGAGGGAGGAGACGACGCCAGGGGAGCGGCCAAGGAATTCTTCCGTGATGGTTCTCCCTCCTCGGCCTCCCGTGATGTCTTCGTAGAGAGACATCGGGATCCTCCTTCTCCAGTGATGCTTCTCCCTCCTCGGCCTCGGATCTCTTCTTGCTTTGCACCTATGTTTAGTGTGTCTTGCTGTTCATCTCCATGTTCGACAGCTAATGTGCTTGGGTTGCTTATTTCTACCTGCCCTGACTTTTTTCCCCCTGATTTCCTTCGTTCAGCCATGTTAATTTCATTCTTTCTTGGCTCTGTTCCTGGCATCTTGCAAGATTTGCGTTTCTCGGGAGCAGTTATTGGTTAAATCCTTTGTTTCTTGGCTGCCACACTTCCGATTCTTGATTGCATTTTCGTGTTTGATCTACTGGCTGGCATCGTGATGGTTCTTTGCGACTCACTTGCAGCTCCCCCTCCCCAGAAGCCTGACCAGACTGTTGCCGGCGCGGGCGATCGTGTGCGATGAGGTGAGCGCCGACGGGAACTGCATCAGCCACGGCGCGTTCGATTTCAGGGGGAGGTCCGTATTCCGCCTGAGGAAGAAGCTTGTCAGGCGGCTGGGTGTCCCCAACCTCGTCATGTGCTTCCCCACACGTGATGGTAGGCGTTTTCCACTCCTCGTCGACCTCCTGTCCAGCAGCGGCCTGCTCTTCCACATTGTCCTCGTCACGCCCGGGACGCCTGGTGAGTGATTGCTACTCTGCTCGTGCTTGGAAAACAGTGTTCCAAACTACTAGTCTGAAGAGCAGTTTACTGAAACTTTCGCTAAATCAGTTAAAACTTGGAAATAGTCTGAACTATTGTAGGATTATAGACATCAGTAAGTGTTGTTGTGTATACATATCAGTCTCTGCACAGATACTTGAAGGTTTTCAGCGTTGGAAGTAGATATCAATAAGAGTTGTTATAGACATCAGATGCTAGAAGGTTTTACTCAACCTAGTTGTTAGTTGGGGGGAAATCATTTCATAAGTCAAAAAATCCACACTGAACCTTGATATGAAACTCTTTTCCTTTTGTGCAGCAGGAGTGAAACATTGATGACCCTCGGATTGTAACAATGGAACATCTTGTGCTCCTGGCTTTTCTTTGTGCTGGTCTTATTCCTTGTGCCAAAGGAGCCAATCTGGACAGTGACAAGAAAATTCTTCTGGATTTTTCTGCATCCCTTCCTCATCCACGGAAGGTCAACTGGAGCCTCACAACCCAGGTTTGCACATCTTGGGTTGGGGTTACATGCACACCAGACGGGAAGCGTGTTCGTATGCTGCGACTACCTGCAGTAGGATTGTTTGGTCCTATGCCCTCCAACATACTTGGCAAGCTTGATGCCTTGGAGGTCATCAGCCTTCGGGCAAATAGACTTTCAGCTGGTATACCCCCCGATGTAGCATCCATTCCGCACCTGCACTCTCTCTACCTTCAGCGCAACAACCTGTCAGGTAGAATACCCACTTCCCTAGCTTCAAAACTAGTGTTCGTTGACCTGTCCTACAACTCACTTTCTGGACCCATCCCTGATCTTCACCTCCCCAAACTGAGATATTTGAACTTCAGCTTCAATAACCTCACTGGGCCCATTCCAGCTTCTCTGCACAAGTTTCCAGCCAGTTCTTTCTTGGGGAATGCATTTCTATGCGGGTTTCCCCTTGAACCATGTCCAGGAACCACACCTTCGACTCCTTCTAATGCAGCACCTCCCCCGAATACTGAAGATGGTCCCAAGAACATAGTAATTGCAGCAGCTGTTGTAGGAGGGGTAACATTTGTAATTTTCATTTGCTTAATCCTTGTATGCTGCTTTAAGAGGAAGGGAGGTGGGGATCCTGAGGAAGCAGAGAGGAACAAGCCAAGAGCTTCATCATCCAAAGGCAAAGGAAGAGCAGAATACAGCAGTGGTATCCAAGAAGGAGAGATGAACAAGCTACTTGGCTGTTCATATGATTTTGATTACGAAGATCTGTTGAGGGCTTCAGGTGAAGTCCTTGGAAAAGGAAGCTGTGGTCAAACCTACAAAGCTGGTCTTGAGGATGGCACGACAGTTGTGGTCAAGAGGCTGACGGAGGTGGTGGCGGGAAAGAAAGAATTTGAACAGCAAATGCAGATAATTGGCAGGCTTGGCCAGCACCAGGGTGTTGTTCCCTTGCGTGCTTTCTATTACTCCAAGGACGAGAAGCTCCTGGTTTATGACTATGTTCCACTGGGTAGCCTTTCAGCTGCTTTGCACGGTATGATTCTTACTTCAAGTCTTTTATTTGAACTAAGCATTTCATTACCTGTTTGAATTTTGAAACTTTTTTGGGGGTTTGAGTTTGTTTAAGTTGACGCTATTGTTGACACCAACTGTGAATATAGATTTCTAAAATACCACATGAGCAAGAAAAGGATATTCAAATAGAAAACAACGGTGTTTCAGCACTTGCATTTTGCATAGATGACAAGAACATGTAATTGTATTGTAGAAGTTGCCTTTAAATATGCAGCACCGTGAAATTGCACCTGAAATAAGTAGGAACCTGCAGTTTTCGAAATATAATGTAGTTGAATTCATGAGTTGGAAACCAAAATTGTACATCAGCTGGTAAAAAATAAATAACTTTGTTTCAGTTAACTTTGTTGGATTGATGTACCACATACAGTATGTTTTTGAAACGACGAAATTACACGATCACAGACTTACCCATCAATTGTAAATAAATACACAGGGAAGAAATCTGCTGGAAGAGCGCTACTGGACTGGGAGACGAGGGTGAAGATATCGCTGGGCGCTGCACGGGCGATCGCCCACCTCCACACCGAAGGAGGCGGCAAGTTCATCCACGGCAACATCAAGTCGAGCAACGTCCTCCTCTCGCGGGATTTCAGCCCGCACGTCTCCGACTTCGGCCTCGCGCAGCTCATGGCCCCCCCTCAATTCCACCCGCAGCTCATCGGGTACCACGCGCCGGAGGTCCGGCAGGCCAAGAAGCCGACGCAGAAGTCGGACGTGTACAGCTTCGGCGTGCTGCTACTGGAGATGCTGACGGGGAAGGACCCCCTCCGGTCCCCCGGCCGCGACGGCTACGTTGGGCACCTCCCGATGTGGGTGCTGGACGCTGTCCGGGAGGACAGTGGCGTAGCTGGAGGGTGGACAGGGTGGTCCATGGACCACCCTGTACATCGGCCGGTACTTCAGTATACGTGTAAGAAAAAATAATCAGGCCACACTGCACATCAAAGGCCTAAGCCCAAAAAATATGGATCCGATAACTAGCTCACTCGTTACTTCCTACATTCTAGGTGTACGCTTTATCCAAGAAATATTCCTTCGTATGCTTAAAGCGGGTTTTTTGTACGCTAGAGGATGGACTTGATGACTCGGAGTTTCCAACCGACCACACCGCGGCAAACCCTAACATTTAGTGTGATAGAAGCCGATGACGCATTGTGCCATGTAGGCATAAGGCGGAGGAGTGCCAACGAGGCGGATGGTAGTAATGCATGAACATGGTAGAGCTAAACACCGAGGCAGGAACTCCACCAACTTCACACCTTTACAATTTAAAATATGATCTCCATTTTCAATTCAAAGTATGATTTTGCCTCAAGGTTTAAGTATGAGCGATTTTTATTGTAGAATTGCTGCAAAAATTAAACTTCCACATACATTATTTATAAATTCCGTACTAGCATGTAATGGTGGAGCAAGACGACAAGTCAGTTTGGATCCTTCCTGTGCTCGCTATAAGTCAATATTGGTGCGTCAAATATCTGCCGCCGGTCATGGGCTTAGAAACCAACAGGGAAAGTTGTTGCGGCTAGGGCGAACCAATAAATTAAATAAAGTCCAAATAGATGCCAACATTGAAGTCAACGTCAATTTTTTTTGTTGGATTGCTCGGAGTGCCAAACTAGACATATCCTATATCTCTTCTTGCGGAGGGCACAAACCATGAGTGCGAAGGCTATAAAATTTCCGATCCAAGTCCCAACATTATTTTTTCGAAAATAAGTTTAATGCTGGGGGAGGGGGGCATTGGCCCCCTCATCTTAACACACATAGCTCTTCCTAAATATATTTGTATGTCATATTTTTTAATATAAATATTATATATATATCAATTGGACCACCCTGGCCGAAAATCCTGGCTACGCCACTGCGGGAGGAGTGGACCTCGGAGGTGTTCGCCGAGGACCTGCAGAGGCAGCCCAACACCGAGAACGAGAGGGTGCAGCTGCTCAAGGTGGCAATGGCATGCGTCGGCGCCCCTTACCCTGACGAGCGGCCGACGATGGAGGAGGTCGTGAGGAGGATCGAGGAGATCCGTAGCTCCGGCTCCGGATCCGGATCCGGCTCCGGGACGACGACGAGGACCTGCCCCGAGGACAAGCCGAGGGAGGAGCACATCCAGATCACCTGACCTCAGGGCGTAGTTGTAGGGTGGCCAGGGTGGTCGCCCATTAGTTCTTTCTAACCTAGTATAAGGTTGCTTGGGTGGCCAGGGTGGTCGCGCCCATTAGTTCCAGATCACCTGACCTCCAGGATGCTCCCTCTCGATTTCGATTGATTTGGTCCATCGGATGGTGGTGAAACTGCTATTCCTTGTGTTCGTTGACGTTGGATCTTTGCTGAATTTTTGCTGTTGAATTTCACCTCGCGGCCTCTTACCTGATTGGCTTTTTTTTTAGCAAGAAAGCTAGGTCTTATTGATTAATACCATTGTTTACAGCAAAAGCGACTGGGTCACTCGATGTGCCCAACCAAATATGGCGTCCATAAGGGAGGGAAGTACCTGACCTAGCTAACCTATGAGCTTCAGTATTTGAAGCTCGAGATTCGTAAACAAAATTACAAGAAGTAAAATTTCTAACAGTTTCTAGGATATCTCTAATAACACTTCCATAGCTTCCTTCCTTCCCCTATGCCCTGGATAACTAACACTGACGACCCAAGATAGGAACCATCTCGATCACGACAGATGGCTGCTGCCTGCTGCGGCACCTGCATTGTGCTGCACTGACTCCGACGTCCACATTTATCTTCACTAGTCCCTCATCAAGTGGGATCCAACGTCGTTGGCCATTATTGCAAGTAGAACCAGCTCTTGTTGTAGGCTTAGGTATTAACAGAATTTGATCCAACTCAGAAATGAAGTTCGAAACAAATGTGTGAGTTTCATAGGGGTTCTGATTAATACCTTGGTGAATGAGTTTTCTCCTTGCATACCATATCGCCCACAAGGTCACCATCATCCGTGTGAACTCTTCGTGACTTAGAACATCCATCATTGAAAAGAGCCAGCTCCTAGCATCCGGCTCTGGTGTTGCAATCATATGCTCTAATAAATCATCGTCCACTAGAACCCATACACAATGCGCCATGGTGAACTCTAGGAGACCGTGTCTCCACACGAGTCTTGAGCTCCACACACGAAGCAATAGTCATGGTGTGATATCTTTCTATACTTGCGTACATCCTCCGTTGCGAGCGAATTCTTTGACAGTCTCCATAAGAACACTTTTATCTTGCCTGGTACAGTAGTTTTCCAAAATGTAGTCCATGATTTTTCAATTTCAGAGCTATCAGAGGATCCTGCACGATTTTCTAGCCAATCTTCTCGACGTTTCTTCATAGCCATGATCATACTATATGCAGAATGGTCAGAGAAAACACCATTCTTTTCAAAATTCCACGCCCAGAAGTCCTCTATGGTTCGAGTGCACACTGGAATCTGCAAGATAGCAGCTGTATCATATGGCAAGAAAACTTGCTCAACAAGTTGTGCATCCCGCCTTGCGTTACTTCAGTCCAATAACTTAGAGACCAACTGAGGCGGCTGGGAAATCAGTGACACGTGTATATGCATGTGTCCGTGTACGTTTACCTGATTGGCTAGGTCAACTGTTTCTGTGTGCGCGGGTATTAGGATTAAACATGAATGCTTGTTCATATCCCTTCCGTTCATGTGTATATGCATGTGTCCGTGTACGTTTTCTAAACCATCAGTGAGTAGGACTACTAGTTGGCCAAGTTAGCTAGTACTAACAAATGTACCCATGCGTTGCAACAGAAGATAAACTATCACATTATGCAGGTGTAGTAGATATATATAAAAAGTCTTAATCAAATGCAAGGATGAGATAATGACTTTTAAAATGTCATTTCACAAAATATGTCCAAGTGATGTCATGATGAGATAGGGAATTTTTAAAAATTCATTCAAAAACTAAAACTGTGACGAGAGGAGGATCGAGGAGATCCGTAGCTCCGGCTCCGGCTCCGGCACGACCATGAGGACCTGCCCCTAGGACAAGCCGAGGGAGGAGCACATCCAGATCACCTGACCTGACCAGATCCCTAGAGCTGCACCATAATATGGATTAATCACAAGTGGTTACATAGTTCTTTGTTTGCCAAGCAAATGTCTGCTGAAGGAAATATGCCCTAAAGGCAATAATAAAGTTGTTATTTATATTTCCTTATATATCATGATAAATGTCTTTTATTCATGCTAGAATTGTATTGACCGGAAACTTGATACATGTGTGAATACATAGACGAACCAGAGTGTCCCTAGTATGCCTCTACTAGACTAGCTCGTTAATCAAAGATGGTTAAGTTTCCTAACCATAGACATGTGTTGTCATTTGATGAACGGGATCACACCATTAGGATTATGATGTGATGGACATGTCCCATCCGTTAGCTTAGCATAATGATCGTTTAGTTTTATTGCTATTGCTTTCTTCATGACTTATACATGTTCCTCTGACTATGAGATTATGCAACTCCCGAATACCGGAGGAACACCTTGTGTGCTATCAAACGTCACAACGTAACTGGGTGATTATAAAGATGCTCTACAGGTGTCTCCGAAGGTGTTTGTTGAGTTGGCATAGATCGAGAATATGATTTGTCACTCTGAGTGTCAGAGAGGTATCTCTGGGCCCTCTCGGTAATACACATCATAATAAGCCTTGCAAGCAAATGACTAATGAGTTAGTCATGAGATGACGTATTACGAAACGAGTAAACAGACTTGCCGGCAATGAGATTGAACTAGGTATGATGATACCGATGATCGAATCTCGGGCAAGTAACATACAGATGACAAAGGGAACAACATATGTTGTTATGCGGTTTGACCGATAAAGATCTTCGTAGAATATGTAGGAGCCAATATGAGCATCCAGGTTCCGCTATTGGTTATTGACCACAGATTTGTCTCGGTCATGTCTACATAGTTCTCGAACCCGTAGGGGCCGCACGCTTAACGTTCAATGACGATTTGTATTATGAGTTATGAGTTTTTGGTGACCGAAGCTTGTTCAGAGTCCCGGATGAGATCTCGAAATGGTCGAGACATAAAGAATGATATATTGGACGATAATATTCGGACACCGGATGAGTTCTGAGGGGTACCGGATAATTATCGGAGTGCCGGAGGGTTATCGAAACCCTTCGAGGAACTAATGGGACTTCATGGGCCTTAGTGGAGAGAGAGGAGGGCCGCAAGGGGTGGCATCGCCCCCCCATGGCAGTCCGAATAGGACTAGGGGAAGGGGCCGGTGCCCCCCTTTCCTTCTCCTTCTCTCCCTCTCCTTCCTTCCCCCTCTCTTCCTTGGAAAGGAATCCTACTAGAACTAGGAAGTCCTAGTAGGACTCCCTTACTAGCGCGCCCCTAGGGGCCGGCCGGCCTCCTCCTCCTCCTCCTTTATATAGGTGGGGAGGGGGCACCCTACAACACACAAGTTTCTCTTAGCCGTGTGCGGTGCCCCGCTCCATAGATTACACCTCATATCATATAGTCGTGGTGCTTAGGCGAAGCCCTGCAGAGATCACATCACCAATACCGTCACCACACCGTCGTGCTAACGAAACTCTCCCTCGAGCATCTGTTGGATCAAGAGCTCGTGGGATGTCATCATGCTGAACGTGTGCTGAATACGGAGGTGTCGTACTTTCGGTACTTGGATCGGTTGGATCGTGAAGATGTTCGACTACATCAACCGCGTTAACATAACGCTTCCGCTTTCGGTCTACGAGGGTACGTGGACACACTCTCCCCATCTCGTTGCTATGCTTCTCCTAGACAGATATTGCGTGAGCGTATGATTTTTTTTGAATTTGCATGCTACGTTTCCCAATAGTGGCATCATGAGCCAGGTCTATGCGAAGATGATTTGCACGAGTAGAACACAAAGAGTTGTGGGAGATAATAGTCATACTGCTTACCACCAACGTCTTACTTTGATTCGGCGGTATTGTTGGATGAAGCGTCCCGGACCGACATTACATGACCGCGTTCATGAGACTGGTTCTACCGACGTGCTTTGCAAACAGGTGGCTGGCGGGTGTCTGTTTCTCCAACTTTAGTTGAATTGAGTGTTACTGCGGCCGGGCCTTGTTGAAGGTTAAAACAACAAACTTGACAAAACATCGTTGTGGTTTTGATGCGTAGACAAGAACGGCTCTTGCTAGAAGCCCATAGCAGCCATGTAAAACTTGCAACGACAAAGTAGAGGACGTCTAACTTGTTTTTGCAGGGCATGTTGTGATGTGATATGGTCAAGACGTGATGAGTTATACGATATTGTATGAGATTATCATGTTTTGAAAATTATCGGCAACCGGCAGGAGCCTTATGGTTCTCTTTATTGTATGAATTGTGAATGCCATGTAATTGCTTTACTTTATCACTATGAGTTAGCGATAGTAGTAGAAGCATTAGTTGGCGAGACGACCACGACGCTACGATGAAGATCATGGTGTCAAACCGGTGATGATGGAGATCATGATGATGCTTTGGAGATGGAGATCAAAAGCACAAGATGATGATGGCCATATCATGTCACAAATTTTGATTGCATGTGATGTTTATCTTATTATGCATCTTATTTTGCTTAGTACGATAGTAGCATTATAAGAAGATCCCTTACAAAATTTCAAGGTACAAGTGTTCTCCCTGAGTATGCACCGTTGCAACAGTTCATCGTGTCGAGACACCACGTGATGATCGGGTGTGATAAGCTCTACGTTCACATACAACGGGTGTAAGAAAGTTTTGCATGTGCAAAATACTCGGGTTAAACTTGACGAGCCTAGCATGTATAGACATGGCCTCGGAACACTGGAGACCGAAAGGTCGAGCGTGAATCATATAGTAGATAGGATCAACATAAGATGTTCACCATTGGAAACTACTCCATCTCACATGATGATCGGACATGGTTTAGTTGATTTGGATCAAGTGATCATTTAGATGACTTGAGGGATGTCAATCTAAGTGGGAGTTCTTTAGTAATATGATTAATTGAACTTTAATTTATCATGAACTTAGTCCTGATAGTTTTTGCATATCTATGTTGTTGTAGATCAATGGTCCGTGCTACCGTTCCCTTGAATTTTAATGTGTTCCTAGAGAAAGCTAAGTTGAAAGATGATGCTAGCAACTACACGAACTGGGTCCGTAACTTGAGGATTATCCTCATTGCTGCACAGAAGAATTATGTCCTTGAATCACCGCTAGGTGACACGCATGCTGCAGGAGCAACTCCTGACGTTATGAACGTCTGACAAGCTCGATCTGATGACTACTCGATAGTTCAGTGTGCCATGCTTTATGGCTTAGAATCGGGACTTCAAAGATGTTTTGAACGTCATGGAGCATATGAGATGTTCCTAGAGTTAAAGTTAATACTTCAAGCAAATGCCTGAGTTGAGAGATATGAAGTCTCCAACAAGTTCTATAGCTTCAAGATTGAGGAGAACAGTTCTGTCAGTGAACACATACTCAGAATGTCTGGGTACCACAACCACATGACTCAACTTGGAGTCAAAGTTGATGATGATAGTGTTATTGACAGAGTTCTTCAATCACTGCCACTAAGCTATAAAGGCTTCGTGATGAACTATAATATGCAAGGGATGCAAAACACAATTCCCGAGCTCTTCGCTATGCTCAAAGTTGCGGAGGTAGAAATCTAGAAGGAGCATCAAGCGTTGATGGTTAGCAAGACCACTAGTTTCAAGAAAAAGGGCAAGGGAAAGAAGGGGAACTTCAAGAAGAATAGCAAGCCAGTTGCTACTCCCGGTGTCGGTTCAATACCCGGCGTATCTCGTAGTAGGGGTCCTAAGCTAGGCGTCTTGGAGCGATGGTAACATGGACACAAGGTTTTACCCAGCTTCGGGCTCTCTTGACGAGATAATACCCTACATGCTGCTTTTGATTGTATTCATATGGGTGTAGTACATGTTGGGGTACGTAGCATAAATAAAAAAAATTCTACGCTTCACCAAGATCAATCTATGGAGTCATCTAGCAACGAGGGAGAGGGGAGTGCATCTACATACCCTTGTAGATCGCGAGCGGGAGTGTTCAAGAGAACGTGGATGATGGAGTCGTACTCGTCGTGATCCAAATCACCGATGATCCTAGCGCCGAACGGACGGCACCTCCGCGTTCAACACACGTACGGAGCAGCGACGTCTCCTCCTTCTTGATCCAGCAAGGGGGGGGGGGGGGG
>LR738709.1:586014558-586086629 GCA_902687465.1 Secale cereale | reverse complement strand
GGGGGGGGGAGGAGAGGTTGATGGAGATCCAGCAGCACGATGGCGTGGTGGTGGATGCAACGGTATTCCAGTAGGGCTTCGCCAAGCAGCACTGAAGGAGGAAGGGGTGTCACGGGAGGGAGAGGGAGGTGCCAGGGCATGGGTGCGGCTGCCCTCCCCCCCACACTATATATAGGGGCCCTGGGGGGCGCCGGCCCTAGGAGATCCAATCTCCTAGGGGGGGCGGCGGCTGATACGTCCAAAACGTATCTATAATTTCTGCTTGCTCCATGCCACTTTTGGGTGATATTGCTATGATATTCATACACTTCCATACACTTTTGATCATATTTGGACTAACTTACTAATCCAGTGCACCCCAGTGCCAGTTTCTGTTTTCGGCTGTTTTTGTATTTCAGGTTTTCACGTTTCGAGAACTGCCCAGAAAAATACAGAAAAAATATATAAAAAATCAGCGTTCCGGGAACGACACTGCTTCCGAAGGGCAGCCTGGGGGGGGCACAGGGGCTCCAGGCGCCCTGTGGGCGCGCCCCCCTGGGCCGCGCCGGGGGGCGCCTCGGCCCCCCGAGAGCCCCCCGGTGCCCTACTTTGGCATATATTTAAAGGGTTCCCCGAAACCCTTGAAACAGGACTTCTTTTCGCGATCCCATCTCTGTTCCGCCGCCGCCGCCGCTTCCAAGATCGGGAGCACCAGGAGAACTCTTCCCGGCACCCTGCCGGAGGGGAGGATCACCACCGGGAGCTTCTCCACCACCATGGACGCCTCCCGGATGACTCGTGAGTAGTCTCCTTTGGACCATGAGTCCATGACCAGTAGCTATGTGATGTTCTCCTCCCGTTCTTGTGCTTCACTAATTAGTCCTCGTGAGCTTCCCTACATGATCGAGGCACCTATGTATTCCTTATGCTGTTGCTATGTTGAGTTTGCTGGGATCCGATGGATTATGAGATTATGTTCAGATTGATCTTGAGTAATATATTTGATTCACCACTTTTATATTTTAGTTCATAAGTAATTCTTGCATGTTCTCCATTGTTATTTATTGCTTTGGCCAAGTAGTAAGTAGTGACTCCAAGAGGGAACGTTATGCTCGATTGTGGGTTCATGCCCCTCGATGACTAGCTTGAGTGACAGAAACATGAGTCTAGGGGATGTGCTGTTGCCACAAGGGGGAAAACAACGGTGCTTGTGCCCGCGGGTGCAAGGATTGTTTACTTTACGCAAAGTTCTTTTAATGCTGTTGTCTGTTGCATTGAGTTTACACTATGGGTGGGACTCGCAACTTAATACCAGCGAGATGTTCTGGATAGATATCTCAAGGTGGATGATTAGTAGTAGATATTGATGGATTTCGGTCTACTTACTTTGGCGTACCGCCCATGCTTTGAACCTCAACCTTTCTTGCAATGTAATCAGCATTGGTTTGCGTTCGTGGTCCTATCAATTGCCCAGCTGTAATTTGTTACCTCACATAGATGTTTTATCGTCTTTTGGGAGAGAGACATCACTAGTGAACATCATGAGACTCCGGTCCATATTACTATCATTGATCACATACACTATTTACTTTTCGCTACTTTACTTACTATTGCAAAACACTATCTATCACTACTATCGTATTGCTTTTAACCCTTTGTGAACTACAAGGCCGGAGAGATTGACAACCTCTTTGAACTCGTTGGGAGCAAAGTTATTTGTATCTGTGTGCAGGTCCACGTTGATTGCTAATTGTGCCGTTAGCAGTTGACACCTACCTGTTGAACCTAGGAGTCTCTGGGGATTCGATCCTTGGCATCTTTGCTAGGGGAAAACACTTCTACTTACTGCATCTTACACCTTCCACTTGGGGTAACCAACGAGGTGTTCGAGGCCCATCAAGGAGTATTTTCTAGCGCCGTTGCCGGGGACTCCACTCTTCAGGATAGGGGAGTTGCATGCTATTTTTTACCTTTGCTTTTTAGTCTTGTTAGTTTACCTTTCATATTTGCTTTAGTACCTTTTTATCAAAAATCACAAAAATAGTTATCTTGCTTGCTTGCTACTCTGGGTTCCACCGAGAACACCAAGTTGTGTGACTTCACTAGTCACAACAACGATGACTTTATCAGCACACCTATCACTACGCCTGCCACTTCAGCACCTTCATATGAAATTAAACCTGCTTTACTTAACTTAGTCATGAGAGAACAATTCTCCGGTGCTGGAGATGATGCTGCTTTACACTTGAACAACTTTGTAGAACTTTGTGATATGCAAAAGTACCAAGAAATAGATGGTAATATTGTTAAGCTTAAGCTTTTTCCTTTCTCTTTGAGAGGAGGAGCTAAAATTTGGTTTCAGTCTTACCGGAAAATACTATCCACCTGCTAAAATTATCCAATTTAGAAGTAACATCATGAATTTTAAACAATTGGATAATGAACACGTTGCCCAAGCTTGGGAATGTATGAAATCTCTTATCAAAAACTGCCCTACTCACGGTTTGACTACTTGGATGGTTATCCAAACTTTTTATGCAGGCTTGAACTTTACCTCGCGGAACTTGTTAGACTCGGCCGTGGGAGGAACTTTTATGTCAACTACACTTGGTGCTGCCACAAAGCTTCTCGATGAGATGATGACCAACTATTCCCAATGGCACACCGAACGCGCTCCAACAGGTAGGAAGGTAAACTCTGTCGAGGAGATTTCCTCCCTCAATGAAAAAGTTGACTTGATCATGTCTCTACTTTCGAAGCAATCTAATGTTGATCCTCATGATGTCCCTTTAAATTCTTTGATTGCTCAAGAACAAGTAGATGTGAACTTTATCTCTAGAAACAATTTCAACAGCAATGCTTATAGGAGTAACTTTGGTAACAATTCTAGACCGTTCCCCTCTAACTCTTATGGGAACAACAATGCTTATCCTAGTACCAAGAACTTCAATACTGAACTAGAGACCATGCTTAGAGATTTCATCACTACCCAAAAAGCCTTTAATAAGAATGTAGAAGAAAAACTACATAAACTAGATGATCTTTCTTTCAAGGTAGACCACTTAGCCAATGAGTTAAAATTGCTGAAAATTGAAACTTCTTATCTTAAGGAGAAGGAAGTCATCCCTATTAATGCTACTCAAGTGCAAATTAATGAAAACATTAGGATGATGGCTAAGCTTAAAGAAAGATGGGCTAGAGAAAGGGAGGAAGAGGAAAGAATTAAGAGCCTTCCTACCCACCACATTGTTGCTACTATCCAAGTTATTGAGGATGTTCACACTCTTAGCACCCAATGTACTCCTGGTCCCAATGGACCTATTAATGGTGATGCTATAGAAACTACCAAACAGGTGAGCCTTAAGGACACCACTACTACCTTACTTGATGCTCGTGACCTTGATTTTGATAATTGCACTCTTACAAAAGTTATTGATTTCCTTCACAAGATGTCTAGAGATCCCCGCACTAGCACGCTTAACCTTGCCTTCACCGAGCATATCGCTAATGCTCTCATCAAAGCTAGGGAGGAGAAACTTAGAGTAGAAGCCTCCATACCTAGAAAGTTAGAGGATGGTTGGGATCCTATGATAAAAATTAATTTGAATGACTTCTCTTGTTATGCATTATGTGATGTTGGTGCTAGTACCTCTGTTATGCCCAAAAGGATATATGATATGCTTAAATTGAAACCTTATGATTCTTGTTCTTTTGGTGTTCGTCTCGTTGATTCTTCCATAAAGAAACCTTTGGGGAGGATTGACGATGTTCTTATTGTTGTCAATGATAATTATGTGCCCGTTGATTTCACTATTATGGATACTGAATGTGATCCTTCATGTCCAATTATTTTGGGACGTCCCTTTTTGCGCACCGTTGGTGCTGTAATTGACATGAAAGAGGGTAATATAAAATTTCAGTTTCCTCTCAAGAAAGGGATGGAACACTTCACTCGTAAGAAGGTCAAGTTACCTTTTGAGTCCGTTGTACGGGCTAGCTATTCTTTTACTTTTGATAAAACTTGATCTTTGCATTATGCCTAGCTTAAAGGCATAAAAAAAGCGCTTTTGGGAGGCAGCCCACATGAATAATTTTTTTGCTTTTGTTGTGTCTTGATGATGTTTACTGCTGTAGCATCATCATTGTATCTTTACTTTTCATATTTGTGCCAAGTATAGCCTCTGATTGCTAGAAAGTTCAAAAGTTGTGAGGTGCTGTCCAGGAAACAGATTCTGTCCTTGGATAGAAAAATTCGTATAAAATCACCAGATCATCTTTTTGATCTGAATTTTTTCGACAGCGTTCTCTATATAATTGTCTTTCGTGCGTCAGTTCTGAGTTTTTTGATTTGAGTTGCAGAAGTATCCCGAACAGGTCAATTACTGCCTGCTGTTCTGTTTTTCACAGATTCTGTCCTGTTTTGCCTTACCTTCACTTTGCAAATTGAGAACTTGCTTTTTCTTTGCAAAAATCTTTTGGAAATCTTGAGAAACAGTAGAACTTCAAGAATATCCTTATTTCCAGCAAGGTATAATTATTTTATTAAGGGTACTAACCTCGCTAATCAGATTATGATGAGTTATGTATGAAGGGAGTTTTCAAGTGTGCGAGGGAAGATGATAAAAAGATTCAGGAGTGTCAAGCGCTCAAGCTTGGGGATGCCCCCGTGCACTCCCAAGAAATATTCAAGGAGACTCAAGCGTCTAAGCTTGGGGATGGCCCCCGTGCATCCCCTTCTCCATCAACATTATCAGTTCGTCTTTCGTTCCGCTATATTTTTATCACTTCATATGTTATGTGCTATGCTTGGAGTGTCTTGCTTTTAGTTTTCTTTTTAGTTTTTCATAACGAGTCGGAACCCAGCATTCCTTTATGTGGGAGAGAAACACGCTCCACTTCTACCTAGAACATTACATAGAATTTTCATGTCTATCTATGCTGTGTGTGTTCTTTATCTTTTAATAGCTACTATCGTGCTCTGCTCTTAGTATTCATGCTTATCTTTTGAAGAGCTTCTATTTAGTTGGTTGCTTGAACTCTTTTTAATTACCATGCTCACCTTATTAAGAGAGTTTGCTTCCGTTGCATGGGTTAATGTGTCTATGATAAAGATGCTACTTTCATGATGGTGCTTAGTAGTTCAGGTTTTCTTATGGTTAATTTCAAATAGCTGGGGGATTCCCAATGTGTTATTGGAGTACCAACTTGGTTTGTTTGCCTATGATGTGGTATGGTTTAGTAATATCTTCCTTCGAGAATTTATTTTGATTGACTTGGCGTATGCTCACGCATATTCAAGACTGTAAAGAAAGTCTGTCAAGCCTTGACGATCTCTTGTTTCTAAGTAGCGATATAACTACCATGCCTGATTCGATATTGCTTTGTCGCTCTGCATGATTATGACCGTCATTGCTCTCTTAGTTGGTCGCTCCCAGTCTTTTGCTAACCTCCACCTGCACTAAGCAAATTAATCATGCAATACATAGCTCATGGGAAAGTAGCCTAAAAACTATTGTGCTAAAGAATATGTTGCTTATGTATCTTATTTCTTATGAGTTGCTTGCTGAGCGGTAACCATGTTTCTGGGGACGCCATTAACTGTCACACTTTGTTGAATATCATGTGAGTTGCTATGCATGTTCGTCTTGTCTGAAGTAAGGGTGATTTACCGTGGGTTGAATTAATATGCATATTGTTAGAGAAGAACATTGGGCCGCCAACCAAAGCCATGCATCATGGTGGAAGTTTTAGCTTGGACCTTAATCCTCAATCTCTCATGAGAATATGCTTATGCATTAAAGAGGAGTCCATCATCTATTTTCTATGTTGTCCCGGTATGGATGTCCTCAAGTTGAGATCTATCAAAAACGAGAAATCAAATGCGATCTATCTCCTTGGACCTTTGTACAGGTGGCATAGAGGTACCCCTTTGTGACACTTGGTTAAAACATATGCAATGGAATGATAACCCATGGGGATCCGAGCTAATTAGGACAAGGAGCGAGCACTATTGGTATTCGATGCATGAGGCTTGCAACTTATAAGATGTTTTATACATGACACATATGAAGTACTACTACCGTTGACACAATTGCTTCCATGTTTCAAAATAAAAAGCTCTAGCACTTTAAGCACCAACTACTGAGAGCATGATTGTCATTCTGAGTGTAATGTGCATTGTCCCAAAGTAGCATTGTCTTTTGCATGATTGTGATATCGTTTATTCTGAAATGATTGTATCTAGTCATCACTTAAACCTTGAAGGTGCCCTTGCATTTATGTTTTGCATCACTAAAGGGGGCAAGCTAGATATCACTTGATCATATTTGCACATCATGCTCATTGCAAATCTTTTTGATGTTTCAGTTTCATGTTGTAAAACTTTCAGTCATTTGTGATTTTCTCTTGAGACAACTTAATTACTTTAGAATCATTGTCTCAGTAAGCTTTTGTCATATGACTATGAGAAAGTCCAATATGGTTAATAGCATGTCACCACATAAATTATTCTTGTTATCATTTACCTACTCGAGGACGAGCAGGAATTAAGCTTGGGGATGTTGATACGTCCAAAACGTATCTATAATTTCTGCTTGCTCCATGCCACTTTTGGGTGATATTGCTATGATATTCATACACTTCCATACACTTTTGATCATATTTGGACTAACTTACTAATCTAGTGCACCCCAGTGCCAGTTTCTGTTTTCGGCTGTTTTTGTATTTCAGGTTTTCACGTTTCGAGAACTGCCCAGAAAAATACAGAAAATATATATAAAAAAATCAGCGTTCCGGGAACGACACTGCTTCCGAAGGGCACCCTGCCGGAGGGGAGGATCACTACCGGGAGCTTCTCCACCACCATGGACGCCTCCCGGATGACTCGTGAGTAGTCTCCCTTGGACCATGAGTCCATGACCAGTAGCTATGTGATGTTCTCCTCCCGTTCTTGTGCTTCACTAATTAGTCCTCGTGAGCTGCCCTACATGATCGAGGCACCTATGTAATCCTTATGCTGTTGCTATGTTGAGTTTGCTGGGATCCGATGGATTATGAGATTATGTTCAGATTGATCTTGAGTAATATATTTGATTCACCTCTTTTATATTTTAGTTCATAAGTAATTCTTGCATGTTCTCCGTTGTTATTTATTGCTTTGGCCAAGTAGTAAGTAGTGACTCCAAGAGGGAACGTTATGCTCGATTGTGGGTTCATGCCCCTCGATGACTAGCTTGAGTGACAGAAACATGAGTCTAGGGGATGTGCTGTTGCCACAAGGGGGAAAACAACGGTGCTTGTGCCCGCGGGTGCAAGGATTGTTTACTTTACGCAAAGTTCTTTTAATGCAGTTGTCTGTTGCATTGAGTTTACACTATGGGTGGGACTCGCAACTTAATACCAGCGAGATGTTCTGGATAGATATCTCAAGGTGGATGATTAGTAGTAGATATTGATGGATTTCGGTCTACTTACTTTGGCGTACCGCCTATGCTTTGAACCTCAACCTTTCTTGCAATGTAATCAGCATTGGTTTGCATTCGTGGTCCTGTCAATTGCCCAGCTGTAATTTGTTACCTCACATAGCTGTTTTATCGTCTTTATGGAGAGAGATATCACTAGTGAACATCATGAGACTCCGGTCCATATTACTATCATTGATCACATACACTATTTACTTTTCGCTATTTTACTTACTATTGCAAAATACTATCTATCACTACTATCATATTGCTTTTAACCCTTTGTGAACTACAAGGCCGGAGAGATTGACAACCTCTCCGAACTCGTTGGGAGCAAAGTTATTTGTATCTGTGTGCAGGTCCACGTTGATTGCTAATTGCGCCGTTAGCAGTTGACACCTACCTGTTGAACCTAGGAGTCTCTGGGGATTCGATCCTTGGCATCTTTGCTAGGGGAAAACACTTCTACTTACTGCATCTTACACCTTCCACTTGGGGTAACCAACGAGGGGTTCGAGGCCCATCAGCGGCCAAGGGGGGGACTTGCCCCCCAAGCAGGTGGGGCGCCCCCACCCCTAGGGTTTCCAACCCTAGGGGCAGAGGGAGGCCCAAGGGGGGTGCACCAGCCCACCAGGGGCTGGTTCCCTTCCCCTTTCAGCCCATGGGGCCCTCCGGGATAGGTGGCCCCACCCGGTGGACCCCCGGGACCCTTCCGGTGGTCCCGGTACAATACCGGTGACCCCGAAAACTCTTCCGATGGTCGAAACTGGACTTCCTATATATAAATCTTTACCTCCGGACCATTCCGGAACTCCTCGTGACGTCCGGGATCTCATCCGGGACTCCGAACAACTTTCGGGTTACCGCATACTTATATCTCTACAACCCTAGAGTCACCGAACCTTAAGTGTGTAGACCCTACGGGTTCGGGAGACACGTAGACATGACCGAGACAACTCTCCGTTCAATAACCAACAGCGGGATCTGGATACCCATGTTGTCTCCCACATGTTCCTCGATGATCTCATCGGATGAACCATGATGTCAAGGATTCAATCAATCCCGTCTACGATTCCCTTTGTCTATCGGTATAGTACTTGCCCGAGATTCGATCGTCGGTATACCGATACCTTGTTCAATCTCGTCATGGCAAGTCTCTTTACTCGTTCCATAATACATCATCCCGTGACCAACACCTTAGTCACATTGAGCTCATTATGATGATGTCTTACCGAGTGGGCCTAGAGATACCTCTCCGTCACACAGAGTGACAAATCCCAGTCTCGGTTCGTGCCAACCCAACAGATACTTTTGGAGATACCCGTTGTGTACCTTTATAGCCATCCAATTACGTTGTGACGTTTGGCACACCCAAAGTATTTCTACGGTATCCGGGAGTTGCACAACCTCATGGTCTAAGAAAAAGATACTTGACATTGGAAAAGCTTTAGCATTACGAACTACACGATCTTGTGCTAGGCTTATGATTGGGTCTTGTCGATCACATCATTCTCCCAATGATGTGATCTCGTTATCAATGACATCCAATGTCCATGGTCAGGAAACCGTAACCATCTGTTGATCAACGAGCTAGTAACTAGAGGTTTACCAGGGACACGTTGTGGTCTATGTATTCACACATGTATCACTGTTTCCGAATAATACAATTCAAGCATGAATAACAGACAATTATCATGAACAAGGAAATATAATAATAACCATTTTATTGTTGCCTCTAGGGCATATTTCCAACAGTCTCCCACTTGCACTAGAGTCAATAATCTAGTTACATTGTGATGAATCGAACACCCATAGAGTTCTGGTGTTGATCATGTTTTGCTCGTGGAAGAGGTTTAGTCAACGGATCTGCGACATTCAGATCCGTATGCACTTTACACATATCTATGTCTCCATCTTGAATATAATTCTGGATGGAGTTGAAACGGCGCTTGATGTGCTTGGTCTTCTTGTGAAACCCAGGCTCCTTGGCAATGGCAATAGCTCCAGTGTTGTCACAGAAGAGAGTTATCGGGCCCGACGCGCTTGGAATAACTCCTAGGTCGGTGATGAACTCCTTCATCCAGACTCCTCCTGCGCTGCTTCGCAAGCAGCTATGTACTCCGCTTCACATGTAGAATGCGCCACAACGCTTTGCTTGCAACTGCACCAGCTGACTGCCCCACCATTCAAAATATACACGTATCCGGTTTGTGACTTGGAGTCATCCAGATCTGTATCGAAGCTAGCATCAACGTAACCCTTTACGACGAGCTCTTCGTCACCTCCATAAACGAGAAACATATCCTTAGTCCTTTTCAGGTACTTCAGGATGTTCTTGACTGCTGTCCAGTGTTCCATACCGGGATCACTTTGGTACCTCCCCACCAAACTTATGGCGAGGTTCACATCAGGTCTGGTACACAGCATGGCATACATAATAGAACCTATGGCCGAGGCATAGGGGATGACACTCATCTTTTCTCTATCTTCTGCCGTGGTCGGGGATTGAGCAGTGCTCAATCTCATGCCTTGCAATACAGGCAAGAACCCTTTCTTGGACTGATCCATATTTAACTTCTTCAATATCTTGTCAAATTATGTACTTTGTGAAAGACCAATGAGGCGTCTCGATCTATCTCTATAGATCTTGATGCCTAATATGTAAGCAGCTTCTCCAAGGTCCTTCATTGAAAAACACTTATTCAAGTAGGCCTTTATGCTCTCCAAGAGTTCTACATCATTTCCCATCAGCAATATATCATCCACATATAATATGAGAAATGCTACAGAGCTCCCACTCACTTACTTGTAAATACAGGCTTCTCCCCAAGTCTGTATAAACCCAAACGCTTTGATCACCTCATCAAAGCGAATATTCCAACTCCGAGATGCTTGCACCAGCCCATAGATTGAGCGCTGGAGCTTGCATACCTTGTTAGCATTCTCAGGATCGACAAAACCTTCCGGCTGCATCATATACAGTTCTTCCTTGAGGAAGCCATTGAGGAATGCCGTTTTGACATCCATTTGCCATATCTCATAATCATAGAATGCGGCAATTGCTAACATGATTCGGACGGACTTCAGCATCGCTACGGGAGAGAAAGTCTCGTCGTAGTCAATTCCTTGAACTTGTCGATAACCTTTAGCGACAAGTTGAGCCTTATAGATGGTCACATTACCATCCGCGTCAGTCCTCTTCTTAAAGATCCATTTATTTTCTATGGCGTGCCGATCATCGGGCAAGTCCACCAAAGTCCATACTTTGTTTTCATACATGGATCCTATCTCGGATTTCATGGCTTCAAGCCATTTGTCGGAATCCGGGCCCGCCATCGCTTCTTCATTGTTCGAAAGTTCACCGTTGTCTAACAACATGATTTCCATGACAGGGTTGCCGTACCACTCTGGTGCGGAACGTGTCCTTGTGGACCTATGAAGTTCAGTAGTAACTTGATCTGAAGCTTCATGATCATTATCATTAACTTCCTCCCTAGTCGGTGCAGGCACCACAGGAACAACTTCCTGCGTTGCGCTACTTTCCGGTTCGGAAGGGGTGACTGTCACCTCATCAAGTTCCACTTTCCTCCCACTCACTTCTTTCAAGAGAAACTCTTTCTCCAGAAAGGATCCATTCTTGGCAACGAAGACCTTGCCTTCAGATCTGAGGTAGAAGGTATACCCAATAGTTTCCTTAGGGTATCCTATGAACACGCATTTTTCCAATTTGGGTTCGAGCTTTTCAGGTTGAAGTTTCTTGACATAAGCATCGCAACCCCAAACTTTCAGAAACGACAACTTAGGTTTCTTGCCAAACCAAAGTTCATATGGTGTCGTCTCAACGGATTTAGACACAGCCCTATTTAAAGTGAATGCAGCAGTCTTTAAAGCATAACCCCAAAATGATAGCGGTAAGTCGGTAAGAGACATCATAGATCGCACCATGTCCAATAGAGTACGATTACGACGTTCGGACGCACCATTACGCTGAGGTGTTCCAGGCGGTGTCAATTGTGAAACAATTCCACAGTTCCTTAGGTGCGTGCAAAATTCGTGACTTAAATATTCTCCTCCACGATCCGATCGTAAGAACTTTATTTTTCTGTCACATTGATTCTCAACCTCATTCTGAAATTCCTTGAGCTTTTCAAAGGTCTCAGACTTGTGTTTCATCAAGTAGACATACCCATATCTACTTAAGTCATCAGTGAGGGTGAGAACATAACGATAGCCTCCGCGAGCTTGAACACTCATTGGACCGCACACATCGGTATGTACGATTTCCAAGAAGTTGGTTGCTCGCTCCATTGTTCCGGAGAACGGAGTCTTGGTCATCTTGCCCAAGAGGCATGGTTCACACGTGTCAAATGATTCATAATCAGGAGACTCCAAAAGTCCATCTGCATGGAGCTTCTTCATACGTTTGACACCAATATGACCAAGGCGGCAATGCCACAAGTATGTGGGACTATCATTATCAACTTTACATCTTTTGGCATTCACACAATGAATATGTGTAACATCACGTTCAAGATTCATTAAGAATAAACCATTGACCAGCGGGGCATGACCATAAAACAACTCTCTCATATAAATAGAACAACCATTATTCTCGGATTTAAATGAGTAGCCATCTCGCATTAAACGAGATCCAGATACAATGTTCATGCTCAAAGCTGGTACTAAATAACAATTATTAAGGTTTAAAACTAATCCCGAAGGTAGATGTAGAGGTAGCGTGCCGACGGCGATCACATCGACCTTGGAACCATTCCCGACGTGCATCGTCACCTCGTCCTTAGCGAGTCTCCGCTTATTCCGCAGCTCCTGCTTTGAGTTACAAATGTGAGCAACTGCACCGGTATCAAATACCCAGGAGCTACTACGAGCGCTGGTAAGGTACACATCAATAACATGTATATCACATATACCTTTGACATTACCGGCCTTCTTATCTGCTAAGTATTTGGGGAAGTTCCGCTTCTAGTGACCCGTTCCCTTGCAATAAAAGCACTCAGTCTCAGGCTTGGGTCCATTCTTTGGCTTCTTCTCGGCAACTGGTTTACCGGGCGCGGCAACTCCTTTGCCGTCCTTCTTGAAGTACTTCTTACCCTTGCCTTTCTTGAACTTAGTGGTTTTATTCATCATCAACACTTGATGTTCCTTTTTGATCTCCACCTCCGCAAATTTCAGCATTGAATACACCTCGGGAATGGACTTCTCCATCCCTTGCATATTGAAGTTCATCACGAAGCTCTTGTAGCTAGGTGGGAGCGACTGGAGGATTCTGTCAACGACTGCTTCATCTGGGAGATTAATTCCCAACTGAGACAAGCGATTGTGCAACCCAGACAATTTGAGTATGTGCTCGCTGACAGAACTATTCTCCTCCATCTTACAACTGTAGAATGCGTCGGAGACGTCATATCTCTCGACTCAGGCATGATCTTGGAAAACAATTTTCAGCTCTTGGAACATCTCATATGCCCCGTGGTGATCAAAACGCTTTTGGAGCCCCGATTCTAAGCTGTAAAGCATGCCGCACTGAACCAGGGAGTAATCATCACAACGCGACTGCCAAGCGTTCATAACGTCTTGGTTCGCTGGGGCGGGAGCGTCACCTAGCGGTGCTTCAAGGACATATGTTTTCTTGGCAGCTATGAGGATGCTCCTCAAGTTACGAACCCAATCCGTATAGTTGCTACCATCGTCTTTCAGCTTGGTTTTCTCTAGGAACGCGTTGAAGTCGAGGACAACATTAGCGTAGGTCATTGGATCTACAAGACATATTGTAAAGATTTTAGACTATGTTCATGACAATTAAGTTCATCTAAACAAATATAATGAACTCCCACTTAGATAGACATCTCTCTAGTCATCTAAGTGATACACGATCCGAATCGACTAGGCCGTGTCCGATCATCACGTGAGACGGACTAGTCATCAACGGTGAACATCTTTATGTTGATTGTATCTTCTACACGACTCATGTTCGACCTTTCGGTCTTCCGTGTTCCGAGGCCATGTCTGTACATGCTAGGCTCGTCAAGTGAACCCTAAGTGCATTGCGTGTGTAAATCTGGCTTACACCCGTTGTATGCGAACGTTAGAGCCTATCACACCCGATCATCACGTGGTGCTTCGGAACAGTGAACCTTAGCAACGGTGCACAGTTAGGGGGAACACTATTCTTGAAATTTTAGTGAGAGATCATCTTATTTACTACCATCGTTCTAAGCAAATAAGATGTAAAAACATGATAAACATCACATGCAATCAAATAGTGACATGATATGGCCAATATCATTTTGCTCCTTTTGATCTTCATCTTCTTCATCTTCGGGGCTCCATGATCACGATCGTCACCGGCATGACACCATGACCTCCATCATCATGATCTCCATCATCGTGTCTTCATGAAGTTGTCTCGCCAAACATTACTTCTACTACTATGGCTAACGGTTAGCGATAAAGTAAAGTAATTACACGGCGTTTATTCAGTGACACGCATGTCATACAATAAAATAAAGACAACTCCTATGGCTCCTACCGGTTGTCATACTCATTGACATGCAAGTCGTGATTCCTATTGCATGAACATGATCAATCTCATACATCACATATATCATTCATCACATCCTTTTGGCCATATCACATCACTCGGCACATGCTGCAAGAACAAGTTAGACGTCCTCTAATTGTTGTTGCAAGTTTTTACGTGGCTGCTATAGGTTTGTAGCAAGAACTTTTCTTACCTACGCCAAAACCACAACGTGATATTCCAATTTCTATTTACCCTTCATAAGGACCATTTTCATCGAATCCGATCCGACTAAAGTGGGAGAGACTGTCACCCGCTAGCCACCTTATGCAACTAGTGCATGTCAGTCAGTGGAACCTGTCGCACGTAAGCGTACGTGTAAGGTCAGTCCGGGCCGCTTCATCCCACGATGCCGCCGAATCAAGATAAGACTAGTAGCGGCAAGAGAATTGAACAAATCTACGCCCACAACTGCTTTGTGTTCTACTCGTGCAAGATACTACGCATAGAGCTAGCTCATGATGCCACTGTTGGGGAACGTAGCAGAAATCAAAAAATTTCTACGCTTCACCAAGATCAATCTATGGAGTCATCTAGCAACGAGGGAGAGGGGAGTGCATCTACATACCCTTGTAGATCGCGAGCGGAAGCGTTCAAGAGAACGTGGATGATGGAGTCGTACTCGTCGTGATCCAAATCACCGATGATCCTGATAGGTCCAAAATGTATCTATAATTTCTGCTTGCTCCATGCTTCTTTTGTGTGATATTGCTATGATATTGATGCACTTCCATACACTTTTGATCATATTTGGACTAACCTATTAACTCAGTGCACCACAGTGCCAGTTCCTGTTTTCTGCTGTTTTTCTATTTCAGGTTTCCCCCATATTAAAAGTGCTCCAAAAATTCCAGGAAAAATATAGGAAAAATCAGCGTACAGGAAGCTTCGCGAAGAACCAAAGATGGGCCAGAGGGGAGCCAGGGGAGGCCCAGGCGGCCACCTGCCGCGGCCCACCCCTGGCCGCGCCAGGGGGGCGCCTGGGGCCCCTGCTCCGCCTCTGGCTGCCCCCCTTCGCCTATATATCCCTCTCGTCCCGAAACCCTCGAGGACAGAACCCTTTTTCGCGATCTCGCCTCTGTTCCTCCGCCGCAGCGCTTCCAAGATCGGGAGCATCAGGAGAACTCTTCCCGGCACCCTGCCGGAGGGGAGAACCACCACCGGGAGCTTCTCCACCACCATGGACGTTTCCCGGATGAGTCGTGAGTAGTCCACCTTGGACCATGGGTCCATGATTAGTAGCTATGTGATGTTCTCCTCCCCTCTTTGCTCTTCATGGTTTAGACCTCGTGAGCTGCCCGACATGATCGAGGCACATATGTAATCTTTCTGCTGTTGCTTTGCTGAGTTTGCTGGGATCTGATGGATTATGAGACTATGTTCAGATTGTGTTTGAGTAATATATTTGATTCACCTCTTTTATATCTTTGTTCTTGAGTAATTCTTGCATGTTCTCCGTTGTTGTTTATTGCTTTGGCCAAGTAGTAGGTAGTAACTCCAAGAGGGAGCGTTATGCTTGATTGTGTGTTCATGCCCCCTGATGACTAGCTTGAGTGACATAAACATGAGTCTAGGGTATGTGCTGTTGCCACAAGGGAGAAAACAACGGTGCTTGTACTTGCGGATGCAAGGATTGTTTACTTTACGCAAAGTTATTTTAATGCAGTTGTCTGTTGCTTTGAGTTTACACTATGGGTGGGATTCACAACTTAATACCAGCGAGATGTTCTGGATAGATATCTCAAGGTGGATGATTAGTAGTAGATGCAGATGGATTTCGGTCTACTTGCCTTGGCGTACTGCCCATGCTTTTGAGCCTCTACCTTTCTTTGCAGCATAGTTAGCATTGGTTTGCGCACATAATCCTGTCAATTGCCCAGCTGTAATTTGTTTACCTCGCTTTGCTGTTTTATCGTCTTTTGGGAGAGAGACATCACTAGTGAACATCATGGGACCCCAGTCCGTATTACCACCGCTGATCACACCTTCTATTTACTTCCTGTTTTTATTTCCTAGTTGCAGTCATAGCTATCATTATTATCTCTTGTGTTTGATCCTTTGTTAACAACAAGGCCGGAGGGATTGACAACCTCTCTGTACTCGTTGGGAGCAAAGTTATCTGTATCTGTGTGCAGGTCCCATCAACCGCTAAGTTTCTGGCGCCGTTGACATCTACTTGTCGACCCTCGGAGTCTCACGGGATTCGATCCTTGGTATCTTTGCCAAGGGAAATTTGCCGGTACGCTACATCTCAACCTTCCACTTGGGGTAACCAACGAGGGGCGAGAAGCCATCAAGCAAGTTTCTGGCGCCGTTGCCGGGGACTCCACTCTTCAAGATAGGGGAGTTGCACGCTATCTTTTATCTTTGCTTTTTAGTCTTGTTAGTTTACCTTTCAGTTTTTGCTTTAGTGTCCCTTACCAAAAATCACAAAAATAGTTATCTTGCTTGCTGCTGCTATGGGTTCCACCGAGAACACCAAGTTGTGTGACTTCACTAGTCATAACAACAGTGACTTTATCTGCACGCCTATTGCTACACCTGCCACTTCAGCACCTTCTTATGAGATTAAACCTGCTCTGCTGAACCTAGTTATGAAAGATCAATTCTCCGGTGCTGGAGATGCTGCTGCTTTGCACTTAAATAATTTTGTTGAGCTCTGTGATATGCAAAAGTACAAAGAAGTAGATGGTGATATTGTTAAGCTTAAGCTTTTTCCTTTCTCCTTGAGAGGAGGAGCTAAAATCTGGTTTCAATCCTTGCCTAGGAATAGTATAGATTCTTGGGACAAGTGCAAGGATGCCTTTATTGGGAATTACTATCCCCCTGCTAAAATTATCCAATTAAGGAGTAACATAATTAATTTTAAACAATTGGATAATGAACACATTGCCCAAGCTTGGGAACGCATGAAATCTCTTGTCAAGAACTGCCCTACTCATGGTTTGACTACTTGGATGGTTATCCAAAATTTTTATGCAGGCTTGAACTTTACCTCGCGGAACTTGTTAGATTCGGCCGCGGGAGGAACCTTTATGTCAACTACACTTGGTGCTGCCACGAAGCTTCTCGACGAGATGATGACCAATTATACCCAATGGCACACCGAACGCGCTCCAACAGGTAGGAAGGTAAACTCTATCGAGGAGATTTCCTCCCTAAATGAAAAAGTTGACTTGATCATGTCCCTACTTTCCAAGCAATCTTCTATTGGTCCTCATGATGTTCCTTTAAATTCTTTGATTGCTCAAGATCATGTAGATGTGAACTTTATCTCTAGAAACAATTTCAATAACAATGCTTATAGGAGTAATTTTGGTAGCAACCCTAGACCGTTCCCCTCTAATTCCTATGGGAACAACAATGCTTATCCTAGCACCAAGAACTCCACTTCTGAACTAGAGATTATGCTTAAAGACTTCATCACTACCCAAATGGCCTTCAATAAGAGTGTAGAAGAAAAACTAGACAAACTAGATATTCTCTCTTCGAAGGTAGACAATTTAGCCCATGAGGTAGAGTTGCTTAAAATTAGAACTTCTCCTCTTGAGGAGAGGAAGACCACTCCTATGAATGCTATTCAAGTGCAAATTAATGGAAACATTAGGATGATGGCTAAACTTAAAAAGAGATGGGCTAGAGAAAAGGAGGAAGAAGATAGAATTAAGAGCCTTCCTACCCACCACACTGTTGCTACTATTCAAGTTGTTGAGGATATCCAAACTCTTAGCACCCAATGCACTCCTAATCCCATTGGACCTATTAATGGTGATGCTATGACCTCAACCGTAGAAGAAGAAACTCCTATGACCATAGAAGCTACCAAACAAGTTAGCCTAAAGGACACCGCTACCACTTTACTTGATAGTAGTGACCTTGATTTTGATAATTGCACCCTTTCTGAAGTTATTGGTTTTCTTCACAAGATGTCTAGAGATCCCCACACTAGCACACTTAATCTTGCCTTCACGGAGCATATCACTAATGCTCTTATCAAAGCTAGGGAGGAGAAGCTTAGGGTAGAAGCCTCCATACCTAGAAAGCTAGAAGATAGTTGGGATCCTATGATTAAAATTAAGTTGAATAACTTCTCTTGCTATGCTTTATGTGATGTTGGAGCTAGTACCTCCGTTATGCCCAAAAGAATGTACGATATGTTTGAATTGAAACCTTTTGATCCTTGTTCTTTTGGTATTCGTCTTGTTGATTCTTCCGTAAGAAACCTTTGGGGAAGATCGACGATGTTCTTATCATTGTCAATGACAATTATGTTCCCGTTGATTTTACTATTATGGATATTGAATGTGAACCTTCATGTCCAATTATTTTGGGACGTCCTTTCTTCGCACCGTTGGTGCTATCATTGACATGAAAGAGGGGAATATAAAATTCCAATTCCCTCTCAAGAAAGGGATGGAACACTTCCCTAGAAAGAAGATTAAGTTGCCTTTTGAGTCCGTTACACGGGCTAGCTATTCTCTTACTCTTGATAAAACTTGATCTTCTCTTTTTGCATCATGCCTAGCTTAAAGGCATAAAAGAAAGCGCTTTTGAGAGGCAGCCCACAACGAATTAGCATTTATTTTGCTTTTGTTGTGTCTTGATGTTTGTTACTACAGTAGCATCATAATTGTATCTTTTCTTTTCAGCTTTGTGCCAAGTTTAGCCGCCGATTGCAAGAAAGTTCAAAAGTTGTGACGTGCTGTCCAGAAAACAGATTCTGTCCTTGGACAGAAAAATTCGAATAAAATCACCAGATCATCTTTTTGATCTGAATTTTTTTGACAGCGTGCTCCATACAATTGGCTTTCGAGCATCTGTTCTGAGTTTTTTGATTTGAGTTGCATAAGTGCCCCGAAAAAATTATTTACTACCTGCTGGTCTGTTTTTCACAGATTCTGTCCTGTTTTGCCTTTTCTTCGTTTTGCAAACCTTGAGCTTGCTTTTTCTTTGCAAAAACCTTTTGGCAATCTTGAGAAACAGTAGCTCTTCAAGATTATCTTTATTTCCATTAGGGAAAAAATATTTTATTGTGGGTACTAACCTCGCTAATCAGATTATGATGAGTTATGTATGAAGGGAGTTTTCAAGTGTGCGAGGGAAGATGATAAAAGAAGATTCAGGAAGGGTCAAACGCTCATGCTTGGGGATGCCCCCGTGCACCCCCAAGAAATATTCAAGAAGACTCAAGCATCTAAGCTTGGGGATGCCCCCATGCATCCCCTTCTCCATCAACAATTATCAGTTCGTCTTTCGTTCCGCTATAATTTTATCACTTCATGCGTTATGTGCTATGCTTGGAGCGTCTTGCTCTTAGTTTCTTTTTTTAGTTTTCTTTAGCTTTGCTTGCTGTTCATAACAAGTTAGAACCCAACTTTCTTTGTGTGGGAGAGAAACACGCTCCACTTCAACCTAGAACACAACATAGGATTTTCATGCTTATCTTTGCTGTGTGTGTTCTTTGTCTTTCCATAGCTGCTGTCATGTTTAGCTCTTAGTTTTCATGCTTTTCTTTTTAAAGAACTTTTGTTTAGTTGGTTGCTGAACTCTCTTGAGTTTTCATGTTTATCTTGTTAAGAGAGTTTGCCTGTTGCACTGAGTTGTGTGTCTTAACTTAAAGTAGGTAATTGAGGTTGCTATTTAATTTTAGTAGTAACTTGCAATAGTTTTGAGGTATTGCCATGAGTAATGTCTGAACTTTTAGTGTCAAGAGCTTTAGCCTATTAGTGATAGATGTCGTATTTTGGGCAATCCATGTTTATTTTGGAAAACCTACAAATTAGTTGAGAACTTTAGCTACTAGATGGATCACTAATCTTTGGAGGGATCGAATATTAGAGTACACTCACGTACCATGAGTCGAGGATGCGCAAGGATAACCAAACCCCCATACACTCCTCCTCGGGGTACTTGTCTCTTTGTGAACCTCCTAATTAGATTGAGAGTTACCGATAATAAGTGCATGAGTTCTTCGGACTAATGTGAGTATTCAAAAGTTGACACTTCCACCTAGCCATATTTTTCTAGCCTCTTCGGTACCGTGCATTGCCCTTTCTCACCTCGAGAGTTGGCGCATACTTCGCCGGTGCATCCAAATCCTTGGCACGATACGCTCTGTCATCATAAGCCTCATTATATCCTTCCTCAAAACAGCCACCATACCTACCTATCAAGGCATTTCCATAGCTTTTCTGAGATACATTGCCATGCAACATCCATCTTCTCATGACTTGATCTTCATGTCATACATGCTTTTTTCTTGATCGATGAGCCGCATGCTAGTTGGGCCTTGCCCTAATCATTGCTACATGACGCGCTAGTATCATTGCATATCCTGCTACACTGGCAGAGGCATACATTTGCATACATCATGATAGTTTCATCTTCTTTATGTTGAGTACTCTTGTAAAGTGTGAAAGATCTTCTATACTTCTTGTAATTTGTAGAGTGTTGCCCCTAAAGTGAGGAAAAGATCCGAAAGAGGACAAAATCAAAAGATCCCAAAGAGGACAAATGAGAGTTAAATAGAAAGAGCCATTGAGGCCACAAAAAATAAAAAAAAATAGAAAAAAGAGAAAAAGAAATAAAAAGAGAGAAGGGGGCACACTACTATTCCTTTTGAGAGATCCACACTCGTACTTCATCTTATACCTTGTACTCCATAGAGATTATCATTCATGCATATAGCTATGTGGGGACCTTCACACTATAGAACTTGGCTTGTATATTCCAATGATGAGCCTCCTCAAAAGAGCTCTAGGTCTTCTTGAGCGAGCAAGTTGGATGCACCCCCACTAGTTCCATTGGAGAGCTTACCTTAGCTCATATGTGCATCCGTTGCATGGCAATCCCTACTCCTCACATCATATCTATTATTTGGCTTTCTCTCGCCTATGATTGTCCTCATTGATGTGAGACTTTTACACCTTTTTTGTCTTCCCCCTTCATCATTTTTCTCTCTTTGCCATCCTAAGTGTCAACTTTCTTGCTTACGCTCATCCATTGCATGAGTGCTCAAAATATCGAAAGGGAGTGGATCATTTTGACTTGTACCTGGCTAGTGGCCTGGGGATGAGTCAAGATAAAATTCCAAAGAAGACCAAGTGTGAAACTTTAGTAGATTAAGTTCTCAACAATACAAAAACTATGTTTTACTCTCTCGTATATCCCTATCCCCTTTCTTGCACGCAAACACCATTTGGAGACATTCGAGTCACGGACAGCGAGAGCTCTTGCACCTTTATGTTCTTATGTTGCTTGTTACAATGCTAATATAGACTCTTGCTAGTTATGACTTGAATTGAATTACATGCCTTGATTGCTTTACTTAAAAATTTCTTATATGGTTGGTAGCATGTCACCACAGAAATTATGCTTGTTATCATTTACCTACTCGAGGACGAGCAGGAATTAAGCTTGGGGATGTTGATACGTCCAAAACGTATCTATAATTTCTGCTTGCTCCATGCTTCCTTCGTGTGATATTGCTATGATATTGATGCACTTTCATACACTTTTGATCATATTTGGACTAACCTATTAACTCAGTGCACCACAGTGCCAGTTCCTGTTTTCTGCTGTTTTTCTATTTCAGGTTTCCCCCATATTAAAAGTGCTCCAAAAATTCCAGGAAAAATATAGGAAAAATCAGCGTACAGGAAGCTTCGTGAAGAACCAAAGATGGGCCAGAGGGGAGCCAGGGGAGGCCCAGGCGGCCACCTGGCGCGGCCCCACCCCTGGCCGCGCCAGGGGGCGCCTGGGGCCCCTGCTCTGCCTCTGGCTGCCCCCTTCGCCTATATATCCCTCTCGTCCCGAACCCTCGAGGACAGAACCCTTTTTCGCGATCTCGCCTCTGTTCCGCCGCCGCAGCGCTTCCAAGATCGGGAGCATCAGGAGAACTCTTCCCGGCACCCTGCCGGAGGGGAGAACCACCACCGGGAGCTTCTCCACCACCATGGACGCTTCCCGGATGAGTCGTGAGTAGTCCACCTTGGACCATGGGTCCATGATCAGTAGCTATGTGATGTTCTCCTCCCCTCTTTGCTGTTCATGGTTTAGACCTCGTGAGCTGCCCTATGATGACTAGCTTGAGTGACAGAAACATGATCGAGGCACATATGTAATCTTTCTGCTGTTGCTTTGCTGAGTTTGGTGGGATCTGATGGATTATGAGACTATGTTCAGATTGTGTTTGAGTAATATATTTGATTCACCTCTTTTATATCTTTGTTCTTGAGTAATTCTTGCATGTTCTCCGTTGCTGTTTATTGCTTTGGCCAAGTAGTAGGTAGTAACTCCAAGAGGGAGCGTTATGCTTGATTGTGGGTTCATGCCCCCTGATGACTAGCTTGAGTGACAGAAACATGAGTCTAGGGGATGTGCTGTTGCCACAAGGGAGAAAACAACGGTGCTTGTAATTGCGGGTGCAAGGATTGTTTACTTTACGCAAAGTTCTTTTAATGCAGTTGTCTGTTGCTTTGAGTTTACACTTTGGGTGGGATTCGCAACTTAATACCAGCGAGATGTTCTGGATAGATATCTCAAGGTGGATGATTAGTAGTAGATGCAGATGGATTTCGGTCTACTTGCCTTGGCGTACCGCCCATGCTTTTGAGCCTCTACCTTTCTTTGCAGCATAGTTAGCATTGGTTTGCGCACATAATCTTGTCAATTGCCCAGCTATAATTTGTTTACCTCGCTTTGCTGTTTCATCGTCTTTTGGGAAAGAGACATCACTAGTGAACATCATGGGACCCCGGTCCGTATTACCACCGCTGATCACACCTTCTATTTACTTCCTGTTTTTATTTCCTAGTTGCAGTCATAGCTATCATTATTATCTCTTGTGTTTGATCCTTTGTAAACAACAAGGCCGGAGGGATTGACAACCTCTCTGTACTCGTTGGGAGCAAAGTTATCTGTATCTGTGTGCAGGTCCCATCAACCGCTAAGTTTCTGGCGCCGTTGACACCTACTTGTCGACCCTCGGAGTCTCATGGGATTCGATCCTTGGTATCTTTACCAAGGGAAATTTGCCGCTACGCTACATCTCAACCTTCCACTTGGGGTAACCAACGAGGGGCGAGAAGCCATCAGATCCTAGCGCCGAACGGACGGCACCACCACGTTCAACACACGTACGGAGCAGCGACGTCTCCTCCTTCTTGATCCAGCAAGGGGGGAGGAGAGGTTGATGGAGATCCAGCAGCACGACGGCGTGGTGGTGGATGCAGCGGTATTCCAGCAGGGCTTCGCCAAGCAGCACTGAAGGAGGAAGGGGTGTCACGAGAGGGAGAGGGAGGTGCCAGGGCATGGGCGTGGCTGACCTCCCTCCCCCCACTATATATAGGGGCCCTGGGGGGGGGGCGCTGACCCTAGAAGATCCAATCTCCTAGGAGGGCAGCGGCCAAGGGGGGGACTTGCCCCCCAAGCAGGTGGAGTGCCCCCCACCCCTAGGGTTTCCAACCCTAGGCGCAGGGGGAGGCCCAAGGGGGGCGCACCAGCCCACCAGGGGCTATTTCCCTTCCCCTTTCAGCTCATGGGGCCCTCCAGGATAGGTGGCCCCACCCGATGGACCCCCGGGACCCTTCCGGTGGTCCCGGTACAATACCGGTGACCCCCGAAACTCTCCCGATGGCCGAAACTGGACTTCCTATATATAAATCTTTACCTCCGGACCACTCCGGGACTCCTCGTGACGTCCAGGATCTCATCTGAGACTCTGAACAACTTTCGGGTTACCGCATACTTATATCTCTACAACCCTAGCGTCACCGAACCTTAAGTGTGTAGACCTTACGGGTTCGGGAGACACGTAGACATGACCGAGACGACTCTCCGGTCAATAACCAACAGCGGGATCTGGATACCCATGTTGGCTCCCACATGCTCCTCGATGATCTCATCGGATGAACCATGATGTCAAGGATTCAATCAATCCCGTATACGATTCCCTTTGTCTATTGGTATAGTACTTGCCCGAGATTCGATCGTCGGTATACCGATACCTTGTTCAATCTCGTCATGGCAAGTCTCTTTACTCATTCCGTAATACATCATCCCGTGACCAACACCTTAGTCACGTTGAGCTCATTATGATGATGTCTTACCGAGTGGGCCCAGAGATACCTCTCCGTCACACGGAGTGACAAATCCCAGTCTCGGTTCATGCCAACCCAACAGATACTTTTGGAGATATCCGTTGTGTACCTTTATAGCCACCCAGTTACGTTGTGACGTTTGGCACACCCAAAGTATTCCTACGGTATCCGGGAGTTGCACAACCTCATGGTCTAAGGAAAAGATACTTGACATTGGAAAAGCTTTAGCATTACGAACTACACGATCTTGTGCTAGGCTTAGGATTGGGTCTTGTCCATCACATCATTCTCCCAATGATGTGATCTCGTTATCAATGACATCCAATGTCCATGGTCAGGAAACCGTAACCATCTGTTGATCGACGAGCTAGTAACTGGAGGTTTACCAGAGACACGTTGTGGTCTATGTATTCACACATGTATCACTGTTTCCGAATAATACAATTCAAGCATGAATAACAGACAATTATCATGAAGAAGGAAATATAATAATAACCATTTTATTATTGCCTCTAGGGCATATTTCCAACAGTGCAGAGTACATGTATCTACCACGAGATTGTAGTAATGAATATGAGATGTAATGTAATCATCTATTGACTAGCCTGGCCTCGGATTATATATGCACCAGAGGCCTAGAGTTTTGGAGAGTCCCTGGCTTGGGCGCCAAGTCTTGTGGAATCCTCCTTGTATGCGGCATGGGCTGCCCGAAGTGGCCCATGAGTAAACCGGCTTGGGGGGTCCTCGACCCGATCCAGCTGGTCGGGAGACGACGTGGTGAGTACCCCATAGTCCATGACACCGTCAGTAGCCCCCTGAATCGGTCTTCAAGTTGGGGACGCTCCTCGGTTCTTCCGAACTATTGTTTATCTTCAGTCGTCGGTCTTGAAAACCGGTTCAACAATTCTTCCCATATTTGATCTTGAGGATTGCCGAGCTGAATCCGATGAGTTTACACGTCGGGCATCCGAGGAGCCTTTTTAGTCTTTGGCCTTTATCAATGCCTTGTTATTTTAACACCAAACCTCTGGTTTGAAGTGTTTCCCGTGCGGTGGTGTCCTCTCGTGTCCGAGCTCCAACGCCGGACTGTTATCCGAGGTGTCCTTTTGCGGCCAAGCTCCAACGCCAGACTGTATCTGAGCTCCAACGCCGGACTATGTCCAAGCTCCAGCGCTGGACTATGTCCAAGCTCCAACGCCGGACTGTATCCGAGGTGTCATAGATCACCTTGGTTCGAAAAAGTTGAAGGAGTTTACCCGAGCTTAATGCCGGAAATGCCCTCTAAGGAGTCAGCCACTTGCATCTGAGCTATATGCCGAACTGCATCCGAGGCGATTAAGCACCTCAGTCATGGGCTGATTGTTTGCGGATTTTATTTCCGATGCGGGTAAATTTATTTGCTGACGAGATGTATTGCCAGTAGACCTCAAGGTGTCCGTCGGTCTAAAATCCGAGATGCACCTGAAGGAAAATATGAAACCGCCGATCCTACTAGCTCCTGAGACCCAGGTCGTGAAATCGGCCTGAGGATGAACTCCTAGCTGGGCAGCATACGTAGGAATAGAAACATAGTCTAATATATTAGAGGTAGTAGTGATCGGCGGACGGGCCCGTGAGAGAGGGCCGTGAGAAGTCGCCGTGATATATCAGCTTGATGCCGGTTAAGTCCCAGATGGTACTTATTGTTGTCCGAAGACGCGTTTGTCCATAGTTCGGTCATGCCGAACACTGAGCACTTTGATTTTGTCTTCATTGGATAGGCAATGCAGTACCCTCGAGCCACTGGCTGGGTGGCAACACCAGATCAGGGGACTGATGTGCCCTTTAATTTTTTATAAATAATGAGCGTGAAGCCCAGTAGCCCCTGAGCCTTAATGTGGGCACGGGTGGCCGAATTAAGGATCGATATCCGTAGTAAAATCACAAATTATGTGTAATGATTCTATGTATCCAAGTACTTGACATCATTAATGCTCGGATCCGCATTGTACAAAACTTTGTTGACCGACCATCGGCTTCAACCTTTATAAGGGCAAAGATTTACGGCAAACAAGGCAATTCGGTCATACGGTTTTATAAACAAAGGTACACAGAGAGATATGTTATATTACTTTTTAATTTAAGAAACATCTTCCAAAGAAAATAGTCCCGCTATCGGTTCCTTTCGTTGGGTTGTCATGCTGGCTATGATCATGAAACCTCACCTCCGATTAATGTGGGAGGAAAATATTGAGGATTTAGTTCAGAGAAAGTTTCCGAACTCTGTGGTTTAAATGAACCAAAATTTTCATTTCTGCCGTTGCCGACCAATTATATCGTTTAAGATTGCTAGCTTTCGGCTTCATCCAGTCTGAGGTACTAACTCGGATGACCCTGTAGTAAAAATCACAGAGGTGCTCCCTTTACCGCCTAGCCGAACAATCGGGAACGTAGGGGTAAGCATAGGAGCCAGGCAATCCAGCTTGGCCAAAATCTTAAGTCAAATTGATGCATTTTGATGGCTTTATAACGATGATTGCGGAAGGCAGCCCTCGTATATTAAATACAAACGCCGATGATATGTTTATTTTGACTCCGTTGCGACCGTTTATAAGTTGAAAGTGGCCCATCGTCGGCTTCCACCCCCTTGTAGATGCTACGCAGGGTGTTGTCGCAATAACAAAACAACCCTTAGCCGACGTCTCAGTGCCCGAAGGCGGTTGTGTTAGCTGAAACGAGGCAATCAGATATGCGGGCTTTATAACTTTCACTTAGTCATAGGAGCTTAAAGTTGGGAGGCCAGTTACTAGCCCCCGGTTAGTGTCCGGCGACAGTCAAGGTCAAGCCGTACACACTTTGGCCAATGTTATGAACGGACCGTCATTTAACACAGGGTGACCTCTATCGATCATTATAGTCTAATACAGTCATCGGATCACTGACCAGTTTACGCTTATTGTGACAATCAGTTTTTTGCTTTCTCCACTGAGGCGCTTAACCATGCTAGCTAGAAGCACAATCGCAGTGGTTCTCCCTTTGCGCACCTAGCCGAACAAAGCGGAACGTAGGAGGCAAGCACATGAGCCGGGCAACCCAACTATTGACCGAAGACACAATTCGAAACCGATGCATATATAGAAATGCCCGAGAATGTTTTTGCCGAATCTCTAAAGGTGTCCGACGTTGCACTGCGAGACTAATGCTGGAAACACACAAATAGTTTAAAAGTGCCATAGGCTTGGAAAACAAAAAAACTTCAGAAAAAACTGGACGTCCGAACTAGATCAAGTGTTCGGTGCCAAATCGAAAATTGGTCTTAGATAAAAAGGTGCTTCGTCGTGCTTTAACATGACACATCTTATCTCAAGACTTCAAGCGGGTCAGCCTACGGCTTCAACCTCCTATCCTGAAGGCGGAGTACTTCTCGTTAGGCTAGTTTAGCAAACTGAACTCTAGCGGCTTTGAGAATGAAATTAGGCTCCTCGGCTATTGACCACACACTCTCGTCGAAAAAAGGAGTGATAGAAAAAGACTTTGCAATGCTAAGAAGAACACTTATTATAAAACAGCTCATACTAATTTAAGAGCCCCCAAGTGACTTGGGTAAAAGAGTTTTATGTATAATGATTGTATGTACCGAAGTACTAATATCATATCTGTGTTCACCCGAACTTTAAACGCGTCTTAACCGACCGTCGGCTTCTCCCTCTTCAGTCAAGGGCCGAAAAGTGTTATGTACTCCACCTGTCGAGAATATCGATGGCGTTTCCGATAACCAGGCAATCAGGCCATAAGGTTGTAACAGACAAAGCGCGCTCAGGGAACTTATGATATATTACTAACGAAGTGTAAGAAGCATCTTCGAAGAAAATAGTACCTCCACCGATACCTTTCTTCGGTTGCTCATTGTTACTATGAGACTTGTGCAATAGATTTTTTGTATTCATGAGTTCCGTTGTTTGCCGACCATGATTGAAAACAATAAGAGCGCTAGTTTTCGGCTTCACCCAGTCTGAGGTCCGAGCTCGGCTGACCCGATCATGACAGTCGCAGAGGTGCTCCCTTTACTCCCTAGCCGAACAATCGAGAACGTACGGGTAAACACAGGAGCAAGGCAACCCAGCTTGCGGAACACTTAAGTCAACATGGTGCATATTGTGGCGTAATACACGAACAAGGAACGAAGCCATACAAGTATAATCATATGCAAGAGGAAATTCTTCATGAAGGAAGCTCCCAAGTAAACAGGGTATTTGAATTTGGGTGCCACAAATAGAGTTTTGACAAGGAAGTTTTTTACAAACAACTTTTTGCCAAAAAAGTATAATGCTTGGTCGAAACAAACAAAATTTAAAACTAAATGTTTTTGAGCATGAAAGCGACTTAGCTGGTTAATGTGCTCGGTGTGATGTGGGCTGAGCTTGTAATGGCTCAAGGTCCCAACCCCCAAGCCGGTCGTGACGTTCCCGAGGGAAGAGCTCGGCCTGATGAAGTGATAGCACGACAGTGCCGAAGTGCCGAGGCGAAGCCCCCGGGCTAGCCGAGGAGACAGAGTAGTTCGGAAGCCCCCACATCAGTCGACATGTCAAAACAGGTCGGCATGGTGAACGTCAGTTTGATGAAGCGACGACGCGATCATGGTGACACAAGGTATCACACCATGGTGACGGTGGAATTTGGTTGACGGAAGCGAGAGGACGTCTCCGTACGCCGAGGTGACTGTGTGACGCAGCAAAAAATTAATTATCTGCACACATAAGATAGTGCAAGGCAGAAGTAATAATAATAAAGTAAAAAACTCGTTGCATAATTAATAATTTGAGCAAAGCGAATAATAATAGAAATAGGGCCCATGCGCCGAACACCCGCCGAGGTATTGCTATTTCGGTGATACCGAAGTCCTCGAGGCAACCGAACATGTCGGTATGGCAATTCGACCAACAAGGTGATCACGCGAGCCAATTTATGCCGATTGGGACGACGACGTCGGTTTGCCGAATTGACCGAGTGACGCGGTCGAAGTCGTTTACCTACACACAGGAGATAGTGTATATATAAAATTCTTGCATAATAAAAATACCGAAAGTGAATTGTTAAAATGATGTGGCCTGGTAGAAGGATGATGTTAGCAAGCCCTGATGACCGCACACCGAACCCGGCCGTTGTGAGCGCGGTTTTTCCCCGTACCAAGATGTACGCGCAAAACTGGCCGTACTGTTCATCAATCAAACCTTCAAATCTTGAAACGATTAGCACACTTAATAAAAAGTAGGTATACTCTCGTATGTTGGAGATGTAATCCACTAGCACTAGTACGTAAGCAGTGCATAAAAGATAGACTTTAGAAAATCATAGACTGCCTACTTAACTAAATAATAAAGAGAAAACAGGGATGGAATCTTCCTGTGTGTTGCCGTGGAGCCGAGTCCCTGTTAGGGTACCGTCTCCGCATTATCTCTTCGGCTGGATCGCCCGTTGGTCAGATAGAGTTCGGATCCAATTTATCCGGATCCGATGTATCGCCAAGCGGGCGTGAACATAGGCCGTGCTGCAATCTATACACACAGCAATACAGATCAAACAGAAAACACAATGGCACAAATAATTTGTACTGTACGTATTTATTAGGAAGAATAGCACATGAGGATTTGTTAATACAGAAAAGGAAAGAGTGATCTCCCTGTGGGTTGCCGCACAGCTGAATTCATGTTTAGCTACCGACGCTGCTCCGCGCGGACTATACGCAGACGTGTTCGTCACTCTGTGCGTTCGGTTTATTCGGTTTACATGGTTTGGTTTATACGGTTTTTCGGTTTGTACGGTATTAATACTTCACTAAATACGGTATGAAATGAAAATACGGTTCGGTTTTGGTATATACCAAATTATTTCGTTATGGTTTCGGTATATACCATAAATATCAAAGTTGACGCGAATTTGAAAATGACGTAATAATAACTTACAAATTTATGACTCAAAACCAATCAAAACATATACTATTTTACATAAATAGTACTCCGTATATAACTATATATATAAGTATATATGCATGCATATATTCATCCCTTAATGATTATGGACGTGCTTAGCATCTTTTAAATAGAAAAATAACTATGTTACAAGAAAAATGTACATGCTTAGTAGTGAATTTGACTCATGTTCAAGAAAAATGACAACTTGTATGGTTGTTTGTCTCAAGAAATATAAATTTATTTTTTACTTCGGTTTATTCGGTTAACCGTTCGGTTTTTCGGTATATACCATAAAAACCAAAGTTCAAAACGGTATGAAAATTCCATACCATACCAAAACCATAAACCATAAAAACCATAAAATTGGTTCGGTTCTATTTATTTTCGGTATGGTTTTTCGGTTCGGTTTCAAAATGCACAGCCCTACGTGTTCGTCCTCCTCGGCTGTGCAGAGAAAACAACAATATATCCAACGGCGATCGCGTGGACTCCGACCAGTATTTGCATTGAGAAGCATCATCGCCACTCGCTCCTTGGACCTTGCCCATAGGCACGTCGGCCTAGTTCGGCGCCTCGGCAAGCAGACAGATCGGCCGAATAGACTGCCAATTTTTACGTAGGAAAGAAAATTGTACTAACATAGAAGACGGAAACCAATTTAATACTACTTAGCTTTGGAAGGTTCGCTAGTCAATGTCGGATTTGACAACCATGGAATCTGTTTGCACGCGGATGTGTGCCTTGAGCGGTGCCCCTGTCCTGGCCGCAGCTTGGCTGCTACCCGTGGTCGGTCCTTGCTTTTTTTATGTTAATCTATAATATCTAAATAGTTTATCCCCACTAACATATTTATCTTAACATACGACCTATCCATCTCATCTTAACAAGCAGCTATTTCATCTCAGCACTCACGCCACATCAGCAGATTATTGAATCGCGCATGCATGTCATAGTTCAGCAAAAATACTAGTATTATGTACTACTCTGTTTGTCTGGTGCAAGTGAGGTGCGCCCGTTGATATTACACCATGCGCGATCAAACATCATTATACCAGCCAGTAGCACGCGAAGGTGAATTTTGGTGCGCGTGAGACCAGCCAGTAATGCCAAACGAGCACCCAGTCAATTTCATCCAAGCGCATGTATGTCGCCACATAATTCGGTGTAGTTAATTACTATTGCCTAAACCAGTGCATGCAGTTAATGAATTGGGTCGTGCCTTGGTCTTTGTACTTTTAGGCCATCCGTCGTCTATTCCCTTCCTAACATTAATTTCCGGGTGCGTTATCATCTCCACTACAGTTTCCTTTCGTTCCGTCTCCTCCCTATTTTCTCTTTCTCTTCGTCTTCTCCATCCGGTTCGACTCGCAAAAATAAAACAACACCATGGTCTTATGTTTGGATTCAGTTCGACAATATATAGCCAGCCATTGCAAAACAACTCACCTTCAGGAGCGATGGTGGCGTTGATGGCGAGGTGCCGCTGCATCCTGCCTGCAGCCTTCGCGAGTCGTCGGCGCCGGAGGCCCCTGTAATCTTCGCAGTTGAGCCGACCTCTGCACCCCGCTGCCGATGAATCGGGCCATGTAGGTTCCGCTGCCCTCAAGCCACGCTCCCCGTCGTCGACCAGCGCTCCCGGTCTGCCACCGTCGGCGTCCTCCTCCAACATCGGCTGCGTCAAAGGTGGGGGCTCTCCTTCCTCTCCATCTCCTTAGATCTGACCAATTTTTGGGGTTAGCTTGAGATGGAAGCTCTATTCATGTCTTTCTCTCTCACGGTTTACCTACGATCCTCTCTAACTCGAGCACAGCCATCAAGCATGTGCCGAGGAAGGATGGGCCGTGCTCATCTCTACTATCTGGTTGGTTTTGATTATAAACACTAGATGTGAAAAAGAAAACCATTTCCGTTTTATATTGTTCTTGAAGGAGAATGAATCAACATATGAAACTAATTATCATGTACTACCTGCATCTCTCTCTCACACACATTAGTGTGAATCATATTGGTATTTTATATTGCTTTCTTTTGATTGATTTGTAGAATCAGAGCATCTGACACAGTGTAGTCCATCTTGAGTACTCCCTCCATTTTTGTATACAAGGCCACAAACTCATATTACATGTATCAAGGTAAAAGTAAATGTGTGCTTAAGCCAATATTGCAAGCTAGCTCGTCCTCTTGTTTGTCATGTTAATTAATGCATATTTTTCTATTCCACCCACAACAAGCCAATGCTATCACTCCTTTTAGTTGATTAATGAGGCGCATGCAAGCCAAACTTATCACACCCACATGCATGCAAGAGATAATTAATATTCTTCTTTGCTAGTACGAGGCAAATACCATAAATTTTGTCTCGATTAGTGTTAGTGGCACATTGACTCTATTGCTGCCGTAGTTCTTCCATGGATAAAAATTAATCTGCATGCAAGACAAGGGAGACAACAGCAGAAATTCTTCGCCAATAAACAACTTTGTATAGAACCGATCTAGTTGAAAAAATAACACCTGATCGTTGATTTCAATCCCATCGATCCGCGACGAACACCCAGCAGGCTCTCAATGAAAGCACCAATGTCGGTTCAATATCCGGCGTATCTCGTAGTAGGGGTCCTAAGCTAGACGTCTTGGAGCGATGGTAACATGGACACGGGGTTTTACCCAGTTTCGGGCTCTCTCGAAGAGATAATACCCTACATGCAGCTTTTGATTGTATTCATATGGGTGTAGTACATAGTACATGTATCTACCACGAGATTGTAGTAATGAATATGAGATGTAACGTAATCATCTATTGACTAGCCTGGCCTCGGTTTATATATGCACCAGAGGCCTAGGGTTTTGGAGAGTCCTTGGCTTGGGCGCCAAGTCTTGTGGAATCCTCCTTGTATGCGGCATGGGCTGCCCGAAGTGGCCCATGAGTAAACCGCCTTGGGGGTCCTGGCCCGATCCAGCTAGTCGGGAGAAGACGTGGTGAGTACCCCCTAGTCCATGACACCGTCACCCGGGAAGAAACCCAAGTCTGGAGCCAAGCCTGAAACTGAGTGCTTCTACTTTAAAGGGACTGGTTACTGGAAGCGGAACTGCCTCAAGTATTTGGCCGATAAGAAGGATGGCAAAGTGAATAAAGGTGTATTTGATATACATGTTATTGATGTGTACCTTACTAATGCTCATAGTAGCGCCTGGATATTTGATACTGGTTCGGTTGCTCATATTTATAACTCGAAACAGGGGCTATGGATTAAACGAAGATTGACTAAGGACGAGGTGAAGATGCATGTGGGAAATGGTTCCAAAGTCGATGTGATCGGTGTCGGCACGCTACCTCTACATCTACCTTCGGGATTAGTTTTAGACCTAAATCATTGTTATTTGGTGCCAGTGTTGAGCATGAACATTATATCTGGATCTTGTTTGTTGTGAGACGGTTATTCATTTAAATCAGCTAATAATGGTTGTTCTATTTATATGAGTAATATCTTCTATGGTCATGCACCCTTGATGAGTGGTCTATTTTTGTTGAATATCGTTCGTAGTGATACACATATTCATGATATTGAAGCTAAAAGATGCAAAGTTGATAATGATAGTGCAACTTATTTGTTGCACTGCCGTTTAGGTCAAATTGGTGTAAAGCGTATGAAGAAACTCCATGCTGATGGGCTTTTGGAATCACTTGATTATGAATCACTTGGTGCTTGCGAACCATGCCTCATGGGTAAGATGACTAAGACTCCGTTCTCCGGAACAATGGAGCGAGCAACTGACTTATTGGAAATCACACATACTGATGTATGCGGTCCGATGAGTGTTGAGGCTCGCGGCGGGTATCGTTATTGTCTGACCTTCACAGATGATTTGAGCAAATACGGGTATATCTACTTGATGAAACACAAGTCTGAAACATTTGAAAAGTTCAAAGAATTTCAGAGTGAAGTAGAGAATTATCGTAACAAGAAAATAAAGTTTCTACGATCCGATTGCGGAGGTGAATATTTGAGTTACGAGTTTGGTCTTGATTTGAAACAATGTGGAATAGTTTCGCAACTCACGCCACCTGGAAAACCGCAGCGTAATGGTGTGTCCGAACGTCGTAACCGTACTTTATTGGTTATGGTGAGATCTATGATGTCTCTTACCGATTTACTAGTATCGTTTTGGGGTTATGCTTTAGAGACAGTTGCATTCACATTAAATAGGGCACCATCTAAATCCATTGAGACGACACCTTATGAACTGTGGTTTGGCAAGAAACCCAAACTGTCGTTTCTTAAAGTTTGGGGCTATGATGCTTATGTGAAAAAGCTTCAACCTGATAAGCTCGAACCCAAATCGGAGAAATGTGTCTTCATAGGATACCCAAAGGAAACTGTTGGGTACACCTTCTATCACAGATCCGAAGGCAAGATATTCATTGCTAAGAATGGATCCTTTCTAGAGAAGGAGTTTCTCTCGAAAGAAGTGAGTGGGAGGAAAGTAGAACTTGATGAGGTAATTGTACCTTCTCCTGAATTGGAAAGTAGTTCATCACAGAAATCAGTTCCAGTGATTCCTACACCAATTAGTGAGGAAGTTAATGATGATGATCATGAAACTTCAGATCAAGTTACTACTGAACCTCGTAGGTCAACCAGAGTGCGTTCCGCACCAGAGTGGTACGGTAACCCGGTTCTAGAAGTCATGTTCCTAGACCATGACGAACCTACAAACTATGAGGAAGCGATGATGAGCCCAGATTCCGCAAAATAGCTTGAAGCAATGAAATCTGAGATGGGATCCATGTATGAGAACAAAGTGTGGACTTTGGTTGACTTGCCCGATGATCGGCAAGCCATTGAAAATAAATGGATCTTTAAGAAGAAGACTGATGCCGATGGTAATGTTACTGTCTACAAAGATCAACTTGTTGCGAAAGGTTTTCGACAAGTTCAAGGAGTTGACTACGATGAGACCTTCTCACCCGTAGCGATGCTTAAGTCTGTCTGAATCATGTTAGCAATTGCCACATTTTATGATTATGAAATCTGGCAAATGGATGTCAAAACTGCATTCCTTAATGGATATCTCACAGAAGAGTTGTATATGATGCCGCTAGAAGGTTTTGTCGATCCTAAAGGTGCTAACAAAGTGTGCAAGCTCCAATGATCCATCTATGGACTGGTGCAAGCATCTTAGAGTTGGAATATACGCTTCGATGAGGTGATCAAAGCATATAGTTTTATACAGACTTTTGGAGAAGCCTATATTTACAAGATAGTGAGTGGGAGCTCTGTAGCATTTCTGATATTATATGTGCATGCCATATTGTTGATTGGAAATTATGTAGAATTTCTGAATAGCATAAAAGGATACCTGAATAAGAATTTTTCAATGAAAGACCTCAGTGAAGCTGATAATATATTGGGCATCAAGATCTATAGAGATAGATCAAGACATTTAATTGGACTTTCACAAAGCACATACCTTGATAAAGTTTTGAAGAAGTTCAAAATGGATCAGTCGAAGAGAGGGTTCTTTCCTGTGCTACAAGGTGTGAAGTTGAGTCAGACTTAATGCCCAACCACTGCATAAGATAGAGATAAAATGAAAGTCATTCCCTATGCTTCAGCCATAGGTTCTATCATGTATGCAATGCTGTGTACCAGACCTGATGTGTTCCTTGCTATAAGTCTAGCGGGAAGGTATCAAAGTAATCCAGGAGTGGATCAGTAGACAACGGTCAAGAACATCCTGAAATACCTGAAAAGGACGAAGGATATGTTTCTCGTTTATGGAGGTGACAAAGAGCTCGTCATAAACGATTACGTCTATGCAAGCTTTGACACTGATCCGGGTGACTCGAAGTCACAAACCAGATACATATTTTTGTTGAACGGTGGAGCTGTCAGTTGGTGCAGTTCCAAGCAGAGCGTCGTGGAGGGATCTACGTGTGAAGCGGAGTACATAGCTGCTTCAGAAGCAGCAAATGAAGGAGTCTGGATGAAGGAGTTCATATCCGATCTAGGTGTAATACCTAGTGTATCGGGTCCAATGAAAATCTTTTGTGACAACACTAGAGCAATAGCCTTGGCGAAGGAATCCAGGTTTCTCAAGAGAACCAAGCACATCAAGAGACGCTTCAACTCCATCCGCGATCAAGTCAAGGAGGGAGACATAGAGATTTGCAAAATACATACGGATCTAAATGTCGCAGACCCGTTGACTAAGCCTCATCCACGACCAAAACATGATCAACACCAAGACTTTATGTGTGTTAGAATCATTACCATGTAATCTAGATTATTGACTCTACTTCAAGTGGGAGACTAAAGGAAATATGACCTAGAGTCAATAATAAAGTTGTTATTTATATTTCCTTATATATCATGATAAATGTCTTTAATTCATGATAGAATTGTATTGACCAGAAACTTGATACATGTGTGAATACATAGACGAAAGGGAGTGCCCCTAGTATGCCTCTACTAGACTAACTCGTTAATCAAAGATGGTTAAGTTTCCTAACCATAGACATGTGTTGTCATTTGATGAACGGGATCACATCATTAGGATAATGATGTGATGGACATGACCCATCCGTTAGCTTAGCACAATGATCGTTTAGTTTTATTGCTATTGCTTTGTTCATGACTTATACATGTTCCTCTGACTATGAGATTATGCAACCATCGAATACTGGAGGAACACCTTGTGTGCTAGTGATGTCTGCTAGAACTACGTCAGTATTTCCCCAAAGAGGAAGGGATGATGCATTATAGTAGGGGTAGGTATTTCCCTCAGTGATGAGACCAAGGTTATCGAACCAGTAGGAGAACTAAGAAACACAACGTAAACAACACCTGCACACAAATAACAAATACTCACAACCCGACAAGTAAAAGGGGTTGTCAATCCCTTTCGGGTAACAAATGTGATAGAGTTGTAAATATTGATAGATTGATTGATAAATAAGATAAATTGTAGCAATGTATTTTTGGGTTTTTGGTTTAGTAGATATCAAAATAAAGGAAAAGGAAAATAGAACGCAAAGGTAAATAATATAAGAAAGAGACCCGGGGGTCATAGATTTCACTAGTGGTTTCTCTCGAGAAAATAGCATATGGTGGGAAAACAATTACTGTTGGGCAATAGATAGAACTTCAAAGAATCATGACAATATCCAGGCAATGATCATTATATGGGCATCACGTCCAAGATTAGTAGACCGACTCCTGCCTGCATCTACTACTATTACTCCACACATCAACCGCTATCCAGCATGCATCTAGTGTATTAAGTTCATGAAGAAACGGAGTAATGCAATAAGAACGATGACATGATGTAGACAAGATCTATTTATGTAGAAATAGACCCCATCGTTTTATCCTTAGTAGCAACGATGCATACATCTCGGTTCCCTTTCTGTCACTAGGACCAAGCACCGTAAGATCGAACCCACTACAAAGCACCTCTTCTCATTGCAAGATAAATAGATCAAGTTGGCCAAAGAAAACCCAATACTGGAGAACATATACGTGGCTATAAGAAAACACGCATATAAGAGATCAAAAGAAGACTCAAATAACTTTCCTGGATATAAAAAGATAGATCTGATCATAAACTCAAAGTTCATCGGATCCCAACAAACACACCGCAAAAGAGTTACATCATATGGATCTCCAAGAGACCATTGTATTGATAATCAAAAGAAAGAGAGGAAGCCATCTAGCTACTGACTACGGACCTATAGGTCTACAAGGAACTACTCACACATTATCGGAGAGGCACCAATGGAGGTGGTGAACCTCTCTGTGATGTTGTCTAGATTGGATCTGGTGGTTCTGGAGTTTACGGCGGTTGGAATAAAATTTCGTCGACTCCTCTAGGGTTTCTGGAATATCCAAGTATTTATAGAGCGAAGAGGCGGTGCGGGAGGCCACCGAGGTGGGCACAACCCACCTGGGTGTGCCAGGGGGGCCTGGTGCGCCCTGGTGGGTTGTGCCCCCCTCGGGGCACCCTCCAGGTGCAGCTTGAGCCCACTGGATGTCTTCTGGCCCATAAAAATTCTCCAAAAAGTTTCGTGGTGTTTTGGCTCCACCTGATATTGATTTCCTGTAATGTAAAAAACATGCAGAAAACAGCAACTGGCACTTGGCACTATGTCAACAAGTTATAACCAAAAAATGATATAAAATGACTATAAAATTATTGTAAAACATCCAAGAATGATAATATAACAGCATGGAGCAATAAAAAATTATAAATACTTTGGAGATGTATCTGCATCCCCAAGCTCAATTCCCGCTCATCCTCGAGTAGGTAAATGATAAAAATAGAATTTTTGATGTGGAATGCTGCCTATCAAGTCATATCATATTCTTTTCTTTATAGCATGGACATCTGGACTTTTATATGGTTCAAAGCAAAAGTCTAGTTTTGACATGGGACTTAAATACTCAAGCATATCGACAAGCAACCATGTCCTTCAAAATATCAATGCTAAAATAAGTTATCCCTATCCCATCATGCTCAACCATTGATCCATTCATGAAACACATTCGCATATTAGGTACACCCAATGCTCAAGTACGATCATAGTGTTTCCTAGTTGGTGCTTTATAAGAAAAGATGGCGACTCAAATTCAAAAATAAAAATTGCATAAGTAAAAGAAAGGCCCTTTGCAGAGGGAAGTAGGGATTTGTAGAGGTGCCAGAGCTCTAAGCTTAAATTGATAGATAAAAAATATTTTGGGAGGTATAGTTTTCCCACCAACGAGAATGACTTGAGGTTCCCAACACTTTCCATGATAGATATATCATAGGCGGTTCCCAAACATAAAGTAAAGTTTATTCCTTTCCCACTAACTTTCACAAGCCATGGCTAGCCGAATCCACGGTTGCCTTCCATACCAACACTTTCCAAGGAATTTATTATTCGACAACATAAAGTAAATTTGTTTTTCATTTCGGGACTGGGAATCCCAAATACCCTTGCCTTACTCTCGTGCAATGACATGTGAATAAACACACATCGTGAGAATAACACATCTAGCATGGAAAATGTTGGCCACCCTCACCGCCTCGCGAGCGGTACGGGCACACAAAAGGGAAACATAGTTTCAAAATTAGAGATGGCACATAAAAATTTGCTTAGAATGGCAAGGACATACCGTATATAGGTAGGTATGGTGGACTCATGTGGTAAAACCGGGATAGAGGATTTTGGATGCACAAGTAGTGATCATACTTAGTGCAAAATGGAGGCTAGCAAAAGACTGGGAAGCAACCAACCATGAAACGAATAATCTCATAAGCGAACGTTGAGCATAAATAACACCAAATAATGCACCACAAGTAGGATGTAATTTCATTGCATGATTGTTGACTTTCATGCTTGCATAGGGAATCACAAACCTTAACACTAATATTCTTACTAAAGCATAATTACTCATTAACATGACTCACATATCACATCATCATGTCTCAAAACTATTACAAGGAATCAAGTTTATTTTTTCCAATGATCTTCATGAAAGTTTTTATTATATCCTTCTTGGATATCTATCACTTTGGGACAAATTTTAATGTGTTTCTTTTGATAAGCTCAAACAAATATAAGTGAAGATCATGAGCATAATTTTTTTCTTTCTCTCAAAATAATTTAAGTGAAGCAAGAGAGAATTTCTAAAAAAATACTAACTCTCAAATAAATCTAAGTTTAGCAAGAGATCATATCTTCAAAATTACTAAAGCACACCGTGCTCAAAAAGATATAAGTGAAGCACTAGAGCAAATCAATAGCTCATAAAGATTTAAGTGAAGCAAAGAGAGCTATTCTAACAAGTCATGGCATAATTTTGGCTCTCTCTAATAGGTTTTTACAGCAAGGATTGATAACTTGAAAAGCAAAACAAAATAAACAAATACTCATACCATACAAGACGCTCCAAGCAAAACACATATCATGTGACGAATAAAAATATAGTTTCGAGTGAAATATCGATGGTCTTTAGAAGAAAGAGGGGATGCCACTTGGGGGCATCCCCAAGATTAGCTGCTTTCTTCTCTTTGGATAATAGCCTGGGATGCCGGGGCATCCCCAAGCTTAGGCTCTTCTTACTCCTTATTCCTTCATCCATCGTAAGATAACCCAAAACTTGACAACTTCAATCACATAAAACTTAATAAAACCTCCGTGAGATGTGTTAGTATAAGAAAACAAATTAATACTATAAGTGCTGTAGTAAACCCATTCATATTTTGTATTTGTATTATATCTAATGTATACCAACTTTTCCAAGGCAAAAACTTATCAAAGAAAACCATAGAATCATTAAATCAAGCACATGACACAATAAAAATAGAATCTGTCATAAACAGAACAGTCTGTAGTAATATGGAAGTTTCGAATACTTCCGTAAGTCTAAAAATCTTGAATAAAATAGTTCCTCGTGGTCAATTTGTATATTAATTTTCTGCAAAAATAATCAACCAGAAAGCACTCTTCTATTAAAAATGAGAATTTTTCTCGTGAGCGCAAACGTTTCTGTTTTTTCAGCTAGATCGAATCTACTAACACCCAATGTGTTCCTAAGGCTTTACTTGGCACAAACCTTTATTCAAACCACAAAAACACATATAGACAGAGGTATTAAAGGGTATTTTATTGAAAACAGCAAGGAAATCAAAATGCAAAAAGATACAAGTTGGGTTGCCTCCCAACAAGCGATATCGTTTTACGCCCTTAGCTAGGCATGATACCAAGGATCTAAGTGTTGTCATCCTTGTTTTTCCAATTCCTTAATCACACATTTCTTTAAAGACTGCTTATAATTCTTCAACAAAGATACTTATAGGAACAAGATCAAAGAATTGGTTTTTGTAAAGAGGTCTTTCTATCATAAAGTTGGGGTGAATACTAATCAATTTAAGATCCCCTTTGTTATTACTAGAAGAAGCCCTTTTATTTTTACGAACTTTAACGGGAGTTTCCTCAATAGTGTTGACGGAAGAAAAAGGGGTGCCCAAGTTACTAAGAATTTCTTCCAGTTTATCAATCCGAGAAGGACTTTCTTCTATTCTTTCATTGACTAAGGATTCCTTCTCTTTTAGCAATTTAAAGACCTCACCCGCCTTAGATCCAAATTTATTAGCAAGATCATGCATCTTTTTGTCTAAAATTTTCAATAGGTTCGTTAGTAAGCATCCCCTTTTCAATAGCATCTAATCATTTCATAACATGCTCAAGAGTCAAAGTTATTTCTTCAATGATAATAAGAGGAGATCCCATTAAACTTCCCATAGCATTCAAGGCATCAAGAGGGGGGCAACTTAAGAAATTTCCTCCGGTAAAGGTATCAAGAACAAATCTAAACCAAGTAGTGATTCCCACATAAAAATTGCGAAGAAGAACAATAGTGGATTGCTTGTGAATAGATCTATTATTAGCATTGCAAATACGTACCACGCATCTTTTAGGCTTTCTCCTCCTCTTTGCTTAAAGTTGAGAACTTCATTCTCGAGGGTGCAAATAATGAGGAGAGGACTAGCCCTGATGGCAAGAACTCAAATAGATCCGACGAGAAAACGACAAACGGAAAAGTGGGCGAATAAAAACGACAAACGTTTGTGAAGTGAGGGAGATGAAAATGAGAGGCAAATGGCAAATAATGTAAATTGCGAGGAGATGAGATTCGTGATTAGGAACCTGGTATATGTTGAAGGTGTTCCCCGACAACGGCACCAGAAATTCCTTTTGATGTCTGCTAGAACTACGTCGGTATTTCTCCAAAGAGGAAGGGATGATGCAGTATAGCAGCGGTAGGTATTTCCCTTAGTGATGAGACCAAGGTTATCGAACCAGTAGGAGAACCAAGCAACACAACATAAACAACACCTGCACACAAATAACAAATACTCGCAACTCGACGTGTAAAAGGTGTTGTCAATCCCTTTCAGGTAACATACGTGATAGAGTTGTAAATATTGATAGATTGATTGATAAATAATATAAATTGCAGCAAGGTATTTTTGGGTTTTTGGTTTAGTAGATCTGAAAATAAAGGCAAAGGAAAATAGATCGCAAAGGCAAATAATATAAGAAAGAGACCCTGGGGCCGTAGATTTCACTAGTGGCTTCTCTCGAGAAAATAGGAAATGGTGGGAAAATAATTACTGTTGGGAAATTGATAGAACTTCAAATAATCATGGCGATATCCAGGCAATGATCATTATTTAGGCATCTCGTCCAAGATTAGTAGACCGACTCCTGCCTGCATCTACTACTATTACTCCACACATCGACCGCTATCCAGCATGCATCTAGTGTATTAAGTCCATGGAGAAATGGAGTAATGAAATAAGAACGATGCCATGTTGTAGACAAGATCTATTTATTTAGAAATAGACCCCATCGTTTTCTCCTTAGTAGCAACGATACATACGTGTCTGTTCCCTTTCTATCACTGGGATCAAGCATCGTAAGATCGAACCCACTACAAAGCACCTCTTCCCATTGCAAGATAAATAGATCAAGTTGGCGAAATAGAACCCAGTATCGGACAAGAAATAAGAGGCTATAAGAAATCATGCATATAAGATATCAAAAGAAGACTCAAATAATTTTCGTGGATATAAAAAGATAGATTTGATCATAAACTCAAAGTTCATCGAATCCCAACAAACACACCACAAAAGAGTTACATCACATGGATATCCAAGAGACCATTGTATTGATAATCAAAAGAGTGAGAGGAAGCCATCTAGTAAATGACTACAGACCTGTAGGTCTACAAGGAACTACTCACACATCATCAGAGAGGCACCAATGGAGGTGGTCAACCTCTCTGTGATGGTGTCTAGATTGGATTTGCTGGTTTTGGACTTTGCGGCGGCTAGAATAGAATTACGTCAACTCCTCTAGGGTTTCTGGAATATCTGAGTATTTATATAGTGAAGGGGCGGTGCGGGAGGCCACCGAGGTGGGCACAACCCACCTGGGCGCGCAGGGGGGCCTGGCGCACCCTGGTGGGTTGTGCCCCCCTCGGGGCACCCCCAGGTGCAGCTTCAGCCCACTGGATGTCTTCTGGCCCATAAAAATTCTCCAAAAAATTTCGTGGTGTTTGGGCTCCATTTGATATTGATTTCCCGCGATGTAAAAAACATGCTGAAAACAACAACTGGCACTTGGCACTTTGTCAATATGTTAGTACCAAAAAAATGATATAAAATTACTATAAAATGATTGTAAAACATCCAAGAATGATAATATAACAACATGGAACAATAAAAAATTATATATCGTTGGAGACGTATCAGCTATCAAACATCACAACATAACTGAGTCATTATAAAGATGCTCTAGAGGTGTCTCAGAAGGTGTTTGTTGAGTTGGCATAGATCGAGAATAGGATTTGTCACTCCGAGTGTCGGAGAGGTATCTCTGGGCCCTCTCGGTAATACACATCATAATAAGCCTTGCAAGCAACTGACTAATGAGTTAGTCACGAGATGATGTATTACAGAACGAGTAAAGAGACTTGCCGGTAACGAGATTGAACTAGGTATGATGATACCGATGATCGAATCTCGGGCAAGTAACATATCGATGACGAGGGAACAATGTATGTTGTTATGTGGTTTGACAGATAAAGATCTTCATAAAATATGTAGGAGCCAATATGAGCATCCAGGTTCCGCTATTGGTTATTGACCGGAGATGTGTCTCGGTCATGTCTACATAGTTCTCGAACCCGTAGGATCCGCACGCTTAACGTTCGATGATGATTTGTATTATGAGTTTTTGGTGACAGAAGTTTGTTCGGAGTCCCGGATGAGATCACAGACATGACGAGGAGTCTCGAAATGTTCGAGACATAGAGAATGATATATTGGACAATGTTATTCGGACACTAGATGAGTTCCGAGGGGTACCGGATAATTATTGGAGTGCGGGAGGGTTATCGGAACCTCCAGGGTAACTAATATGCCTTCATGGGCCTTAGTAGAGACAGAGGAGGGCCGCAAGGGGTGGCAGCGTGCCCCCCCATGGCAGTCGAATAGGACTAGGGGAAGGGGGCGGCGCCCCCCTTTCCTTCTCCTTCTCCCGCTCTTCTTCCTTCCCCCTCTCTTACTTGGAAAGGAATCCTACTAGGACTAGGAAGTCCTAGTAGGACTCCCTTATTGGCGCGCCCATAGGGGCCGGTCGGCATCCTCCTCCTCATCCTTTATATACGTGGGGAGGGGGGCACCCTACAACATATAAGTTTCTCTTAGCCATGTGCGGTGCCCCCTCTACGGATTACACCTCAGATCATATAGTCGTGGTGCTTAGGCGAAGCCCTGCCCAGATCACATCATCAACACCGTCGCCACACCGTCGTGCTGAAGGAACTCTCCCTCGAGCATCTGCTAGATCAAGATCTCGTGGGATGTCATCGTGCTGAACATGTGCTAAACACGGAGGTGCCGTATGTTCGGCAACTGGATCGGTTGGATCGTGAAGACGTTCGACTACATCAACCACGTTAACATGACGCTTCCGCTTTCGGTCTACGAGGGTATGTGGACACACTCTCCCCGTCTCGTTGCTATGCATCACCTAGATAGATCTTGTGTGAGCGTAGGATTTTTTTTGAATTTGCATGCTACGTTTCCCAACATGTGCTAATTCCTACAAGAAACATATGTTTGCTGTGTTTTCATTTCCGTTGGTAGCATCAGTGCTTTTTGAAGAATTACTTCTTCTTACCAACAGGGAGGTTAGTGCGTGAGGATGTTGTATTAGTTTAGATGCTTTCTAGATTTTTCACAAGCTCAGCAAAGTAATACTTGTGATTTGGTTGTGCTGGTAGCCTTGTGTTGTCGTACTACACTGTGCTATCCTTTTGTTGGGTTTTGGATCTTTTTCAAAGGGTGTGACATCTTTTTTTTCTAGAATGCGCACTAGCGTGCGTATCATGCATTAAAGAAGGAGAGGGGGAAGAACCCCATCCACCAAAGGTCAAGGTTTACATGCGATTACATTTGTGGACAGCAACACTAGTGCTACCATGGCACAAAAAGGTCGGCCAATACCTAACTACTCGCGCTATCCCAGCTAGCAAGCACCGACTGGAAAGGTGACATGTCGTGCCTAAAAATTCCAGCCCGTGTCCATGCATTGCCCTCTGTCTCAATGCGGGCAATCACCATTGCCATCGATGGAGAGGCGCCCTCGAATATGATCTTGTTTCTATGCTTCCACAGTTCCCATAGGTAGAGAGAGATCATGGTGGTGACACCCCTTTGCCGAATCCCGGTAGACGAGCACCTCATGAGCCACCCGACAATCGAGTCCTCCTGGCCAGGCACCGAATCTGGCTTGCCCAGAGCCGCAAGCACGGCGATCCACACCGTTCGAGCAAAAACACAAGCTAGCATGATGTGATTGATCGTCTCCTTGCCCTGATCACATAAGGGGCAAGCCGCCTGGTGGGGAAGTCCTCGCCGCGCCAACCGGTCCGACGTCCACCATCAATCTCGGGCCACCAACCAGTTGAAAAAGCGACATTGAAGGGGAGCTTTGGAATTCCAAGCTAGAGTGGCGTAAGGCGCCCTCTCGAGGCCCCAGAATTTTGCCGCATACGCTGATCTGGCAGAGTATAGACCAGTGTCTTCCCATGCCCATCTGATAGTGTCTCGCGAGTCCAGTGTTTGATGAACCACTATCATAGCTGACCACAAAGCCAGGTACTCCCGAAGGGTGGCCTCGTCCATGTCCGGCCCAATGCTTGCATCCCAGCCACCATTGGCAAGTGCCTGCGTGATAGTCATAGCCCTCTTCGTTTTGTGAGGCACGCGTTGGTACAAGTTCGGCATCTTGTGCCCTGTACCAATTGATCCACCTATCTTCCCAGAAGATTGCTTTTTTTTTTGAGACAAACCAACAAAGCTTTATTCACCCGTCACACAGTTTACAGGGACGAACACAAGATTGCCGGGGTGACCTAACCATACATGGCGGCCAACCCCGAGCGTTAACGCATGCTTTGCTAGCCTGTGAGCCTCAACATTCGTGGTTCTGAATTCATGACTAAAAATACTAGAAAGAAAAGATAAAGCTCGAGCCTTGATCTCTAGCACTATAGCTCCATAAGATGCTGATGTTCCACACTTAACCGCTTCAACGGCTGTGCGGCAGTCTGACGCCACATGAACTTTCTGGATGTATAGGTCATCAGCCAAAGCTAAAGCCTCTCTGATAGCCAAAGTTTCAAGCACTTCTGGATCATCAATGTTCGTGAAAATTATAACAGAAGCTCCCTGAAAAGTCCCCGTTGAGTCGCGGGATACTGCACTGACTGCTCCGTAACCTCCCACTCGCGGTATGGCTGCATCGACATTGATCTTTGAGTGGCCGGACGCTGGTGGAATCCACTCCGATGGGCGCGGAGTAGCATGTTCAGTTCGGACTGCTGGCTTCTCTATCACTTGCAACTCAGATATGAAACTTGTGACAAAGTTGTGCGTCGCAAAAGGAGTTTGGAAAATCCCCTCATGTATTAACTTGCGGCGTGCATACCATATCGCCCACAAAGTAACAATTAGGGCAGTGAACTCATCATTTGGGAGAGACTCGCTCATTGCAAATAACCATATCTTTGCACTTTCCTCCCTGTTCGCGCACATGTGTTCCACCATCTCCTCGTTAGATAAAGCCCAGACACTCCTTGACATAGTGCAGTCCAGTAGCGCATGTCTCCAGCTGTCCTCAGCTCCACAAATTGCACAGACATGGGTCGTCGACATATTCCGATGATGGAGCACGTATCCCGTTGGCAGTGAATGTTGTGCAAGTCGCCAAGTGAACACCTTCAGTTTTGATGGTACCTTCAAAGACCAGATAGAGGACCAGCCCTTCTTCTCACTAGATACATCTGAGACGTTCCGATGACCCTCCAGCCAGGCCTCCCTGGTAGCTTTAATGTGTGATAACATTTTGTAAGCCGATGATACAGAGAATAGGCCGCGAGGGTCTCCCGCCCAAGCCCAGAAATCGTCAACCTGTCTTGTGCATAAGGGTATCTTGAGAATAGTTTCTGCATCCACAGGTACAAAGACTTCCCTCACCAGTTCTTCCTTCCAAGTGGCAGAAGTGGGATTGATTAGTTCAGAAACAAGTTGCGGAGGATCCTCCACTCTAGATGTGATAGGCCTCATTAATCCGTCCCTGGGTAGCCAATTGTGATCCCAAATATGAGTAGTAGAGCCATCACCTATCCTGCGTATGACTCCGTTTATCATAGTATCCCGGCCATCAACAATGGCACGCCATATCTGAGACGGCAATGAGCCTAGTTCTGCCTCGATGATAGAAGTGTCCGGATAGTAAAGTGATTTTAGGACACGGGCGCTCAGGGATTCCGGTTCTTGGAGAAGGTGCCAAGCTTGTCTAGATAGAAGGGCGAGGTTGAATAATTCCATGTCGCGAAAGCCCATACCTCCCAGATTTTTTGGGTTAGTCATTACATCCCAAGATACCCAACATGGCTTCCTCCTTCCCCGCTTACTCCCCCACCAAAACTGGCGAATGAGTGAAGTTATGCTCTCACAAAGGCCCCTGGGAAGGCGAAAGCAAGACATTGAGAAAACCCGGATAGCTTGTGCCACTGACTTAATTAACACTTCTTTCCCTGCGGCCAAGAGGAGCTTTTCCATCCACCCTTTAATTCTTTCCCAAACCCTGTCACAGAGATATTTGAAAGTGCCGTTCCTCGACTGACCAACCTCTGTTGGCATCCCAAGGTACCTCTCGCTTAAGGACTCATTCTGCACCCCTAGGATGTCTTTCACTTCCTGCCTTTGAGTGATAGGGCACCCCTTGCTGAAATATATAGATGATTTGTCATTGTTTACCTTCTGTCCTGATGCTCCACAATAAGTATCCAACAAGTTTGAAACCCGGGTTGCCCCCTCCACGCTAGACTTAAAAAACAGCAGGCTGTCATCTGCAAACAAAAGATGGTTAACAGCTGGAGCTATCGGTGCCACCTTGATACCACTGAGCACTGATGACTGAGAGTTAGATTTTAACAGGCACGAAAGGCCCTCTGCTGCTAGTAAGAATAGGTAAGGGGATATGGGATCTCCCTGCCGAATACCTATCGTAGGTTTAAATTGTTCCAACTTTTTACCGTTGAACAGTACTGAGAAGGAAACAGACCTGACCATTGACATGACAACTTCAACCCAAGAAGGAGCAAAGCCAAGTTTGATCATGATTGACTGTAAGTAATCCCACTCCAATCTATCATAGGCTTTCATCATGTCCAACTTCAAAGCACATAAGCCATTAGTTTTTGATCTGTTTCTCTTCATAAAATGTAGGCATTCATAAGAACAAATAATGTTGTCAGTGATAAGCCTCCCCGGTACAAAGGCTGACTGCTCTTCAGATATGATATCAGGCAAGATGAGTTTCAGTCTATTCGCCACTACCTTTGATGCTATTTTGTATAAGACATTACACAGACTTATAGGCCTAAACTGAGATAACAAAGTAGGACTTGTTACCTTGGGAATCATCACTAGAACAATATCATTTATGCACTCCGCAGTTTCTTCTCCTTTTATGATGCGTAGCACCACCGCAGTAATTTCATTCCACAAATGTCCCAATGACGCTGGTAAAAGTGTGCAGGAAAGCCGTTAGGGCCCGGGGCTTTAGTCGGGAACATCTGGAACAGCGCATGCTTCACCTCCTCATTAGTATAAGAGGCACATAAAATATCGTTCATCGCCGGGGTCACCTTCCGAGGGACATGCTGTAGGACCTCCTCGACTCCATTAACACCCTCAGATGTATATAGAGCTTCATAGAATTCACGTACCATAGATTTCAATTCAGCCGGGTCTTCAGTGTGGACACCCAACGAATTATACAAAGCTTTGATCATGTTTTTCTTGCGCCTCAAGCTCGCCCTCATGTGGAAGAATTTTGTGTTTCGGTCCCCCGCAGACAACCACTCCAACCTCGATCTTTGTCGCCACATAATCTCTTCCCTGTGATATAATTCCACCAGTCTCTCATTCATTTTGATCTCAATATGCGTCGGGTTTACTCGGGTTGGATCGTTTCTCAGCCGTTCGAGCGAAGCTTTTAGCTCTTTAATCTCCTTTCGAACACTGCCAAATGTGTCCTTGCTCCATGTTGATATTTGCTGGGATATGGTGAGCAATTTATCTCTGAAGTCGCCCACGCCAAAATCGGGGGAAACATCATTCCACTTTGACGCAATAGTTTCTCGCCATTTGTCGTGGGTCTCCCACATAACTTCATACCGGAATGCTTTGGTCCCTCCCGGATCTTGCTGGGTCGGATCAAACTTGAGGAGAATTGGACCATGATCCGAACTCGCCGATGTTAGGTGTGTTACTGTGGCAATAGGGAACAGGGACATCCATGAAGTGGACGCAAGAGCCCTATCAAGGCGCACCCGAGTGTATGAGCCACCCGCCACTCTTTTCTCGAAGGTCCAAAATCTGCCCTGGTATCCTACATCCATAAGCATGCACACATCAACAGCATCACGGAAAGCTTGTATTTGAGCATTGCTTCTGTTGGCTACTCCTTGATGTTCCTCCGGACGTAGGACTTCATTAAAATCACCTACACAGACCCATGGTAAATCATTCAGAGATGCCAGACCCTTCATGATATCCCATGTATGATGCCTCAAATTTGTTTGCGCCTCGCCGTATACACAAGTTAGCCTCCATGGATCCTGTCCATCTATCTGAATTTTAGCATCTATGTGATAAACAGAGTCTCCCAAAATCTCAACCTTGCTTTCATTATTCCAGAAAATACCAATTCCACCACTTCTGCCTTGGCTATTTATTGCATAAGAATCATCATACCCTAGAGTACTTGCAAATGCTTCTACACGTGCTCCACTGATCTGAGTCTCAACAACACATAGCACGGTAGGGGCAAACTTCAACGCAAAATCGCGTAGCTCTCGAACTGCCGCAGGTTTGCCCGCGCCACGGCAGTTCCAACTGAAGACACTCATTGGGGCCGGCGGCGCCCCTCTTGGGAGCCCACCAAATTGGTCTTGGAAGTGCCTTCCTTTTCATCGTCGGCATGCTTGTTCCTCTTTGGGTCCCTCTTCAAGGGAGGGCTGAGAGGCGAAGGGTTGTGTGGGACGATCGCCAGTTGTGTCCCTGTTGGGGAAGCGGTATTCTGTGTGGGCTGCCCTGCCGCTAGTAACTGGTGTTTGGGCAGTACACTAACAGCAGAAGGACTCGATCTCTTCCTGTTATTATCAATCATCTCCACGTCAGCTACTGGAGGTCTCCCATTTTCTTCCCTGCCATGCGAATCTGGGTAACTTGCTGACTGGTCTTCCCTTGTCCGCCCACCAGTACGGCCACCGCGTCTGCCTCCCCGGCGACCCCTGCCTTCTCCTGGACCACGCCCAGCTCGCATGTACCAGCTAGCACGAAGATCCTTGAAAACTAGCGCTGATGGCGGGTGTATTCCATTGCCATGCTCTTTGAACAGATGACCTAGCATGCCACAAACGGCGCACCAATCTGGGAGCCGTTCATATTTAACCCTATATATTTGCCTCTTTCCATCTCTGATCATTGACACTGCATTCTTAAGATGCTTGTGTACATTGATTCGAACCCACACACGATAAAAGTTTCCTGGGAAATCACTAGATTCAGTCTCCGCATAGAGCACCTCTCCTACTTTTGCAGCCATAGGACCGACCAGGTGGGCATACAGGTCCGGCACATCATGGATTTGGATCCATATATCAATCGTCTCGAGCTTGATCGTCGATGGTTTTGTAACTCCATCGTATGGTGTCAGCAATACCGCATCTCCTCTGAAGTTCCACGGCCCATCTTGCATGACTCTCTCCCAGTCCCCCAAACACGAAAATTTGACTGTATAGAGGTTGTCATCCAGAGGCTTGAACTTCACCTCTTGTGCCACATCCCACGCCGCGCGCATGTTCTTGAAGAACCATGTCTGACTGTAGGTTTTGCTTGTGTTAACCCTAGCCAGCGCGATCCATCTATCCTCTTCCTGCGGCGCGTTCTTCTCGTCGAAGACGACATCATCCAGGTCCTCCTCGCGCAGTCCCAGTTCATGCATCAACTTCTCTACCTCGTCCAAACCAGAGGAGCCCGAAGCTCCATCAGAAGCAATCTAGATCACTAACCCGCAAAGAAAACTGAACGGGTTGTTGATGGGAGCCCTAGACTCCGTCGCACCCCGGGGCCTCAGCCGGAGACAGCGGAGGCACGTCGCCCCGACCGCTCCAGAACGGCAGCAGGGCGGAGATCGATGGTAGGGAAGGCAAAAATCTCAATGGCGGCGCAGTCGCCCCGGGAGAAAAGGTAACCCTAACGAGAGGGAAAAAGACAACGTATTCCCTAGAAGATTGCTTGATGGCCATCGCCGACCATAGTGAATGCAGTAGCCCGTAACAGCCTCATGGCCTCCTTTTAAACCTTTATTTCCATCCCTTTCCATGGCCTTTGCTCGTCCATTTTCTGCAGCCAGGGCCATCTCGCTTGTAGGGCAATGTTGAGCCATTGCAAAACTGGGACACCCAGCCCACCAGCCCATTTTGGAGTGCACACGGACTTCCAGGCCACCCGGCACTGGCCACCATTAGCCTCCGCCGCACCAGCCCAAAGGAATCCGCGACAGATCTTGTTAATCGCCTTAATTGTCTTGGGCGGTATCTCTAAAGCAAGCATGGCATGGACTAGAATGGCGCACAATGCCGCTTTCACCAGCACCAACCGACTGCTCCTGGGTAGCGAGCCCCCCCTCCAAGAAGGCAGCTTTCTTGCTACCTAAACTACCAAGTCATCAAGTTGCGCTGTCGATAGTTTTCGTAGGCTAAGAGGCAAGCCAAAGTAGTGGCATGGGAAGGCCCCCGGTGTGACATCTTTGAAGGTGTATGGTTTAAGAATCAGCGTAATTGTAGAGTAGCAATTTTCATATGCACAGTCATCTAGCCTTGATTTGATATGTTTAATTGATAATGTAAGACTTATTTTTTGCATATTGTATTTCTTGCTTCATAAGTTGACAAACCTAATCTATACATTTTAGATGTGTCACGTGAGCTGTAATGCGCGGGCCCCACTAGGAAGCGTGGTAGGTGTTAGACGCGGCTTACGCTCCTGATTTATCAGCCAATTGATTTAAACACTTACCCTTATCTAGGTGGGCCGACCCAGGTGATGCTCATGCGAGTGCTTCCAAAAGGAGCACTAGAAGTAGAAGTAGCCATCTCAGGGCCTATCCCAAGTATAAATACTTGGTCGTTTAGCTATCTCTCTCCAAAAACAAAAAAAAGGTAGCCATGAAAATAAAAAAATAGGCTATCTGTGTCGCACCGGTTTCAAAAATTCCTCCCAGGTTGCAACTCGATCTAGGCGGCTAGGGCAGGGAAAGAAAGACCCAGTTGATCTCCTCCCGGCCGAACTGCAGGCACCCTCGAGCGACCATCACGGGTGCCTGCGCCACTGGCTCCTCCGATAGCATGTCTTCATTGACGTCCATGCGCGCGGATCTGGTGCAGCTGGTAGCCTGGCGGGTGCTGGCCGGAGAATTGCTGGACTACGTCCGCTTCCGAGCCGTGTGCACGCACCTGCGGTCCAGCACCGTCAGCCCACGCGGCCGCAGGATCACCGACCCGCGCTTCCATCCGCACCTTGAGGGGACGTGTCAATCGTGGTGTCAGTCTCAAGCCGTGCTTCGAGAAATAGTAACTACTTGGCGTTATGACCAAGAGCGACTCTTTGTTGAAGGAGGAAAAGTTGTGAGATAAATGCACTGTTGGTGCTCGAGCTATTTTTTATTACCTTCAGTGTTAAGAATAGCAGTTGTTCAGACTTCGAATATTACTCGGTACCGGACAAAAGGGAGACTTGCTGAAGAACTCGCCCCGCAACCGAACACTGGTCAACAAGTGGATACCGGACACAAGTCTCAGTGTTGGAGGCAAGTTCGGGGGCTAGTGAGGGAGTCATGGACTAAGGGGTCCCCGGGGTGACGGCCCATTGTACACGGGCCGGACTGGTGAAGCTGTACTATGGCGGGAATTATATGAAGCCGTGAAGTGCCCTCCAAGTCAAGAAGGCGCAGAATCTCTCTTTCCTCATTGTAATCTATCTTCATTAACCCTAACCCTATCGGTGTCTAAATAAACCGAGGGGTGTAGTCATTAGGGTTAGAGCAATCTTCATCCCCCGTAGCCTAGGGTTTGCTCATACAAATCTCGAGGTAGATCAACCCTGTAAACATATACATCAAATATAATCAAGCAGGAGTAGGGTTTTACCTCTTAGAGAGGGCCCGAACCTAGGTAAACACCGCGTCCCTTATCTCCTGTTACCATCGATCCTAGATCCATAGTCCGGGATGCCGTACCCCAAGGTCTGCCGGTTTTGACACCGACATAGTCCATTCCCAATATGACATCCAACCTTGCGGATTGAATTGCTACCAGCGTGGCACGGAAAATAATTCCACGAACATTTATCTCCAAGCCACGACATACAAAATTTTTTTTGAGCATGGATCCCGAGGATTGCAGCAGCATGCATTTCTCAAGAAGAGAGCAAGAAAACTTGTTTTGGGCAACAAAACTCCACGAAATAAAGGAATGGGAAGCCCCAGAATCAAATAAAACGGTTGCAGGTATGTTATTAACAAGAAACATACCAATAACCACTTCGGGGTTTTCTTGGGCTTCCTCGCTAGAGAGATGATGCACCTGGCCTTGGATAAGCTCCTGCTCGGTGAAGGATTCCATGTGGTTGACTTGAGGCTTGAGGGGTGCATTAGGCTTGGCGTTCTTGGGACACTGCCACGCATAGTGTCCGGTCTGTCCACAAGAGAAACATGCGTTGCTACGCTAACAGTCCTCCCGGACAGGGTTGGTCACAATATTCTTGACTTGGTTGTTGGTCTTGTTGGTATTCTACTACCAGGTTGGTTTGAACTCAAACTGAGGTTCATGCAAGGTACGATCCTTCTGAACCGGCTGTCCATCCTTATTGGGCTCGAGCTTGCATTTGCGATCATCATAAGCTGGCTTATTGTTGTGAACGAGCTTGTGCTCCCTTTCTATGATGAGGACCTTGTTTACCAAAGTCTAGAAGTCGGGGAAATCGAACATGCTGAGTGTGCATCGGAGGTGTTGATTGAGTCCTCCAAGGAATCAGTCGATCTTCCTTTCTTCGGTCGCCACATCATAGAGAGAATAACGAGCTAAGTGATTGAAATTGTTCAAATATTCACTTACTGACAGGTTTCCTTGAGTGAGAGAGAGAAACTCACAATGCTTGACCTTCATGATACCAGCGGGAATGTGGTACTTGCGGAACTTGTCCTTGAATTTATCCCAAGTGATCTCATCGTCCGCAGGCCACATGGTTTTGGTATTGTCCCACCATATAGCAGCAGCTCCTTCAAGATAGTGGGTAGTGATACGTCCATTTTGCATCATGCTTTTATATCGATATTTATTGCATTATGGGCTGTTATTACACATTATGTCACAATACTTATGCCTTTCTCTCTTATTTTACAAGGTTTACATAAAGAGGGAGAATGCCGACAGCTGGAATTCTGGGCTGGAAAAGGAGAAAATATTAGAGACCTATTCTGCACAACTCAAAAGGTCCTGAAACTCCGCGGAAGTCAGTTTTGGAATATATTAAAAATATTGGGAGAAGAAAGCACTAGAGAGGGCCACCCACCGTCCACGAGGGTGGAGGGCGTGCCCTACCTCCTGGGCGCGCCCCCCTGCTTCGTGGGCCACCTGGCAGCCCCCCGATGCCCATCTTCTGGTATAATGTGTCTTTCGCCCTGAAAAAAATCAGAAGGAAGCTTTCAGGATGAAGCACCGCCGTCTCGAGGCGGAACCTTGGCGGAACCAATCTAGGGCTCCGGTGGAGCTACTCTGCCGGGGAACACTACAAAAAAAAGACAGATCCGTGACATTTTGGGCCGAACGAAACTTTTTTCTGTCATAATTATGACACTTCTATGACAATAATTGTGACAAAACACGGTACCATCATAGATGTGGTGGGTTCCTACTTGTATGAAAAAAAATCATGACAGAAAATGGGTTTTTCATCCTGGGCGGGCCGGAGATGCAGCTGCATGACATTCTTTGGGCCGTCCATGACAGATTAAACCGTGGTAGAAGCGAGGGCGAGGACAATATCGGGGTGTTCCCGGTTACGGTGGGTGGTCAGGGCCGAGCGATGCACGTTTCTCTCGTACACGCACGCGCGTGGGTGCGAGGTGTTGGGCTCTAACTGAACCCGAGCGAGGAGTTGGGCTCTAACTAAACTCGAGCGATTGCACTGCAGGCTACGCGTTACTGAACCCGAGCGATTGATCGATGGCTGTTAACTCATCCCGATTGAGCGATTCCTTCGCTACTGCTGCTAACTGAAGCCGATCGATGCTGCCTCTGCATGAACCGTGAGCGTTGCTGGGGGGGGGGGTTTGGATGAAGAGTTCCCGGTGGGGGTGGCTGAACAGGACCCCATGGTGTTGCCTCTGCATGAACAGGACCCCGTTCGATCGAGCCGGATGGGGCTGCATGAATAGGACCCCGTGGAGGGCTACATGAACAGGACCACCCTGTGGAGGGCTGGATGAACAGTAGACGGTGGAGGGCTGGATGAACAGTAGCCCGTGGAGGGGTGGTTGAATAGGAGCACGTGGAGAGGGCTGGTTGAACAGTAGCCGGTGGAGTAGCGCGTGGTGGAGGCTGAACAGTCGCAGGTGGAGGCATGAGGAGGTCGACGGTGGATGAACAGTAGCCCGTGGAGGCTGGAAGGGGTCGACGGTGGAGATGAACAATATCCCATGGAGTCCTGTTTTGCGGTACGCCACACCCCTCCCGATAAACAGGACCCCCGTTTCGACCGTAGCGCTCCAACACAAGTCCGTTTCCTCCATTTTGCGGTACGCCACACCCCTCCCGATGAACAGGACCCCCGTTTCGACCGTAGCGCTCCAACACAAGTCCGATTCCTCCGTTTTGCGGTACGCCACACCCCTCCCTATGAACAGGACCCTGCTACGTCTCCAACATATCTACTTTTCCAAACCCTTTTGCCCTTGTTTTGGACTCTAACTTGCATGATTTGAATGGAACTAACCCGGACTGACGCTGTTTTCAGCAGAACTGCCATGGTATTGTTTTTGTGCAGAAATAAAAAGTTCTCGGAATCGCCTGAAAATAAACGGAGAGTTATTTCAGAAAATATAAAAAAAATACCTGCAAGAAGATCCAAACCGGAGGGGGGGGGGGAGGGGCACGTGCCATCCTCGAGGGTGGGGGGCGCGCCCCCTGCCTCGAGGGCCCCCCGATGCTCCACGGACGTATCCCCGGGTCCTATATATTCTGTTTCGTGGAGAAAAAATCAGGGAGAAGGAATTATTGCGTTTCACGAGATGGAGCCGCCGCCAAGCCCTAATCTCTCTCGGGAGGGCTGATCTGGAGTCCGTTCGGGGCTCCGGAGAGTGGAGACCGTCGCCATCATCATCATCAACCTTCCCCCATCACCAATTCCATGATGCTCACCGCCATGTGTGAGTAATTCCATCATAGTCTTGCTGGACGGTGATGGGTTGATGGGATCTATCATGTAATTGAGTTAGTTTTGTTAGGGTTTGATCCCTAGTATCCACTATGTTCTGAGATTGATGTTTCTATGACTTTGATATGCTTAATTCTTGTCACTAGGGCCCGAGTGCCATGATTTCAGATCTGAACCTATTATGTTTTCATGAATATAAGTGTGTTCTTGATCCTATCTTGCAAGTCTATAGTCACCTACTATGTGTTATGATCCGGCAACCCCGAAGTGACAATAATCGGGACTACTCCCGGTGATGACCATAGTTTGAGGAGTTCATGTATTCACTATGTGTTAATGCTTTGGTCCGGTACTCTATTAAAAGGAGGCTGTAATATCCCTTAGTTTCTAATAGGACTCTGCTGCCACGGGAGGGTATGCCAAAAGATGTCATGCAAGTTATTTTCCATAAGCACGTATGACTATATTCGGAATACATGCCTACATTGCATTGATGAACTGGAGCTAGTTATGTGTCACCCTAGGTTATAACTTCTACATGATGAATTGCATCCGACGTAATTTCCCATCGCCGATCCAATGCCTACGAGCTTCACCTATATTGCTAGTTGCTATTTACTTTTCCGTTGCTATTATCACAAAAACTACAAAAACACTATTGTTACTTTTATTGCTGCTATCGCCACTATCATATTACTTTGCTACTAAACTATCTTGCTGTAGATACTAAGTTTCCAGGTGTGGTTGAATTGACAACTCAGTTGCTAATACTTAAGAGTATTCTTTGGCTCCCCTTGTGTCGAATCAACAAATTTTGGTTTAATACTTTACCCTCGAAAACTGTTGCGATCCCCTACACTTGTGGGTTATCAAGACTATTTTCTGGCGCCGTTGCCAGGGAGCATAGCTCTATTCTTTAAGTCACTTGGGATTTATATCTGTTTATCACTATGAAGAATTTGAAGGACTCAAAAACCAAGATCTTACCCTCAAGTACGAGGGGAGGTAAGGAACTGCCATCTAGCTCTGCACTTGATTCTCCTTCTGTTACGAGTAAACTTGCGACACCTACTCCTGCTATTGAATCTGATATGCCGTATTTTCTTGATGATGCTACTTCTGCTATGTATGATGAAACTATCTCTATGCCTGATAATGTGCCACTAGGTGAATTTCTAGATGAACAAACTGGTAAGGTTATGGAGAGTGCAAATGTTGATGATATTTATGAAAGTGATGATGAAACTACTCCCAATAGATATGAATTGCCTGTTGTGCCTGAGGGTTATGTTATGGATGAAGAAACTGCTAGTGACTTTCTTGCTTGCAATGATAGATATGATCTTCAGAAGTTATTAGCTAAGCTGAAAGAAAAGTCCTTGAATGCTAGAATGAAACATGACCCTGCTTTTGCTACTTCACCTATATGTGTTACTGATAAGGATTATGAATTCTTTGTTGATCCTGAGTTAATTACTTTGGTTGAATCTGATCCTTTCCATGGCTATGAGTCTGAAACTGTTGTGGCACATCTTACCAAGTTGAATGATATAGCCACCCTGTTTACCAATGATGAAAAGATTCGTTACTACTATATCCTTAAGCTATTTCCGTTCTCGTTAAAGGGTGATGCTAAGACTTGGTTTAATTCTCTTGATCCTGGTTGTGTGCGTAGTCCCCAGGATATTATGTATTACTTCTCTGCTAAATATTTTCCTGCTCATAAGAAACAAGCTGCCTTACGGGAAATATATAACTTTGCTCAAACTGAAGAAGAGAGTCTCCCACAAGCTTGGGGGAGGCTTCTCTAGTTACTTAATGCTTTGCCTGATCATCCTCTTGAGATGCATGATATACTTGATGTCTTTTATAATGGACTAACCGATGCTTCCAGAGACCACCTGGATAGTTGTGCTGGTTGTGTTCAGGGAAAGAACAGTGGAACAAGCTGAATTACTATTGAATAATATGCTAGCCAATGAAAATAATTGGATGCTTCCTGAACCAGCCCCTAAGCCAATTCCGAAGAAAAGAGGTGTTTTATTTCTCAGTCCTGAAGACATGCAAGAGGCAAAGAAATCTATGAAAGAAAAAGGTATTAAAGCTGAAGATGTTAAGAATTTACCGCCTATTGAAGAAATACATGGTCTTGATAACCCGACACAGGTAGTAAAGGTAAATTCTCTTTATAGATTTGATGAAGGTGATATTCCTCGTTATAAGTCTGCTAGCCAATGCTTAGATGAGTTTGCCAATTTTATTGTGAAACAAGAAAACTTCAATGCTGATGTTGGTAGAGAATTACAACACAATGCTCATATGATTGAACGCTTGAGTGATTATCTGTCTAGTGCTAAAGATGAACTAAAACTTATTAGTATACATGCTTCTATGGTTGCCACTCAAGTAGAACAAGTACTTAAGCCTCAGAATGATTTGCTCAATGAACTAAATAGTAAGAATAATGACTATGCTGTTAGAGTTGCAACTAGAGGTGGTAAAATGACTCAGGAACCCCTGTACCCTGAAGGCCACCCTAAGAGAATTGAGCAAGATTCCCAGAGAGCTAATTTAGATGCACCTAGTAATTCTAAGAAGAAGAAAAAGAAAAATGATAGAAATTTGCATGCTTCTAGTGAACCTGTAGCTCACCAACATGAGAATCCCAATGATATATCTGTTTCTGATGCTGAGACACAATCTGGTAATGAACATGAACGTAGTGATAATATTGATAATGATGTTCATAATGATGCTCAACCTAGCAATGATAATGATGTAGAGATTGAACCCGCTGTTGATCTTGATAACCCATAATCAAAGAATCAACGTAATGATAAGAGAGACTTTGTTGCTAGGAAGCACGATAGGGAAAGAGAACCATGGGTTCAGAAACCCATGCCTTTTCCTCCAAAACCATCCAAGAAAAAGGATGATGAGGATTTTGAGCGCTTTGCTGAAATGATTAGACCTATCTTTTTGCGTATGTGTTTGACTGATGTGCTTAAAACAAATCCTTATGCCAAGTATATGAAAGATATTATTACGAACAAAAGAAATATACCTGAAGTAGAAATCTCCACCATGCTTGCCAATTACACTTTTGAGGGTGGAATGCTGTCGGTGTACTAAAGTAGGGGTACCTTAGTATCCCGAACTTGTGCACGGGAAGTTGCAGCGTCCCGCGGCAAGGCTAGCCAGGCGACCGCCAAGATCCTCCGTGGTTCCCTTGGAGCCATTCAAGAACAAAGTATTCAAGTCAAAGAAACAAGACCCCGGCAAGAGGAGCTTGCCGGGAAGGCCACTCAAGGCACGAAACCACTCACAGTACAAGACCCTGGCAAGAGGAGCTTGCCGGGAAGGCCAACTAAAGGCACCTCAAGAGGACTTGCCGCGACGCGCCACGCGTCCCGGCAAGGCCCGGCGAGCGACTAGCTCCCAGGCGTGACAATATAGCGGCCGCGGCAAGGCACTTACCGCGGCAAGCTTCCACTAAGTACCCACGCTCCAGCTCATCCACCCACGTGTCGCTCTGGGACCCTCCCAGGCACGCGTGGCGGAAGGCTGTGCAGCCAGGGGAACATGGTGGCAAGCTGCGGTGACGAGGCTACCGTCGTGGCGAACGGTGGCGCCCCTGACGGCCACTTTTTGCACTGTTCGGGGCGACGGCGACGGGCATTCAATGCCCTTGTCCCCTGCCGTCAGGGTTAGGTATAGAGCACTATACAAACACTGTTCCAACCACCACTCTTTTTACCTTTTTACCCCCATCTGTGTTGCCGCCTGTCAGTGACCCCTTTGACCTATAAATGGAGGCCCATGCGCAACGTAGAGGGGGTTCCTATCATCGATCATTCTCCATGCTCGGTCTAGTTAGCGGTTAGAGTGTACCGTTGCTCTCCTCGCTCCCGAGCCAAGAACTCAATAACAAACCAAAGCAGGAGTAGGGTTTTACGCATCCGTGCAGCCCGAACCTGGGTAAACTGCTCGCGTGCTCACCTCGATCCGCTCTTTATGCATCCTCCGCCCCTTGCCGTGCCGAAAAGGGTCTCTGGTCCCATAGGTGTTCGTGGGCGATCAGTTTCCCCGACATCTTTGGCGCGCCAGGTAGGGGTGCGTCGAGGTTGTGTGAACCTGATCCGGCGTCCACGTGAGCTAGATCTTCAGCAACTTCATCAACTTCATCGACTCTATCGACATGCCGCCGAAGAAGAAGGCTTCGGAGGTAGCAGGCCCATCCGCGTCGATCCCGCCACCGCCGGAGCCAACGGCTGGAGGGATAGACGCCGGCGGAAGGACGGACGTCGGTGAGGAAAATCACGGCGCCGCCAAGTCCAAGGACAAGACGGACGACCGGGCGCACTCCAAGGCCTCGGCGTCCGAACACGCACCGCGCCCATCTCAGGAAGCGCGAGACTGGCAGCGACGTGGTACTCAAGGTACCATACGCTTGTTGGGCCAAGGTCAAGCTGGCAGATCTCGGGACGCTCAAGGCCAGCATGCACATCAACATGCTGGCACGAGCAAAGCACGAAAGCCGGGACGGGATGCTGCTCCTTCTAACGTAGTTAGAAGTCCGAGCATATCCCACTCCTCGCACCGGTCGCCACCGTTACCCGCCACTCCAGCAGAAGCTCTAGCACGAGCTCAACTGCTCCTCGACTTCCCTCCAACGGCAGACAAGGCCGACGACTGGAGGGCCACCATCCAAAGTCTCATCGCCTTCGCCAACGGCGACACCTCGCAGCAGCCGAGCGTGTCACGGCCGCGGCAAGTCAGCCAGGCGCGGGCCGATGGCGACAAGACCGCCGGGGGTGCAACCACCGTGCACTCCTCGCCAAGGAGGCCAAGATCACCGGCTCGCCGGATCAACATCAACGACGACTCCACTGCGTCATCAGATCCGCGAGCTCGCCGCGATCAGCGCCAAGTACTCGATGACCGACAACAAGAGGACGCTCGAACCCGCATCGAGTGTCGGAGAGAAGCGCGACATCCAACTGACCAGCGCGCTGGGCCTGCTGTTGACATGCAAGCGCCAGGGGGACCAGGCGAACTGCCGTACGCGGCAGGTTGCCCTGTGTTCACTCGTGAGCTGCGGCAAGTCCAGTGGCCCAACATGAAGAACTTCAAGCCCGACGTACCAAAGAAGTACGACGGCAAGACACACCCGTCGGGGTTCCTCAGCATCTACACCATCGTGGTGCAGGCTGCCGGGGGACGAGACGAGAAGATACTCGCCAATTACTTCCCGCTGGTGCTCAAGCCAAACGTCAGATCTTGGCTCATGCACTTGCCGGAGAACTCCACTTCTTCTTGGGCTGACCTGTGCCACCAGTTTGTCGGCGCCTTCACAGGTGGCCACAAGCCCCATGGCCAGGAGAGTGACCTTCACATACTCGCCCAGAAGGAAGGAGAGCCCCTGCGTAAGTATATCCAGAGGTTCAGCCTGTCCAGCACAACATCCCGGACGTCCACCCTGCCGCGGTTATCAGCGCGTTCCATCAGAACGTGCGTAACCTCCGGATGAGGGAGGAGATGGCGATGTGCAAGATCAGGGACGTCAGTGAGCTGTACGCCCTGGCCGACAAGTGCGCACGCGCTGAGGAGGGGAGGAAACTCCTCGGAGAGGATACAGGAGCAGGGGGATCAGACAGTGAGGATGCCGCCCCGGCAAAGAAAAGCCGGCGGCGACGCAACAGGAAGAAGAAGAACAAGGAAGTGCTAGTCGTTGAGCAGTCCGGCAAGGAGGCTCGCGCCAAGAAAGCCCAGGCTGGTAGCTCCGGCAAGGAAACTGCTGCGTGCACCAACTGCGAGACTGTGGCAGCCGCCGACAAGCAGGACGGCTCCGACAAGCAATACTGCAAGATCCACCGCACCAAGGGCCACGACCTCCCGAACTGCAAGAGGGTCGAGTACCTCGTCGAGCAGCAAAAAGCTGAGTACGAGCGACGCGACAAGGAGAAGGCCCAGGGGGGTGATGGTGGGTCCGGCAAGAAGCGGCCATTCAACGGCCGGGAGGACGCCGCGGCAAGGCCAAGCAGCGGCAAGGAGACAGACCTCCCCGCGGCCGCGACAAGGACGAAGACGAAGACGAAGACGAAGACATGGATGATGGAGAGATAGCGAGCAGGAGTTTCAGAAAGCCACGGAGGTTCTGTGCGTTGACGGTGGTGCCTCTCTGCATACTTCCCACCACCAACTCAAGCAGTGGGTGCGGGAAGTTAATGCAGCAGAGCCACCCGTCGAGTCGCGCAAACTTCTGAAGTGGTCCAGCACGCCTATCATCTTCAACATTGAGGACCACCCTGATCGCACCACTGCGGTCGGGTGTTTGCCGATGTTGGTTTCACCAACCATCCGCAACCTCAAAGTCACCAAGATGTTAGTTGACGGCGGGGCCGGCTTGAACTTGATCTCCTTCGCTGTGGTCCGGAAACTCCAGATCCCCGACAGCGAGCTCGAAGAAACCGGCACATTCCAAGGGATCAACCTGGGAAGGAGCAAGCCAAAGGGGAAGATCACACTGCCAGTGACGTTTGGCGGAGAGCTGAACTTCAGGACTGAGAGGATCACTTTCGACGTTGCCGATATTCCATTGCCTTACAGTGGAATACTTGGCCGTCCAGCGCTCGCCAAGTTCATGGCAGCCTCTCACTATGCCTACAACATGCTCAAGATGCCAGGCCCGATAAGCATCATCTCTGTCCCCGGCGCCAAGAAGGATGCCCTTATCTGCGCCGACAAGATCTACTGGGATGCAGCAGCCGGAGCAGACAGCAAGACACTTGCCACTGAAGCTCCCAGAGGGAAGAACAAGACCAAGTCCGACAAGAGCTCTGGGGCCCACTCCGGCAAACGCACCTCCTCGGAGTGCTGCGCTGCCGTCGAGGACGTTCCATCGAGCTCCACCGGCAAGTGTAAGAAGGCGATGGCAGCTCCGCTAACAACCAAGAAGGTGTCCGCCAAGGAGGACGGCACTGGTGGTACCTTCACCATCAGTGCCACGCTTGACCCCAAATAGGAAAGCGCGCTCGTTGCTTTCCTGCGGGCGAACGTCGACATGTTTGCATGGCAACCGTCTGATATCCCCGGTGTTCCCAGGAAAGTGATTGAGCACAAGCTTGCCGTTTGTCCTCACGCGCGGCCCGTCAATTAAAAGGTTAGGAAACAAGCAGTGGAGCGCCAAGAGTTTATCGCAGAAGAAATCAAGAAGCTGGAAGCGGCAGGCCTTGTTAGAGGTGTGCTCCATCCCACGTGGTTGGCCAATCCTGTTGTCGTGCGTAAAGCAAATGGGAAGTGGAGGCTTTGTATAGACTTCACTGATGTGAATAAAGCTTGTCCCAAAGATCCATTTCCCTTGCCGCGCATTGACCAGATTGTTGACTCCACCGCCGGATGCGATTTGCTTTCATTTCTTGATGCATATTCAGGATACCACCAGATCTTTATGGCTGAAGAAGATGAGGAAAAGACCGCATTCATTACTCCATGTGGCACTTATTGCTTCATACGCATGCCTTTCGGATTGAAGAATGCTGGTTCAACGTTTGCAAGAGTAGTCCATACTGCTTTTGAGCCACAGATACACAGAAATGTGGAAGCTTACATGGATGATATAGTGGTCAAGAGCAAGAATAGGGATACTCTGATCCAAGATTTAGATGAAACTTTTGGAAATCTGCGCAAGATCCAACTCAAGCTCAACCTCGAGAAGTGCGTGTTTGGAGTCCCCTCCGGCAAGCTTCTCGGGTTCTTCGTGTCTCAGAGGGGGATTGAAGCCAATCTCGACAAGATCAAGGCCATCGAGCAAATTGAAGCACCGAAGCGCGTCAAAGATGTACGAAGACTTGCCGGCTACGTGGCTGCTCTTAGCAGGTTTATCTCTAAGTCTGCAGAACGCGCCCTGCCGTTTTTAAATTTTTTGAAAAAGGCAGGTCCAATGAAATGAACTCCGGAAGCGGAGGCAGCGCTGCAAGACTTGAAGAGGTACCTGTCTTCCACTCCAATACTTGTCGCACCTAAGCCAGAAGAGAAGTTGCTGCTATATCTAGCGACAACCAATCAAGTGGTTAGTGCTGCGTTAGTAGCGGAGAGAGAAGCGGATGACGAGCCAGCGGCCGCGGCAAGCACATCCAGCGACAAGCAAGGGGCTTCTCCGGCAAGCTCTGGTCCCGACAAGGACGGATCTGCACAGATGCAAGAGGAGGTACGGAAGAAGATGGTGCAACGCCCAGTTTACTTTGTCAGCTCCCTTCTCCAGGGGGCTAGATCAAGGTACTCTGGCGTGCAGAAGTTGCTTTTCGGCCTTCTCATGGCCTCGAGAAAGCTGCGCCATTACTTCCAGGCACATGAAATAACGGTGGTCACTCGCTTTCCGTTGAAGAGGATATTGCAAAATCCAGAAGCGACAGGCAGGATCATCGAGTGGGCACTGGAACTGGCAAGCTTTGGCCTCAAGTTTGAAAGCACTTCAACTATCCAGAGCAGAGCATTGGCAGAGTTTATAGCAGAGTGGACGCCAACGCCAGATGAGGAAATCCCAGAGACGAGCATCCCCGTCAAAGAAGCAAACAAAGAATGGATAATGTACTTTGATGGTGCCTTCTCGCTGCAAGGCGCCGGTGCCGGCGTGCTGCTTGCCACGCCCACCGGGGAGCACCTCAAGTACGTAGTCCAGATGCACTTTCCCAAGGAGCAAGCGACAAACAATACTGCGGAGTATGAGGGTTTGCTTGCCGGTCTCAGGATCGCAGTAGACCTTGGGATCAAGAAGCTCATTGTAAGGGGAGACTCGCAGCTTGTCGTCCGCCAAGTAAACAAGAACTACCAAAGTCCGTTGATGGAAACTTACGTTGATGAAGTGAGAAAGCTTGAAGAACACTTTGAAGGCTTACAGATGGAGCACATTCCAAGAGCTCAGAACGACATCGCAGATGGCCTGTCAAAGTGTGCCGCACTAAAGTTACCCGTGGAACCAGGGATCTTTGTGCTCAAGCTGACTCAGCCATCCGTAACACCATCAACTGGACAGAGCAAAAAGAGGAAGTTGGTCTCTGGCGACTACTTTCCGGCAGAACTTCCAGAAGCCGCCGCCAAGAAAGTCCCCAAGATCAACACCGAAAATGTTGAGGAGCAGTCTGCTCCTGCAAGCCCTTGGGTTTGTACAGTTGAAGAAAACGCTCCCGACAAGTTTTGCTCCGGCAAGCTTGCCGGGGAACATCAAGCTCCGGCTGAGACACAAGTCCTCGCCGTAGAAGCGGATGTTCCAGCAGCAGCAGATATGCCTTTAGTCCTTGTTGTCGAGCCACAAGCTCCAGCATGGGCACAGCAGATCGTCCGCTTTCTCCAAACAGGAGAACTTCCCGAAGAGCAAGAAGAAGCGGAAAAAGTAACCCGGCAGTCAAGTATGTACCAGTTTGTTGACAACACACTGTGCAGAAGAAGGCTCAATGGTGTGAAATTGAAGTGTATTCCCCGGGAAGATGGACAGAAGCTGTTGGCAGAGATACATGGAGGTGTATGTAGTCATCACATTGGCGCAAGAGCACTTGTCGGCAAAGCATTCCGGCAAGGTTTCTTTTGGCCAGAAGCCCTCCAGGATGCAACTGCACAAGTAACCAAGTGTGAAGCGTGCCAGTTCCATTCTAAATAGATACATCAACCAGCTCAAGCTCTCCATACGATCCCTTTGTCCTGGCCATTTTCGGTCTGGGGGCTCGACATCCTCGGCCCCTTTCCCCGCGCAGCCGGGGGCTTTGAGTTCTTGTACGTCGCCATCGACAAGTTCACAAAGTGGCCGGAAGTGGAACCAGTGAGAAAGGTGACCGGACAGTCAGCAGTTAAGTTCTTCAGGTCAATTGTTTGCCGCTTCGGGATCCCTAACAGGATCATCACCGACAACGGCACACAATTCACCAGTCGCACCTTCATGCAATACGTCCAAGACCTTGGCGCCAAGGTCTGCTTCTCTTCTGTTGCTCACCCGAGAAGCAACGGTCAAGCGGAGAGGGCAAATGCTGAAGTGCTGCGCGGACTCAAGACAAGAACTTTTGACAGGCTGCACAAGTGCGGAAGAAACTGGATCGAGGAGCTGCCGGTGGTTCTTTGGTCAATCAGGACAACGCCAAATCGAGCCACTAGACAGACACCCTTTGCTCTAGTCTACGGAGCAGAAGCGGTTCTCCCCACGAAACTCGTATACGGGTCGCCTCGAGTGCTCGCTTACGATGAGCTCAAGCAAGAGCAGCTGCGACAAGATGACGCGCTGCTCCTTGAGGAGGACCGTCTTCAGGCCGCTGTGCGAGCTGCTCGCTACCAGCAAGCTTTGCGTCGCTACCATAGCCGCAAAGTTAAAGCCAAAAGTTTCGAGGAAGGCGACCTTGTTCTTCGGCGCGTTCAGTCCGCCAAGAATTCCAACAAGTTGACGCCAAAGTGGGAAGGCCCTTATCGGGTGAAACGAGTCACTAGGCCCGGCGCTGTCCGCCTTGAGACCGAAGATGGCTTGCCGGTGAGCAACTCCTGGAACATCGAGCATCTTCGTAAGTTTTACCCATAAGGCGCGGTTGCCGTGATCCGCTCCGGCAACCACCTTTTGTACAACTCTTGCCGCTGTTGCATGTAATCCTTTGTACAAAGCCGGGCGCAGACCCCGTGCATCAGTAAAGTTTATGTGCCCAGCACATCTTGTCGTTTCATGCTATCTATTTTCCATGCATGTACTATCTAACACTTTGTGCAGCACCAAATCCCGGTAAGCAATAACGAGCCAGAAAGCTCCATATCTGCATTTTCTCTTCTTCCTTTTCTTCTCAAGGAAAAGCAAGGTTCCCTCGCGCACAAGTTTGCCGGGGGGAAGGAGATGATGGTGGTATGGACCAAGTGCCGTTCAAGAAAGTTTGGCCTTGCTGGGAAACAAGTTCAAGAAAGCATTGCCTCGCCAGGAAGCAAATAACACAAAAGCTAAGTTGCCAAAGTTTGAGCAATCAAAATTTTAAATTTTTAAGTTATCCTCCTTGAACGGCCACGCTTTGTATGGAAAACCTGTGTGCGGAGGAACCAACTCGTAGCTAGTTGCGCCCTTATTTTGTTTCGAGTTTGCTCAACAGCTTAAGCGTGCTGCGACAAGTGTCGCGCCCTTACTTTGTTTCCGAGCCCGCTCAACAACCTAAGTGTGCTGCAACAAGTTGCGACAAGGTTTCTTGTCGGTAGCAACACCGCCTGAGGGCTGCTGAAGTTCCGCACTCAGCGCCCGCGGCAAAGGTGCCTATGCCGACAAGTTCCCTAAAAGCGTAGGGTAAAAACATACAAAGCAAAGGAAGTCAAGTAAAGGAAATAACGTTGCATTAACCATCTAAGATAGAGTTATGTCACAAAATGACTTGCCGCAATTCTAATAGACTATTGTTCATAACATGGTTGGCAGCGGCAAGGAAAGAAGAAAGTAAAAAGCCTAGTCCGCGCGGTCGCCCTCGACTCTTTTGATCCTGCCCACCTTGTCCACGATTGGTGCGACAAGGGCCTTGAGTGCCTCCTGGTCGGCGTCGGGCGGCAGGGTCCTGAGAACGTTGGTGAGGTTGAGGCCGGGGTTGCGGTACACTATCTTCATCAGCACCTTCTGGAGGGCCCCCGCGCAGAGCCTGCGCGATTCGTCCGCCAGCTGCTTCGGGATCTTCTCCCGGAGTTGCTGGAGGGCCGTCGCCATGCCCTTGAAGAACAGAGTAAGCTTGGCGCTGGGGTGGAGTTGCTCGTCGGTAGAGTACCCGAGATACTCCGCCCCTAGCTCCGCCAGCTCCTTGTCAATATCTGCGGCGGCGTTGACGAGGCCTTCCGTCCATATCTCGACGTTCCGCCTAAAGTTATTTTGGGAAATGGCGGCACTGTCCAGCAACACCTTCTCGGCCCTGAGCTCCTCCTTCAGGGCCGTCTCCCGCTCCCTGGCTCCGTCCAGTGTCGTGGTAAGAGTGGACAGCTTCAGCTCCAGATCGGCAATGGAGTCCTTGGCGACGGCGAGCTCCTTGACCTTATCGGAGAGGCGGACCTGCAGTTCAGAATGACTGTGGGCGTCCTTCTCCCTCTCGAGCTTGAGTGCGGCAACCTCCTCGCCGCTCGTCTTGAGGTTGGCCTCCAGTTGAGACACCCTCGCCTCCAACTCCCTCTTGGCAGTCTCGGCAGCTGCGGCAGCGTCCTTCGCCTCCTGCAGAGCTCCGCCAAGCGACTGCTCGCGTGCGGCAAGCTCGTCCTCGTGGCTGTCGAGGTCGACCTTCCGCTGCGTCAGCTCGCCTTCCCGCCTGGATAGCTCCTCGGCGGCAAGCCGCTGCTGCTCCTCCGCTTCAGCTTTCTCCAAGATGAATGCCTGATGCGCCTCGGCAAGCCGCTCCCGCTCCTCCGCCAAGGATCGGAGAGCTGCTTGATTAACGGCTCGGAGATCTTCTGCGCGCTTCTCCAAGTCAGCACCCGCCTTGGCGGCCAGAGCCTCTCGGGACTCCAGCTTGGCTTGCCGGGCGCGGTAAAGGGACATAAGTTTCCGCAGAAGCCGCTCCTCCTCGGGCTCGCTGCTGCTGCTTGGCGCGTCGACGAACTTTAGTCCGGCGGAGGCAAGGACCTCCTCGCCGAAGACCTCTCCCTCGACTGGCGCCCTGGACGTGGACGCCCACGGGAGCTGGATGAAGACACCGTTGCCGGCCTCCAGATAGGCGCCTGGCTCGGCTGTGGCAGCGGAGGGATCGGCAGCCGGCGCAGCGCCTGACGCTCCTGCGGCCTCAGGGCCGTCAGTGCGACTGCCGGTCCCCTCCTCAGCTACCGCGCCAGCGGCCTTGGCTGCCTCTTCGGCGGCGGGCTCGTCAGCACCGGCCGCCCCTTTAGTAACGGCGGCGTCGCCGATGTTGCCACGCGTGTCCTCCTCGACGGCGACCTCCGTCTCCATTGGCTCCGCGGCGGACGGGTCTGACAGAAAGAAAAAGAAGAGGAAAGAAAAGGCAAACAAGTCAAGCAAATATCCAAAAATAAGAAATTCAGAAGAAGAAAAGTCCAAGGGTTTACCTGCGCGGGCCTCCTCCTCGGTGGGGTTCCTTGCCGGGGATCACTCCCTCGGCAGCGTGATGGTAGCTCCCGCCGGCGGAGGGCCGCTAGGCCATCCCTTGGTGGAGTGCTCGCCCTTGGCGGGGTGCTAGCCCTTGGCGGAGTGTTCTCCCTTGCCGGGGAGCTCCTCCTTGGCGGTGTGGTCGAGGCGTGCGGCTCGTCGGGGGCGATCTCCTGGCGCTCCTGATGCGGCTGCTCTGCTCCTGCACAGGTCAACAAACAAGATGTCAACAAGGAAGGAAGACCCACGCGCACCCGACAAGCGGAAAGTGAACCACACTTACGCTGGGGGCTGCTCCGAGGAACAGTTGCCGGGTCCGGCAAGCTCGTCTCAGGCGCACCCCCTGCCGTTGCGGCGGGCTCGTCCTCAAGGTCTATCACCGGGACCTTGGCCCTCTTCGCTGCCCTCAGGGCTAGAGTTCTGAAGAAGACAGGACCAGAGTTAGGCAAAAGAGATGCAAGACGAAGCAACAAAAAATCAAAGAGAAACAAGAATTGCGAAGACTTACTCTCCTTCCTCCTCGTCGGAGCTGAGCGCTGAGAAATCAAAGTCCGGCTCGCGCGTCCCGGCGCGAGGAGCTGGGGGAGTAGGCTCCCTTGGCCGCTTGGCGGGAGCAGGGGCGGTGGTCTGAGAAGACCCCGCTCCGGTTGTCGCCGAAGCACGAGGGGCGGCAGGAGCCGTGGCGCCAGCCCGGGAAGATCCCCCTCCAGCCGCTGCAGAAGCGCGAGGAGCTCCCGTGGCGGCCTTGCTTGTCGCAGTAACGCGCGTCGCGCGGCGCTGCGGCTGTTGGCCCGTTTGCCGCCCCGTCGCGTCCGCGGCCTTGCGGAGGCGTCTTTTCGGTGGAGCTGCAGGACTTGCTGGTGGTGGCGAGGTGCCCGAGGAAGAAGAAGAGGAGCCAATCTCCAGTGAGCCCTCGAGTCTTCGGCAGGCTCACTGGACCCGGCACCCTGCTCGGCGGTCTCGCTCGACTCTGCGCCCTGCTCGATGGGCTCGCTCGTCCCAGCAAGTTTCCCGGCAAGCTTCCCCGCCTTGCGGAGCTCTTCCTGCTCGGCAAGGCTTGTCGCCTCCGCTGCCTCCGCCTCCTCCATAGTATACCCGAACTCGCCCGCGGCCCTGGCTGCCGCTGCCTCTTCCAGTCTGGTGGCAATGTATGCCATCTCCTGGTCGGTGGTGTCGTGGGTGAGGCCTTTCTTCTCGTCGGGATCGACCGGCAGTTCTACCAAGTTGTCGAAGAACGTTTGCACAGCTTCGTCGGAAGGCTCTTGCCAAGTGGGGTCGATGCCGTGGGAATCGCACAGCGGCATCACCGCACGAATGGCACTGAGCGCCGAGCTGTTGCACAACGGCACTACGCCCTGCGGCAACGCAAACCACTCGGGATGGGCGGAGTCGTACTTGAATAATGCCTGAAGCATCGCGTTGAGCTCCAGGACAGTGAATTTGTAATTAAGCCCCGGGCGCAGCCTCATGATATCTGCCGCGTTCTCAAACTCCCAGGCGGCCCTCTTCCTCTCCTGCAGAGGGGCGATTCGGCGGCAGAGGAAGTCCGCTCCTACTGCGCCCACAGTGAGCTTGGCGTGCCTGAGGCGAAGGATTCGGGTAGTAGCAATCTTCAATCTGCTATCCTCCGGGGCCAGGTCGCTCCAGTCGTTGCCGCGGACTACTGCGGCTTGGCGCCGGGAAGTGAATGGCTGCGGGTCGTCTTCTATGATCCAACACCAGTTGGCCCTCCACTCATCCCACTTGCCACGGAGCTCCCCCTCCAGATACTCTTCCTTCTTGTGCGTCCTCGAGATCCAGGAGACGCCTCCCGATAAAGGCGACCCTGATTCGACTCGAGGCGTGAAGTAATGGCGGAAAAGAGCTACATTGGGGTAGACTCTGACAAAGTTTTCGCACAGGTGTGCGAAAACAGCCATGGTCAAGACGGCGTTGGGGGTGAATTCAAGGAGATGAAACCCGTAGGTATTCATGATGTCGCAGAAGAATTCGGAAAATGGCGGGCAGAGCCCGCAGTAGAAGAACAGGGCAAAGAAGGCGTAGCCGTCCGGGAACATCTCGCAGGCTACGGCGGGGAGTACCTTGGTGCGCGGATGCGCCTTCGTCTCCCTTGACCAGAAAAGGTAGAAGGATTCCTTCAACTCCTCCGCGCTAACCTTTGGCGGGAAGACCGCCATCTTCTTCCGCATTGCTGCTAGCCGCAGCGCCTCGGCGGACTTCGCGGCGGGCTTTGTGGACTTCCCCTTCTCGCCTTTCGGAGCCATGGCGGGG
>LR738709.1:585986841-586014435 GCA_902687465.1 Secale cereale | reverse complement strand
GGGGGGGGGGGGGGGGGGGGGGGGGGGGAGGAGGTCGACGGCGCTGGTGATGCTGGTGGCGACGGCAGGCGGAGCTCTGGTCTCTTTCGGCCAACGGGAAGGAGGGGAGCGGCGGGGGTTTCTGAGGATTGAAGAAGCAACGGGCGAATGGAAGGAACTGCCCCTGTTTCCCCTGCTTTTAAGGGGGAAGAGGGGGACGTTCCGCATTTCCCATTAAAGAAACAGGCCACGATCTCTCCCACGACGCCGCGATTGACGCGTGCCGTTAAGGGAGGGCGCGGTGGATACGGAGTTGGATACGGCGTGCCGCGGCGCGTGCCCATGCACTGTTTTGGGCCTGGCCCAATAGCGCTCGGCACCGTGTCTGGCCGAGGGCCCGGGGCTCCTATCGGTGTACTAAAGTAGGGGTACCTTAGTATCCCGAACTTGTGCACGGGCAGTTGCAGCGTCCCGCGGAAGGGCTAGCGAGGCGACCGCCAAGATCCTCCGTGGTTCCCTTGGAGCCATTCAAGAACAAAGTATTCAAGTCAAAGAAACAAGACCCCGGCAAGAGGAGCTTGCCGGGAAGGCCACTCAAGGCACGAAACCACTCACAGTACAAGACCCTGGCAAGAGGAGCTTGCCGGGAAGGCCAACTAAAGGCACCTCAAGAGAACTTGCCGCGACGCGGCACGCGTCCCGGCAAGGACCGGCGAGCGACAAGCTCCCAGGCGCGATAAGATAGCGACCGCGGCAAGGCACTTGCCACGGCAAGCTTCCATTAAGTACCCACGCTCCAGCTCATCCACCCACGTGTCGCTCTGGGACCCTCCCAGGCACACGTGGCGGAAGGCTGTGCAGCCAGGGGAACACGGTGGCAAGCTGCGGTGACGAGGCTACCGTCATGGCGAACGGTGGCGCCCCTGACGGCCACTTTTTGCACTGTTCGGGGCGACGGCGACGGGCATTCAATGCCCTTGTCCCCTGCCGTCAGGGTTAGGTATAGAGCACTATACAAACACTGTTCCCACCACCACTCTTTTTACCTTTTTACCCCCATCTGTGTTGCCACCTGTCGGTGACCCCTTTGACCTATAAAAGGAGGCCCATGCGCAACGTAGAGGGGGTTCCGATCATCGATCATTATCCATGCTCGGTCTAGATAGCGGTTAGAGTGTACCGTTGCTCTCCTCACTCCCGAGCCATGAACTCAATAACAAACCAAAGCAGGAGTAGGGTTTTACGCATCTGTGCGGCCCGAACCTGGGTAAACTGCTCGCGTGCTCGCCTCGATCCGCTCTTTGTGCATCCTCCGCCCCTTGCCGTACCGAAAAGGGGCTCCGGTCCCGTAGGTGGTCGTGGGCGATCAGTTTCCCCGACAAATGCCTAAGAAATTAGGAGATCCAGGAGTACCTATGTAATATACCTTGCTCAATTAAGAGAAATTATGGTAAAACTACTTTGTGTGATCTTGGAGCCGGTGTTAGTGTTATGCCTCTCTCTTTATACCGTAGACTTGACTTGAGTAAGTTGACACCTACTGAAATATCTTTGCAAACGGCTGATAAATCAACTGCTATACCTGTCGGTATTTGTGAGGATGTGCCCGTTGTAGTTGCAACTGTTACTATTCTAACGGACTTGGTTATACTGGATATTCCCGAGGATGATAGTATGTCTATTATTCTTGGAAGACCTTTTTTAAATACTACAGGGGCTGTTATTGATTGCAACAAATGCAATGTCACTTTTCATTTCAATGATAATGAGCATACGGTACACTTTCCGAGGAAACAACCTCAGGTCTATAGTATCAATTATATTGGAAAAACTTCAACAATTACTATTGGTGGTTTTGAGTTTCTTATTCCTACTATCAAGCAGGCATATGACATTGTTATTGTTGGGGACATACATATCCCCATTGAGGTAACATAGTGTTATTCGAAAATTCTCCGGTTTCATGTTACTCGGAAAGAGTTTATTAACAAGACCCGATCAACCTTGTTAATGGATTCCTTTTGATGAACATGGGATAGGTGAATCTAGATGGCACAAATCTTCTGTACCCTCCTTTTACTTTCTGTTAATTAGGTTAAATAAAATGAAAAAAGCATTATCTGTCTGTTTCCAGACTTATCCGTGCAATAAAACAATATCCCGAAAATAAAAGTTCTCTAAATGCCATGAAAATGAAATATGATTTTTTTCTAGAATATTTAAGAAAATATGTCACTGAACACACAACGAGGGGAGCCAGCACGTGGCCTCGAGGGCACAAGGCGCGCCCCCCTTCACAGGGCGCGCCCCCCTGCCTCGAGGGCCCTACGTGGCCCCCTCCACTTATCCTTTCACCCATGCTCTTCTTCTTCCTCCCAAAAAAATCCCCAACCAGCTCAAACCCGAGTTCTAGCTCATTTTGCTGCCATTTTCGATCTCCTTGCTCAAAGCACCATTCACCAAACTGTTTGGGGAGATTGTTCCTTGGTATGTGACTCCTCCATTGGTCCAATTAGTTTTTGCTCTAGTGCTTTATTTTTTGCAAATTTATGCTGTTGTGGTGACCTTGTTCTTGAGCTTGCATGTCAAATTTTCTTGGTCCCAAGTAGTTCCAATGCATGATATAGCCTCTAGGCACTTATAGGAGTTGTTGCTATCAATCTTGTTGAGTTTGGTTAACTTTTATTGTGAGTTACTATAAATTTCAGAAAATTTTATAAAAATGTCTAGGAGAAACTTCCAAGGTGGTCCTTCAAGGAAGCAAGAACCAAGGCTCGCGTTCCATGAGCCGGACAATGAACCACCGAGGGATGCCGATGTGCGGCCTTGTGAATGGCCGTCAGATGAATTTATGAGTCAAGCGGGCATCAAAGATGAATTTTACACATATGTGCGTAACGCTGACCTCGAGGACTTCATGCAAGATAAGTGTCTCCAATACTGTGGTTTAACTGATAGCGCTGACCTCGAGGACTTCATGCAAGATAAGTGTCTCCAATACTGTGGTTTAACTGATAGCTTTGTGAGAAGGTTTAAATTTTCATCTTCACGTAATTCTCACACTGTCCTGTTTGAACATTATGATAAATCTTATACCATGGATTTAGAGGATTTTAATATTGCCTGCAAGCTCCCACAGTGGGGCAGTATGAGTGATCCTCGCAAATCTGAATTTAGAGAATTCCTAGCTAGTATTACAGTGGGGGAATCCAGGGACATCACACAAGCCGCCACGGGGAGCATACATTTTCCTGCTATTCATTACTTTTCTCTCTCTATCGGTAGATGCATAAATGGTAAAGATGAGGCTTGTCACATGTGTGTCCCTGATCTTAGCGTCCTCAGGAGTGATGTACTAGGTAATAGGCAATATAAATTAGGAGCAATTGTTGCACATAGACTACACCATAATGGTTTGTATGGAGATTTATTTGGTGGAATCTATGCTACTCGCATAGCCCGCTATCTTGGTGTGTCTGTGCATCCGTATGATGAACCTTAACCTGCTGCTTATTTAGACTATAATGCTATGGCTAGTCATCGGTTTATAGAGTGGGATAATCAAACTCTCAAATATCGACTAATCTTTTACCGGCAGGATGCCATCCCTATTGTTCTTCCTGCCCCTACTTTGTTTAACTTCCAGGAAAAGAGAAGATACACTATAACCATCGAGGAGGCAAATGCCTATTATAACACGACGGAGGCAAACTGCCTTCGAGTTGCAGCTCAGCAGGCGGCATCTGCCGCATCTCAGTACGACCCCAACTACAACTTTGGATATCCGTCCGGCTAGTACTAGCCATAGACCAACTTAGGCCAAAAGCCTATGCTTGGGGGAGTACGTGTTTCTCATCGACTTACTTTCATGCTCAAACCTATTCTAGTTGTCGGTGCTCACACTCTTTAACTGTACCATCCATGCTTAGTTTAAATTTCTTTTTCTTAGTCTTTTTCTTGTGTGCTAGAAAAAGGCAGAAAAACAAAAAATATTAGTTGTAGCTTCTAGCTAGTTTACTTTCTTTGCTTGTTGTAGTAGTAACTAAAAATGAAAACCCAAAAAGATTTCCCGTTCTTCTTTTGCTTGTTGTGAGCTTTCTCGTGTAAATAGTTTCTTTTCTTTTCGTTAGGGGTTAAGAGTAGATGACCATGATTAAAATGCTTGTTGGCTCTCATATGCTTTGTTGTTGATTTAATCTTGAGCCATATTACCTTGTCTTCTCTCTTGTATTAAATGCCTGCAGATTCCAGCTTAGTCCAATGCACGTGCATTATTATTATTTTCCACACCGTTCGGTCGTGCGAGTGAAAGGCAATAAGGATGATATATGATGAACTAATTGAGATGAGAAAAGCTGGTATGAACTCGACCTCTCTTGTTTCTGTAAATATGATTTCTCGTCTTTCTGGATTCATCTTGTTATGAATGAAACATGTTTGCAATGAAAATTAGAGATCATAGCTGCTTATGCCATGCTTAATTAGCTGAGAGTTTATAATGGTCTATCTTGCGTGCCAACATGATATTAAAATGGTTGTGATGTGGTATGATGGGTGGTATCCTCCTCTGAACGATTTAAGTGACTTGACATGGCACATGTTCACACATGTAGTTGAAACAAATGTACATAGCCTTCACGATATTTATGTTCATGGTGATTTATATCCTACTCATGCTTGCATTCATCGTTGATTAATTTTAATGCATGTCCATGACCGTTGTTGCTCTCTAGCTGGTTGCTTCCCAGTCTCTTTCTAGCCTTCACCTGTACTAAGCGGGAATACTGCTTGTGCATCCACTTCCATAAACCCCAAAGTTATTCCACATGAGTCCACTATACCTTCCTATGCGGTATTTACCTGTCGTTCCAAGTAAATTTGTATGTGCCAAACTCTAAACCTTCAAATGAAATTCTGTTTTGTATGCTCGAACAGCTCATGTATCAACTAGGGCTGTCTATATCTTCCATGCTAGGCGGGTTATTCTCACGATGAGTGGACTCCGCTCATCATTCATGAGAAAATGGCTGGTAACCGGGATGCCCAGTCCCATGCTTAAAATCATAATAATTAAACAGAACTCCCCGAGGTCTTTTGCTTGTTTGGACGGTAACCCGTGGATTCGGCTGGCCATGGAGTGTGCTTGTTGGTGGTTGGGGGAGTATAAACTTTACCATTCTGTTTGGGAACCGCCTATAATGTGCATAGCATGGGAGATATTGAGATTCTTGGTTGTTATGTTGACAATGAAAGCATACCGCTCAAAATGTTATTCAATCACTATTTAAAAATCGAGCTCTGGCACCTCTACAAATCTCTGCTTCCCTCTGCGAAGGGCCTATCTATTTACTTTTATGCAGAGTCATCATCCACTTATCAAAAAGCACCAGTAGGAGAGCACCTCTGTCGTTGCATATATTACTATTAATTTGCATTGAGTATGATCATGACTAGATCTCTTTTACCGTGAATTACAATGTCTAGTCAGGCCTTGATCTTTAAAGGTGCTCTGCATTTATGTTTTGCGATCTCAGAAAGGGCTAGCGAGATACCATCCTGTTATATCATATCATGATGGTTTTGAGAAGTGTTGTCATCCGAGTTTTATTATTATTGCTCGCTAGTTGATTATGCCATTGATATGAGTAGTCATGAGACCTGAAAGTTATTGTGAATGTGGTTAGTTCATCATCTTGTTGAAAACCTGAATGCTAGCTTACATATTTACAACAACAAGAGCAAATAGAGTTTGTCAAAAAATTTCTTTATCACTTTTAGTTTATCAACTGAATTGCTTGAGGACAAGCAAAGGTTTAAGCCTGGGGGAGTTGATACGTCTCCAATGTATCTACTTTTCCAAACACTTTTGCCCTTGTTTTGGACTCTAACTTGCATGATTTGAATGGAACAAACCCGCTGACGCTGTTTTCAGCAGAACTGCCATGGTGTTGTTTTTGTGTAGAAATGAGAAGTTCTCGGAATCGCGTGAAAATCAACGGAGAATTATTTCAGAAAATATAAGAAATACCTGCAAGAAGATCCACACCGGGGGGCCCACGGGCTATGCTCGAGGGTGGTGGGCACGCCCCCGTTCCCAGGGCGCGCCCCCGTCCACGAGGGCCCCCCGATGCTCCACCGACGTATCCCCAGGTCCTATATATTCTGTTTCTTAGAGAAAAAAAATCAGGGAGCAGGAATTATCGTGTTTCATGAGACGGAGCCGCCGCCAAGCCCTAATCTCTCTCAGGAGGGCTGATCTGGAGTCCGTTCGGGGCTCCGGAGAGTGGAGATCGTCGCCATCATCATCAACAACCTTCCTCCATCACCAATTCCATGATGCTCACCGCCGTGTGTGAGTAATTCCATCGTAGGCTTACTGGACGGTGATGGGTTGGATGGGATCTATCATGTAATCGAGTTAGTTTTGTTAGGGTTTGATCCCTAATATCCACTATGTTTTGAGATTGATGTTGCTATGACTTTGCTATGCTTAATGCTTGTCACTAGGGTCGGAGTGCCATGATTTCAGACCTGAACCTATTATGCTTTCATGAATATATGTGTGTTCTTGATCCTATCTTGCAAGTCTATAGTCACCTACTATGTGTTATGATCCGGCAACCCTGAAGTGACAATAATCGGGAGCACTCCCGGTGATGACCATACTTTGAGGAATTCATGTATTTACTATGTGTTAATGCTTTGGTCCGATACTCTATTAAAAGGAGGCCTTAATATCCCTTAGTTTCCAATAGGACCCCGCTGCCACGGGAGGGTAGGACAAAAGATGTCATGCAAGTTCTTTTCCATAAGTACGTATGACTATATTCGGAATACATGCCTACATTGCATTGATGAACTGGAGCTAGTTCTGTTTCACCCTAGGTTATAACTTCTATATGATGAATTGCATCCAACGTACTTTCCCATCACCAATCCAATGCTTACGAGCTTCACCTATATTGCTAGTTGCTATTTACTTTTCCATTGCTATTATCACAAAAACTACAAAAACACTATCGTTACTTTTATTGCTGCTACCGTCACTATCATATTACCTTGCTACTAAACTATCTTACTGCAGATACTAAGTTTCCAGGTGTGGTTGGATTGACAACTCAGATGCTAATACTTACGAGTATTCTTTGGCTCCCCTTGTGTCGAATCAACAAATTTGGGTTTAATACTTTACCCTCGAAAACTGTTGCGATCCCCTACACTTGTGGGTTATCAGACCCCCGTTTCGACCGTAGCGCTCCAACACAAGTCCGTTTCCTCTGTTTTGCGGTACGCCACACCCCTCCCGATCAACAGGACCCCCGTTTCGACCGTAGGAGGTCCGTTTCCTCCGTTTTGCGGTACGCCAGACCCCTCCCGATGAACAGGATCCCGTTTCGAACGTGGCCGGTCGAACACAAGGCCGTTTCCTCCGTTCTGCGGTACGACAGGCCTCGTTTCCATCGGCTGTTCCGTCCAAGCCGGTTGGCTCCCACGCGTTCCGTTGCCTCCCGATGAACACGACGCATTCCGTTGCCTTCCCATGAACACGACGATGACACAGTTTCTCCGTTCCGACCCAGCCATGTACACTAAGCCTGGCCGTACGTATGCGTGAGTAGGCGTTCGATACCCTGCCCGTATGTACGTATGTGGCCGTATTTTCTTTCTTGCACACTGGCCGTTGTACGTACGTGCACATGCTACGTGCGCGCCTCTACTACGAAACGTGCGCGCCTCTACATCGACCAGTATGTACGTACACGTTCGCCACCAGAATGAAAACGCTACGTACGCTTTGTCTAGGTGGGTCCCGACTGTCAGGCACTTCCTTGCGTCCGAAGATGTAGCTGGTGGGTCCCAGCAGTCAGGGGGGGCGAATCATTTTTTTGCCCGGACGCACTTCCTTCCGTGCGAAGATGTAGCTGGTGGGTTCCAGCAGTCAGGGGGAAAGTTTTTTTTTTCGTGAAATACGGTGGCCCGTACGGTGGGTCCCCACTGTCAGGCTGAGGAATAATTATTTTGCGCGTAATAAGGAGGTACTTCCTTGCTGCGGCCGTGGACCCAGCTGTCAGCCTCTCCATGTACAGTCCACGTCCGATGGAAGCCATTCCTTGACCACGTTGACCACGCCGCGCCGAGAGCACCAGGGCGGTGGACAACGGCGAGGCCTAGAAAGGGGACAACGCGGAGCCGGGGAAGACGCTGCAGTGGATGCCCACACGTAGAGGAGTACGAGGGTTCACTGGTTCGCTATGGTGTGAGGCTGCCGTCGCTGTAGAATAACAGGGGGTGTGGGTGAGTAGAGGGAAGGCCTGGCCTGCGATGGGAATAGTAGGGGGCGGTGAGGCCTCCACGGCAGCACAGCCGGCCACGGGAGGCAGGAGCATGCGGCACGACCGGAGCTGCTTTGGGCGGCTGGAGCAACAAGACCAGAGGTTAAAGAAGCACTACCGCCGTTGGATGGACATCGTACGGTCAATGGAGATAGAATCATTCATATTGACTAAGTTGACAAAGCACTCCGTCCCCGTCAACTTAGTAGGCCCACAAGTCAGCCACCCACCATGGTGGGTCCCAACTAGCAGGGGGAGTATTCATTTTTTTGTGCGTAATAAGGAGGCATTTCCGGTGGGTCCGAGCTGACAGCGGGGGGAATGTTTTTTTCGCAAAATACGGTGGCCCGTCCGGTGGGTCCCAACAGTTAGTGGGGGCATTTTTTCACCAAATATGATGGCCCGTCCGGAGGGTCCCTTCTGCCAGGTGGAGGAATAATTATTTTCCGCGTAATAAGGAGGCACTTCCTTACGGCTACCGTGGACCCAGATGTCAGCCTCTCCACGTACAGTACTCTTCCGATGGAAGTCGTTCCTTGACCACGTTGACCATGCCGCGCCGAGAGCACGGGCGATGGACGACGGCGATGCCTAGGAAGGGAACTTCATGGAGGCAGGGAAGACTCGGCAGTTGTTTCCCACACGGCGTTGAGTATGACTGTATGAGGGTTTACTGGTTCGTCTGCCGTCGCCGGAGAATAACAAAAGGTGTGGGTGAGTAGAGGGATGGCTAGGCCAGGGATGTGAGTACGGTGGGGCAGTGACGCCTGCCGGCAGTACAGTCGGCCGTGGGGAGGAGGGAGCAAGCAGTCCCGCCGGCGCTTGTTTGAGCGGCTAGAGCAGGAAGAGCAGAGATTGAAGAAGCACTACGGCCGTTGGATGGACATCCAACAATCACTGCTTGTGCGTCAACATTTTTTTAGGAAAGCCTCAAATCTGTGGAAAACATCATACAACCCATCTGCCATTATTTCTAATAATTTACAGCTCATTTGCTAATTCTTAAGGTTTTTTTGGAGCCCATATTCTTTTTGTTAGCATTACAGCCCATATTATGGCCACGGTTAAGAAATTATACGAATTTTTTCATATTTCGGTGTGGTCCGAACTGTTTTTAATCCCGAAATTTCGAGTCACATTCAAACTGATTTTAAAAATAAATTTCGAAACTAATTGTCGGTTTGATGTGTTTTAAAAATGTACAACCCATTTCTCATTAGTGATAGGCAATTTTATCGGCCAGCAGAATGAAGCTCTCCTCATCACAACAGGCCTAACAAAGCGACTTACTTGGCAAATCACAAAAATACCGGGCTGTGGCCGTGGACCCAGCTGCGGCCGTGGACCTAGCTGTCAGCCTCTCCACGTACAGTACTCTTCCGATGGAAGTCAGTCATTGACCACATTGACCACGCCGCGCCGAGAGCACCAAGGCGGTGGACGACGACGAGGCCTAGGAAGGGGACAACACGAAGCCGGAGAAGACGCATCAGTGGATGCCCACGCGGAGAGGAGTACGAGGGTTCATTGGTTCGGCTGCGGTGTGAGGCTACCGTCGCCTCAGAATAACAGGGGGTGTGGGTGAGTACAGGGATGGCCAGGCCAGCGATGGGAGTAGTAGGGGGCGGCGAGGCCTCCGCAGCATCATAGCCGGCCACGGGAGGCAGGAGCACGTGGCACGATCGGCGCTAGTTTGGGTGGCTGGACCAAGAAGACCAGAGGTTGAAGAAGCACTACGGCCTTCGGATGGACATCGTACGGTCACTGGAGCTAGAATTGTTCATATTGACTAAGTTGACAAAGCCCTCCGTCCCCATCAACTTAGTAGGCCCACAAGTCAGCCTCCGACCAAGGTGGGTCCCAGCTAGCAGGGGGAGTATTCATTTTTTCTACGTAATAAGGAGGCACTTCCGGTGGGTTCGAGCTGACAGCGAGGGGAACGTTTTTTTCGCAAAATATGGTGACCTGTCCGTTGGGTCCCAGCAGTTAAGGGGGAAACGATTTTTTCTCAAAATACGGTGGCCCGTTCGGTGGGTCCCTGCTGTTAGGTGGATGAATCATTATTTTCCGCGTAATAAGGAGGCACTTCCTTGCTAAGGCTGTGGACCCAGCTGCCAGCCTCTCCACGTACAGTACACTTCCAATGGAAGTCGTTCCTTGACCACGTTGACCACGTCGCGTTCCTTTGCATGCATGCGTCCATGGGCGTGGTGCGTCCCCACTGTCAGCCTCTCACGTATAGTCATCTTCCGATGACTCTCGGTTTTTGACCACGTTGACCACACCGTGCCGAGCGCACCAAAGGCCGGTGGACGACGTCGAGGCCCCAGACTGGAACGACCCGGAGATAGGGAAGACGGGGCGGTGGAGTCACAGATGGAGAGGAGTGGAAAACTTGACTGGTTCGGGTGCGCGGCAGCACAGCCGCGGTGCCGCCCATGGGAGACAGGAGCAAGAACATAGGTTGAAGAAGGAGCACGGCTGTTCGATTAACATCCAACGATCCAGCTGCTAGAATCATTTGTTGATTATGTTGACAAAGCCCTGCGTACACGTCTGCTTAGTAGGCCCACAAGTCAGCCACCAAATCTGACGGGTCCCAGCTGTCAACGGGAGGAATATTTTTTTTTTGCATAACAAGGAGGCACTTCCTTCCGTGCGAAGCTACAGCAAGTGGGTCCCAGCTGTCAGGTGGTGGAAACATTTTTTTCCCAGCTTAATAAGGAGGAACTTTCCTTGCGTGCGACCATGGACCTCGTGGGTCCCAGCCGTCAGGCTCTCCACGTACAACCCTCTTCCGGTGACTCTCGTTTGTTGACCACGCCGCATCGAGCGCAGCGAGGCGATGGACAACGGCGAGGCCCCGGATGGGAACGGCTCGGAGATGATAAGACGCAGCAGTGGAGTCGGAGATTGAGTGGAGGAGAAGGGTTATAACCGGTTCTGGTGCGGCGTGGGGTTGCAGTCGGTGGAGAATAACATGAGGTGTGGAGGGGTGGAGGGATAGCCTGGGCAGCGGTGGGGTAGCGATTTGCAGCGATGCGTGCTAAGCAGAGCCGCTAGCCTCCGGAGGCCGGACCAGGCAGTCCCGGCTACGCTGGAGGAAGAAGACGAGAGATTGAAGGTGCATACCGAACAAGTTGACAATGCCCGGCGTAGGCTTCGACCTATTGGCCCGCATGTCAGCCTGCAAAAATGTGGCATATATTTATCCCATGTTTTCTAGAATGTACAGTCCATTTGCTAGGCTGGGTGAGCAAATAATTTCGCGTCAATGCGGCCCATTTATTCTATGTAAGAAATCCCAGCCCATTTGCACTTCATTCAAATACATTAATTAGTTGGGCTCATTATATATATAATGTTATTTTAGAAGGAGCAATTAATATCAAAAATAAACCGGAGAGGCACATTTTTTATATACATAATTAACAAATTAGAGAGTTATTTCTCAAAATAAAAATGAGCGCGTTATTATTACATTGGTCCTTAAAATCTTCGCAAGATTTTGTACGCAATCACTAGGATTTTCATTGCCGGTGAGTCAAAAACAACCAGGATTTTCCTTGCCAACTTCTGTTAAACATTTACTTTTATAAGTTAGTAACACGTGGGATGTTTTTATAATGTATATATAAGTCTCTATAAAATATACGATAATAGTAATAATATAAATATATATAATGTGGTTAAAAATACATTGGGCTGTCGATCTTTAAGAAAAAGCCCATAGGCTGGTATGGACCTCAAAAAATAAGCTAGGCCTAGCTGATACTTGTTCGCCCTCTGGAAAAAAATGATACCAGATCCCCGAGCGAACTGGATTATAGAGGGGGCCAGCGGCACGACTGAAGAAGCACATCGGGAGCAATTTTTTTCTTCAGTGGATGGCTCTTGATGGCGTTTCTTTACTTACCTCTGCACCATACGAATTGTATTTTTAGCCTCCCAGTCCGTGGTGGACCAGCAACCCATTTGCTGGGCGGGCCAACCTACAGAAACTAGCACTCAATTTTTCATCAAGCCCCCAAAACAACGCAGTACTATGTTTGTTTTGAGGCCGAAAACATTACGGTAGGGGTTGAGCGGGGGAGGGGGCAAGACAGAGCAAAAAGATTAAAAAGAGCTGACGCGCCGTTGCTACCCTAACAAAGAAGGTGCAATTCTTCTCGGGAAGAAGGTGTGCCGTTGACACCCACACGTCACATACCCCACAGTAGGCATACTAACAAGTTCACACACAAGCACAAGAGAAAAGGTAAACATTCGTATCAAACTCAGGTTCATAGGGCACGTTCATATTCATAGCCAACATTCACTATCAACAACTCAAAAGATTCATATATACACAAGTTCATCATGTCTATGGATCCAAATGATTGATAGATCACACAACAATATTCATTGATAATTCACAAAAAAATTCAGATATACACATGTTCAGTATATTTATGCATCCAAAAGATTGAGATCACAGCCAATATGATCCATGGACGAACTTTAATTACCTAGGGTACAGACTGGTAAATGGTGTTCAGTCGGAGGTACTTCTTGCTAAAATTAATGCTTGTATGAGTAACCTTTCGAGTACATAAGAGGCAGCACAGACAATCTGAACTTCGCTTCTAGGTTTATCCTCCAATAGTGGCCTCGTGCCGAGGGAGGTTTGAGCAACTTGGCCACTACTTTCATCCAACTAGTTTACTGGCTCATCTTGGTCATGTAGCTCGCCATTCTACATTGCAGACTGGTAAATGGTGTTCAGTCGGAGGTACTTCTTGCTAAAATTAGTACTTGTACGAGTAAACTTTCGAGTACATAAGAGGCATCACAGACAATCTGAACTTTGCTTGTAGGTTTCTCCTCAAAGAATGGCCTCGTGCCGAGGGAGGTTTGAGCAACTTGGCCACTACTTTCATCCAACTAGTTTACTGGCTCATCTTGGTCCTGTAGCTCGCCAAAATTCTACATTGCAGACGAGAAAGGAGGCGGTTGAGAAAATGAACCACCCAATTTTTTTGTGTAGTTCAAATGAAATGGAGCATCCCTGGCGTGTAGACTGATTAAGTGCTAGATGAATATACGCATCAACCAATTTGTCTGGAATCTTTAGACTCCATGCCAAACAGTTCGCTACCATATTTGCCAATAACCAAAAGGCTCAAGTCGGGACCAAACACTGGACTGTGTTTTTCTGGGCTATGCGCCAAGCAATATTTTTAGCGTTCACTCTCCTAATACTTGGAGTTTGACAACTGGTTGACGCTGGTTGATACTCGAATGAATATAGGCACTTCTTGTCAACATCGATGCTTGTCTGAGTGTACTTTGGAGTACATACCAGCATCATAAGTATCTGTCCATCTGATCTTTTTGTGTAGTTCTACTGAAATCACCCAATGCAATGATTTGCCTGCGAGTTCAGGCTCCAACTTACTCCTTTATAAAATCGGCAAACAGTAGAACGATACCAAATACCAATACATGACAAGCACAATAATCAGGATAAAGACCAGTACCAACCTATGTGAGGTAGCATATCAATTACTTTTTCCTTTGACTGGAAGCCGACATAAGCAAAGCGACTAACATCAAAGGAAGAAAGCAGGCCCACATTAGCGACTGACAGGAAAGGACAGAAGCTACCGAGGCAATGAAGCACCCAAAGTTTTTGTGTAGTTCCACCAAAATCGAGCATTCATGTTGGCACATATATTGAGAGAGTGAGATTACTGTAATAGTGGGACTAGTTGAAGAAACATACACTAACAAATAGAAGCACCCTCATTATCTTAATGGGTAAAGTTAGCAACATAGTAGTCTTGCTTAAAGAGAGGTATTAGTTTATTTAATCAGTGCCAATTAGCTCAACACTCAAAGCATTGCCATGTATCATAGGTTGTGAAACTTGAACGTGCAAAGAGAAAGGAGTTTCTGATGACAGTAGCACGATACAAATAGAGATGACAACAAACTAATATGGATGAAGGCCTTAGGCCCGTACCAACCAGAGGAAAATAGCTTATTCATGTAGTCCCATAAGAGATGATGAAGCACTATCTAGAATCACTCAATAATATATATTTTTGTGCACTTCAAATGTATGGTTGAAATCACTCTTGTTTACCAGTGCTGAGATTATATCGAAAGATTATCAAGAACTTCCAGCAGAATTAAAGCACAGGCTAGGATACAGTTCATTGTATTGTCTTATGTAGTTCCACTAAAATGTATGATTGGCACAACATGATCCCTATTTGCACAAGTAGGAACAAGGTGAAACCTTCATTAGCTTAGTGAGAAAGGATAGAAAGACATTAGCATATTACTCTAAAAGTAGCATCAAATTGATGATGGACAATACGCAAAAAATTGCCTCATTGAACCAATGGCATTAAATTAACATGCAAAACAATAGCAATATTATGTCATGACACTAATAATATTCCCTCCCTGCTCCACCACATGACTCACCTCCATAGACAAACATACACACGTATATGATTCAACATAGGGTGCTACTAAAGATTTGTTTAACTCTAACAGGAAAATTAGGCAGCAATAAATTAGTGGTACTTAAGTACTCCTAATTAATTAAGTGAGATAGCAGAAGAGGAAGGGCTCCCTGGAGGATCGTCTCACATGTAAGGTAGTCCTTACCGGAGCCCTTGAATGGCCTTGACTGAGGCCTCTGGCTTACACAAGATCGCCTTGGCACTGTTTATTCTTCTTCTTCTTTCTCTTCGTGCTCTGTTTCTCATTCTCCTCACCAGTTGGTGAAACCAAGTACATGATTGGCCTTCTATTTCAGAATTGGTTTTGTCAGTGATGGAGTACAAGTGTACTAGTAAAAAATAGCATTATTTTCTCATGGCAGTCGCAAAATAGAGATGAATACATGCATTAAATATCATTCTTACCTAAAGGAAGGTTATGGTGCCAATATAGATGATGAGGATTGGAACACAGATCTCCCTTTGTGCAGTTCCACCGAAATGAACCAACTATTCCATTGTGACATTCCAGTTAAATAGCACAAAAGTCACTTCTTTTAAGAATAGTTTTGTGCAGTGCACCAAAAGGTCACAATAGCAACCAGGTGAAATGGATAGCCCTGTTTACACAAAAAGCTATACAGGAAACAGTCAGAGTCTCACACAATTACAGGCAAAAACATTTGGCTAAACTTGTCATGGCTTATAATAGTGGCATGGCTTCATTTTTACCAGGGACATTAGATTAAGAACAACTAAATATTTGGTATAAGGTCATGGGACAGTGGGTGCACCAGCAGTCTAGCATATCACATATTAATAAAGGTTCCACATAGCAAATATCAAACAATTTACACATAGATTCATAAGTAGGAAATAGAAAATAGCAAACTTGTCCACATAGTTTGACAACCCCTACTAAAACATAGATGCATATGCAATAGACATTTTATAGGGCGGGTAAACCTCCCCCCTCGTATGTTACGCCTGGCCGTGGAGATAGATACGGCAGCGGATCCACCGATTCAGGCGGAGGCGGAACACTGGTCGGCATCCGACCATTGAAGCACTCCCACCTTGCCTTGCCCGTTGGAGTTTTTGCCTCCGCCCTTCCCCAGCTGATGATATTGAACGCTGATGCACTTGGGGGCGGCATCCTGGCTCACTCCTCCGCATTGCTCTCGAAGTAGATTCTCCGGCCCAAATTGCACACCTCCCAGTTGGAGTGCTGCTTGGCAAATTTAATGGTCCCTTCCCGGCGTTCACGGGAGATAGTTGGATCTCCCTCCATCTCTGCAATCACTCTCTTGAACTCCGTCACACTATGCGACCAACACTTCACATCGTCGGCGATCCATTCTTCCCTCTCGTGCCACCGCACTGCCCTCGTCTCTTGTAGGAACTCGTTTGAAAAAGCTCCCACCGGCTGTAGAAGCTTTGGGAAGGAATCGTACACGTAAGGAAGTTGCGAGGCAGAAGGGTCGTGTTGGAGATGAATGGGCGATGGTTGCACCACTGTTGCAGACCTAAACATATGGATCAAATAAATAAAATACATATATCAAGATGGTAGGGACTCATTCGACCAAGTGCTGACGTGTATAAGGACCCTACCGCCAGGGCCCCTGGCAGAAGCCTGTCTAACCCTACCGCCAGAGCCGGTGGCGGTAAGAAAAAGGGTCAAATCCCGAATTTTTTTCAAATAGGGGTCAGATCCAAAATATCCATCCAAAAAGGGCCAAAACACAAAAATTTGTCGCACCATGTACCTAAATAGGGGCATTAAGTGGTGATTCATAGTTTGTTGCCCCGAGAAACAAACATCCAAGAAACATATCTGGGCTGGTCCCATTTTTGTTCACTGTAACCTCCTACTTCTATGTGTGGATAGCAAATATAGTCCTGGTCATACCACTGTGTTCAGCGTTATCCCTATATTTCCCTTTTCGACCAAGAGACCGGTTGGATGACCAGTCTGTACTACTTTCACCCCCTTTCCTTCCTGTTTGTACCAAGTCCGATGTACTCCATACTAAATTCTCCCACCCCACTTTATTTCTTGTTTGAACTAAGTACACAATTCGACTCCATGAAGTAGCTTTACCTATAACAATAGAAGAAAAAAAATAGGTGATGTTGGACCATCCGATCGAGAGGGGATGAGAGGTAGAAAATGATGCACATGCAGCGACGTAGCGAGCTGGGGAAGTAGAGCTAAGGCAGTTTCGACGGAAGATATAGTCGTCCGGATGTGGATAGGTGGGCGGCGGGAGGCCGGATCCGCCCACACTAGGGCAACGACGAAGGGATCGGAGGACCTCCCGCAATGGCGCTCGGCCAGAGATAATGGTGCGGCCAACAGTGGGTCTCCTTCCTCGCTGTCGACGACGGCCTAAACGCTGCCCCTCCTCCCCTTCACCAACGGAGGGGGATACATTCGGATCTGTAACTAGCGGTGAGGATAGAAAGAAAGTGTTTTTTGAAGGGAGAAAGACAGTGTTACCACCCCTATCTTGCTTAGATCTGGAGAGGATGAGAGTGCGTGAATAGAGCAACCCTAGCAAGCAAGCGCGGAGGCTTCGGCCTATATATACATAGGAGGGGAGTTTTCCTTTTTCACTCCATCAAAACAATTATTTAAAATTGTGTACTACGTGCCAGGTCGCCGTTTTTTTAGTTGTTGATTGTTTTTTGAGATAGCTACCCGCTTGTTCCAAGTGGTGTTATGGTGTGCCAGGTCGCACTTTGTATCGTTCAAGTCTGGTACAAGTCCCTCCATTAAATGAACAACCACCCCCATGTAAAAATTGCGAACAAGCCCACGGCTAAAATTATCGGAAACGTGGGTTTCCCCAACATGCATTATTATTTATATTTTCTACTCCCTCCATTCCTAAATATAGGTCTTTTTTATTAGCCACATCGTCGACAAGATTTTTTTTTATTAGCAGTGAACCCCACATGTCATAGACACAAAAAGTGTGGCAAGATTCCCTTAGGCAAGCCAAAGTGTGTCTAACAATTTGAGCAACTCAAGTTAGGCAAGTATGGGAAAAATAATGTGGCAACATAAGACACACATAGTCGCAATCCAAACATCCCTGTAATTTTTTGTGACATGCATTAAAATTTGGTTAGTTAAATTTATAGTCAAAATTTGGCAAGGTGCATCAAATCAACACATGAAAGTATCAAAAGGGAGGTCACGACATGCATGCATGCGTTGTACTCCCTCCGTTTCCAAATATAAGTCTTTTTTAGAGATTGCAACAAGTGACTACATACGAAGCAAAATATGTCTACATACATCGGTATGTAGTAGTCCATTTGAAATGTGTAAAAAGGCTTATATCGATTGCAATGCTTTGATGTGTCACGTCAACTCGTACAAGACCGAGAAGTTTGATTACTACAACACCCTCTCCCTCGCGGACTGAGTTCCGGTGCCTTAACTACACCTGCCTTTGGCCGCATGACAGGTGGGCCAACCACCTGTTGGGCCCACCTGTCATAGACGCAAAGGCAGGAGCAGTAAGTCAATGAAGCTGCGTCCCTCCCTCGCGCGTGAGCGTGGTGCCTAACAGGACTAGTAGGAGCTTTCGCTACACGCTTCTTAACGACGGCGAACTTGCGGATGGAGTTGACCATCATGTCGTCCATGCGAGAGGCGAAGCCAGCATCGGCGAGGGCTACGGCGCCGGCAGTCGCCAGCACCGTCTGGAAATGCTGCACGGTGCGGGGACGCAGGCCGGCGCCTTGGATGATTCGGCACAGCCGACTGCCGCTTGCGACCATCGCCTCCATAGGTGCTTCTGGCTTCTGGTCACTTGGTCTTGGATTGGATTGAGCAGTGTTGCGTAGTGATTGAGAAAGAACATTTAGGGGCTGTTTGGTTTGAGACTAAGTCTAAAGTTAGGGAAGTTTGACCAACTTAGGTGTGTGTTTAGTAAGATTCCCTTAGGCAAGTTTGGCAACAATTGTATGGTAAAGTGTGGCACTTCTAGGCCTAGAACCAAACAACTCCTTATTATCAATATAACCCTGTCATCCATACACCTCTTTGGTTTAGAGTTAGTTCAGGGTTAGAATCTAACTCTAACCTCTAACTGAGTTAGTAGAGTTCTCCTTGTCTCGGTTCATCGCCATCATACTTTCCTCATTTCTGTGTTTTCAGTATCCTGCGAATCAAAGAGGCCCTTAGACTGGTTTAGGTCCAGTAGTTTTCTATAAACGTGTTTTGTCCCAAATTTAATGAACGTGCTCCCATTTCTATGAAAATAACCCGGTTTCATGTAGTAATTTATTTATTTATTTATTCTTCTGCGGGGGGTTTGCATGTAATTCGTGAGGTCTAAAATGTAAAGTACCCCAGCATATGCTCCGAGTCGTGCGTGCACTACGACCCAGATGCTCCATGTCCCACATGTCGGCGAAAGGGAACACGTGGAAATAGCCTAGGAGTACATATAGGAGGATAAATGTGTGAAAAAATATGTACGGTGAAGCGTAGCTGCGGTTCGAGAAAAGACCTAAATTGATGACAGGTATAGGTCGCACGCACCGAACTAGTGGTAGTACTAGACATACGACTGCTTTTTCCCTAAAAAAAGAGGTACGAGTGCTCAGTACTCCTATTCTATTAACATGAGTCCCATCTGACAACAACGTTTGTGCTATAGCTAGCTCTTCTCCCTCATTTCTCTCTTCTAATTCTAAACTCAGTCGACACCGGGATTTGCTGATGGTCGGTTTGCTCAACTACGACCCCACCTCACAGTGAAAATGTTACTACTGGAATAAAAATGCCATATACTCCTATACTAATAAAGCATTAAGGCCACGAGGCGATGCAATGCTGGTTACAGGAGGCAAGAAGAAGAGATGCATCCATCGACGACGTCGACCTCCTCGACTTAGGGCGCTGGCACACTAAACGGCGGCTAAGTAGCAGCGGCTTTCGTGGCCAGCTCGACGTGCTTTTGAACAATGGCGTCCAAAGATTCGAGCCGCTGGAACAAGGCCAACATCTTTCTGTCCTCGCTGGCCTTGTAGTGGCCTATGTAGATGATTTCCTCGTAGACGTGGATGTGCAGGTCGACGATTTCTTGCATGGCGAGGCGCTGTGCGACGAGCGTGGCCTTGAGGTGCACATTCTTCATCGCGACCTCCGGTAACTGCAGGGCCACCAGGGCTTGAAAGAGTTCGTCACCATGGAGGCCGATGAGGGTGGCAGGCAATGAGGAGCCTGGGCGCGCGGGCTGGAGCAGTACGGCAAGGTCGTCCGCACGCTTGTTGACGGCGGCGAACTTGCAGATGGAGTTGACCATCATGTCGTCCATGCGAGAGGTGAAGCCGGCATCAGCGAGGGCTACAACATTAGCGGTCGCCAGCACTGTTTGGAAACGTTGCGCGGTGCGGGGCCGCATGCCGGCGCATTGGATGATTTGGCACAGCCAACTGCCGCTCGCGTCCATCGCCTCCATAGTGCTTCTGGCTTCTGGTCACTTGGTCTTGGATTGGAGTGAGTAGTGTTGCGCAGAGACTAAGGAGTAGATGGATTGGAGTGGTGGGGCTCCTTTATATGAGAATCCAAACTCTGTTGCATTCACATCGTGCTGGCTCTATTCTTCTTCTCCAATTTATTCCCTCTGAATGTAGAGTAATTTGAGGATGCATCATTGACCGTTCAACATCTCGTAAACCGCTACCCTCTCCCTCCTTGGCATTCAAGCACGTATGGAGGCGACTAACTCTCGCGTCTATCGCGTGTCAGGAGACGTTCCCGTCGACGACGAGGTGCCTATGGTGACTTCGTAATTTTCAAGATGATACTAGTATACTCAATATTGTGCACCGCGACCAAGGCCGAGAGGAAATCGAGAGAACTACGTATTTATTTATGGTGTAGATTCACTCATTTTTCTCCATATGTACTCCATCTCGGTGTTGTCTAGTCACTTGTTGAAATCTCTAGAAAGGCAAATACCCCTTTCTGGTTTACATGGCTATACTAGCGAGTAGTACTACAATAGTGGGCTCACATAGCAATTTTGTATCATGCAAGAGCCTGGCTATATGCATGCTCCAAGGTTCGCAACTGCCACGTTCAGGTTGTACTACTGCTTCTACAGTATCGAATCCACTGCTGCATGTCCGTCCATCGTGAGCGGGAGGGATAGCTTGTTGTAGTACTATAAGCAAAAGCATGTCCTCGTCTGCGAGCCACCGCGCGCAAGGGCGAGGGAGAAGGCGTGTAGTAGTAAAATCAAGCTTCTCCTTGTTGTACGAGTTGACGCAACACATCATAGCACTGGCCCCACATGGTTGCCTCTAAACTTGGCTGAAAGACCCGAAGTGTACAATACTCCATTTGCTGCAACCTCTAACATTTACCCCACCGCAAATTAAAATATATATTCCTGTCTTGACCAGATGAGTGTGCAAACTAGAATCACCAGGATGACAGGTAGGGCCGTAAGATTATTTTAATCAAAAAATATAGGATGGAGCCGAGTGGCCGACCCCAATGATTTTAAGCTTATAGGCACGGTACACGTTAACCTAGACTACTCTACACATGAAACTACCACACGAGCGTCCGGGCTGCGCTTGGCTCTTCGCCTCTTCAGGAGTACTACTGCAGTGGAGGAGTACTACAGTATGCTTCTAGCCATCTGACACCGATTGAACTGCTGCATGTCCACCGTGTACGGGAGGGAGAGCGTGTAGCAAACGAAAGCTTCTCCTAGTCCTGCCAATCACCACGCTCATGGGCAAGGGAGGGACGCAGTTTCATTGACGTACTGCTCCTATCTTTGCGTCCATGATAGGTGGGCCCAATAGGTCGGTGGCCCACCTGTCATGTAGCCAAAGCCAGGTGCGGTTAAGGCGAGAGGGCGTTGTAGTAATCAAACTTCTCAGTCTTGTACGAGTTGACGCGACACATCAAAGCACTGCACTCGATATATTTTTCAATAATTTGCGTTTACCGATGCATTAATTACAACACATGCATGCATGCCGTGACTCTCCTTTTGATACTTGCATGTGTTGATTTAATGCACCTTGAAGTAGTATGAATATGTGACGGTAAAGCCTTGTAATGCCCCGGCCCTAATAAAGCGAGAGATGGTTGTGCACGAGGAGGGCGAGATCATGCAGACGGAACAGGACCAGGCAATGGAGCTCTCTATGGTCTCGATGGACCTCACCTTGCTCCACTGCCCCTTGTGCCTCCGCCCCTTGAAGCCTCCAGTGCATGAGGTTCAAATACGCCTTGTCCGCTCGGCTGATCAAGCAAGGTGCATGTTTCTTGAGTGATGTGTTGTTCGATTGATTTGTGCAGTGCAAGGGAGGGCACCTGGCTTGCGCGGACTGCCGCGTTGAGCGCCCCGGGAACCAGCGGGCGTGCCAGAAGTGCGAGCGCGGCGGTAACTTTGACGTGCGGAACACGGTGGTGGACGCCATCCTCTCCTCGGTGAGGGTGGAGTGCCCACACGAAGGCTGTGGGCTCAACGTCACTTACCACACGCTCGCCGATCACCAGAGCATGTGTACGCTCGCGCCCTGCAAATACCCCGTGCCCGTCTGCGGCTACGAAGGCCCGCCGCCGGTGCTCTCCCACCACATCAGTACCGTGCATCCCATGCCCATGCACATGATCTAGTACGGCAATGCGCTCCAGCTGCAAGTGCCACTGTCGGAGCCACGATCTTGCTGTTCGCAGAGGAGGACGACCGCACGTTTTTCTTGGTCGGCAGCGTGCTCGACATCGGCGCGCCTATCACCGTGTCGGTCATCTGCATCAGAGCGGGGGCGTCCCCACTTCCGCACTACATGGCCATGCTGTGGGCGAACGGCCCACCGGGGGAGCGCAAAGGCAGGACCGACGCCGTCAAGGTGGAAATGGAGGTGACAAGCAGCAGGGATCCCGGCGACGTCGCCGTGCAGGAGTTGACCTTCTTCATAGTTCTGCTGGCCAGGGCTAAGCTAGTGTCCCTCCACATTCAGATTGACAAGCTCAGGTCCTAAATGATTATACAGTGCCTTCTGTTTATCTTAGTAATATGCTAATATAGGGTTAGTTTGGTCTACTTTAGCTTAAGAGATGGTGGGTTTTGGTGGCGATGCAACAATTACCTCGACATCAGATCAGTAGTGAAAGTAATTTCAAACAGTCGAATGGATATTTTGTGTCTGTTGGATATAAATATCCTTTGGGTAAGAAGTAACAGCTTATATGCTCTCTTTTTTCGAAACGAAACAATGATACTAGTATAATTTTTGTTGACATGCACTAATATTTTCGAAACGGATGTCAGATTGTAGCAAGAAGGGCGATTGGGACGCGGCCTCGGCCCATACAGCGGTGACCCCCGATTGGGACGCACCGACTTTGGATTTTCTCCCTCGCCGATGTCTACCGTGTCTATGCAGAACATTGTTCCTTTCCCCCAGCTGCGGGATCAGGCCGGATATGTGACCAGCGGTGTGGCCATCGTCGTTCTATGCTTGTGAAGAGAGCAACCCAAGCAAGAAGGTCGTAGCTTAGGCTCCTGCTAGTGTATATATAGTGGTTTTCTTTTTCTCTCCATATCAACCATTTTATATTACGTACATGTCATTAAAGAGTGAAATGATGGTTGCTTCTTCCGACTAACTTACTGTGCGATTCGACTGCTCCTTTAGTGGCCCCTACACGTACTCCCCCTATATGTATGCAACAGTCACACGTACACATGACGCAAAAACGCGCGCGACGCCCTAATGCAAGCTTGTCCGAGCACACGACGGAACACACACGGTCACGCTCAAGTGCTCAACCTACACGTCCATGCACACACATACTCAGCCAGTGTGAGCTAGTGACCGTATAAACACGAGAAAATGTATATATTGAGTGCAATGAGCGTATGATGAAGTCCAATGATAGTATTTTTACAAATATACAGTGACAGACAGTGTATTTATCTCATTTGAAATTAAGCCATATTAACCGGAGAGGAGGCAATATGGACTACCATTACTTTGCTGTGTCCCGTCAACTTGCCGAACGAGGAGAAGCTTGCAGGACGGGAGAAGCTTGCGCATGGTGGCTCGCAGGACAAGGAGAACTTTTGACTAATGCAAGTTGTCCTTCACTCTGGCGGTGGACGTGCAATAGTTAATTCGGTGTCAGATTGCCAGAAGCATACACTATACTAGTAGTACTATTATTATTGTTGCACTTCCCGAAGAGACGAATAGCCAAGCGCAAATTTTACTAGTACTAGTACTACTACTATAGTAGTCTATAGAGGTACACTAGGAACCGCATGGAGGAGCATCTGCACTCTTATTATATTTTTAAAATGTGATAAAGCAATCTTCAACACATTTGGTTCTCTTAGACGGTTCTCGCATGTGATAATGGAAGTTGATTGCATGGAACACTCGCCACAATTCTTGCTTAATTCTGGCTCATATCCTGTTACAAATAGGAGCGCTCGGTAATATTTCCCCTTTTTTTTGTTATTCAGCATGTAAGCAGGTCAGCAAACCTTGCGGCGCATCTTTGTGCGAACCGTGCTTGCTGCACTTTGAATTTCGCCGAGAGCTGGCTTGATAAAACACCTCGCTTCCTACTTCTTTTTTTGCGGTGTATCTCGCTTCCTAATGACCAGTGTCTTGGCTGATCGTCCTAAGAATGCTTATAAATGAATAAAGCTCTCTCATTTACCCGCAAAAAAAATATTAAGCCATATTAACTGGAAATGAGGGAGTATGGACTACCACTACTTGTTGGTATGTCCCGTCAACTCGCAGAACGAGGAGAAGCTTGTAGGACAAGGTGAAGCTCGCTTATGCCTTTTGACTAATGCAACGTACCCTCGCCCAGGCGGTGGACATGCATCAGTTCATTCGGTGTCAGATTGCCAGAGGCATACACTGTAGTACCGAACATGCGGAGTACCATCATTGTTCGACTTCACAAAGAGGCGAAGAGCCAAGCGCAAGGTTTAGTAGTACGAGTAGTACTACTACTAGAACTGCATGGTGGAGCCTCTGTACTCTTATTTTTCTTAATCTCTAATAAAGTACACACTTATTCCGGAGAAGGGCGGAAAACGGCAGCCCAACATGTAATGATGATATCGATCAACCATGCTCGAATATATCTTGGCCTCCGTACGAGCCCGTCCGTGTGTTCTCGCTCCTCGTCTCTCTCAAGAAAAGGCGGGTTGGCCATTTTGCCGTCAATTGAGGTCGGTTTGCTCACACTCCGGTCCCACATGTCAGTGATATGCCAAGAGGAGGTGCGTTGACCAACTGGTCGTACGCGTACTTGGTTTTGCACCTTCATACTACTCCTCCCTCCGTCACATTTTATAGGAGCGCTTCATTATGATGCATTTCTCTCAATGCATTTCCACCACCAGAGAGACTTTAGATGCGTTTGTTTTAATGGTCAATTAATTATGGCGTGGTACCCGCAATTTTCTCTCGATGTAGTACTACAGAGTGGAGTAAGTGCATGCATGTGTGTACCCGGGGTGGAAGCACTGCATGCATGTGTGTACGCATTATTTCCTCTAGTAATAGACGCCGTGCTATAACTACCAATGCTATTTTTCAGGCCGATCGCTAGTCGCCTTGGTCCTAGAGATTTTCTCTTTTTGTGAAGCGCGCTCTATAAATAGTGACGGATGGAGTAGTATTAGCGGATTCAAAGAAGAGCGTATTGATGGTTGCTTCTTCCGAGCAACTTACAGTGAGAAAGGTGGGGCTTATGATTTGACTGCTCATTACTCACTATTAATGCGGGGCAACGACCGGTCTGAGTCTCCCATGCGGCTATGCACTACCCCCTCTATTCTTAAATATACTCCGGAGCATTTGTCCTTCTAGAGATTTTAACGACTGACTACTCAAATATTTGTCTTTTTAGAGATTCAAATGGAATGCTACATACAAATGTATATACACACATTTTAGAGTGTAGATTCACTCATTTTGCTTCGTATGTAGTCACTTGTTGAAATCTCTAGAAAGACAAATATTTAGGAACGGAGGGAGTACACATAGGAAGCAAAATGAGCGAATCTACACTCTAAAATATGCCCATTTGAAATTTGTAAAAAGATAAATACTTAGGAATATAATTTTGTGCATGGCACATGGACCCGGATGCCGTAGAGGCTTCTGGCAATGCTATCAAGCTTCCAGCATTTGTTTCAATAATTGACGTACGATACAAATAATTTTCCAGCGACATGAAATTGTACAATGGTGTGAGCTTTCAGATTTTGTTTCGTGTGTCTTGCCATCGATGCTCTTTCGGAAACAATAAAAAAGTAACTTCCTTGCTAATCAGAGCTAATATTTACATCACAACTGAAGACAAAGTTGTGAGAAGGTGTTAAAATAAAATTGATCCATGCTTTCATTGGCAGCAACGTCCCCCCAGCTCTGTCTAAATCTACAAGGCATGTTGGGAAAAAAGTAGTTGTCTGGAGCTTGCAACATTCCGATCATTTTGTGCAGTTCCACTAAAATAGAGCTGAGCGTCCCTGTTCCAAAGATATTAATTGTGATTACGATAATAGTGGACTGCTGATGAAACAATAAACACACAAATAGAAGCCGATCACCTTGGCAGTTTCTCTTAAGACTAACTAGTTGGAGAAGATTAGGCTTGGAGTTGGATGAGGAGGATAGAGCAAAACCAATCTCCCTTTGTGCAGTCGCACTAAAATGTAGAGACGTTGCCCGTGTGACATTTTGGTAGAACTGCACAAAATACTCTTAAGAAAAAAGTGATTTGTGCAGTTCACCAAAAGGTCGCAGCAGCAACGAGATGAAATGGATAGCCCTGTTTGCAAAAAAGAGGTAGAAAGGAAACAATTACTGGCCAATAACAGTTGATTACACATGCGACGACAAAAAAAGAGCATATTCCTTGTCCTAAGGGAAGATAACAACACGGTTGTGTTTGCCTAAAACGGTGTCAGGACTAGATTGCAATATGGAAAGTACGCCGAACGAGCTACGTTTTGGGCAAAGTACTATGGAAGATCCACATGCAGCGACTTGGGAAGACGGGCAGTGGAGCAAGGCCGGAGGTGATACCTGGAGGTCGTCGGGATGTAACTAGGTGAGCGGCGGTGGGCGGAATCTGCCCATACTGCGGCAGCGAGCAGGTGGCATAGGCCCTACCACGTCGGAGCTTGGTCAGAGAGAACAACGTGTACCGCATATCGGGACGTGCTGCCTCGGCGTCGTCGAACGAAGAAACGATGCATGTCCTCCCTTTCCATCGGCGGACGGGATGCGGCCGGATCAGTGACCAACTGTGTGAGAGAGAGAGAGAGAGGCCACCGCAGCCTTGTGGGAGATACTCTGAAGAGAGACAAACCAGGTAGGTAGGCTCCATTGTGTATAGTGGAGCGGACTACCTTTTTCTCCATAAAAATCGTCTTATACTCTGTGTACGTGCCATTGAGCGATATAACTTTATCTAAAAATAACGCGCCAACGCATCAAGTGAAACTTTGTTTCGTGCACGCGTGGTACAAGACCTCCGTAGGTAAACAACGAATACAGACGTTCAAATTAGCACGTGGGCTGCCATTTCGTACAGAAATGAGCTCCACCGTGTACCCGCGCGGGTGTGGCTGGATACGAAGCGTGAGTACGTGCACGGTGCACCTATTCTCTTCTGGTATATGTACACCACCTACGTGGGGTTGTGTGAGAGAGATACAAATGTAGAGAGATATAGTGTGTGGGTTCGTGAGAGTTTTTTGGGG
>LR738709.1:585973584-585986797 GCA_902687465.1 Secale cereale | reverse complement strand
TCAATCAAAAAATGTAACATATGCAATGTGTGTGAAATAGAGTCCTGGATATATCATATATATAGAGGGGGCGATCCACGAGAAGAGAGTGAAGGTATCATCGGCTTGTGGTGTCCATAGAATTGAAGAGACGGATGATGTGTGTGTGTGTGTGTGTGTGCGCGCGCGCGTGATCGATAAAGAGTGCCATCGAATTTGTGTGTGCCCACGTCAAAGATATAGAGTGGCTGGCCTATTGGAACATGAGAGTGGACAGGTGCAGTTTGTCTTTATGGCATGGATACCTACCTACAACACTCAACTATTGGTGTGTGGTGGAGGGGGGGAGGTAGGCCTAATTAACTATAAAGGTACAATGGCTGGTATATGTGTGGAGGAGGAGAGAGGCCTACCTCATGTATTAAGGGAGATCGATCTACCTCATGTATTAAAGGAGATCGATTGGCATCCATGCATATGTGTAGGAGAGGAATAATGTTGGGAGAGAGACAGAGCTAGAGTGTTAGAGGGGGTGGTAGAGGAGTTGCTTCTAACAAATGGTGGGATAGGCTTGCTAGACAACCGGAGGGCACGCCTGCAATATCAATAAGAGAGGGCATGGCTGCCTGTCTGTGCATGTGCGTGTGAGAGACGGGTCAGGAGGCATGCACGAATGATGAGGGGGGCGATATGGCTGTGCTAAGCAGACATAACTACATAGGAAGATCAATCGTCCATTGTCAGAGAAAGGAGAGACATAACTTGTGAGGTACATCGATCGATGGGGGGGGGTGAATAGTTAAAGTCGACCTAGGTATATGCTGGGAGATCGATCGGTATACATGCATGTGTGTGTGTTAGAAGAAAATGAGGCACGAGGAGAAGGATAGAGAGAGAGGGATGCATCTAGGAGGTGGTGCGAGAGTCATATTATATCAAGGGGGAGGAGTGTGCGAGTACGAGATTGATGAAGAGAGTGGTGGGAGTGAGGAATGGACGGTGATAAGAGAAGAGGGGAAGCTTGTGTTTTGTGCTAGGCACACCTGGCTAGAGAGGCATATCGATCGATGTGTGCTGTAAAGAAGGAGCTGGGGGGCCTACACACACCGTGGGTGAATGACCTAAAGCGAAAAGACGAATTTGCACGATGGAGCTAGAGAATGCTGAGGGAGGGTGAGAGGGATGCGGGCGTCTGCATGCATGAGAGAAAGTTAGCGCTAGCTAGCTACAAAGATAAGAGGATTGTGTTGGTGTAAAAGACGAATAGAGATCATACTTCATTATAAAAAGCGAATTCAGATATTTGAAGAATTTATCATAGTGTTTTAAACCGACGCATGTCTGAATATATATAATGGTGATACACATGGTGTGGTTATGAACATGTTATACTACATATAATATATTTTATCTCTACTCTTATAAAAAAATGGAGTTGTTGATGATGGTGCCATCCTGCAATATAGGCCGTCCGATTTATATCTGACAGATAGTAAGGAAACTATAGCAATTTTGAAAAAAGATACCCACACCCCTCTCCATATTTGCAAATTAGGCCTCCCCTTGATCATGTTGATGTTCTGTGGAACGCATGGGCATCTTGCTAGTACTACGTATAACATATAGAACATTGATCATAATTTGGGCTAATGTGTGGCTTTTGCAGCTCAGGTCTAAATACTTGTCATAATGTAGGGTGCGGGGCACTATAATATGTGTGATAAACACGGTGTACACGTATGGAACATGGTTCAGATTATGAATATGTAGTTAGTACATCAAATGTACTATTATTTGGAATCAACATCAAGTGTATTCAAAAAATAGAATTCGAGTTCATGTAGTACACATAGTTCAGATCTATCTCTATAGTAATCATGTGGTGTGTTATTAAGGTAATACACGAATGATGGTTGAAGTTGGCAACGATCATGATTGTAGATTGTTATTGAAATAGAGAAACAAATTCGAATGCAGTTCGAATTGCAGCGGTAGTATAGGCATTTGGAATACACTAAAATGTTGGTATGAGTAGGTTACATGCATTATACATCAAGCGAAAAAATTTAATTGGACATAACATGGATTCATACTACCGAATAGCATTTAATTGCACTAAATTGTTGGCATGAGTAGCTTTAAATAGCATTTTTATAGTAAAACGGGGCAAGACTCTCTCTTTGTGTGGTGTGAATAGTTTTAATTTTTTCGTTTTCTTTTTGGTTGAGGGAAGTGCGAATTGATTTCGTACGCACAAGTACAATATTACACATTAGGCTTGTCCCTAAAATTCAACCCGCGCCTCGAAAATTCAGATATCGTGCTCCCAAAACTGGCGCCTTCACAACCCGCGCCTTGCTATCCCGAAATTACAACGCGCGCAAAAACTCCCTCCAACTGCCAAAACCCGACACACGAAATCCCCCTTCTAACCCTGAGCCGAAAGGTCCGCTAGTTCAAATCGGTGGGGGGTACTTTTGTAACACACCCTACATTTTGGACAAGCACGTCTCCATCGCCTCCTTTTTGCCATTCAAAATCCCAGGCCGCCATAACCTCTCCGCTCCAGCCGCGAAACCCCACCCTCCTCCATCCGCCACCTCACCCTGCCCCGCCGGAGCCTCTTCCCCGACGAGTCGTCCACCGCAACAGCTCGACGTCCCTCGTCCACCTCCCCGGATGAGGATCCGTCGTCCATCTCGTCGTCCCACCGGTTCAGCCGCCCCGTCCTCCACCTCCAAGGAGCTGCTCCGACGATCGCCTCATCTATCACGGCGGCTCCATCCCCACAGCGCCGCTTTAACCTGCTCCACCGGAACCGCATCATCCTCACCGACTCCTCGGATGAAGCCGAGGCCTACTCGGCACCACGAAAGATGTTGTACACTCATCACATCGCACCTTCTTCTTAGCTCGACCTACCGGCGGCGATGGTGCTCCATCCCGCACCCCCATGGAGTGGCTACCTTGAAGCCGGCGCCGCAGGCAACATCTCCAGGGCGGCTCTCCCCCAGTGCGAGGCCCCTTCGGCGGCGGCATCCATACCAGCCGGATCTGCTGCTGCTGCTCCGGCTCTCTCTCGCTCGCTCGCGCTGCTGCTGCTGTTCCGGCTCTCGCTTGCTCGCTCGCGCTGCTGCTGCTCCGGCTCTCGCTCGATCGCTCACTCGCCCAGCTGCTGCTGCTCCGGCCCTTGCTCGCTCACTTGCGCTGCTACAGCTCTCCCCCTCACTCGTGCTGCTGCTCTACTCCTATTTAGGTACACTTCAGTCGACTGAATCGAATTTTGGGTCAGTCGATTTTCAGTGGGTGGGGGGCTCACCGGAGTTAAGGAAGAACCACCCGCAGCAGAGATGGGGGCTCGCCGGAGAGATACCCCACTATCCATCTTAGGGTTCAGGGTGGGGGCGAGGGGCCTATAGGGCTGGCCGGGGCGATGGCGACCGGCGGTTGGGAGTTGTTTCGGGGCAGCGAGGCAGCGCTGGGGCCGACGGTTCGGCTGGTGGTGGCTGGTGGCTCAGCGGGGTGCATGTTGAAGATGAACTGCAAGCCCTCCCTAAACTACATGTTAAGTGCCTCTCTGCTACCATTGCGTTCAGTTTCGATAGTAACATTCAGATTCCACAGTAAATTTCAGTTTCGACAGTTAAGTTCAGAGTCAACAATTTTTACCTCATCTATTGTAGTCAGGTGGTTTTTGGTGATGTAAATTTTACATCTATTTTACATCATCTATTGGAGATGCTATTAGAATCCCACTTGAGATCGAGGATGTCTGTCTTGTGCTACTTCAGCCCTGACATCTTATGGCTCACCGGGGCTGCTCCAACGAAAGAACGAACCATCACAACAGAGCAGTGCCCTGGACGCCGTCTACAGATTCCTCAGATCTTTCTCCACACCTCCGACAGCCACCTCCGCCTCAACTGCTTCAGCGACCAACCCAATGATGCTTAGGTCGACACGGCTACGGCAAATAGGTTGTACACTTGTTACATCACTTATTACTATACATTCATGTCGATTCATTAGGGCTATTTTGGTTCGACGGAAAAACATAGCAATAGGGAATTTTCCAATGGCACTCTACTATTCAATTATTCATGCATTTTGTTGAAAGGAATGAAGCAAAACATCCACCTGGACCTACTTTTCAAAATGCTATGCATGAAAACAAGAACAAGTGCATTAGTGGCAGAATAACATTCTAACTGTACACGCTTTCATATGGTTTCACTTTATTTTGGCCATGTTTCTTTGCATTTCTATGCTCTTCCAATTCTTGTAAACCAAACACCCAAGTTAACAGAAATCCTGTGTTTTCAAATGCTCTGTTTACCATGTGCATTCCTATCCTATTCCGGTGTTTTTCCTATCCCTGCGTTTTTAGAATCATGGAAGCCAAATGAGCCCTTACAGAATTACTTCAGTTACAGGTAGGTGTCGAAGGGAACTTTGTGTGGTTTGTCCTGCTCCTGCCACGACGTCGTCCACCTCACCTGAGGTGCTCCATCGACAAAAACATCCACCAAACCAGACATCATGACTCCTGACCATCTTTCGCCGCCTCAGATCTCCTTCCCTGCCGCCGGCATCCACCGCAACGGCATCGCCATCATCGACTCAGCAGTTGAGCCAGAGGAGTACAAGGGTCCACCAGAGAGGTCGCACTCTTTTGATTCTGCTTATGTTATCCATTGATTAAAATTACTTGCTAATTTATCGTCCTGTTCACCTCTTGGACTCCAAGTCAGGTCCAAATTAATGTTCAAACTTGAGTTCTAAATTAGTTGTGGGGCACATATCGAGGAAGCAATGAATAGTATCTCTGTCTAATATCCGTTTCACCTAGGGCATGCCTATGTTGTTCATCTTGGGTGGGAAACAAATAGTAAAGCAATCATCATCTATATTTTTATTAAATTAAAGCAATCATTAGCCTGCTATCATTATTTTTTGATCCATCCACTGGTTGTTACCATCACTCTAAATTTCTGCATGCTCTCCTTACATAATCTCACCATATTTTTTTCGTATGCATGTCAGATATTGTACACAGTCATGCTGAACATGTAGAGAAAAGGAGAAGAGTTTTGCGCGGCAATACAATGTCATGCAGACATCGCTCCATGGCGGGTTCAATGGCAAACCCTTCCCACCCCTCTCCAGATTGTAATCCAGAGGAAGATATCTGTTCTGAGGCAGATTTAGATGCCGCTGACCACTCCTATTTACCCCCAAGGTGTTTGCTATACCTTGGCATGATGATGTTAGTTATATCATGCATATGTTGCCTTGTAGTGCCTACTTTTGACATCATATATGTCATCTGCTTAGTTTAGACATGTTCTGTTGCAACCTGTTTAGTTTCTATATCATATATGGGAATTATGCAGTCTCATGTCTTTTAGCCAGCCATAATATATGTGTGTAATGCCATCCTATTTAACCAGACATCATATATTTGAATGATATCTTGCCCATCCTTTTCTTCATTACATTTCCATTTGTCGACAATGTTTGTACATTAAACTACTCTTCCTTTGAATCAGCCATTTGGCTGGGAGATTGAAAATCTAGAGTGAAAACAAGGCCTTCAGAGCAGACAGTGCTACCTGTCAAAGCAGATCTCTTATTGGGTCCCGATAGCTCCTCAGAGATGGATTCAGAGACAGATGACCAGTCCTATTCCCGACCGAGGTTTATGCTCTAACTTTGCACGATGTTTAGTTATTCATCATATCTTTGAATTATGTTATGCTATGCTATCCAGTTTAGATAGACATCATAGATGTGAAATTGTGTCATGCTATCCGATTTAGTTAAACAATATACATGTCAACTATTTCATGTCCTCTTTTTTCCACACTATCTATTGCATCTGTCACTCATACAATGTTTGTACATTCAACTATGTTTCATGTTTATCAGCCATTTGAATTGGAGCGGGTTATGCCTGCATCTAGCAGACTGAAAACACGGTCTTCAAATAAAACAGTGCTACCTCTTGGTGGATATAGCACCCCGGTTGTACATGCATGAGAACCAGCCCTACCACACATAACCCAAACTCTCGCAGATAGTACCCCTACTACGATGGACAAAGAACCGGCTTCACCCAATCTAACCCGAACACCAGCAGATAGTAACCTAGTTCCTGTTGACACAACACCATCTCCACCACAGAGCTCCCAAACCAGAGCAGTTAGTAAGGCAGCTCCAGTGCCTAAAGGGCCAGTACTACCATGACGAACCGCAACTCCACCAGTTAGTATGCCTATTCCTGTGGTGGAAGCACAACCAGCTAGTCGTACTTTAGCATCTATCGCATTTGATGTTGTTAAATCGTATGTGCGTATGTTCCCATCTTGGAAATATTATACTGAAGATGAAGGAAAATGCCAGTTGCAGGTGTTTGTCCAGGAGTTATGTGTAAGTAATGTTATTCATGGCAATTACTTTGCTTTGTCCCATACATCCTACCTCCATGATGGTTATAATACAACAAATTTTTCAATTTTTCTCTATGGAGAAGGACCGATTTGGAAACTCAGGATGTGGTAACCTGTGCTAATATGTCGGGGGAAACTGTCCGCCACGAACACCTATGGGACCGGAGCCCCTTGTCTGTGCGGTACGAGGGCGGAGGGAGCACAAAGAGCAGATCGAAGCAGACACGCGGGCAGTTTTACCCAGGTTCGGGCCGCACGGATGCGTAAAACCCTACTCCTGCTTGGTTGTGTATTGAGTTGAGCGCTCGGGAGCTTGAAGAAGCAGCTACACCGTGCGTGAGAGTGATCAAAGTTCCGAACCCCCTCCACGTTGTGCATGGGCCTCCTTTTATAGTGCAAGGGGTCACCGACAGGTGTCAACGTAGGAGAAAGGGGTAAAAAAGTAAAAGAGGTGGTAGTTGTAACAGTGCGGGAACAGTGGAGCTGCAGTACAGAACAGTGGTCTATACCTACTTTAACAGTGGGGGACAAGGGCATTTAATGCCCGTCGCCGTCGACCCCAAAAGCTCCCGCCTTAGCGTCTCCGTCCGCCACGGCGACGGATTTATCGCCGTGGAGTGCCACCGTGTACCCCAGGCTGCACAGCCATCCGCCACGCGTCCCTGGATAGGCCCCAGGGCGACGCGTGGGCCGATGAGCTGGAGCGCGGGCACACAGCGCAGCCTTCCCGGCAAGTACCTTGCCGGGGCCTCGATCTTGCCGGGCCCGGGAACTCGCCGCTCCCCGGGCCCCTTGCCGGGGTGCGCATAGCGCCGAGGCGATGTCTTCTAGTCTTCCTGACAAGCTCCTCTTGCCAGGGTCTTGTGTTAGTGGAACAGTCTTGAGCCTGGTACGGCCTTCCCGGCAAGCTCCTCTTGCCGGGGTCTCGGTCTTATGTCTTGTATACTTTGTTTTTGAATGGTTTAATAGGGGGCAGGAAGGTCTCCGGCGAGCACGCAGTAAACCTTGCCGCGGGAAGCTGCAACTGCCCGTGCACAAGTTGGGGTACTGGGGTACCCCTACCTTAGTACACCGACAGGAGCCCCCGGGCCTGGGCCACACACGGTGCCGAGCGCTGTTGGGCCAGGCCCAAAACAGTGCACGGGCACCCGCGGCCCGCGGCGCGCCGAATCCACTTCCATATCCGCCGCACCCCACGGTAACGGCACGCGTCGATTGCGGCGCCGTGGGATGGGACGTGCCCACGATCTCTTAATGGAAAGGGCGAAACGCCCCCCACTCCCCCATAAAAGCAGAGGTAGCGGGCGCGGTTCCCCTCCTTGCGCTCTCATTACGTCGTCTTCCACCTGCAAAAGATTCCTTCCTGCGCTCCGCCTCCACACCTCCGCCGCCGCCGAGCTCTTCGTCCCCTTCCTTCCGCCGCGTCCGCCATGGCCCCAAAGACCGACAAGGCGAAGGCGGAGAAATCCAAGAAGGAGAAATCGGAGCAAGCGGCCAAGCTCATCGCTTACCGGAAGCGGCACGTCGTCTTCCCGCCGAAGCTCGGCGTGCAGGAACTCTGGAACAAGTATTACTTGTTCTGGTCCAAGGGAACCGATGCGCATCCCCGCACGCGAGCATACCCGGCCGCCGCCAAGGACAGCTATCCCGGCGGGTATCACTTCTTTGCTGCCTTTTTCCATTGTGGTCTCTGTCCTCCTTTTTCGAACTTCTTCTGTGATATCATGAACACATATGGCTTCCATCTGCTTGACTTCACCCCCAACGCCATTCTCACCATGGCTGTTTTCGCACATATGTGCGAAAACTTCATAGGAGTCCACCCCAATGTAGCCCTCTTTAGACACTTCTTCACTCCTAGAGCCGAGGCCGATGCCCCCCTCTCCGGAGGAATTTCTTGGGTCTTCCGTCTCAATAAGAAAGGGGCGTACTTGCCGGGGGAGCTCCGCGGCAAGTGGGAGGAATGGCGAGCGGAGTGGTGCTGGATTGTAGAAGACCAGCCGCAAGCCTTCACTGCGCCGCGCACAACGCCCATCGTGCGCGGTAGGGATTGGAGTGATCTAGACTCCGACGACATCAAGCTCGACATCGCCCTCGTCCGGATTCTTCGTCTTCGGATGGCCCGGCTGTCAGTTGCCGAGGTGGGCGCAGATTTCCTCCGCCGGCGCATCGCCCCTCTCCAAGACCGGAAGAGGCCGGCCTGGGAGTACGGCGGCCCGGCAGACATCATGAGGCTGCGCCCCGGGCTCAATTTCAACTTCACCACTCTGGAGCTGCGCGGAATGGTACGAGAACTCTTCAAGTACGACCCGACGCACCCTGAGTGGTTCAGGACTCCCCGGGAAGTGGTGCCGCTCTGCAACAACGCCGCGAGGGACCGGATCCTTGCCATGATGCCCATGTGCGACTCGCATGGCTTGGACCGCTCGTGGATCGCCCCGAAGCCCATCGACGTCCTCAACTTCTACGACAACCTCGCCGAGGTGGCGAGTAACAAGGAGGACCTCAAGCAGCACACGCGGGACACCACCGACCAGGAAATCGCCTATATAGCTTCTCGGGCTGAGGAGGCCGCCGCAGCCGCGGCGGCAGGAGTCTTCGGGTTCTCGCCGGAGGAGGCGGAGGCCGAGGAGGCGTCCACCCAGGCGGAGGAGGCGGAGATCCGCAGGTTGCTGAATCTCCCACCCGACGCGCTCGCCGGGGTCCCCTCGTTGAGGCACTCCGGGATCCATGGGATCGCGACGGAGGCTGCGGCAATGGAGGGCACCGCCGGAGGGAGCAGAGGCGCCGCGAGGGGCGGAGGCGCCAAGGGAAAGAGGGCCGCAGCGCTGGACGCTGGGCCCAGCGAGCCGGCCGGGGCAGAGGAGGAGGAGGAGGAGGAGGCCGAAGACTCCGGCGGATCCACGGAGTTATACGCCGACGACCTCTCCTCGTCGGAGAGCTCCCCGCCCCCGGCAAGCCCGAAGCAGTCCCCGGCAAAGCGCCTCCGCAAGGCGGCGACGGGGGAGAGGGCGCAGGCGCCCCGGCAACAGCCACCTCGGCGGGCGGCTCCACGGGGGAGTCAAGCCGCGCCAAGGCCGTCCGGCGCACCAGCCGCAGCGGAGGCGGCCCGTGCGCGGACCACGACGGAGGCGCCCCGCAGGCCGGCAGCGAGCCGGCAGGGGTCTTCTCGGAGCGGAGCAACGGCTCCGCCTGCTCCTCGGGCGCCGGTAGCCACAGGGGCTGGGTCTTCGCAGCCCCCAGCCCCGGTGAACACCAAGCGCGCGAGGGAGTCTTCATCTTCCGCTCCTCGCGCCGACGCGCCCACGGTGGAGTATGACTTCTCCGCCCTGAGCGAGGACGACGAGGAGGATCAAGAGTAAGGATTCTGGACCTCATATCTTCTTGATTTCTGTCTTGGTTCTTCTGTTGATGCTGACTCTGTCTACTGTTTTGATTTCAGGACCCAGGCCCACCGCGCAGCGAAGAAGGCCAAGGCGCCCGAGGCTGAGGTCGCGGAAGGCTCAGCGGCAGCGGCAACAGGGGGCGTGCCGGAGCCAAGCCTGCCGGACTCGAGTACTGCTCCGATGAGCAGCCCCCAGCGCAGCCCGCAGCGCAGCCCCCAGCGTAAGTCTGGGGTTTTCTCTTCTTGCTTGTCGGGGTACGCCTTTGGATTTAGTTTTGTCTTCACGTATTGACATCTCTTGTCTTGTTCTGTGCAGAGGTGGAGCCCCAGCGGGAAGAGCGCCCGGAGACCACAGCTGAGGAGCCGCAGGCCCCGCCATCCCCGCCAAGGCATAACTCTCCGGCAAGGGAGAGTGCTCCGTCAAGGGCGGGTACTCCGCCGAGGCAGAGTACCCCGCCAAGGACGAGCAGCCCGGCAAGGGCGGCCACCCCGCCAAGGCCAAGTTCCCCGGCGAGGGCGACTACTCCGACGAGGCCGAGCTCCCCGGCGAGGGAGCCCGCCGCTGAGGACGTCCGCCAAGGTAATCTTTGTGACTTGTCTTCTTGGTTTGCCTCTTTTTTGGATATTTGCTTGAGTCTTGAACTTCTTTCTCTTCTTCTTCTTTCTAGATCTTCCTCCTCCTGTGCCCATGGAGACGGAGGTGATTATCCTCGAGGAGGAGGACGCGCAGGGCGGCGGCGGCGACGCTCCAGTCGTCGAGGAGACAGCCGAGGCCGCCGAGCCGGCCGCGCAAGAAACTGCTCCGGCTGCGGACGCAGCGGCCGGGGAGGGGGACGGTGGCCGCACCGCCGACCCGGAGGCGGCGGGAGCATCGGATGCTGCACCGGCCACCGGTCCCTCCGCCGGCGAGGAGCAGAGGTTCTATCTCGAGGCCCCCAATGGCGTCTTCATCCAGATGCCGTGGGGGTCTTCGTCGCGAGCTCCTGCGGAGGGCGAGGCGTTCGACGGAGAAGTCCTCGCCTCCGCAGGCCTAAAGATCGTCCAGGCGCCCGGTGGAGGTGAGGGGCCCGAGGAGGAGCGGTTGCTTCATCAGCTCCTGGCCCTTTACCGGGCCAGGCAAGCAAAGCTCGTCTCCCGGGAGGCTCTTGCCGCCAAGGCCGCGGCAGAGATGGAGAAGCGTGCGGCGGAGCTCAGCGCCGCCAATCAGGCTGCCCTCCGCCAGGTGGCGGAAGAGCGTGAGCGTCTCGCCGGCGAGTACCAAGAATGGGTGCTCGAGAAGGCTGAAGCGGAAGAACAGCAGCGCCTCGCCGGAGTGGATATGTCCCGGCGGGAAGGAGAGCTCGCGCAGCGGAAGGTTGAGCTGGACTCTCATGAAGAAGACCTTGCCGCTCGCGAGGCTGCCCTTGGCGGGGAGCTGAAGGAGGCGAAAGCCGCTGCGGTTGCCGCGGAAGACGCCAAGAAAGAGCTCGCCGCCAAGGTCGAACAGTTGGAGAAGGCGATGAAGGTGAGCGCCGAGAAGGTTGCCGCGCTCATCTTGGAGCGCGAGAAGGATGCTCACACAAACTCCGAGCTTCAGGTGAGTTTGTCAAAGAGGGGCGACGAGCTGAAGGCCGCCAAGGACTCCATTGAGGACTTGGAGCTGAAGGTCACCACCCTGAAGGAATCGCTCGATGCTGCCCGGGCCCAGGAGACCAAGTTGAAGGATGAGCTCCGCAAGGAGCGGACCTTGGTGGAGAGCGTCAACAAGGCATCCGAGCTCTTCCGGCAAACTATCGAAGTGTGGACCGAAGAGCTGGTTTCTTCTGCGTCCAATATTGACCAGGAGCTGCTGGCGCTGAAGGTCGAACATCTTATCTACTCGCCGGATCCAGATCTCCCGCACAGCGCCAAGCTCAGCCTCTTCTTCAGAGGAGTCGCTCCGGCTCTTGCAGGTCTCCGAAACCGCATCCCCGCGCAGCTGGCCGAGGAGTCGCGCCGGCTTTGCGCGGGAACTCTGGAGCGGGTGTTGACGAAGATCGTGTACCGCAACCTGGGAATCAACCTCACGAACGTTCTTCGCACCCTGCCGGCAGATGCAGATACGGAGGCCCTGAAGGAGCAGGTCGGCCACATCATCGCCAAGGTGGCAAAGCTTGGCAGGAAAGAAGGCGACCACGTAGACTAGGGCTCCATTTATCTTTATCTTTTTGTTGCTGCACATTATGTTATGAACCTATTAGTCCATTGCGACAAGTTATCCTCTGTAAGATATTTACTCTATTTTGATCAATCAGTGCAATGTTATCTTCCTCGTCTCAATCTTTGAGTTTGTATGTTTTTCACCCTACGCTCTCGGGGAGCTTGCCGGCAAAGGGCCCTTGCCGCGAGCGCTGAGTGCTGGACTCTGAGCAGCCTGCCGGCCAAGGTCTTCGCCGGCAAGCAACCTTGCCGCAGCTAGTCGCAACGCACTTAGCTTGCTTGAGCGTACTCGGAAACGAAGCAAGGGCGCGACACTTGTCGCAGCTCACTTAGATCGTTGAGTGAACTCGAAAGCAAGATAAGGGTGCGGCAAGCTACGGGTAGGTTCCTCCGCGCACAGGTTTTCCATACAAAAATGTGATCGTTCAAGGAAGACAACTTAAAATTTAAAATTTGAACTGGTCAAATTCTAACAACTTATCTTTCATATGCTGTTTGCTTATGTTGCTTGTTCTCCGGTAAGGCTTCTCTTCCTTGAACAGCACTTGGTTCCTCCTCCACCTCCTTCCCCCCCGGCAAACTTGTGCGCGAGGACCGTTCCTTCTGTTTAAGAGGAAAGAGAAAGGGAGAGGGAAACAAGTATCTGGCCTTTCGGCGTAATAGTGCTTACCGTATATCTGAGTGTTGCATCAAATGCCAAATAGAACATGCAAATAGCAGGGAAAGGCATGCAAAAGGCAATCGATGCGAGAAACACGAAAACTTTACTGATGCACGGGGTCTGCGCCCGGCTTTGTACAAAGGGTTACATGCAACAGCGGCAAAGCTTGTACAAAAGGTGGTTGCCGGAGCGGATCACGGCAACCGCGCCTTAGGGGTGAAACTTGCGAAGATGCTCTATGTTCCAGGAGTTGCTCACCGGTAAGCCTTCTTCGGTTTCGAGGCGGACAGCGCCGGGCCTCGTAACTTGTCTCACCCGATAAGGGCCTTCCCACTTCGGCGTCAACTTGTTGGAATTCTTGGCGGACTGAACACGCCGAAGAACAAGGTCGCCTTCCTCGAGACTCCTGGCCTTGACTTTGCGGCTATGGTAGCGGCGCAAAGCTTGCTGGTATCGAGCAGCTCGTACCGCAGCCTGGAGACGTCCCTCCTCAAGGAGCAATGCGTCATCTTGCCGCAGCTGCTCTTGCTCGAGCTCATCATAAGCGAGCACTCGAGGAGA
>LR738709.1:585944088-585973496 GCA_902687465.1 Secale cereale | reverse complement strand
CGGAGACCAACTTTCTCTTCTTGGACTGCCCAGTTGATGGTGTAACGGATGGCTGAGTCAGCTTGAGTAAGAAGGTCCCTGGTTCCACAGGTAGCTTCATCGCGGCGCACTTTGAGAGGCCATCTGCAATTTCATTTTGAGCCCTTGGGACGTGCTCCATCTGCAGACCTTCAAAGTGCTCTTCAAGCTTCCTCACTTCATCGACATATGCTTCCATCAAAGGGCTCTGATAGCTCTTGTTAACTTGTCGGACCACCAACTGAGAATCGCCCCGCACAATCAGCTTTCTGATCCCAAGTTCGGCCGCAATCCTGAGGCCGGCAAGCAAGCCTTCATACTCTGCGGTGTTGTTTGTCGCTTGCTCCCTGGGAAAGTGCATCTGGATAACATATTTGAGGTGTTCTCCGGTGGGCGCGATGAGTACCACGCCGGCACCGGCGCCTTGCAGCGAGAAGGCACCGTCAAAATACATTACCCATTCACTTGTCGCCTCTTGTACGGGTACACTTGTTTCTTGAACTTCTTCTTCTGGTGTCGGGGTCCACTCAGCTATGAATTCTGCCAAGGCTCGGCTCTGTATGGTTGAAGTACTTTCAAACTTGAGTCCAAAGCTCGACAGCTCCAGTGCCCACTCGACGATCCTGCCTGTTGCCTCTGGATTGTGCAATATCCTCTTCAACGGAAAGCGAGTGACCACTGTTATCTCATGGGCTTGGAAGTAGTGGCGCAGCTTCCTCGAGGCCATGAGGAGGCCGAAAAGCAATTTTTGCACACCAGAGTATCTTGATCTAGCCCCCTGGAGAAGGGAACTTACAAAATACACTGGGCGCTGCACCATCTTCTTCCGCACCTCTCTTTGTTCCTGCGCAGAGTCTTCCTTGTCGGGGCCAGAGCTTGTTGGGACAGCCCCCTGCTTGTCGCTAGATTCGCTTGCCGGTGATGCTGACTCCTCGTCGGACTCCCTCTCCGCTACTAACGCAGCACTAACCACCTGGTTGGTTGCCGCTAAGTATAGCAACAACTTTTCCTGTGGTCTAGGTGCGACAAGTATAGGAGTGGAGGACAGGTACCGTTTCAAATCCTGCAACGCCGCCTCCGCTTCCGGAGTCCACTTCATGGGACCTGCCTTTTTCAAGATCTTGAAGAAAGGTAGGGCGCGTTCTGCGGACTTTGAAATGAACCTACTGAGGGCAGCAACACAACCTGCAAGCCTTCTGACATCTTTGACGCGCTTCGGGGCTTCTATCTGCTCAATGGCTTTAATCTTGTCGGGGTTGGCTTCAATCCCCCTCTGTGATACAAAGAACCCGAGAAGCTTGCCGGAGGGGACTCCAAAGACGCACTTCTCGGGGTTCAACTTGAGCTGTATCCTGCGCAGGTTCTGAAACGTTTCTTCTAGGTCTTGAATCAGGGTTTCCTTGCTTTTGCTCTTCACCACGATGTCATCCATGTAAGCTTCTACATTCCTGTGGATCTGTGGCTCAAAAGCAGTGTACACTATCCTTGCAAAAGTTGAGCCTGCATTCTTCAGTCCAAATGGCATGCGGATAAAGCAATAAGTGCCACATGGAGTGATAAATGCAGTCTTCTCTTCATCCTCTTTGGCCATGAAAATCTGATGATAGCCTGAGTATGCATCAAGAAAACAGAGTAGCTCACATCCGGCGGTGGAGTCAACGATCTGGTCAATGCGCGGCAAAGGGAATGGATCCTTGGGACATGCTTTATTGACATCGGTGAAGTCTATACACAGTCTCCACTTCCCGTTGGCCTTGCGCACGACGACTGGGTTTGCCAACCACGTCGGATGGATCACACCTCTAACTAGACCTGCTGCCTCTAGTTTCTTGATCTCCTCATTGATGAACTCTTGGCGCTCCACGGCTTGCTTCCTCACTTTCTGCTTGATGGGCCGCGCGTGGGGACAGACAGCAAGCTTGTGCTCAATCACCTTCCTGGGAACACCGGGGATGTCAGACGGTTGCCAGGCAAACACATCGACATTCGCCCGCAGGAAGGCAACGAGCGCGCTTTCCTATTTGCTGTCAAGGGTGGCACTGATGGTGAAGGTACCACCAGTGCCGTCCTCCTTTGCGGACACTTTCTTGGTTGCCGGAGGAGCAGCCAATCCTTTCTTGCTCTTGCCGGTGGAGCTCGATGGAACGTCCTCGACGGCAGCGCAGCACTCCGAAGAGGTGCGGTTGCCGGAGTGGGTCCCAGAGCACTTGCCGGACTTGGTCTTCGTCTTCTTCCCCCCGGGAGCTTCAGCGGCAAGAGTATCCTTCTCGGCCGCAGCTGCCGCATCCCGGTAAATCTTGTCGGCGCAAATAAGCGCATCTTTCTTGTCGCTGTGTACAGTGATGACGCTTATCGGCCCCGGCATCTTCAGCACGTTGTAGGCATAGTGGGAAGCTGCCATGAACTTGGCGAGGGCGGGACGGCCGAGTATTCCATTGTAGGGCAATGGAATATCAGCGACGTCAAAGGTGATGCGCTCAGTCCTGAAGTTGAGCTCCCCGCCAAAGGTCACCGGCAGAGTGATCTTTCCCTTGGGCTTGCTCCTTCCCGGGTTGATTCCTTGGAATGAACCGGTCTCTTCGAGCTCGCCGTCTTGAATTTGGAGCTTCTTGATCACAGCAGAGGAGATCAAGTTCAGCCCGGCCCCGCCGTCAACCAACATTTTGGTGACCTTGAGGTTGCGGATGGTGGGAGAAACCAGCATCGGCAAGCACCCGACCGCCGTGGTGCGGTCAGGGTGATCCTCAAGGTCAAAAACGATGGGCGTGCTGGACCATTTGAGGAGCCTGCGCGACTCCACGGGCGGCTCCGCTGCGTTCACCTCACGCACCCACTGTTTTAGCTGGCGGTGGGAGGTGTGCAGGGAGGCGCCACCGTCGACGCACAGGACCTCTGTGGCCTTCTGGAACTCCTGCTCGCTGTTCTCGTCGTCCTCCATGTCTTCATCGTCGTCTTCGTCGTTGTCGCGGCCCCGGGGAGGTCGATCCCCTTGCCGCTGCTTAGCCTTGCCGCGGCGTCCTCCCCGGCCGTTGAACGGCCGCTTCTTGCTGGGCTCTTCCCCGCCACCTTGGGCCTTTTCCTTGTCGCGCCTCTCGTACTCAGCTTTCTGCTGCTCGACGAGGTATTCAACGCGCTTGCAGTTGGAGAGATCGTGACCCTTGGTGCGGTGAATCTTACAGTATTGCTTGTCGGAGCTATCCGGCTTGTCGGCCGCCGCCGCAGGGGCAGGCTCCTTGCCGGAGCCGCCAGCCTGCGCTTGCTTGGCGGGGGCCTCCTTGCCGGACTTCTCGACGGCAAGCACTTCCTTCTTGCCCTTCTTTCTGTTGTTCCGCCGCCGGCTCTTCTTTGCCGGGGCGGCGTCGTCGCTGTCGCTTCCCCCTGCGCCGGCATCCTCGCCGGGGAGTTTCCTCCCCTCTTCCGCGCGTGCGCACTTGTCAGCAAGAGCGTAGAGCTCGCTGACGTCCCTAATCTTGGTCATCGCCATTTCCTCACGCATGCGGCGGTTACGCACGTTCTGATGGAACGCGCTGATAACCGCGGCAGGGTGAACGTCAGGGATGTTGTGCTGCACCCGGCTGAAGCGTTGGATATATTTGCGCAGGGGTTCGCCTTCCTTCTGGGCCAAGATATGGAGATCGCTCTCCTGGCCATGGGGTTTGTGGCCGCCGGTGAAGGCGCCAACAAACTGATGGCAGAGGTCGGCCCAAGAAGAGATAGAGCCTTCCGGCAAGTGCATGAGCCACGAACGGACGTTCGGCTTCAGCACGAGCGGGAAGTAGTTGGCTAGGATCTTCTCGTCGCGCCCCCCGGCAGCTTGCACTGCGATAGTGTAGACGCTGAGAAACTCCGAGGGGTGCGTCTTGCCGTCGTACTTCTCCGGTACGTCGGGCTTAAAGTTCTTCATGCTGGGCCACTGGACGCGCCGCAGCTCGCGGGTGAACGCAGGGCAGCCTGCCGCGTACGGCAAGTCGCCTGGTTCACCGGGCGCATGCGCGTCGACGGTGTTCCCAGCTCTCTTGTCGGATTGTCGCCGAGCTTCTCGGCGGCGCTCGATCGTGGTTCGAGCGTCTTCATCTCGCCGGTCGTCGAGGACCTGGCGCTGGTCCCGACGGGCCCGCGGGTCCGACGAGGCTGTGGAGCCGTCGTCGGGGTTGTTCCGGCGGGGCGGCGTCTTCTGTTTCTGCGGCGGGGAGTGCACGCTTGTCGCACCCCCAGCAGTCTTGTCGCCGATAGCCTTCGTTTTCTCAGCTTGCCGCGGCCGTGAGGTCGACGGCTGCTGCGGAGAGTCGTTGTTGGCGAAGTCTATCAGGCTCCGGATGGTGGCCCTCCATTCTTCGGCCTTGTCGGCCGCCGGAGGAAAATCGAGGAGCAGCTGCGCCCTTGCGAGCGCTTCTGCTGGAGTAGAGGGGAACGCGGGCGAGCGGTGCGAGGAGCGGGATACGCTCGGACTTCTAACAACGTTAGAAGGAGCGGGGTCCCGCGCCGGCGCCTTCGCTTTGCTTGTGCCCGGACAGGGGTCCGGGGCGTCCCGCGAGCCTCCAGTCTGGCCTTGCCCCAGCAAGCGGATACCACCTCCCGTGGTATGGCGCTGCGGGGTCGTCGTGTGCTGGGATGGACGCGGCGCGTCCACGGAGACCGAGGTCCGGTCGTCCGTCCGGTTCTTAGATCTGGTGGCGCCGTGAGTGTCCTCACCGGCAACCACCCTTCCGACGGCATCTCCCCCGCCCACCGTTGGCTCTGGTGGCGGCGGGTGAGACGCAGACGGGCCTCCGACCTCCGAAGGCTTCTTCTTCGGGGCCATGGAGTTGCCGCTGATGAAGTTGCTGATGAAGCTGGAGAGGTTGATGAAGAATGCGCCCGCGCGAACGCCGGATCAGGTTCGCACAACCTCGACGCCCCCAGACCTGGCGCGCCAAAGATGTCGGGGGAAACTGTCCGCCACGAACACCTATGGGACCGGAGCCCCTTGTCTGTGCGGTACGAGGGCGGAGGGAGCACAAAGAGCAGATCGAAGCAGACACGCGGGCAGTTTTACCCAGGTTCGGGCCGCACGGATGCGTAAAACCCTACTCCTGCTTGGTTGTGTATTGAGTTGAGCGCTCGGGAGCTTGAAGAAGCAGCTACACCGTGCGTGAGAGTGATCAAAGTTCCGAACCCCCTCCACGTTGTGCATGGGCCTCCTTTTATAGTGCAAGGGGTCACCGACAGGTGTCAACGTAGGAGAAAGGGGTAAAAAAGTAAAAGAGGTGGTAGTTGTAACAGTGCGGGAACAGTGGAGCTACAGTACAGAACAGTGGTCTATACCTACTTTAACAGTGGGGGACAAGGGCATTTAATGCCCGTCGCCGTCGACCCCAAAAGCTCCCGCCTTAGCGTCTCCGTCCGCCACGGCGACGGATTTATCGCCGTGGAGTGCCACCGTGTACCCCAGGCTGCACAGCCATCCGCCACGCGTCCCTGGATAGGCCCCAGGGCGACGCGTGGGCCGATGAGCTGGAGCGCGGGCACACAGCGCAGCCTTCCCGGCAAGTACCTTGCCGGGGCCTCGATCTTGCCGGGCCCGGGAACTCGCCGCTCCCCGGGCCCCTTGCCGGGGCGCGCATAGCGCCGAGGCGATGTCTTCTAGTCTTCCTGACAAGCTCCTCTTGCCAGGGTCTTGTGTTAGTGGAACAGTCTTGAGCCTGGTACGGCCTTCCCGGCAAGCTCCTCTTGCCGGGGTCTCGGTCTTATGTCTTGTATACTTTGTTTTTGAATGGTTTAATAGGGGGCAGGAAGGTCTCCGGCGAGCACGCAGTAAACCTTGCCGCGGGAAGCTGCAACTGCCCGTGCACAAGTTGGGGTACTGGGGTACCCCTACCTTAGTACACCGACATAATACCTCTGCTATCTTCAAGAATGCTTGGTGGCAGTATCGGAATTACCTGAAGAAAACATACTTCACCGGCAAAGAAACTCATCAAATTCCCTTACGTTCTCGTGAGACACATTTACTGGACGATGACTAGGAACACCTTGTTCTGTACTCGCCCCGAACCAAGAATGTGGTAAGATCTATGAGCTCATTTTCTATTTTAAGTACTATATTCTTGCGTCTTATTGTACTCTGTTCATGTAGAACAAGTGCCTAAACCTGAAGAATAACGTTTCTAATTTAAGATTCCTTGCTATCATAGTTCCAAAAAGCGCTAGGCGTTAATTGTGCATTTTGCCACCGCCTTGTGCTTTACTGACCAAAGCACATGCTTATGCGCAGTTATGCACAGATTAAGCATAGTTATGCGCAATGCATTTCCCCAACACCTAGAGCCTAGGCGCGCTTAAGCGCTCGCTTAGGTGCGCCTTTTTTTAACTATGATTGCTATCATGCATGATGCTTTGCTCTTGTATCACTGTATTTACTCATACTAACTTATTTTTAGATTGAAGGATCTAATCGAAACTCCAATGGCATAGCAGGTATGTTCACGCATGTTTCTTTAACATGCTTGCTCTTATCAATAGCTCTGTTGATTTCAATTTCAATTGTGTATACAGTTTTCTTCTCATATCATGCACATTACTAGCATCACAACAAAGCAAATAGTGTTATTGTACATGTACACCCGTGGTACCCATCTGAAATCTTGTTGTGCCGTGTAGTTTCCCACGCTTTGTATTCTTTCACTGCTGCTTTGTCTTGAACTTATATGATTTGAACCGTGTCTCTATTTTGATTTGGCAAGACAATGCAGTGACCATAGGACATAGATATATGTTTGTTTGATGCTCTTATTATGTACTAGTACTTGGTAATAGAAGACTTGGTAGTTTAACCCTGTCCACCTTACTAATGAACTGGTTCACCGAAATGAGTTTCATATACTAGTACATGCTAAACCGTTATGTGTCTGCTTGTTTCTTCTTTTAGAATGCTGACAGAGTATTGGGGAAGAGTGCCTTATTAAGCAATGGTAAAGGAAGTAATGCAGATAAGGTTCATGATAGTGACACATCCTTGTTGGTCTCCAACAAAGCTGATAAAACAGCTAAGGAATACTATCTCGAAGACAATGAGACAACCCCAAAGTCCTGTCTTGGTTTAGTGTTGGAGTTACTGGCCACTACCGCTTGGACAAGCTATTCAAACTCACTTTCTGAATCAGTTCGGTTTCTTGAGTCTCAACTACAAGCTGAAAGACATCAATCAGCTGTGCTGCTACAAGAAGCGGTAGGACCGTGGAAGTCCCTAGAGCATTCAGATGCATACTTTCTAGTGCAACAGCAAGCGTTTGAGGATTTTAGCGCCAAATAGGACAATGCTAATAAGCTTGCTAAGCTTATTGCCAGCATGGTGGATACCATGTTTCTTGAGCTCTTCTGAAGTTGTTTCAGTTATGCTCATGTTTTGCTGCCGCGTTTATTTGCAGTGGTGGCCAATTTTGACGGCCAGTGTATGTAATATGCTGCTTTCTTCCCTATATTTGCACTGGTGGCAAACTTTGATGCCCAGTAGATGTAATATGTGTAATAGCAGTAACAGGCTAGCGTTAATTGCTTGCTTATTTATTTCCTTATTGTGTAGTTTATTTGTTTTCTTGTAGTCAGTGCAGTTATTTTTCCGTGATTTTCTACTGACCGAAATAACCTATTTTTTGAAACTAGGCCACATTAACAATGGGCTACATATTTACTGTAGTGTACATGGGCCTCCTACGGGCCGTAGAAACAATGGGCCTTCTAAGGGCCGTAGAAACAATGGGCCTTATACTGGTCGTTGACACAATGGGCCTTCTACGAGCCGTATCAACAATGGGCCTTCTACGAGCCATACGATCGGTTGGCCAAACATGGGCCAATAACATCCCACATTATGGCCGTAAATGGGCTAGAGTTGAAATCATCCGTTCATGAGCCGATCATAACGGGCCGTCGTTAATAGGCCATATTTGATGATGCTATGAAAACGGCCCAACGTATTAACGGTCCAGAAATGGGCCGGCTGTAACCACGGGCTGTATTTGGCCCACAGGCAGAAAATGATAGTAACGGGCCGAAAGTAAACGAATGCTGGAAATGAGCCCAAGAATAAATGGTCCGTATTTGATGACGCTATGAAAACGGCCCAACGTATTAACGGGCCACAAACGGGCCGACTGTAACCACGGGCTGTATTTGGCCCACAAGCAGAAAATGACAGTAACGGGCCGAAAGTTAACTAATGCTAGAAATGGGCCCAAGAATAAATGGGTCCTGAGAAGGCCGAAAGATAACATGGGATGGAAACGGCCCAACGGAATAATGGGCCGTTAATGGGTATAAAGTGATACACTATTCATTACGGGCCAGTTTTACCATGGGTCGTTAATGGGCCGGGAGTAATAAGGGCCTCATATGGGCCGAAAGACGTCATGGGCCATACATGGGCCGGAAGTTAAAACGGGCTGGAATTATATTGGAAGGCCCAGATGACGCTACTAGGCCAAATTCGTATAGGATGTAAACGGGCTCTGGGTTAGCGGGCTGTAAATGGGCTATATGCGAACAAGCCGTTAACAGGCTTGCCGTGGGCCGGCTCGCCACCTTTTGACCAAATCAAATGGGCTGGCCTTTTCACAGGAATGGGCCTCTGTTGGGCCATGCCACGTGTTGACGTATCATAGGCGCTTTGGGTCCAATGAGTGGATGACATCTATCCCAACGGTGTGCCGACACATGTTTCCTACATCCAATGATGATTTTACACGTGGAAAATCCCCATTGGTCGGGGCTGTTAACGGGTTATCGGATCCAAAATCGGACCCGATAGCTAACGGTGTTCCGTTACGGTGGATGCCACATGTCGGTCACCCTTGTCGAAAGCACTTCCGTGACATGCGATTTATCGTCATGGAAGTGGACACTTCCGTGATGATAATTTTGGTAATGTCATGGAACACTTCTACGACAACACAGGTATGACAATCTTGATTCTGTCATAAATTTGTCATGGATGTACATGCATGACAAAAAACATGACCTACTGTGACAAACACGTATCATCACGGAAGTGTATTTTTTTGTAGTGGAAACATCCCTCCGGCAGGGGGAAATCATCACCGTCGTCATCACCATCGATCCTCTCATTGGGAGGGGGTCAAGCTCCATCAACATCTTCACCATCACCATATCCTATCAAACCCTAGTTCATCTCTTGTATCCAATCTTTGTCCCAAAACCTCAGATTGGTACCTGTGGGTTGCTAGTAGTTGATTACTCCTTTTAGTTGATGCTAGTTGGTTTATTCAGTGGAAGATCATATGTTCAGATCCTTTATGCATATTAATACCCCTATGATTTTGAACATGGATATGATTCGTGAGTAGTTACGATTGTTCCTGAGGACATGGGAGAAGTCTTGCTATAAGTAATCATGTGAATTTGGTATTCGTTCGATATTTTGATAAGATGTATGTTGTCTTTCCTCTAGTGGTGTTATTTGAACGTCTACTACATGACACTTCACCATTGTTTGGGCCTAGAGTAAGGAATTAGGAAGTAATAAGTAGATGATGGGTTGCTAGAGTGACAGAAGCTTATACCCTAGTTTATGCGTTGCTTCATAAGGGGCTGATTTGGATCCATATGTTTCATGCTATGGTTAGGTTTACCTTAATAGTTCTTTTGTAGTTGCGGATGCTTGTAATGGGGGTAAATCATAAGTGGGATGCTTTTCCAAGAAAGGGCAGTACCCAAGCACCGCTCCACCCACATATCAAATTATCAAAGTAACGAACGCGAATCATATGAGCGTGATGAAAACTAGCTTGACAATAATTCCCATGTGTCCTCGGGAGCGCTTTTCCTTATATAAGAGTTTGTCCAGGCTTGTCCTTTGTTAAAAAAGGATTGGGCCATCTTGCTGTACCTTATATACTTTTATTACTTGTCACTCGTTACAAATTACATTATCACCAAACTATCTGTTACCGATAATTTCAGTGCTTGGAGAGAATACCTTACTGAAAACTGCCTATCATTTCCTTCTGCTCCTTCTTGGGTTCGACATTCTTACTTATAGAAATGACTACGATAGATCCCCTATACTTGTGGGTCATCAAGACTCTTTTCTGGTGCCGTTTTCGGGGAGTGAAGCAACTTTGGTAACGAAAAAGTTATATAGTCTGCTAAAATTTACAATCACTTGTTACTATAGAACATAATCCTTTGAGGGGCTTGTTTGGGGTATCTTCACCCCAACTAGTAGAGAAAAGAGTTGCTCCTCAACCTAATGAACCTACTTAAAATGTTTACTTTGAAATTCCATCGGGTATGATAGAGAAACTGCTAGCTAATCCTTTTATAGGAGATGGAACGTTGCACCCCGATTTGCACCTAATCTATGTGGATGAAGTTTGTGGACTATTTAAGCTTGCTGGTATGACCGAGGACATTATCAAGAAGAAGGCCGTCCCTTTATCCATGAAGGGAAAGACATTGACATGGTTTAGGCTATCCGATGATATTGGATCATGGAAATACAGCCGGTAGAAATTGGAATTCCATCAGAAGTTTTATCCTATGCATCAGGTTCACCGTGATCGTAATTATATATATAATTTTTGGCCTCTCAAAGGAGAAAGTATCGCTCAAGCTTGGGGGAGGCTTAAGTCAATGTTATATTAATGCCCCAATCATGAGCTCTCAATAGAAAGTATTATTAAAAAAATTTATGCTCGGCTTTCTCTCAACAATCGCTCCATGCTTGATACTTCTTATACTGGTTCTTTTACGACGAAGACTATTGAATTCAAATGGGATCTATTGGAAAGAATTAAATGCAACTCTAAAGATTGGGATATCGACGAAGGTAAGGAGTCAGGTATAACACCTAAGTTTGATTGTGCTAAATCTTTTATGGATACCGATGTTTTCCATGAATTTAGCACTAAATATGCACTTGACTCTGAGATAGTAGCTTCTTTCTGTGAATCATTAGCTACTCATGTTGATCTCCCTAAGGATATGTGGTTTAAATATCATCCTCCCATTGAAGTAAAAGTAGTTGAACCTATTAAAGTTGAAGAAAAGACTATCACTTATAATGTTGATCCTATTGTCCCTACCGCTTATATTGAGAAACCACCGCTAGAATAAAGGATCATGCTAAAGCTTCAACTGTGGTTCGTAAGAGTAATGCTAGGATACCTACACCCTCCGAGCAAATTAAAGTTGAACCGAGTATTTCTATGGTTAAGGATCTCTTGGTCAATAATATTGATGGGCATGTTATTGACCTCTGTGATGAAGCTGCTAGAATTGCTAGACCCGATACTAAAAATAAACATAGACCTATTGTAGGCATGCATGTTATTTCTGTTAAAATAGGAGATCATTGCTATCATGGCTTATGTGATATGGGTGCTAGTGCGAGTGAAATACCTCATTCCTTATGCGAAGAAATTATGCACGATATTGCACCTGCTGAGTTACACTACTAGAAAATGGGCTATAGATGGAATTGATACTAATGGCGCACCAGACAAGCAGTGCGCCATTAGTATATACTAATGGCGCACCACCTTCTGATACGCCATTAGAGTTCAAACTACTAATGGCGCACCTGGCCCAGGGTGCGCCATTAGTATCAAAAAGTATTTTTTTGAACTAGTGCGCCTGTCCAAACATACTAATGGCGCATCCAGACACAGTGCGCCATTACTAGTTGTAACTAGTAATGGCACACCTGTCGGAAAGTGCGCCACTAATGTTGTTTTTTTATTATATTTTTTATTCTTTTTTTGCAAAACTACTAATGGCGCATTGTTCCACAGTGCGACATTACTAGTTTAAACTAATAATAGCGCAATGTGGATCAGTGCGCCATTAGTATTTTTTTTTCAAAACTACTAATGGCGCACTAACAGAAGATGCACCATTAGTAACCTGGATTACTAATGGCGCATTTGGAGTTGGTGCGCCATTAGTAAGTGGGCAGCAACAAGATATTTTGGACACCCTCTCCTACCCACACCCATTTTCTCCCCACTTCATTCTCTCCACCTCCTCCTTGTCTCGGGTCCCTCCTCTTTTTCACCTCATTTCCACCATAGATTCATTCAAATTAAGTGGTTAAATTACCTTGTTTTGATAGGTAAGTAAGGGGGGAAGCTATATTTATGTTGTTCTCCCTACAACAATGTGCACATGCACTTTTTATGGTCTAGCTAGATCTATGTATGTTCGTGGTGTTGCATATGTTTGTTGTGTTGCATATGTGTTTGTGTTTGGAGGTGTACCGGTATTTGAAATGCGATAGTTGCCAATATTTTCCAGGAATGTTGATTCATTTCCGTTTCGGTGAGAATTTTGGCATTAAGCATTCTTTTTGGTCCTATTTTTAGGGAAAGTAATGGCAAATTTTTTCTTGGTTCTAAAATATCGTTTTGCTCTACCCCGCAGGCGACCATGGTGCACACGATGACCGAAGGCATCGTGAATAGGTTTTTGAGGTCCGCGAAGGCCGAGATGCTTCAAAAGAATGAGACGAAGATAAGATGTCCGTGTCGAAGATGCAAGCTGAAGAGCCTTATTGCGGACCCGGATTCCGGGCAGGTGCGGGACCACCTGCTCTTGCGTGGTTTCATGGATGGCTATCGGTGGCAAGGTGATGAAGATGACTACGAAGTCGTCCATGGGGGCCGGGCAAGAAATGAGGAAGGGCAGCAAGATAACCACCGCGGCTCGGGCGGGCGAGAAGACGAAGAAGCCCCAGGAGATGATCACGACGGTGATGCTGTACACAGTCATCATGTAGAAGATGCAGGACATGATGATGAGGAAGATGCCGGAGCAGACGACGTGCATGATCACGAAGATGATGATGTCAGCGGAGCAGACGACGCTGGACCATCGATGGGCTGGGTGCAGGACCCTCATATTCAAGAGCTGCTTCTCAAGCAGACCGATAACGCAAGAGCCGCCGCCCGAGAGAAAGCCAAGATGGATCAACTTGAGTTAGACGCGATTACTCCATTGTATGAAGGATGCAGGCCCGAGGATACCCGCCTGAAAGTAACGCTCATGGCTCTGGAGATGAAGGTAAAACACAAAATGACCGACGCATGCTTCGACGAGAACATGTCATTTTGGCACGAACGTCTTGCCAAGGGGAACAAGTGCCCGACCAGTTTGGAGGAGGCGAAGAAAATCGTGTGTCCTCTGGATTTACCGCACGTGAAATACCATGTGTGCATGAACAATTGCATCATTTATCGGGACGAGCATGCGGAGTCTACCATATGTCCGGTGTGCGGCATCACTCGATACAAGAAGAGGAAGAAAGCTCCTCGAAAAGTGTTGTGGTACTTTCCGATCACTCCTCGTCTGCAGCGGTATTTCGTGGACCCTAAGGTAGCAAAGCTCCTGCGTTGGCACGCGGATAGGGAGGAGAAGAAGCGAGAAGATGACGCAAAAGATCGGGAGATAGATAAAAAGACAAGATGCCGAGTCACCCTAAGGATGCGAGCCAGTGGCAAGCGTTGAAATTCGAAGACCTAGAATTTGGGAATGATCCAAGGAATATCGTGCTGGGCGCGAGCACCGATGGATTCAATCCGTTTGGAAGCCAGAGAAGCACACATAGCACCTGGCCTGTGTTTGTGTGGATGTACAACCTTCCCCCCTGGTTGTGCATGAAGAGGAAGTACATTCACATGAGTATGCTAATTGAAGGACCGAAACAACCAGGGAACGACATCAATATTTATCTGGGGCTGCTGAAAGAGGAGCTTGACACGCTGTGGAAAACGCCAGCCAATACATGGGATGCCGCAGAGAAAGAATATTCCCCTCTGAGAGCCGCGCTGCTCACGACGGTGCACGACTATCTCGGTTACGGATATGTCGCGGGGCAGGTGGTCCACGTATTTTCTGGATGCGTCAGGTGCATGGATGACACAACGTATCGCCAGCTAGATAGAGATCCCGAGTCTTCGAAAACCGTGTTCATGGGACATCGAAGGTGGCTTCGCGATGATGACCTGTGGAGAAAACACAAGGATCTGTTCGATGGTTAAACCGAACCCCGAGGACGCCCGCGTGCGAGGAGCGGCGAGGAAATAGACGAGCTATTGAAAAATTGGAAAGATTGCCCACTGCCGGGAAAGAAGCAAAAGGCGCCAGAGCCGGGAAAGAAACGAAAGGCGCCAGAGCCGCTGCTGAAGGTATGGAAAACGAGGTCTGTTTTCTGGGACTTGCCGTACTGGAAGATCCACCGTGTGCCTCACAGCCTTGATGTAATGCATATCACGAAGAACGTATGCGAGAGTCTGCTTGGTACCCTGCTCAACATGCCAGAGAGGACCAAAGATGTGCCGAAAGCAAGGGCAGACTTGAAATCAATGGGCATCAGGCAGGAGCTTCACGCTATATATGATGATGATGATGATGATGATGATGATGAGGCGAAGCAGGACACGGAAAGTCGTCGCAAAGGCAAAAAGGCCAAGAAGACCGGAAATGACTACCCTCCCGCATGCTTCACTCTAAGTTAGGAGGAGATCGAGCAGTTTTTCACCTGCCTCGTAGGAGTAAAACTTCCTTACGGTTACGCGGGGAAGATAAGCAGATACCTAGACCCAGTGAAGCTGAAGTTCACTGGGATGAAGTCTCATGACTGTCACGTGCTGATGACACAGATACTTCCAGTTGCAATCCGTAGGATCACGGACGCGCACGTTCGTGAAACCCTATTTGGCCTATGCAACTTTTTCGACGTCATCTCTCGGAAGTCTGTTGGCGTGAGGCAACTCAGAAGGCTACAGGAAGAGATCGTGGTGATACTATGCGAGCTTGAGATGTACTTCCCGCCCGCATTCTTCGACGTTATGGTGCATCTGCTGGTCCATATCGTGGACGATATCATCCAACTCGGACCGATGTTCCTGCACAGCATGATGCCGTTCGAAAGGATGAATGGTGTCATCAAAGGATACGTTCGCAACATGTCACGTCCAGAGGGAAGCATAGCTAGGGGCTTTCTGACCGAAGAGTGCATCTCCTACTGCACGAATTATCTAGGCATCGAGAACCCCGTTGGTCTGCCCGTCAACAGGCACCTCGGCAGGCTCGCTGGATGGGGTCACCGTGAGGGTCGCCGCGAAATGCATGTCGACTTCGAGGGTTGACTCGCCGACTTTGAAAGAGCAAACCTAGTCGCGCTACAACACATAGACGTGGTCGATCCTTGGGTGGTAGAGCACAAAACCTTTATTGAGAAGACGTACAATGACCGAGGCCAACAGAGAACGGACGGAGATATAATCAAAGAGCACAACTCATGTTTCACGCGTTGGTTCAAGCAGAAGCTTCTGTCGTACCCTTTACATAAGGATTCTTCCGCGGAAGAACAACTCATATTCGCCTTGTCACAGGGCGCCGAGCACAACCTGATGACCTATGAGGCGTACGATATCAACGGCTACACATTCTACACCGAGGCCAAGGACATGAAGAGCGATGGTTATCAGAACTCCGGGGTAACGATGGAATCCTACACCGGTAATGACAAGGACCGATACTACGGAAGGATCGAGGAGATCTGGGAGCTGAGCTACGCTGGAGAGAAGGTCCGGATGCTCCGTGTCAGATGGGCCAAGAGCGTCCTAAAAGAAGACCGGTATTTCACCACCATGGTTATACCCGAAGCCAAATCCAAGACCGCGGGCGCAAACATCACCGCGAAAAATGAGCCATTGGTACTGGCTTCCCAAGTTGACCAATGCTTCTTCATTACCGACACGTGAAAGCCCAGTCGTGTTGTCGTGAGGAGAGGCAAAAGGAAGATCATCGGAATGGATGGAGTAGCCAATGAGCAAGACTTCGACAAGTACGGTGACCCGAGGATCGAACATGACGACGATGATGAAGTAGCAGCATACATCACAAGAAGAAGCAGGACCACCCTACCTAAAGGACGTCCGTTCCATAGAAGAACTCCATTTGCGAAAAAGAAGGGCAAGACGATTGTGAATAGATAGCTAGCTAAGATCGATTGTATTTAAATCGTAGCCTTCATTTCTCGATTATATTTCATGGGCACTTTTTGAACTATCATGAATATTTTTAAATTTCATGGACACTCGATCTCGATCCCCCTCCATCTCGATCGCTATCCCCACCATGCCAGATCCGGTCCCCCTCGCCGCCGAGCACCCCCCGGTCCACCGGCCGCTGCCGCCGACCCCCCGCACCCTCGATTCCCCTACTCAACCGCCGCCGCCGACCCCCCGCACCCCTCCCATACTCAACCGCCACCGCCGACCCCTCGCACCCCCCGCACCCTCACCCGCTCCACCGGCATTACTGTTTGATGATATTTTTAAAAAAATTATTACTGTCTTATAAAAAAATATTACAGTTATGGTTTAAACAAGTTTGAACATATTTAAACACAAATAAGTATCAAACAACATTTTAAATGCATAAAAAAATTGTGGAGCCTGGGAATCGAACCCAGGACCTCCTGGTGTGAGAACTGGCTGCTGACCAGTCGAACTAGCAGAGGGGACTTGGTGTGGATCAGGTCAGGTGGAAGATAACCTGTTGGCTCGAGTAGAAAAAAATAATACTAATGGCGCACCAGGGCGAGGTGCGCCATTAGTATGGAGGTACTTATGGCGCATCGAGGGGTGGTGCGCCATTAGTATTGTGCCGCACCCATCCATATTCCTCCCCGGCCCAAATTAACCTATCCCCTCTCTCTCCCTCGCCCGCCCTTGATCCCCTTCCCCTCTACTCTCTCCCGACGCCGCCCTCCCCGCGCAACTCTGGCTCCGACGCCGCCCTCCCCGCGCAACCCCGACGCCGCCCTCCCCGCGCAACTCCGAGGCCAGGCGCACCCCCGGCCCGCTTCGATGCTGCCTACCTGTCCCCGACGCGCGCCGCCTTCCCATGGAGCCCCGGCGCCGCGCCCCCGAGCCCTAGCGCTCGCCACCGCCCGTCTTCCACGGTCTTCTGCTCCTCCGCTCCACGGTCGCCGTCGACGAAGGATCCGTCCTCCTCAAGGTTTGGCCTTCTCCCCATCCCCTTCCACTCCCATCTGCTCTCTCTCATTAGCATGGTAGTGCTATGATTTGTAGTGTGAATCCATGTTTTTTTTGATGGTTTGATCGACTAAGGTTGTGACCAAATAAAATCATCTCCGCCCGTTTTGTGCATTCTCTTTGGATGGTTGATGCATTGCATGTGTGCTCTGTTTTGTTATGTATGCAAAGGAGATGTATGGATGGATGCAGGAGAAAACATTGGTTTGCAAATCCTGGAGAAACAAATATGGGCTTAGAAATAAGATAAAAGAGACTGACCATGCCCATCATCAACATCAAACAAGAGAATGCTTTGAACATTAGAAAGATGACTTTGTTCTAACAAGTAATAGAAAACCTGTGTTGTTCTAAGAAGTAATAGAAAGCCTTCACTGAAGAACAATTGAGCACAGTGTAATCCACCTTGGCTATTTTTTGGCATTCCTCAAATGAAAGTTGATTTGATAGAAAATGAGACATTTTTAGGGCCAATGTGAAATGACTAGAAATGGCACTGGAATGACAAGCAAACATACCACCGCACTGGAATGATAGTTATGGGCGCATGCAAATCAAGGCTTGTTTATTAATCTTGAAAGATGGAGCGTCGGTTTTACGTCCATGGTGTAGATGAACAAGTCCACTTATTTTGTGGTCAATTTATTTAGTTAGTTACCAAAGAGAGAGAGAGAGGGAGGAGCACATACAAATTTTGCAGCCCGTACAAATTTTGCAGCTATGACTTCCTCTGGTAGTATTTTATTGCTTATTTAAACCATGTATTGCTAGTACAGATCATGTGAGGACACAGGAGACACTCAGCTTTTGATACATCGCCTTGGATGCAACTTAAGCCATCTAGGTCATTGCTGTTATTGAAGGGGGCGGCACAATAACACTCATGTCTTGCTGCCATGCTTAGTTTTTGTAATGCCCCGGATGTAATACTTTCCCTTTTGGGTATATAATAAATCTCCGGCTTCATCTATTTCCATTTCGGGTTCTTTGTCTTTCGGGTTTTCGTCGTTTTGTTGTGTGAGTGTGTGGCATTCATTCATATCATGTAGACATGTGCATTGCATTGCATCTGTGTTGTGGGTTGCATCCGGTCCGTGGCGTTTCTTCCCGTTGTCCGTTTCGTGTTCCGGAGCTCCCTCACGTGTCCGTGACGTCCCGTAGGCCTACTTTGTTGTTCGGGCGTTTTTCGTTACCGGTGTGCCGTGAGGTTGTGTTGTGTGTTGTTGTTTTGTTGTGTGCAACCCGCCTCTCAAATCTCGTCTCGTTTGGACTCCGTTGACTTTTCCCTCCGTTGTCCGTGTGGGTCCGATGTGCCTTCACTTCGTGTCCCGGAAATACCCCTGTTGCTTTCTTTTATCTCCGTCTGGTCCTTTTAAATCATCCCCGCGATCGGATCCGTTGGATCACGATCGGAGGGCTCCTAGCGCCCCTAAAGCCCCTCCTAACCCTAAAAACTGCTATATATAGACCCCTAGTCTATGTTGGCATTCCCTTCTTCTTCCTCCCCTCTCCTTTCTTTTTTTTTTCAGTTCTTTCAGATCCAAAAATCTGATCCTCTCTCTCTTCCGGATCCCGAGGGATCCTTCGATCTCCTCGCCGACCGAGGGTCAACGCTGCCTCGCCAGATCGACCGCAACGCGCCTGCCTCGACCGAGCCGGCCGGTCGATCCGTGGACCACATCGCCGCGAGTGTAAGGGCCCGTTCGAGCCGGCCCGTACCGCTCCAGTTCACCGCACCGCGCTGCCTCCAGCCTTTCGGCTCAGCTGGGCCCTCCGCGCCGGGATCCGATCTGGGGGACCAGATCGACCGCGCGCCACCGAGCACTCCCTCCGTTCCAGCGATCGCCAGGCCGAGCGCCTCGCTGGGCCGCCGCCCGCTTCGCCCCGCGCGGCCCATCGCGCCACCAGCCGCGGCTGCGCCTCCGCGCCAGCTCGCTCGCCGCGTGGGCAGGCCTCGCCCTTCGCCTCCCCCGACGCCCTTCGCCAGCCGCAGCCGAGCGGGCCGCGAGCCGCCGGCCCACTCCCGCGGCAACCGCCACCGCCTTTTTCCTCCGGGCCGGATCCAGCTGCGGGCCGCCGCACTGTAGCTTCCCCAGCCCATCTTCTGTTCATCTCAGTCCAGATCTGGAGAGGTTGATCTATTTTTTTCCCCCAAGTCCTTTTAATTCCTGATCTGAGATGCAATCTTTGACCTGCTGTATCTTTTTACCTGCTGCTCCGTTTTGCGCGTGTAGCATGTCCAGATGTTCGTGGAGATGCCCTCTACGTTTTACCTGTTGTAGTCATGCATGTTAGATGTCATCTTGACACTTGTTTTGCTGTTACAAGAGTGCATGATGATATAAACTGCTGTTATGTGTTATTTTCATGCCACCTTTGACATGTGATATCTTTTAGCTCGTTTGTCCAAACGATGCAAATGACATGTCCACGTGTTCGTCTCGTCACGAACTACGTGTTGTGTGTGATAGGTTGCATGGTAGATGTTTTGTTTCCTTGTTATCATCATTGCAAAATGCCATGTTCACATGTTGTGTTTTCACTTGTTATGAAATGCCATCTTGTTGAGCTCGTTGTAATCGGTGTGTTCACCACATTGATGCATGCTTGTGTGTTTCGGGATCACCGTCATATGTATTTTGATGAGGTGCTTACCCTTTGCCATGTTTAGTTTCGAGGTGTCTTAAACATGCTCTTTTTGATGCTATGATGATGTTGCTGTTTTAGGACTTAGTGAAATTTCACTAAGTCTGAAATCTGTAACGTTCCGATGCCATGTTCGTGTGATGTTGTAGGACAAAGCATGATAGTTTTGGGGTGGATTTTAATTGTTCCATGAAGTATATATTGTTGTCTTTCCATCCATGTCCTCACATGTCCATTTGAGTGGCTGTAGCATGTTTATCTTTTGCTCCAAACTTTCAATAAAATTCTGCTGCCAGAATTTTATTTCAAAGTTCAATATGTCCAAGATCATTGCTATTGATCCGTGACTCCGTTGGGGGTGCACTTTGGACCTAGTTGCTGTACATTATATCTAGTTTATGTTCAAGTCCTTTGCCATGCTTTTGGGTGCTGTAGATTAATTATTTTGAGCTCCCAAGATGCTATGTTGCTGTAATTTGCAGTTTTCGCTCAAATCTTGTTTCGGGCATAACTTTTAGCCCGTAACTCCGATTTCAGCGAATCTTATATCAAACTTGGGTGATTTTCTGTGTAGTTTATTAATATCAGGTTGTTATCTTGTTTTGAGGTGTTTTGCTTGAGTGATGTTTTACGTGCTCCATGTGCATCTTTAGTGCATCCATCATGCATACATGTTTTTCGAGTGCGCATTGCATCATGTTGATTGGTGCTGGTGTGTTTGTCTTGTTTAGACCCGGAAGTTGAGCACGAGTTTTCCAACGAGGTTGAGCACGAGGTTTCCAACGAGTTTGAGCACGAGGACCCTTCTTTCGATCCGAACTTCTTCTCTTCAGGCAAGATGACCGAACCCCGATAACATTACTATCTTTGCCTATTGCTAGTAGTCTCGATCTATAGTTTTGCCTCGATGCCCATGTTCTTCTTGTCAGCCTCCTACTTGTAACCAATTGCCATGTTTAACCACCCTACCTATGCAAACCGTTGCTTGGCTAAGTACGCTTCGCTCAGCCCTTCTTATAGCGTTGCTAGTTGCAGGTGAAGATCGAAGATGCTTGCTTCATGGTGAAGTTTGGTTGGGTTATATCACACTATATAAATGCTTTAATTGAAATCACCTATATATTGGCAAGGGTGGAAGGCTAAGCCTTTTGCTTGGTGTTTTGTTCCACTCATGCCGTTAGGATCCGTATAAGCCGGTTTTATGTTCCTTGATTATGCGTTCCTAACACGGTTGGGGTGTATGGGACCCCCTCGATAAACCGCTAAGTGCTAAGTCTTTTCCAGCAAGTCCCAACATTGGTACTATTTGCCTAACACAACTAAAACCTTTCCGAGGGAGTAATTAACCCGAGGCTTAATTAATTCAACCCCCCCTGGGCCAGTGCTCGACTTGAGTGTTGGTCCAAACTAGAGTCGTGTGCGGGGCCCCCCTTGGCAACTTGGGTATTTTGGCCACTGTACGCTGTGCTCATCCGGTCGTGGCCTGAGACTAGATACGCGCGGCTACTATCAGGGTGTCGGCACGCCGGGAGGATTTGCTGGATTAGCCTTACCTTAGCTCGGTATATCTTGAGCACGGGATTCCGAGGATACTCGGGTCTTCCCACTTTGGAGTTGCGACTCCGCGGATCGTGGGCTTGTAATGGGTCAAGTTGGAACACCCCTGCAGGGTTTGAACTTTCGAAAGCCGTGCCCGCGGTTATGTGGCAGATGGGAGCTTGTTAATTCCGGTTGTAGATAACTTGACACAATGATACTAATACACTACCAGCGTGTGTTCCGTGACTGTCAATTTCCGAATAGGGATTCGGGAGTTGAACACGGAGGGGTTATGTTTGTGAGCTTGTAGCTAGGATCACTTCGTGATCACTTCTCGCCGAAGCCTTCTCTTCTCGCTCTCTCTTGCGTAAGTTAGTGCTAGTTGCTGCTGCAGACTCTTTGTTGTTCCTTCACCTCTTTTCGTTCTTCAGCCTTTCCCTCACCTAAAGGCTTTGATAGTTCTGTTACCCGGGAATGGGATTGCTGAGTCCTCTGTGGCTCACAGTTACTTCACAACACCAGATGCAGGTCCAGCCGTGAGCTATCCAGGTGATGGCACCGAGCTGGATTGGGAGTACGACGAGGAGCGTAGTCGTTACTACGTGCGCTACCCGGACGATCAGTAGTGGAGACTCTTACTAGGATTCGATCCGCCTGTGGTTGTTTAATTTATCTGAGTTTGGTACTTTGACAATTGGCTTTTGCCCTTAGAGGGTTGTAGTGATCTTATTGTATGATGTTTGAGACTTGTACTGTTATTCTGTGACGTGGCGATTGTAAGCCAACTATTTTCAGTTTACTATCCCTCTTTTACATGAGTTGTGCAAAGATTACCAAACTTGAGATCATTCTAGGATGGACTTATGCCTTTAAGTCGTGCCTCGACACGTAGGAGGTATAATTCCATCCTGGGCATTACAGTTTTTTTATCCATTCTCAGTATTGGCACATATTATGTTATTGAAGTTTCATGCTCCCAACTAACACTCATAATGCACCCATGGTATTATTTTCCAGCTTCTTACCTAGGTGCTTCTGTATTGTGATTATTTTGTTTCGAGGGACTATAAAAATGCTTCCATTTATCAACAGAATTCCGGTTCTGTTTTGAAAGTTGGCCACACAGAAGATGCATCAGCGTCTTGCTGCCATGCTTAGTTTTTTTTATCCATTCTCAGTTTTCTATCTGTCATACCAATATTAGTTATGTAGAGTTCTCATCTTTTCATCTTCCCATAGTCCCCATTTGGTGGCTATTTTTCTTTTTATTTTATTTTCCAATTTTTCGTATTTCCAAGTAGTGCTACCTGTGAAGCCAGTACAATTTTTTGCTTCTCACCCGGGTGATTCTAGTTTGTAAACATTAAGTTTCATTCGTTTATGAATTTGCTATGTGCATTTAGTTTTCCCATTATAATTATTGTGTCGATGATGTGTGCATTATTCTATTTTGACCTTCATTTAGAAGCATGGAAGATTTAGAAGGCATATGTATGATGACTGCTTTACCAATGTACTGAAAGGTTGGAGTTCAGCATCTTTGAAGAGCAGAGTTTTGCTATTTGCATGATCTTACTTATGTAAATGTGGAGATAGATAATCTTGGACACAAGCTTGGAGTTTCCTCCACTTAAATATGCATGCATAATTTGTGAGTTCTAGGACCTTACTCTTTATCTGAATTTTAATTGGTGATGTCAGTAGTTGAAGCCAAGCTTCAGCTTACTCAAATGGTAGGGAGGTCATAGTGTTCCTTTACAAGCATAGTAGAGCATAGTATGGATTCTAATGTTCAACTCAGACTAAACAGGTTCTGCAAACGGTCTTTTACTGCACTTGACTGAAGAAGTAGGTGTCTGCTATATCCTGCACTTGAGGTGAGTTGTGTTCTCAGGTTTACATTGCAATGGGCACTCTTCTTGTAAACACAAATTCAGATTTATATACTATATGCTGGCATGACTGTTTTTATTAGGCGGGACAGTGCAGTTGTTGATGTATCTTGGGTTGATTATAAAGTTGCTTGGGTTTAATATTACCCAGAATGATGATTTATCAACGTAACATTAGCATATGATCCAAGTGCTAGTACTGCTAGTAAATAGCTAATACAGTTAATGAAGAAGAAAAAAACTGCTAGTACAGTTAATGAAGAAGAAAAACAACTGCTAGTACTGCTAGTTCATTTTTCCTTAGGTTAATATAAAAATGTCCAGTGTATATATATTTGAAAATGATTGCTGCTAGATGTTAATTTGTTGGTACTAGCTAGAATTTGGCAATGAAAAGCAAAAGCAAACGCTAATTATCTGCTGGGTAATAGCACTGGTACTAGGTAGGTAAAATATGTGTTCTGAAACACTGAGAGCAGAAACACTTACTACATACATATGCTCAAGAAACAGTTACTAACCAGAAAAGGTTTTGACTTGAAATGTTAATAGCACATCACCTCAATCTGTTAGTATTTGTCTGCATTTTCTCACATTCTTCTTGTATCTGATCCAGTATTGCTTGTAGTGGTTTGTCCAAAATGTTGAATGATACTGCTTGGAGATGCATATATTGTTTCACCTCTTCACATGCCAATGTATTTTCCATGTTGTGATGGTGGCCTTTTTTGCCTTGTCCACCCGAGAGGCCCTTGAGTTTGCTGAAATGTTGATTAACTTCCGTTCCGGCAAATTCGGGTACTCCATATGTCCTATTTTCAGCAAAGGTCATGCTGAAATTTTCCGTGAATTTTAGCATGACTTTGCTAAGAATAGGACATATGGGGTACTTGTGACTAATGCATGGGCCGGGGTATCTTAGTAGTTAATTAAGTAGGATCAAGTGCCCCTTTATTCTAGCTGTATTAAACCATAGGCGGCAATAGAGCCAAGTGATTAGGCCTAACTTAGAATTCTCCTTCCCAGCTTAGCTTTTAGGATGCCTCGGTGTCGACAAACCATAAATTATAAAACCTTGGCTTTTAGGGTGCCTCGGTGTCGATAAAAACCGAAATGACGAAAGCTTAGGCTTTTAGGGTGCCTCGGCGTCGAAAAACCCTCAATTATAAAAGCTTAGCTTTTAGGATGCCTCGGTGTCGACAAACCCTAAATGATGAGACCATGATCTTGTTCCTTGACAATAACCAACTTTTTGACCAAACTTTGTTCATATTTAGAGAGATACATGGCCAACAACGATGAGGCCGGGGGTTTGGGCGGCAAGGCATTCTGGGAGCTGTCCCAGGAGATGGAGGAACAACCTCACTTGTATGAGGACGCTGCCTTCCCCACCGATCCTGAGACCACTGATGGTACCGCCGAGGATGACCCTACTGATGCCACCACTGATGGTGCCGCACATGGATGCCACCACTGATGATGGCGGCGCACGCACAGATGGCAGCCAACCGAAGAGGCAACGGAAGGACCGGCGCCCGACCGTGCTCCGCACCCTCAAGGAGGAAGTTACTGAAGTGGACTCCAACGGGAATCCAACGGCGCCCGAATGAATAGTCAAGGGGTACTCGCTTCAGCTCGGGTGCATTCTCCGGAGCACCGTCTCGATCAACACCGAGAACCTGAGGCATCCTGACCGAGGGAATTTGCGCAACCTCCTCTTCACGAAGCTGCACGAACGATACAAGTTCCCCGCTGAATTTGAAAACACAAGCCTCAAAGGGAATAAAGTGAACAATGCTGCCCTCACGAAGATGAGCAAGGCCCTGTCTACTTGGAAAAGCAATGTGAAGAGAATGATCGAGAAAGATGAGTGTTATGAGAAGATCAAGGAGAAAAATCCTTCGATCACCGAAGATGACTACAACGACTTCAAGATCAATTGCTCGAGCACCGCAAACTCCGAATCAAGTCAGTGGGGGAAAGAAATGCGGGAGCTGAACTTAGGGGAACACACACTCGGTCCCGGCGGTTACAGAGTGGCGGAGCCTATATGGGATAAGGAGGAGGCGGACCGTGCCGAGCAAGGCCTACCGCCCCTCTTCGATAAAACGGTGACAAGCAGACCAGGAACTTTGTCAGGGCCCGGTAAAAGAAGGACCCGAAAACAAAGGAGCTTACCACGGATCCTAAGACCAGGGCGCTTGAGCTTGTTCTGGTAAGGAATACACCCCGCGTAATTAGCTCCATATGGTTGCATTCTAATTAATGAAGCCAAATTTCTGAATGGTTCACATTCCTTCCGCAGGCGACTGAAAGCAGTAGCGCGGGGTCGACTAAGAGCAACCCTTGGGACACGACTCTAAATAGGGCGTTGAATGTAATGAAGAACAAGGATAAGCTCAGTAAGCCGACGTCAGCTGGTCGTGTGGCCGGCAAAGGCTTGTCGACAAAATGGTCGTCATACTATAACGATGGTGGGCGAAAGGAGAAAAAGACCAGCTCGGAAAGCCAGGCGCGCGAGGTTCAAGAACTCAAGGCACAGGTGGCGCGGATTCCGGAGATTGTCCAAGAGCAAGTGCAACAACAGCACGGAGCGACGATCACCGCCATTGTGCCTACCTTGATCGAGGGGTTGAGTGCGTGGATTGCGGGCGGCCAACAAGGGCCGCCCCCGATTCCTAGCTTCACGGCAGCAACTCGCAGAACGCGATGGCAGGGCCATTGGTGTCTCCGGCGGAGGCGGCATTGGTGTCTCCGACGCCGGCACGGGAGCTTAATGCACCCGGGTGTACGCCGGCCGGCACCTCTGCAGCAAGTGGCCCCTCCGTCAACAGCACGCCCGCCGTTGGCGGTGCCTCGACATTAGCCGAGCTCGACGCCATCATCACGGTAACTAATTAAGCCTCTCTCGGTCGAGGACTTCATCTCCTTGCCTTTGACTGGGCATCCCTGACGCCCTACATGTTTTCGTAGGGCGCCGTCGACGTTCCGTGCACTCTCCTGCACTTCGTGAACAACGAGTTGGTCGATGTCGCCAAGGGCAAAACCGTTCAACCGGGCAACCCCTTGTTCCACGGTACCCAGATGCCACCCAACTTGTTTAGGGTTCTACTGGTTCGGGTGCTGCCAGGCTGCGACGAGTTGTTACCTCCTATTCGACCCGTCGGGGCTGACGATGATGACGTGATGACCCTCAGCGCCTGCCTGAGTTGGCCCCTGCTTTGGCCGAAGAGCCAGATTCGTTTGGAGGCGGGGACACCACCCCAAAGACAACACCGCCAGTTGTGCCGGCGCCAAGTCGGCCCCATGGCAAGACCGCCGCAACGGTGCCGGACATCCCTATGCCACTGGATCCAAACATGCATATGGCACAGGATCAGAACGACGACAACGACGATACATTTGCCAACGTCGATCAGTACTTTGCCGATCATGGGTACGGTGGCGACTTCATGGGGCCTCCTTCTCAAGAACCCAACCCAAAAAAAGACGTGCGCGATCTAGCTGGTACCGCGGAGAAGCCAAGTTGCAACAGGCGTCGTCTGTCGTTCAGCTCTCAGGAGAGGCCTCCAGCTGCCGACTTCACCGAGCCTCAGATAGGTGAGGTGCGAAATATTATCAGCCCCAACACACTCAAGAAGGCGGCCGGTGAGCAGAATTCGGTCCCATTACAGGAGAAGAAGAAGGCACGCAAAAGAAACACTAACAAGGGTGCGAGCCAGCCGGCACTGAGTACGATCCGTGCTCAGGATAGGCCACCTTCACCTGAGGATGTAATGAGGAGGGTGCATGTGGCGGGTAGGCCGATGCTACCGAGAAATATGCTCGATGCTGCAAACCGGTGCTATGCGGAGTCTGCATGACAGTGTTCTTTCTTTGGAGAAGCGGCGTCTCAGAGAGAAGGATGTGGCATATCCGGTTTTCGCGGCCAAGGTGCCAGAGGGCAAGGGCTTTTTGGATAACTCCATCGGGGGTACGATCGTCCTGTGGTTTGATGACATCCACGCTATGTTGAACCTTCATTCGTTGCACTACACCTTCGTTCGGCTATTTTCGCTGAGTATGGAGATGCGGATCATTTACGACAAGACCCCGGACATCGTGATAGTCGACCCCTTCTACATGCGTGCCAAGATCTTGGGTAGCGCTGGGGACCGGCAAGTCGTGAGTTCTTATCTCGAAGGCGTCATTCTGGCAAACCGAGATAAGGATAACTTCCTCGTGCCTTACTTTCCCGAGTAAGTCCTCCCCTCAACCACCCCGTAACATATGAATTCTTAGATTTCGATCGTTTTTCTTTTAACATTCCGTGTTTTCTGCAGTGACACACATTGCACGCTCATTCTCCTAAGCCCCAAATATTCCATGGCCACGTATTTCGACCCGGACCGTCAGTCGAACGTAGACTACACAAATGTCAAGAAGGTTCTTGATGATGTTCTCCCCGGCTACGCCAAATCTGGAGGCACCTTCACCAGGCCTATTCATAAGTACGGCAAGCACGTGTTCTCCCACAATACGACGTTCTGCTGCGTCAAGCAGCCGCCTGGCGGTCAGAAGGGTGCCTACTACGCCATCCATCACATGCGGGCAATCGTACGGGACCATCATCAACTTCTGCTACCGAGTAAACTCAAATATTGGGCCGCGAGCGTGTCGGCAATCCAGGACACGGACATCAGACAAGAATTCTTTCGCATCCAGTCGAAGTTTGCGGAAATCATCCATCAAGATGTTCTTCGTACCTCGGGGCAGTTCTACCTCAGAAATCAACCGTCCAACAGTGACATCGACACAATGCTACAAATGCAGGCTGACAACGCCCGTGATTTCATGACTCCCACGATAGACGGCGGCTTCATCCACGCTCCGGTCCCTTGAGTCGAGTCGAAAGCAGTGATGCTGTGTCTAGTTCTGAAACATCGATTGGCTCATGTTGTAATTAAACTTTAATGAACTTGTAGTATGTCTCTTTGGTTTCGAGAGTCGTTCAACTTAGATGTAATCGATGCTATTAATGTCTTGCTTTTCTCTTTCGATCGTTCTGTTGCATACTTATATATTGCTTATGCACTACTAGAAAAAAGCTTATTAGTGGCGCACCACTTTTTGGTATTAGTGGCGCACCTCTGGTGCGCCACTATTACCACGCCACTAGTAATGAGTATTAGTGGCGCACCAGAGGTGCGCCATTACTAATCCAGATATCAGTGGCGCACCACCTGGTGCGCCACTAGTAAGTATAAGTGTGCCCCACTGATATATTTTCAAAAAAAAAAATTTCAATTTTTTTTTTCAAATTTTATTTCAGAATTGCTACAGGTGCGCCACTGATATTGCTACAGGTGCGCCACTAGTAACATTTTTTTTTTCAAAATTTTTTTTTTCAATTATGGCGGGAATTTTTTTTCCTTAATCTCGGGTCACTATGGCTTAATCTCGAGTCAAATCGCACTCCGTGGTCAAACTTCCCAGAAGGTCACCCATCCTACACTACTCCAGCCCAAGCACGCTTAACTTCTGAGTTCTATCCAACCCCAGCACCAGCTCACTTAGCACGCACTTGTTGATATATCTATCATATCAATCCTATTAAACCTTGTTAATGTCTGGGAGTTTGTTCATGTTCATGAGTGTGATAAAATTTTGAAAAAATATTTCAAACTTCCCGGTCATTTTACATATCATATTTTTCAAAAAAACTATTTTTTTTCAAAAAAACATTTTTTCAAAAAAACATTTTTTCAAAAAAAAATATATTAGTGGCGCACCACACCCACGGTGCGCCACTACTATTTTTGAATTTTTTTGAATTTTTTCAAAAAATATTTATTCCAAAAAAAATAGTTTTTCAAAAAAAAAACTATATTAGTGGCGCACCACACCCACGGTGCGCCACTACTATTTTTGAATTTTTTTGCCTCTAGATCTTAAAAGCCCCGTATCTTTTATTCGGTTAGGTTTTTGGGGATTCTAAGAATCTTCAACGGGGTTCCCCCGGTTGAATTCGGATGTAACTTTTCGAGTAGATGCTTTTTCATATAAAAAACTTTTTCATCGGAGTTCGTATGCAAAAGTTATGCCCATTTTACAATTCTCGAGAGATTTTGCAAAAAAAGTCGAAATTCATGTTTGTAAATTTTGCTAACAACTAGACCACAAATCACATTGGAATCTTATTTTTTTTATTTTTTTGACATTTCTATCATTTTCTTTTATTTATTTTTTTAACTGAAAAGGCGGTCCACGGGGG
>LR738709.1:585889504-585944066 GCA_902687465.1 Secale cereale | reverse complement strand
GGGGGGGTGCATTTGGTGAAAATGCGTCCCAGGTTACCAGTGGCGCACCCCTTCACTGGTGCGCCACTAGTAGCCAGGAATACTAGTGGCGCACCAGTGAAGGGGTGCGCCACTGCTATGGTTTTTTTTTGGACCACCATGCCCAGCCTTACCAGTGGCGCACCAGGGCAAGGTGCGCCACTACTATCAAAAATAGTAGTGGCGCACCTTGTCCTGGTGCGCCACTGGTAAGGCTGGGCATGGCTGGTTACTGTTCAAAAACATAGTAGTGGCGCACCCCACACCTAGTGCGCCACTAGTAATGTCACTATTAGTGGAGCACCTGTTTGTGGTGCGCCACTGCTATATAGCAGTGGCGCACCACATCTCTAGTGCGCCACTAACAGTGATATTACCTATAGCCTTTTTTCTAGTAGTGATGTATTGTCTGTGAATTGGTATTAACGTTTCTTTGAGCTAGTGCATAGCGATGCCGTCGTATGTCGTGTACAAGGGTAAGGTTCCCGGAGTCTACGACGACTGGGAGGAGTGTCGGAGACAGGTTCACCGATTCAGCGATAATAGTTACAAAGGGTACACCACTAGGGCCGAGGCCGAATCTAGATACGCCCGCTATCTAGCGGGAGAGGGGAGGGAGCGTTGGAGGAACCGGATGAAGACGAGTTTCATCGTGATGATGCTCATCGTGATGACCGCAACTCTCTTCTATGTGATGGTAGTTTACATGATCGATATCGACTTGTAATGTGAAGAGAAACTCGCTACTCGTGGTCTCGAGACTTGTAATATAATTTTCTATCTATGTTCGGTCTTTTCAATTCGGAGACTAATATGATGAATTGTATTCGAAGACTAATATGATGGATTGTATTCAGAGACTAATCTTCTATTGTATTCGATGAATCTGTTGTTGATGTGTGTTGTCTATATTCTGTCCAATTATACATTTTGTAACCTGTGCAAAAAACAGAAAATAAAAAAATAAAATAAAACCTAATATTCATACTAATGGCGCATCACATCACAGTGCGCCATTAGTATGCCAAAGGATACTAACGGCGCATCATTAAACAGTGCGCCATTACTATGCCGAAGTTACTAATGGCGCATCTTGTTGTTGTGCGCCATTAGTATGCCAAAGCACCTGGGTATACATGGCCCCCTGGGAGGCACACTAATGGCGCACTGTTGTATATACTAATGGCGTATCTGAGGTGCACCATTAGTATACCAGCTATTTCCTAGTAGTGTTAGAAGGTATTGATGTTACAATTAAGCTTTCCAAGAGAGATACTATTTCACCAGTTGGGATTGTAAGAGATGTTGAAGTCTTGTGTGGGAAAGTCAAATATCCTACTTATTTTCTTGTTCTTGGTTCCCCACAAGATGACCTTTGTCCCATTATATTTGGTAGACCCTTCTTGAATGCTGTTAATGCTAGGATAGACTGCGAAAAGGATGTTGTTACTGTTGGATTAGGGGATATGTCTCATGATTTTTACTTTGCTAAATTTCGTAGACAACCCCATGATAAAGAATTGACTAGTCAGTATGAAATTATTGGTCTTGCTTCTATTGCCGTGCCTCCTAACGATCCTTTAGAACAATATTTGCTTGACCATGAAAATGATATGTTTATGAATGACATAAGTGAAATAGATGAAGTATTCTTTAAACAGGGACCTTGATTGAAACACAACTTACCTGTTGAAATCTTAGGGGATCCTCCTCCACCCAAGGGTGATCCCATGTTTGAGATCAAACCATTACCTGATACTCTTAAATATGCTTATCTCGATGAAAAGAAGATATATCCTGTTATTATTAGTGCTAACCTTTCAGAGCAAGAAGAAGAGAAATTATGGAAAACTCTGAAGAAGCACCGTGCTGCTATTGGATATACTCTTGATGATCTGAAGGGCATTAGTCTCACTCTATGCCAACACAAAATAAAATTGGAGAAAGACGCTAAACCGGTTGTTGATCACCAACGACGGTTAAATCCTAGGATGAAAGAAGTGGTAAGGAAAGAAATACTAAAGTTTCTAGAGGCAGGTATAATTTATCCGCTTGCTGATAGTCAGGGGTAAGTTCTGTCCATTGTGTCCCTAAGAAGGGAGGTATTACTGTTGTTCCTAATGATAAAGATGAATTGATCCCACACAGAATAATTATAGGTTATAGAATGGCAACTCATTTCCGCAAATTAAATAAAGCTACAAAAAGGATCATTACCCTTTACCTTTTATTGATCAAATGCTAGAAAGATTATCCAAACACACACATTTTTGCTTTCTAGACGGTTATTCTGGTTTCTCTCAAATACCTATGTCAAAAGAGGATCAAGAAAAGACCACTTTAACTTGCCCTTTCAGTACCTTTTCTTATAGACGTATGCCTTTTGGTTTATGTAATGCACCTGCTACCTTTCAAAGATGTATGGCTACTATATTCTCTGACTTTTGTGAAAAGATTGTTGAGGTTTTCATGGATGATTTCTCCGTGTATGGAACTTCTGTTGATGAATGCTTAAGCAACCTTGATCGAGTTTTGCAAAGATGTGAAGAAACTAATCTTGTCTTGAATTGGAAGAGGTGCCACTTTATGGTTAATGAAGGTATTGTCTTGGGGCATAAAATTTCTGAAAGAGGTATTGAAGTTGATAAAGCTAAAGTTGATGCTATTGAAAAGATGTCGTGTTCTAAGGACATTAAAGGTATAAGAAGTTTCCTTGGCCATGCTGGTTTTTATAGGAGGTTCATTAAAGACTTCTACAAAAAATTCTAGGCCTTTGACTAACCTCTTACAAAAAGATGTTCCTTTTGTCATTGATGATGATTGTGTAGAAGCATTTGAAATACTTAAGAAAGCCTTGATCTCTGCACCTATTGTCCAGCCACCTGATTGGAATTTACCCTTTGAAATTATGTGTGATGCTAGTGATTATGTTGTAGGTGCTATTCTAGGATAAAGAGTTGATAAGAAATTAAATGTTATCCAATATGCTAGTAAAACTCTAGACAGTGCCCAGAGAAATTATGCTACTACTGAAAAAGATTTTTTAGCACTTCTATTTGCTTGTGATAAGTTCAGTCCATATATTGTTGATTCTAAAGTAACTGTTGTAGGATCGAAAGTATGTCTAGAGGGGGGGGGGGTGATTAGACTACTTGACAATATAAAAATTCTGCCTTTTGATCATGAATAGTTTTTGGCAGTTTCACAATTATGATCAATTCAAGTATCACCCTACACATGCAATTCTAGAGTGTAAGCAGCGGAAAGTAAATTGCACATGTAGTAAAGAGAGGTGGAGAAGATCAAACGCAATTTGGAGACGCGGAGATTTTTCTCGTGGTTCCGATAGGTGGTGCTATCGTACATCCACGTTGATGGAGACTTCAACCCACGGAGGGTAACGGCTGCGCGAGTCCACGGAGGGCTCCACCCACGAAGGGTCCACGAAGAAGCAACCTTGTCTATTCCATCATGGCCTACGCCCACGGAGGACTAGCCTTACTCGGGGTAGATCTTCACGAAGTAGGCGATCTCCTTGCCCTTACAAACTTCATGGTTCAACTCCACATCTCGATGACGGAGGCTCCCAAGTGACACCTAACCAATCTAGGAGGCACCACCCTCCAAAAGGTAATAGATGTTATAGATGATGATGAACTCCTTGCTCTTGTGCTTCAAATGATAATCTCCCCAACACTCAACTCTCCTCACTGATATGGCTGTGGTGGAAGAAAGGATTGAGTGGAAAGCAACTTGGGAAGGTTAGAAATCAAGTTTCATATGGTAGGAATGGAGCAACTTGATCTCAACACAAGGGTAGGTGGTTCTCTTCTCAGAAAGTGTAAGGTAGGAGTGGTAGTACTTTCTGATGGCTCTCTCCACGAATGAAGAGGGGGTGGAGGGGTATATATAGCCTCCACACAAAATCCAACCGTTACACACATAATTGAACAATCTCGGTGAGACCGAAGTGAAAACTCGGTCAGACCGAAAGTTCAAATATAGTGAACGTTGGGGTTTTCGGTGGGACCGAAAATACCATCTCGGTATGTCCGATATGAGTCAAAGATAGGAGCTTGCCATTTTCGGTGGGACCGAAATTAACAACTCGGATATTCCGATATGATGTCAAATGGTTACAGAAGGTTGGCAGTCCAGTTTCGGTGAGACTGAACTCAAAATCGGATTGACCGAAATTTCTAGGGTTTGGCTTATGGCTGAGGTGGTTCATCTCGGTGGGACTGAGTTGGAAGAATCGGTTTGTCCGAGATTACTTATGAGTGTGTATAGTAGTGAAAGTTGCTGATAGTTGAAGGAGCTAAATCACTAACCACTTGAGCAACCAGATCATCAACACAACCTCATCCCCTTTTAATAGTATTGGCTTTTCCTATGGACTCAATGTGATCTTTGATCACTAAACCAAAAATGGAGTCTTGAGCTTTTGCCAATGCTTGCCTTAGCATTTTGAGGGGTCCACTTCTTCAGTCATATCCATACCCATATCATCGAACTTCTCTGAAATGATTCTCAAGTAACTATTAGTTCAATGATATATATGTTGTTATTAATTACCAAAACCACCCGGGGATTAGTTGCACTTTCAACTGTTCACACCGATCATGCTGCTATTAAATATCTTATGGAAACGAAAGATGATAAACCTAGACTTATTAGATGGGTTCTCTTGCTACAAGAATTTGATTTGCATATTATTGTTAGAAAGGGAGCGGAGAACCCCGTTGCAGACAACTTATCTAGGTTAGAGAATGTTCTTGATGACCCACTACCTATGATAGTTTTCCTGACGAACAATTCGCTATCATAAATGCTTCTCGTACTGCTCCATGGTATGCTGATTATGCTAATTAAATTGTTGCTAAATTTCTACCACCTAGTTTCACATACCAGCAAAAGAAAAAGTTTTTCTATGATTTAAGACATTACTTCTGGGATTACCCACACCTTTATAAAGAAGGAGTAGACGGTGTTGTTAGACGTTGTGTACCTGAGCATGAACAAGAACAGATCCTACGCAAGTGTCACTCTGAGGCTTATGGAGGACACCATGCTGGAGATAGAACTGCACATAACGTATTGCAATCCAGCTTTTAGTGGCCTACTCTCTTCAAGGATTCCCGTAAGTTTGTCTGGTCTTGTGATGAATGTCAAAGAATTGGTAATATTAGTAGACGTCAAGAAATGCCTATGAACTATTCACTTGTTATTGAACCATTTGATATTTGGGGCTTTGATTATATGGGATAGTTCCCTTCCTCTAATGGGTATACACATATTTTAATTGCTGTTGATTACGCTACTAAGTGGGTAGAAGCTATTCCAACTAGTAGTGATGATCATAACACCTTCATTAAGATGCTAAAAGAAGTAGTTTTTGCGAGGTTTGGAGTCCCTAGATACTTAATGAATGATGGTGGTTCACATTTTATTCATGGTTATTTTCGTAAAATGCTTGCTAAGTATGATGTTAATAATAGAATTGCATCACCATACCACCCACAGTCTAGTGGTCAAGTAGAACTGAGTAATAGAGAGCTTAAATTAATTTTGCAAAAGACTATTAATAGATATAGAAAGAATTGGTCCAAGAAACTTGATGATGCATTATGGGCCTATAGAACTGCATATGAAAATCCTATGGGTATGTCTCCGTATAAAATGGTTTATGGAAAAGCATGTCACTTACCTCTCGAACTAGAACATAAGGCATATTGGGCCATTAAAGAGCTTGATACGTCTCCAACGTATCTATAATTTTTGATTGTTCCATGCTATTATATAATCCTTCTAGGATGTTTAATGGGCTTTGTCATACACTTTTATATGATTTTTGGGACTAACCTATTAACCCAGAGTCCAGTGCCAGTTTCAGTTTTTCTCCTGTTTTTGAGTTTTACAGAAAAGGATTATCAAACGGAGTCTAATTGACGTGCCAATTTTTGATGATTTTTTTGGGACCAAAAGAAGCCCCCGAAGTAAAAGAGTTGGGCCAGGAGTGCCACGGGCTGCCCACGAGGGTGGTGGCGCGCCCTGGGTAGGGGGGGCGCACCCTCCTATCTCGTGGACGGCCCAGAGGGCCCCCTGACTTGTGCCCTACGCGAAAAAATCTTATAAATACTAAAACCTTCGGAAATTAACCTAGATCGGGAGTTCCGCCGCCGAAAGCCTCTATAGCCACCGAAAACCAATCTACACCCGTTCTGGCACCCTGCCGGAGGGGGAATCCCTCTCCGATGGCTATCTTCATCATCTCGGCGCTCTCCATGACGAGGAGGGAGTAGTCCACCCTCGGGGCTGAGGGTATGTATCAGTAGCTATATGTTTGATCTCTCTCTCTCCCTCTCTCGTGTTCTTGAGATGGCATGATCTTGATGTATCATGAGCTTTGCTATTCTAGTTGGATCTTATAATGCTTCTCCCCCTCTACTCTCTTGTAATGGGTTGAGTTTTCCCTTTGAAGTTATCTTATCAGATTGAGTCCTTAAGGATTTGAGAACACTTGATGTATGTCTTGCACGTGTTTATCTGTGGTGACAATGGGATATCATGTGATCTACTTGATGTATGTTTTGGTGACCAACTTGTATGTTCCGTGACCTTGGGAATCTATGCATAGGGGTTGGGAGACGTTTTCGTCTTGACTTTCTGGTAGAAACTTTGGGGCACTCTTTGAAGTACTTTGTGTTGGTTGAATAGATGAATCTGAGATTGTGTGACACATATCATATAATGATGCCCACGGATACTTGAGGTGACAATGGAGTATCTTGGTGACATTAGGGTTTTGATTGATTTGTGTCTTAAGGTGTTATTCTAGTACGAACTCTATGATAGATTGAACGTTACTACGGACTCTTGAATAGATCGATTAGAAAGAATAACTTTGAGGTGGTTTCGTACCCTACCATAATCTCTTTGTTTGTTCTCCGCTATTAGTGGCTTTGGAGTGACTCTTTGTTGCATGTTGAGGGCTAGTAATATGATCCAATTATGTTATCCTTGTTGAGAGAACTTGCACTAGTGAAAGTATGAACCCTAGGCCTTGTCTACTATCATTGCAATACCGTTTATGCTCACTTTTACCACTTGCTACCTTGCTGTTTTTATATTTTCAGTTTACAAAAACCTATATCTACCATCCATATTGCACTTGTATCACCATCTCTTCGCCGAACTAGTGCACCTATACAATTTACCATTGTATTGGGTGTGTTGGGGACACAAGAGACTCTTTGTTATTTGGTTGCAGGGTTGCTTGAGAGAGACCATCTTCATCCTACGCCTGCCACGGGTTGATAAACCTTAGGTCATCCACTTGAGGGAAATTTGCTACTATCCTACAAACCTCTGCACTTGGAGGCCCAACAACGTCTACAAGAAGAAGGTTGTGTAGTAGATATCAAGCTCTTTTCTGGCAACGTTGCCGGGGAGGTTAGTGCTTGAAGGTATATGTTTAGATCTTGCAATCGAATCTTTTAGTTTCTTGTTTTATCACTAGTTTCGTTCATAAAAGAAAAGTAAAATAATGGAATTAAGGTTACCTCATATGCTTCATCATTTTAATATCTTTCGTGAAAATGATGGGAAGGAATATTGTACTCAAGTACTAGAAGAAGAATTACATAGAATGCTTGGCATAAAATATGTGCATGATGAGCATGATTGCAATGTTGTTAGTATGAATTCTTTGAATACCCATGATACTAATGATATGCAAAGCCACAAGCTTGGGGAAGCTATGTTTGATGAAGATGATATGATTAGTCCCCCAAGTCTTGATGATCAAATTTATTATGATGAAAGCATGCCTCCTATTTATGATGAATATATTGATGAAAGTGGATTTGGAGAGGTCATAACTTTATTTAGTGATGAATCCACTATTTCGGAAGAGGTTCCGATTGATTATGAGAACAAAGTTGTTATCTATGATGATTATTGTGATGACTTGTATGCTATTAAGAATAATGATAACCATGAAACTTGTCATCATGATTTTATTTTTCAATTGGATTATGCTTCACATGATAGTTATTTTGTTGAGTTTCCCACTACTATTGATGAGAAGAATTTTGCTTATGCGGAGAGTAGTAAAATTTCTATGCAAGTAGATCATGAAAAGAATGCTTTATGTGCTGGTTATATTGTTAAATTCATTCATGATGCTACTGAAAATTATTATGAGAGAGGATCATATGCTTCTACATATTTCAATAATATCAAGTTTCCTCTCTATGTGCTTAAAATTTTAAAGTTGTGCTTGTTTTCCCTTCCTATGCTATTTGATTATCGTTCCCAGAAGTTGTTTGTTCACAAAATCCCTATGCATAGGAAGTTGGTTAGGCTTAAATGTGCTAGTCATATTCTTCATGATGCGCCCGTTATGTTTCAATTCATATAGTATGCGAGCATCATTGAAATCATCATGCCTAGCTAGGGGCGTTAAACGATAGCGCTTGTTGGGAGGCAACCCAACTTTAATTTAGTTTCTTTGTTTTTTCTTCTATTTAGGAATAAATATTGCATCCACCTTCTGTTTAGATGTTGTTTTGTGTTTTAATTAGTGTTTGTGCCAAGTAGAACCTTTGGGAAGACTTGTGTGAAGTATATATGAAAATCAGAATCGTTAGCGCTTGCTAGAATGGTCATCAGATTTTACTGGAGCGAGCTATTTAGTTGATTCTTTTTGAAGATGATTAATAGATAAATTCCCCACGTTTACCAAATTAGATTGAATTTTTTGGAGTTACACAAGTATGCGAAACCTGCAGATTACTACAGACTGTTCTGTTTTTGATAGATTCTGTTTTTCGTGTGCTGTTTGCTTATTTCAATGCATCTATGAGTAGTATTGGGAAGTATGAACCATAGAGAAGTTGGAATACAGTAGGTTTAACACCAATATAAACAAATAATGAATTCATTGCAGTACCTTTGAGTAGTGGTTTGCTTTCTTATACTTACGGAGCTCATGAGATTTTTGTCTAAGTTTTGTGTTGTGAAGGTTTCAAGTTTTGAGTATTGCTTTGATGGACTATGGAACAAAGAGTAGCAACAGCCTAAGCTTGGGGATGCCCATGGCGCCCCAAGGTATAATTCAAGGACAACCAAAAGCCTAAGCTTGGGGATGCCCCGGGAAGGCATCCCCTCTTTCGTCTTCATCCATCGGTAACTATACTCGGAGCTATATTTTTATTCTCCACATGATATGTGTTTTTCTTGAAGCGTCAATTTAGTTTATTTTGTTTTGCTTGCTGTTTGAATAATATCCCAAGATCCGAAATTCTTAAATGTTAGAGAGTCTTCACATAGTTACATAATTATTCAACTACTCATTGATCTTCACTTATATCTTTCGGAGTAGTTTGTTATTGCTCTAGTGCTTCACTTATATCTTTTAGAGCACGGCGATGGTTTTATTTTATATAAATTGTTGATATCTCATGCTTCACTCATATCATTTTGAGAGTCTATTAAAACAGCATGGTAATGTGCTTTGGCTATAAAACTAGCCTTCACATGATAGACATCCAATATCAATGTAGTAAAAACTTTCACACTAAGTGCATTGAATATGATGAGAAGTTGGATGCTTGATAAATGTTTTGAGATATGAGGGTAGTGATATTAGAGTCATGCTAGTGGAGTTATTATGAAAATGAGCAATACTTGTGTTAAGGTTAGTGATTCCCGTAGCATGCACGTATGGTGAACCGCTATGTGACGAAGTTAGAGCATGATGTATTTGTAAAGTGTCAACCTTTGTGTGGAGGTCGGGGGCGTGCGATGGTTAACTCCTACAAACCTCCCCCCTAGGAGCATGCGTTGATTGCTTTGTTTTGATGACTCGTAAAATTTCGCAATAAGTATAAGAGTTCTTATGACTAATGTTGAGTCCATGGATTATACGCACTCTCACCCTTCCACCATTGCTAGCCTCTCTTGTACCGAGCAACTTTCGCCGGTACCATACACCCACTATATACCCTTCCTCAAAACAGCTACCATATTATTCCTCAAAACAGCCACCATACCTACCTATAATGGCTTTTCCATAGCCATTCTGAGATATATTGCCATGCAACTTTCCACCGTTTCGTTCATATGACACGAATTATATTGTCATATTGCCATGCATGATCATGTAGTTGACATCGTATTTGTGGCAAAGCCACCATGCATAATTTTTCATACATGTCACACTTGATTCATTGCACATCCTGGTACACCGTCGGAGGCATTCATGTAGAGTCATACTTTGTTCTAGTATCGAGTTGTAATATCGAGTTGTAAACCAATATAAGTGTGATGATCTTCATTATTAGAGCATTGTCCCGTGTGAGGAAACAAAAAAAAAGGATAAAGGCCAAATAAAAAAGGAGATGGCCCAAAAAAAATAGAGAGGGGCTAAAAAAGAGAGTGTCGGGGGAAACTGTCCGCCACGAACACCTATGGGACCGGAGCCCCTTGTCTGTGCGGTACGAGGGCGGAGGGAGCACAAAGAGCAGATCGTAGCGAGCACGCGGGCAGTTTTACCCAGGTTCGGGCCGCGGTAGACGCGTAAAACCCTACTCCTGCTTGGTTGTGTATTGAGTTTGAGCGCTCGGGAGCTTGAAGAAGCAGCTACCCCAAGCGCGAGAGTGATCTAGGTTCCGAACCCCCTCCACGTTGTGCATGGGCCTCCTTTTATAGTGCAAGGGGTCACCGACAGGTGTCAACGTAGGAGAAAGGGGTAAAAACGTAAAAGAGGTGGTAGTTGTAACAGTGCGGGAACAGTGGAGCTACAGTACAGAACAGTGGTCTATACCTACTTTAACAGTGGGGGACAAGGGCATTTAATGCCCGTCGCCGTCGACCCCAAAAGCTCCCGCCTTGGCGTCTCCGTCTGCCACGGCGATGGATCCATCACCGTGGAGTGCCACCGTGTACCCCAGGCTGCACAGCCATCCGCCACGCGTCCCTGGACAGGCCCCAGGGCGACGCGTGGGCCGATGAGCTGGAGCGCGGGCACACAGCGCAGCCTTCCCGGCAAGCACCTTGCCGGGGCCTTGATCTTGTCGGGCCCGGGAGCTTGCCGCTCCCCGGGCCCTTGCCGGGGCGCATATAGCGCCGAGGCGTGTCTTCTAGTCTTCCTGGCAAGCTCCTCTTGCCAGGGTCTTGTGTTAGTGGGGCAGTCTTGAGCCTGGCACGGCCTTCCCGGCAAGCTCCTCTTGCCGGGGTCTCGGTCTTATGTCTTGTATACTTTGTTTTTGAATGGTTAAATAGGGAGCAGGAAGGTCTCCGGCGAGCACGCAGTAAACCCTGCCGCGGAAAGCTGCAACTGTCCGTGCACAAGTTGGGGTACTGAGGTACCCCTACCTTAGTACACCGACAGGAGCCCCCGGGCCTGGGCCACACACGGTGCCGAGCGCTGTTGGGCCAGGCCCAAAACAGTGCACGGGCACCCGCGGCCCGCGGCGCGCCGAATCCACTTCCATATCCGCCGCACCCCACGGTAACGGCACGCGTCGATCGCGGCGCCATGGGATGGGACGTGCCCACGATCTCTTAATGGAAAGGGCGAAACGCCCCCCCACTCCCCCATAAAAGCAGAGGAAGCGGGCGCGGTTCCCCTCCTTGCGCTATCATTGCATCGTCTTCCTTCTCCAAAGATTCTCTCTTGCGCTCTGCCTCCACACCTCCGCCGCCGCCGAGCTCTTCGTTCCCCTCCTTCCGTCGCGTCCGCCATGGCCCCAAAGACCGACAAGGCGAAGGCGGAGAAGTCCAAGAAGGAGAAATCGGAGCAAGCGGTGAAGCTCATCGCGTACCGGAAGAAGCACCTCGTCTTCCCGCCGAAGCTCGGCGTGCGGGAGCTCTGGAACAAGTATTACTTGTTCTGGGCCAAGGAGACCGACGCGCATCCCCGCACGCGAGCGTATCCAGCCGCCGCCAAGGACAGCTATCCCGGCGGGTACTACTTTTTTGCTGCCTTCTTTCATTGTGGCCTCTGTCCTCCTTTCTCAAACTTCTTCTGCGACGTCATGAACACATACGGCCTCCATTTGCTTGACTTCACCCCCAACGCCATCCTCACCATGGCGGTTTTCGCACACATGTGCGAAAACTTCATAGGAGTCCACCCCAATGTAGCGCTCTTTAGACACTTTTTCACTCCTAGAGCCGAGGCCGATGCCCCCCTCTCCGGAGGAATTTCTTGGGTCTTTCGTCTGAATAAAAAGGGTGCGTACTTGCCGGGGGAGCTCCGCGGCAAGTGGGAGGAATGGCGAGCGGAGTGGTGCTGGATCGTCGAAGACCAGCCGCAAGCCTTCACCGCGCCGCGCACAACGCCCATCGTGCGCGGCAGGGACTGGAGTGAGCTGGACTCGGACGATATCAAGCTCGATATCGCCCTTGTCCGGATTCTTCGTCTTCGGATGGCCAAGCTGTCAGTTGCTGAGGTGGGCGCAGATTTCCTCCGCCGGCGCATCGCCCCTCTCCAAGACCGGAAGAGGCCGGCCTGGGAGTACGGCGGCCCGGCAGACATCATGAGGCTGCGCCCCGGGCTCAACTTCAACTTCACCACGCTGGAGCTGAGGGGAATGGTCCGGGAACTCTTCAAGTACGACCCGACACACCCTGAGTGGTTCAGGACTCCCCGGGAAGTGGTGCCGCTCTGCAACAACATCGTCAGGGATCGGATCCTCGCCATGATGCCCATGTGTGACTCGCACGGCTTGGACCGCACGTGGATTGCTCCGAAGCCCATCGACGTCCTCAACTTCTACGACAACCTCGCAGAGGTGGCGAAGAACAAGGACGACCTCAAGCTGCACACGCGGGACACCACCGACCAGGAGATCGCCTACATAGCTTCCCGGGCTGAAGAGGCCGCCGCAGCCGCGGCGGCAGGGATTTTCGGATACTCGCCGGAAGAGGCGGAGGCTGCGGACGCGTCCACCCAAGCGGAGGAGGCGGAGATCCGCAGGTTGCTGAAGCTTCCTCCCGACGCGCTCGCCGGGGTCCCCTCGCTGAGGCACTCCGGGATCCACGGGATCGCGGCGGAGGCCGCGGCAATGGAGGGTACCGCCGGAGGGAGCAGAGGCGCCGCGAGGGGCGGAGGCGCCAAGGGAAAGGGGGCCGCAGCGCAGGACGCTGGGCCCAGTGAGCCGGCCGGGGAAGAGGAGGAGGAGGAGGAGGCCGAGGACTCCGGCGGATCCACGGAGTTGTACGCCGACGACCTCTCCTCGTCGGAGAGCTCCCCGCCTCCGGCAAGCCCGAGGCAATCCCCGGCGAAGCGCCTCCGCAAGGCGGCGACGGGGGAGAGGGCGCAGGCGCCCCGGCAACAGCCAGCTTGCCGGGCAGCTCCCCGGGGGAGCCAAGCCGCGCCAAGGCCGTCCGGCGCACCTGCCACGGCGGAGGCGGCCCGTGCGCGGACCACGACGGAGGCGCCCCGCAGGCCGGCGCCGAGCCGGCAAGGGTCTTCTCGGAGCGGAGCAGCGGCTCCGCCCGCTCCTCGGGCGCCGGCGCCCACAGGGGCTGGGTCTCCGCAGCCCCCAGCCCCGGTGAACACCAAGCGCGCGAGGGAGTCTTCGTCTTCCGCTCCTCGGGCCGACGCGCCCACAGTGGAGTATGATTTCTCCGCCCTGAGCGAGGACGACGAGGAGGACCAGGAGTAAGGATCCGAGACCTTACATCTTCTCGATTTCTGTCTTGATTTTTTGTTGATGCTGACTCTGTTTATTGTTCTGATTTCAGGACCCTGGCCCATCGCGCGGCGAAGAAGGCCAAGGCGCCCGAGGTCGAGGTCGCGGAAGACTCGGCAGCTGCGGCAACAGGGGGTGTGCCGGAGCCGAGCCTGCCGGACCCGAGCGCTGCTCCGAGGAGCAGCCCCCAGCGCAGCCCGCAGCGCAGCCCCCAGCGTAAGTCTGGGGTTTTCTCTTTTCGCTTGTCGGGGTATGCCTGAGGATTTGGTTTTGTCTTCATGTCTTGACGTTTCTTGTCTTGTTCCGTGCAGAGGTGGAGCCACAGCGGGAAGAGCGCCCGGAGACTGTCGTTGAGGAGCCGCAGGCCCCGCCGTCCCCGCCAAGGCAGAACTCTCCGGCAAGGGAGAGTGCTCCGCCAAGGGCGGGTACTCCGCCGAGGCAGAGTACCCCGCCAAGGGCGAGCAGCCCGGCAAGGGTGACTACTCCGACAAGGCCGAGCTCCCCGGCGAGGGAGCCCGCCGCTGAGGACGTCCGCCAAGGTATGTTTTGTGACTTGTTTTCTTGGCTTGCCTCTTTTTGGATATTTGCTTGAATCTTGAGCTTCTTTTTCTTCTTCTTCTTTTTAGATCTTCCTCCTCCTGAGCCCATGGAGACGGAGGTTATCAACCTCGAGGAGGAGGGCGCGCAGGGCGGCGGCGGCGACGCTCCTGTCGTCGAGGAGATGGCCGAGGCCGCCGAGCCGGCCGCGCAGGAGACTGCCCCGGCTGCGGACGCAGCGGCTGGGGAGGGGGACGGTGACCGCACCGCCGGCCCGGAGGCGGCGGGAGCATCGGATGCTGCACCGGCCACCGGTCCCTCCGCCAGCAAGGAGCAGAGGTACTATCTTGAGGCCCCCAACGGCGTCTTCATCCAGATGCCTTGGGGGTCTTCTTCGCGAGCTCCTGCGGAGGGCGAGGCATTCGACGGAGAAGTCCTCGCCTCCGCAGGCCTGAAGATCGTCGAGGCGCCCGGCGGGAGTGAGGGGCCCGAGGAGGAGAAGCTGCTCCACCAACTCCTGGCCCTTTACCGGGCCAGGCAGGCGAAGCTTGCCTCCCGGGAGGCCCTTGCCGCCAAGGCCGCCGCGGAAATGGAGAAGCGTGCGGTGGAGCTCAGCGCCGCCAACCAGGTGGCCCTCCGTGAGGTGGCGGAGGAGCGTGAGCGTCTCGCCGGCGAGTACCAGGAGTGGGTGCTCGAGAAGGCTGACACTGAGGAACAGCAGCGGCTCGCCGGGGTGGAGATGTCCCGGCGAGAGGGAGAGCTCGCGCAGCGGAAGGTCGAGCTGGACTCCCATGAGGAGGACCTTGCCGCTCGCGAGGCTGCCCTTGGCGGGGAGCTGAAGGAGGCGAAAGCCGCCGCGGTTGCCGCGGAAGACGCCAAGAAGGAGCTTGCCGCCAAGGTCGAACAATTGGAGAAGGCGCTGAAGGTGAGCGCAGAGAAGGTTGCCGCGCTCATCTTGGAGCGCGAGAAGGACGCTCACACAAACTCCGAGCTTCAGGTGAGTCTCTCCAAGAGGGGCGACGAGTTGAAGGCCGCCAAGGACTCCATCGAGGACTTGGAACTGAAGGTCACCACTCTGAAGGAATCGCTCGACGCTGCCCGGGCTCAGGAGAACAAGCTGAAGGAGGAGCTCCGCAAGGAGCGGACCTTGGTGGACAGCGTCAACAAGGCATCCGAGCTCTTCCGCCAGACCATCGAGGTATGGACCGAAGACTTGGTTTCTTCTGCGTCCAACATTGACCAGGAGCTGCTGGCGCTGAAGGTCGAACACCTCATCTACTCGCCGGACCCGCACCTCCCGCACAGCGCCAAGCTCAGCCTCTTCTTCAGAGGGATCGCGCCGGCCCTTGCAGGTCTCCGGAACCGCATCCCCGCGCATGTGGCCGAGGAGTCGCGCCAGCTCTGCGCGGGAACTCTGGAGCGGGTGCTGACGAAGATCGTGTACCGCAATCCGGGAATCAATCTCACGAACGTTCTTCGCAGCTTGCCGGCTGATGCAGACACGGAGGCCCTGAAGGAGCAGGTCGGCCACATTATCGCCAAGGTGGCAAAGCTTGGCAGGAAGGAGGGCGACCGCGTAGACTAGGGCTCCATCATCTCTATCTTTTTGTTGCTGCACATTATGTCATGAACTTATTAGTCCGTTGCGACAAGCTATCTTTTGTAAGATATTTACTTTATTTTGATCAATCAGTGCAATGTTATCTTCCTTGTCTCAATCTTTGACTTTGTATGTTTTTCACCCTACGCTCCCGGGGAGCTTGCCGGCAAGGGGCCTTTGCCGCGAGCGCTGAGTGCTGGACTCTGAGAAGCCTGCTGGCCAAGGTCCTCACCGGCAAGCAACCTTGCCGCAGCTAGTCGCAACGCACTTAGCTTGCTGAGCGTACTCGGAAACGAAGCAAGGGCGCGACACTTGTCGCAGCTCACTTAAATCGTTGAGTGAACTCGAAAACAAGATAAGGGTGCGGCAAGCTACGGGTAGGTTCCTCCGCGCACAGGTTTTCCATACAAAATGTGATCGTTCAAGGAAGACAACTAAAATTTAAAATTTGAACTGGTCAAATTCTAACAACTTATCTTTCATATGCTGCTTGCTTTCCGGTAAGACTTCTCTTTCTTGAACAGCACTCGGTTCCTCCTCCACCTCCTTCCCCCCCGGCAAACTTGTGCGCGAGGAACGTTTCTTCTGCTTAAGAGGAGAGAAAAAGGGAGAGGGAAACAAGCATATGGCCTTTCGGCGTGCTAATGCTTACCGTATATTTGAGTGTTGCACCAAATGCCAAACAAGACATGCAAATAGCAAAGAAAAGCATGCAAAAGGCAATCGGTGCGAAAAACACAAAGACTTTACTGATGCACGGGGTCTGCGCCCGGCTTTGTACAAAGGGTTACATGCAACAGCGGCAAAGCTTGTACAAAAGGTGGTTGCCGGAGCGGATCACGGCAACCGCGCCTTAGGGGTGAAACTTGCGAAGATGCTCTATGTTCCAGGAGTTGCTCACCGGTAAGCCTTCTTCGGTCTCGAGGCGGACAGCGCCGGGCCTCGTAACTTGTCTCACCCGATAAGGGCCTTCCCACTTCGGCGTCAACTTGTTGGAATTCTTGGCGGACTGAACACGCCGAAGAACAAGGTCGCCTTCCTCGAGACTCCTGGCCTTGACTTTGCGGCTATGGTAGCGGCGCAAAGCTTGCTGGTATCGAGCAGCTCGTACAGCAGCCTGGAGACGTCCCTCCTCGAGGAGCAATGCGTCATCTTGCCGCAGTTGCTCTTGCTCGAGCTCATCATAAGCGAGCACTCGAGGAGATCCGTATACGAGTTCCGTGGGGAGAACTGCCTCTGCTCCATAGACTAGAGCAAAAGGTGTCTGTCCGGTGGCTCGACTTGGTGTGGTTCTGATTGACCAAAGAGCCGCCGGTAGCTCCTCTATCCAATTTCTTCCGCACTTGCGCAGCCTGTCAAAGGTCCTTGTCTTGAGTCCGCGCAGCACTTCAGCATTTGCCCTCTCCGCTTGACCGTTGCTCCTCGGGTGAGCAACAGAAGCGAAACAGACCTTGGCGCCAAGGTCTTGGACGTACTGCATGAAGGTGCGACTAGTGAATTGCGTACCGTTGTCGGTGATGATCCTGTTAGGGATCCCGAAACGGCAAACAATCGACCTGAAGAACCTGACTGCTGACTGTGCTGTCACCTTCCTCACCGGCTCCACTTCTGGCCACTTTGTGAACTTGTCGATTGCAACGTACAAGTACTCAAAGCCCCCGACAGCTCGGGGGAAGGGGCCGAGGATATCGAGCCCCCAGACCGAGAAGGGCCAGGACAAAGGGATTTTTTGGAGAGCTTGAGCTGGCTGATGGATCTGCTTTGCATGGAACTGGCACGCTTCACACTTGGTTACTAGTGCAGTTGCATCTTGGAGGGCTTCTTGCCAAAAGAAACCTTGCCGGAAAGCCTTCCCGGCAAGCGCTCTTGCGCCAATGTGGTGGCCGCATATGCCTCCGTGTATTTCCGCCAACAGCTTCTGTCCATCTTCTCTGGAGATGCACTTCAACCTGACACCATTGAGTCTTCTTCTGTACAGCTCGTTATCGACGAACTGATACATACTTGACTGCCTGGTTATCTTCTCTTTCTCTTGAGGGTCGTCGGGAAGTTCTCCAGTTTGAAGGAAGCGGACGATCTGCTGCGCCCATGCCGGAGCTCGAGGCTCGGCGGCAAGGACTAAAGGCTCGAGGGCCGCTGCGGGAACCTCAGCTTCTACGGCAAAGACCTCTGGTTCTGCCGGAGCTGACGGTCCCCCGGCAAGCTCGCCGGGGCGAGGCTTGTCGGGAACACTTGCTTCAACTGTACAAGCCCGAGGACTTGCAGGAGCAAACTGTCCCTCAGCGTTCTGGTTGTTGATCTTGGGGACCTTGGCGGCGGTTTCAGGAAGATCCGCCGGCAATTAGTCGCCGGAGACCAACTTTCTCTTCTTGGACTGCCCAATTGATGGTGTAACGGATGGTTGAGTCAGCTTGAGTAAGAAGGTCCCTGGTTCCACAGGTAACTTCATCGAAGCGCACTTTGAAAGGCCGTCTGCAATTTCATTTTGAGCTCTCGGGACGTGCTCCATCCGCAAACCTTCAAAGTGCTCTTCAAGCTTTCTCACTTCATCGACATAGGCTTCCATCAAAGGGCTCTGATAGCTCTTGTTGACTTGTCGGACCACCAACTGAGAATCTCCCCGCACAATCAGCTTTCTGATCCCAAGTTCGGCCGCAATCCTGAGGCCGGCAAGCAAGCCTTCATATTCTGCAGTGTTGTTTGTCGCTTGCTCCCTGGGAAAGTGCATCTGGATAACATATTTGAGGTGCTCTCCGGTGGGCGCTATGAGTACCACGCCGGCACCGGCGCCTTGCAGCGAGAAGGCACCGTCAAAATACATTACCCATTCACTTGTCGCTTCTTGTACGGGCGTGCTTGTTTCTTGAACTTCTTCATCTGGCGTTGGGGTCCACTCAGCTATGAATTCTGCCAAAGCTCGGCTCTGTATGGTTGAAGTACTTTCAAACTTGAGTCCAAAGCTCGACAGCTCCAGTGCCCACTCGACGATCCTGCCTGTTGCTTCTGGATTGTGCAATATCCTCTTCAGCGGAAAGCGAGTGACCACTGTTATCTCATGGGCTTGGAAGTAATGGCGCAGCTTTCTCGAGGCCATGAGGAGGCCGAAAAGCAATTTTTGCACACCAGAGTATCTTGATCTAGCCCCCTGGAGAAGGGAACTTACAAAATACACTGGGCGCTGCACCATCTTCTTCCACACCTCTCCTTGCTCCTGCGCAGAGTCATCCCTGTCGGGGCCAGAGCTTGTCGGAGCAGCCCCCTGCTTGTCGCTGGATTCGCTTGCCGGTGGTGCAGACTCTTCGTCGGACTCCCTCTCCGCTACTAACGCAGCACTAACCACCTGGTTGGTTGCTGCTAAGTATAGCAACAACTTTTCCTGTGGTCTAGGTGCGACAAGTATTGGAGTGGAGGACAGGTACCGTTTCAAATCTTGCAGCGCAGCCTCCGCTTCCGGAGTCCACTTCATGGGACCTGCCTTCTTCAAGATTTTGAAGAAAGGTAGGGCGCGCTCTGCAGACTTTGAAATGAACCTACTGAGGGCAGCCACACAACCTGCAAGCCTTCTGACATCCTTGACGCGCTTTGGGGCCTCTATCTGCTCAATGGCCTTGATCTTGTCGGGGTTGGCTTCAATCCCCCTCTGTGATACAAAGAACCCGAGAAGCTTGCCGGAGGGAACTCCAAAGACGCACTTCTCGGGGTTCAACTTGAGCTGTATTCTGCGCAGGTTCTGAAACGTTTCTTCCAAGTCTTGAATCAGGGTTTCCTTGCTCTTGCTCTTCACCACGATGTCATCCATGTAAGCTTCTACATTTCTGTGGATCTGTGGCTCAAAAGCAGTGTACACTACCCTTGCAAAGGTTGAGCCTGCATTCTTCAATCCAAATGGCATGCGAATAAAGCAATAAGTGCCGCATGGAGTGATAAATGCAGTCTTCTCTTCATCCTCCTTGGCCATAAAGATCTGATGATAGCCTGAGTATGCATCAAGAAAACAGAGTAGCTCACATCCGGCAGTGGAGTCAACGATCTGGTCAATGCGCGGCAAAGGGAACGGATCCTTGGGACATGCTTTATTCACATCGGTGAAGTCTATACACAGTCTCCACTTCCCGTTGGCCTTGCGCACGACGACTGGGTTTGCCAACCACGTCGGATGGATCACACCTCTAACTAGGCCTGCTGCTTCTAGCTTCTTGATTTCCTCGTTGATGAATTCTTGGCGCTCCACGGCTTGCTTCCTCACTTTCTGCTTGATGGGCCGCGCATGAGGACAGACAGCAAGCTTGTGCTCAATCACCTTCCTGGGAACACCGGGGATGTCAGACGGTTGCGAGGCAAACACATCGACATTCGCCCGCAGGAAGGCAACGAGCGCGCTTTCCTATTTGCTGTCAAGGGTTGCACTGATGGTGAAGGTACCACCAGTGCCATCCTCCTTTGCGGACACTTTCTTGGTTGCCGGAGGAGCAGCCATTCCTTTCTTACTCTTGCCGGTGGAGCTCGATGGAACGTCCTCGACGGCAGCGTAGCACTCCGAGGAGGTGCGGTTGCCGGAGTGGGTCCCAGAGCACTTGCCGGACTTGGTCTTCGTCTTCTTCCCCCCGGGAGCTTCAGCGGCAAGAGTATCCTTCTCGGCCGCAGCTGCCGCATCCCGGTAAATCTTGTCGGCGCAGACAAGCGCATCCTTCTTGTCGCCGTGGACAGTGATGACGCTTATCGGCCCCGGCATCTTCAGCACGTTGTAAGCATAGTGGGAAGCTGCCATGAACTTGGCGAGGGCAGGACGGCCGAGTATTCCATTGTAGGGCAATGGAATATCGGCGACGTCGAAAGTGATGCGCTCAGTCCTGAAGTTGAGCTCCCCGCCAAAGGTCACCGGCAGAGTGATCTTTCCCTTGGGCTTGCTCCTTCCCGGGTTGATTCCTTGGAATGAACCGGTCTCCTCGAGCTCGCCATCTTGTATCTGGAGTTTCTTGATCACAGCAGAGGAGATCAAGTTCAGCCCGGCCCCGCCGTCAACCAACATTTTGGTGACCTTGAGGTTGCGGATGGTGGGTGAGACCAGCATCGGCAAGCACCCGACCGCAGTGGTGCGGTCAGGGTGATCCTCAAGATCAAAAATGATGGGCGTGCTGGACCATTTGAGGAGCCTGCGTGTCTCCACGGGCGGCTCCGCTGCGTTTACCTCACGCACCCACTGCTTGAGTTGGCGGTGGGAGGTATGCAGGGAGGCGCCACCGTCGACGTACAGGACCTCCGTGGCCTTCTGGAACTCCTGCTCGCTGTTCTCCTCGTCCTCCATGTCTTCGTCGTCATCTTCTTCATCGTTGTCGCGGCCCCGGGGAGGCCGATCTCCTTGCCGCTGCTTAGCCTTGCCGCGGCGCCCTCCCCGGCCGTTGAACGGCCGCTTCTTGCTGGGCTCCTCCCCGCCACCTTGGGCCTTCTCCTTGTCGCGCCTCTCGTACTCAGCCTTCTGCTGCTCGACGAGGTATTCGACGCGCTTGCAGTTGGAGAGATCGTGACCCTTGGTGCGGTGGATCTTACAGTATTGCTTGTCGGAGCTGCCCGGCTTGTCGGCCGCCGCTGCAGGGGCAGGCTCCTTGCCGGAGCCGCCAGCCTGCGCTTGCTTGGCGGGGGCCTCCTTGCCGGACTTCTCGACGGCAAGCACCTCCTTCTTGCCCTTCTTTCTGTTGTTCCGCCGCCGGCTCTTCTTTGCCGGGGCGGCGTCGTCGCTGTCGCTTCCCCCCGCGCCAGTATCCTCCCCGGGGAGTCTCCTCCCCTCTTCCGCGCGTGCGCACTTGTCAGCAAGAGCGTATAGCTCGCTGACGTCCCGAATCTTCGTCATCGCCATCTCCTCACGCATGCGGCGGTTACGCACGTTCTGATGGAACGCGCTGATAACCGCGGCAGGGTGAACGTCAGGGATGTTGTGCTGCACCCGGCTGAAGCGTTGGATATACTTGCGCAGGGTTTCGCCTTCCTTCTGGGCCAAGATGTGGAGATCGCTCTCCTGGCCATGAGGTTTGTGGCCGCCGGTGAAGGCGCCAACAAACTGGTGGCAGAGGTCGGCCCAAGAAGAGATGGAACCTTCCGGCAAGTGCATGAGCCACGAACGGACGTTCGGCTTTAGCACGAGCGGGAAGTAATTAGCCAAGATCTTCTCGTCGCGCCCCCCGGCAGCTTGCACTGCCATGGTATAGACGCTGAGGAATTCCGAGGGGTGCGTCTTGCCGTCGTACTTCTCCGGTACGTCGGGCTTGAAATTCTTCATGCTGGGCCACTGGACGCGCCGCAGCTCGCGGGTAAACGCAGGGCAGCCCGCCGCGTACGGCAAGTCGCCTGGTTCACCGGGCGCGTGCGCGTCGACAGTGTTCCCAGCTCTCTTGTCTGATTGTCGCCGAGCTTCTCGGCGGCGCTCGATTGTGGTCCGAGCGTCTTCTTCTCGCCGGTCGTAGAGGACCTGGCGCTGGTCCCGACGGGCCCGCGGGTCCGACGAGGCTGTGGAGCCGTCGTCGGGGTTGTTCCGGCGGGGCGGCGTCTTCTGCTTCTGCGGCGGGGAATGCACGCTTGTCGCACCCCCGGCAGTCTTGTTGCCGTCAGCCTTCGTCTTCTCAGCTTGCCGCGGCCGTGAGGTCGACGGCTGCTGTGGAGAATCATTGTTGGCGAAGTCTATCAGGCTCCGTATAGTGGCCCTCCATTCTTCGGCCTTGTCGGCCGCTGGAGGAAAGTCGAGGAGCAGTTGCGCCCTTGCGAGCGCTTCCACTGGAGTGGAGGGGAACGCGGGCGAGCGGTGCGAGGAGCGGGATACGCTCGAACTTCTAACAACGTTAGAAGGAGCTGGGTCCCGCGCCGGCGCCTTCGCTTTGCTGGTGCCCGGACGGGGGTCCGGGGCGTCCCGCGAGCCTCCGGTTTGGCCTTGCCCCAGCAAGCGGATACCACCTCCCGTGGTATGGCGCTGCTGGGTCGTCGTGTGCTGGGATGGACGCGGCGCGTCCACGGAGACCGAGGTTCGATCGTCCGTCCTGTTCTTGGATCTGGTGGCGCCGTGAGTATCCTCACCGGCGGCCACCCTTCCGACGGCATCTCCCCCGCCCACCGTTGGCTCTGGTGGCGGCGGGTGAGATGCAGACGGGCCTCCGACCTCCGAAGCCTTCTTCTTCGGGGCCATGGAGTTGTCGTTGATGAAGTTGCTGATGAAGCTGGAGAGGTTGATGAAGAATGCGCCCGCGCGAACGCCGGATCAGGTTCGCACAACCTCGACGCCCCCTACCTGGTGCGCCAAAGATGTCGGGGGAAACTGTCCGCCACGAACACCTATGGGACCGGAGCCCCTTGTCTGTGCGGTACGAGGGCGGAGGGAGCACAAAGAGCAGATCGTAGCGAGCACGCGGGCAGTTTTACCCAGGTTCGGGCCGCGGTAGACGCGTAAAACCCTACTCCTGCTTGGTTGTGTATTGAGTTTGAGCGCTCGGGAGCTTGAAGAAGCAGCTACCCCAAGCGCGAGAGTGATCTAGGTTCCGAACCCCCTCCACGTTGTGCATGGGCCTCCTTTTATAGTGCAAGGGGTCACCGACAGGTGTCAACGTAGGAGAAAGGGGTAAAAACGTAAAAGAGGTGGTAGTTGTAACAGTGCGGGAACAGTGGAGCTACAGTACAGAACAGTGGTCTATACCTACTTTAACAGTGGGGGACAAGGGCATTTAATGCCCGTCGCCGTCGACCCCAAAAGCTCCCGCCTTGGCGTCTCCGTCTGCCACGGCGATGGATCCATCACCGTGGAGTGCCACCGTGTACCCCAGGCTGCACAGCCATCCGCCACGCGTCCCTGGACAGGCCCCAGGGCGACGCGTGGGCCGATGAGCTGGAGCGCGGGCACACAACGCAGCCTTCCCGGCAAGCACCTTGCCGGGGCCTTGATCTTGTCGGGCCCGGGAGCTTGCCGCTCCCCGGGCCCTTGCCGGGGCGCATATAGCGCCGAGGCGTGTCTTCTAGTCTTCCTGGCAAGCTCCTCTTGCCAGGGTCTTGTGTTAGTGGGGCAGTCTTGAGCCTGGCACGGCCTTCCCGGCAAGCTCCTCTTGCCGGGGTCTCGGTCTTATGTCTTGTATACTTTGTTTTTGAATGGTTAAATAGGGAGCAGGAAGATCTCCGGCGAGCACGCAGTAAACCCTGCCGCGGAAAGCTGCAACTGTCCGTGCACAAGTTGGGGTACTGAGGTACCCCTACCTTAGTACACCGACAGAGAGGAAAGCCCCTCCAAAAAAAATTAGAGAAAAGAGAGAAGGGACAATTGCTACTATCCTTTTCCACACTTGTGCTTCAAAGTAGCACCATGTTCTTCATGATAGAGAATCTCATGTTTAGTCACTTTCATATACTAGTGGGAATTTTCATTGTAGAACTTGGCTTGTATATTATAACGATGGGCTTCCTCAAATGCCCTAGGTCTTCGTGAGCAAGCAAGTTGGATGCACACCCACTAGTTTCTTTTGAGCTTTCATACATATTTAGCTCTAGTGCATCCGTTGCATGACAATCCCTACTCACTCACATTGATATCTATTGATGGGCATCTCCATAGCCCGTTGATACGCCTAGTTGAAGTGAGAATATCTCCCTTCTTTTTGTCTTCTCCACAACCACCTCTCTATTCCACCCATAGTGCTATGTCCATGGGTCACGCTCATGTATTGCGTCAAAGTTGAAAGGTTTCAAAGAATAGAGTATGAAAACAAGTGCTTGGCTGAAATCGGGGTTGTGCATGATATGAATATTTTGTGTGATGAAGAGGGAGCATAGCCAGACTATATGACTTTGTAGGGATAACTTTCTTTAGCCATAGTATTTAGAGAAGACATAATTGCTTTGCTAGTATGCTTGAAGTATTATTATTTCTTATGTCAACACAGACTTTTGTCTTGAATCTTTCAGATCTGAACATTCACGCCACAATTAAGAGAATTACATTGAAAATTTTATTGGTTAGCATTCCACATCAAAAATTCTGTTTTTTATCATTTACCTACTCGAGGACGAGCAGTAATTAAGCTTGGGGATGCTGATACGCATCCAACATATCTATAATTTTTTATTGTTCCATGCTATTATATTATCCTTCAAGGATGTTTAATGGGCATTGTCATACACTTTTATATGATTTTTGGGACTAACCTATTAACCCAGAGCCCAGTGCCAGTTTCTGTTTTTCTCCTGTTTTTGAGTTTTACAGAAAAGGAATATCAAATGGAGTCTAATTGACGTGTCAATTTTTGATGATTTTTTTTGGACCAAAAGAAGCCCCCGAAGTAAAAGAGTTGGGCCAGGAGAGCCACGGGCTGCCCACGAGGGTGGAGGCGCGCCCTGGGCAGGGGGGCGCGCCCTGCTATCTCGTGGACGACCCGGAGGGCCCCCTGACTTGTGCCCTACGCGAAAAAATCCTATAAATACTGAAACCTTCGAAAATTAACCTAGATCGGGAGTTCCGCCGCCAAAAGCCTCTGTAGCCACTGAAAACCAATCTACACCCGTTCTGGCACCCTGCCGGAGGGGGGGAATCCCTCTCTGGTGGCTATCTTCATCATCCCGGCGCTCTCCATGACGAGGAGGGAGTAGTCCACCCTCGGGGCTGAGGGTATGTATCGGTAGCTATATGTTTGATCTCTCTCTCTCTCTCTTGTGTTCTTAAGAAGGCACGATCTTCATGTATCGCGAGCATTCTAGTTGGATCTTATAATGCTTCTCCCCCTCTACTCCCTTCTAATGGATTGAGTTTTCCCTTTGAAGTTATCTTATGGGATTGAGTCTTTAAGGATTGGAGAACACTTGATGTATGTCTTGCACGTGTTTATCTGTGGTGACTATGGGATATCATGTAATCTACTTGATGTATGTTTTGGTGATCAACTTGCGGGTTCCGTGACCTTGGGAATCTATGCATAGGGGTTGGCACACGTTTTCGTCTTGACTTTCGGGTAGAAACTTTGGGGCACTCTTTGATGTACTTTGTGTTGGTTGAATAGATGAATCTGAGATTGTGTGACGCATATCGTATAATCATGCCCATGGATACTTGAGCTGACAATGGAGTATCTAGGTGACTTTAGGGTTTTGATTGATTTGTGTCTTAAGGTGTTATTCTAGTACGAACTCTATGATAGATTGAACGTTACTACGGACTCTTGAATATATCGATCAGAAAGAATAACTTTGAGGTGGTTTCGTACCCTACCATAATCTCTTCGTTTGTTGTCCGCTATTAGTGACTTTGGAGTGACTGTTTGTTGCATGTTGAGGGCTAGTAATATGATACAATTATGTTATCCTTGTTGAGAGAACTTGCACTAGTGAAAGTATGAACCCTAGGCCTTGTCTACTATCATTGCAATACCGTTATGCTTACTTTTACCACTTGCTACCTTGCTGTTTTTACATTTTCAGTTTACAAAAACCTATATCTACCATCCATATTGCACTTGTATCACCATCTCTTCGCCGAACTAGTGCACCTATACAATTTACCATTGTATTGGGTGTGTTGGGGACACAAGAGACTCTTTGTTATTTGGTTGCAGGGTTGCTTGAGAGAGACCATATTCTTCCTATGCCTCCCACGGATTGATAAACCTTAGGTCATCCACTTGAGGGAAATTTTCTACTGTCCTACAAACCTCTGCATTTGGAAGCCCAACAACGCACTACTAGAAAAAGGGCTATAGATGGAATTGACACTAATGGCGCACCAGACATGCGGTGCGCCATTAGTATATACTCATGGCGCACCATGTGTTGGTGCGCCATTAGTATCCAAATACTAATGGCGCACTGTTGACGTGGTGCGCCATTAGTAATTTTTTTTCATTTTTTTTTCAAAACTACTAATGGCGCACCAGTGGATAGTGCGCCATTAGTAGTTAAACTACTAATGGCGCACCACATCCACGGTGCGCCATTAGTAATTTTTTTTCAATTTTTTTTTATTTTTTTAATTTTATTTTCAAAAAATACTAATGGCGCACCGTGGGAGTGGTGCGCCATTAGTAGTTAAACTTACTAATGGCGCACCACTCCCACAGTGCGCCATTAGGAATTTTTTATCAAATTTTGTTTTTATTTTTTTTAATTTTTTTTTTCAAAAAACACTAATGGCGCACCGTGGGAGTGGTGCGCCATTAGTAGTAAAACTTACTAATGGCGCACCACTCCCACGGTGCACCATTAGTATTTTTTTTTCAAATTTTATTTTTATTTTTTTAATTTTATTTTCAAAATATACTAATGGCGCACCGTGGGTGTGGTGCGCCATTAGTAGTTGAACTACTAATGGCGCACCACTCCCACGGTGCGCCATTACTAACTTGGCCATTACTACACCCCCCCTTGTGGACCGCCTTTTCCAGTTCAAAAATAAATAAAAGAAAATGATGTAAATGTCAAAAAAATAAAAGAAAATAAGTTTCCCATGTGATATGTGGTCTACTTGTTGGGAAAATATACAAATATGAATTTTGACTTCATTTACAAAATATGTCTGGAATTTAGTAAAACGAGCATAAGTTTTGCATACGAACTCGGATTAAAAAGTTTTTTATATGAAAAATCATCTACTCAAAAAGTTACATCCGAATTTAACCAGGGGAACCCCGTTAAACATTTTCAAAATCCCCAAAAACCTAACAGAAAAAAGTTACGGGGCTTTTAAGATCTAGAGGCAAAAAATTTCAAACTTACTAGTGGCGCACCATTTGCTTGGTGCGCCACTAGTAACAGAAAAAAAAATTATAAAATTTTCGAAAAAAATTTATAATTTTTTTTTCAAAATATAATACGTAATATGACCGGGAAGTTTGAAATATATTTTCAAAATTTCATCATACTCATGAATATTAACAAACTCCTAGACATCAAGTAAGGTTAATAGGATTGATATGATAGATATATCAGCAAGTGCGTGTGAAGTGAGCTGGTGCTGGGGTTGGATAGAACTACGAACTTAAGCGTGCTCGGGCTGGAGTAGTGTGAGGATGGGTGACCTTATGGGAAGTTTGACCACAGAGTGCGATTTGACTTGAGATTAAGCAAAATTGACCCCAAATTAAGCCATAATGACCTGAGATTAAGAAAAAATAATTTGAAAAACATTTACTAATGGCGCACTCCTATATAGTGCGCCATTACTATGCCAAGCACCTGGATATATATGGCCCCCTGAGATCTTCTACAAGAAGAAGTTTGTGTAGTAGACATTAGAGCTCAATTATGATTTCAAACTTGCCGGTGAGAAGAGGTTATTTGACATTAGCTCACTTGATGAGTGGAGAAGCGAGGCTTATGAGAATGCCAAATTGTTTAGAGAAAAAGTTAAAAGATGGCATGACAAAAGGATACAAAAACGTGAGTTCAATGTAGGTGACTATGTTTTGCTATACAACTCTCGTTTAAGATTTTTTGCAGGAAAACTCCTCTCTAAATGGGAAGGTCCTTACATTATCGAGGAAGTCTATCTTTCCGATGCCATAAAAATCAACAACTTCGAAGGCACAAATCCGAAGGTGGAACGGTCAAAGAATCAAACATTATATCTCAGGTAATCCCATAAATGTTGAAACTAATGTCATTGGAACCGTAACCCCGGAGGAATACATAAGGGACACTTTCCAGAACGTTTCAGACTCCAAAAAGGAATAGGTATGTAGTACGGTAAGTAAACCAACTCCAAAACAGTTCTAATAGCATTTTTTCTCCATTTTGGAATATTTAAGAAAATAGGAAAAATAAGAAGTAGTCCGAAAGGGACACGAGGAATCCACGAGGGTGGAGGCCCCCTGGGCATGCCCCTGCCTTGTGGGCACCTCGTGAGCCCTCCGGACTCCGTTTTCTTGCAAGATACTTCTTTTGGTCGGTAAACGTTCATTATATAATCTCCCGAAGGTTTTGGCCACCGCACCACGTGAATATCTCCTGCTTTTGTTCCGAGCTGTTCTCTGCCAGAGTCCTCAAGCCCTGGCATCATGTCGTCCTCCGCCTCCACCAACGCGGGCGATGATGCTTGGCTAATGAATATAAAGCTGAAGAGAGAAGAACCCGGGGAGATCAAGAAGGACGCTAGGATCAAGAGGGCCACGAAGAATCAAGCGCCGACAGCAGAAGAAGAAGACATCCTTCAACCTCATTACAATCTTCATACCCGTACTGTAGTTGAAGCTTTCAAGATGATTGAAATAGTTCGGGTGCAGAACAAGTATCTAACTTGTGAAAATATTCTGTAAGTTGGAGCACCTCATACGCTCAATGTTGGACGACAACCCTACATCATCAACAACTCCATCACCACCAAAGGAGAACTGAGTATCGGGTATGGGCACTCCCCTTGGCAACTGCCAAGCTTGGGGCAGGTGCCTCGGTATTGTATCACCATCACACTTCTATCTTTACCTTTTGTCTTAGTTCGATCCTTTTCATTATATCTTGATGTAGTAGAATAAAGTTTAGTATGATCTAGTTTTGAGTTTTGCCTTATGATCCTTCTATGTATTCGAGTCCATGAGCTATATATAATAAAGATGAGTTTTGAGTCAAGGACTTGATTATCTTACTATGATCTTGAGGAAAAAAAGAAAAAAAGAAAGAATAAAATGAATTAAAGAAATCATATTGATCTTATGGAGAGTAATGTCTTCACATATAAAGAGTATGATGAATAAAAGTTGTTGAGAGTTGACAAACATAGTTTTGGTCATCGTTGCAATTAATAGGAAGTAATAAAGAAAGAGAGGTTTTCACATATAAATATAGTATCTTGGACATCTTTTAAGATTGTGAGCACTCATTAAAATACGACATGCTAAAAGGTTGATGTTGGACAAGGAAGACAACGTAATGGGTTATATTTTCTTATATCCAAAATAAGTTATATTGTCATGGATCATCCAACATGTTGAGATTGTCTTCCTCCCTCGTGCTAGCCAAACTCCTTGCACCAAGTAGAGATACTACTTGTGCTTCCAAATATCCTTAAACCAAGTTTTGCCATGAGCGTCCACCATATCTACCTATGGATTGAGTAAGATCCTTCAAGTAAGTTGTCATTGTTGCAAGCAATAAAAATTGCTCTCTAAATATGTATGATGTATTAGTGTGGAGAAAATAAGCTTTATACAATCTTGTGATATGGAAGCAATAAAAGCGACGGACTGCATAATAAAGGTCCCTATCACAAGTGGCAATATAAAGTGACGTTCTTTTTGCATTAAGATTTTGTGCATCCAACCATAAAAGCACATGACAACCCCTGCTTCCCTCTATGAAGGGCCTATCTTTTATTCTTATCTTATACCTTATACAAGAGTCATGGTGTTCTTCACCTTTCCTTTTTACATCTTATCCTTTGGCAAGCACATTGTGTTGGAAAGATCCTGACATATATACCCAATTGGATGTAAGTTATCATAAACTATTATTGTTGACGTGACCCTTGAGGTAAAAGGTTGTGAGGCAACATTATAAGCCCCTATGTTTTTTGGTGTCCAATTAAAACACCATACCCATAAGTATTGCGTGAGTGTTAGCAATTGTGAAAGACTAAATGATAGTTAAGTATGTGGACTTGCTGAAAATCTCTTTTATTGACTCTTTCCGATGTTATGATAAATTGCAATTGCTTCAATGAATGAGATCATAGTTTGTTAGTTTTCAATGAAGTTTCTGATTCATACTTGACATTGTGAATAGATTGTTACTTTAGCATAAGAAATAATATATATATATATATATATATATATATATATATATATATATATATATATATATATTCCTGTTATAAGAATGATCATGATGCCCTCATGTCCGTATTTTATTTTATCGACACCTCTATCTCTAAACATGTGGACATATTTTTCGATATCGGCTTCCGCTTGAGGACAAGCGAGGTCTAAGCTTGGGGGAGTTGATACATCCATTTTGCATCATGCTTTATATCGATTTTTATTGTATTATGGTCTATTATTACACATTATGTCACAATACTTATGCCTTTTCTCTCTTATTTTACAAGGTTTACATAAAGATGGAGAATGCCGGCAACTGGAATTCTGGGCTGGAAAAGGAGCAAATATTAGAGACCTATTATGCACGACTCAAAAAGTCCTGAAACTCCACGGAAGTCTGTTTTGGAATATATTAAAAATATTGGGCGAAGAAAGCACCAGAGGGGGCCACCCACCATCCACAAGGGTGGGGGGCGTGCCCCCTGCCTCGTGGGCCAGCTGGCAGGCCCCCGATGACCATCTTCTGGTATAAGGTGTCTTTCACCCTGAAAAAAATAAGAAGGAAGCTTTCGGGACAAAGCGCCGCCGTCTCGAGGCGGAACCTTGGCGGAGCCAATCTAGGGCTCCGACGGAGCTGTTCTGTCGAGGAAGCATCCCTCCGAGAGGGGGAAATCATCACCGTCGTCATCACCATCGATCCTCTTATTGGGAGGGGGTCAATCTCCATCAACATCTTCGCCAGCACCATCTCCTCTCAAACCCTAGTTCATCTCTTGTATCCAATCTTTGTCCCAAAACCTTAGATTGGTCCCTGTGGGTTGCTAGTAGTGTTGATTACTCCTTGTAGTTGATGCTATTTGGTTTATTCGGTGGAAGATCTTATGTTCAGATCCTTTATGCATATTAACACCCCTCTGATTTTGAACATGAATATGATTTGTGAGTAGTTACGTTTGTTCCTGAGGACATGGGAGAAGTCTTGCTATAAGTAGTCATGTGAATTTGGTATTCGTTTGATATTTTGATAAGATGTATGTTGTCTTTCCTCTAGTGGTGTTATGTGAACGTCGACTACATGACACTTCAGCATTGTTTGGTCCTAGAGGAAGGCATTGGGAAGTAATAAGTAGATGATGGGTTGCTAGAGTGACAGAAGCTTAAACCCTACTTTATGTGTTGCTTTGTAAGGGGCTGATTTGGATCCATATGTTTCATGCTATGGTTAGGTTTACCTTAATACTTCTTTTGTAGTTGCAGATGCTTGCAATAGGGGCTAATCATAAGTGGGATGCTTGTCCAAGAAAGGGCAGTAACCAAGCACTGGTCCACCCACATATGAAATTATCAAAGAACCGAACGTGAATCATTTGAGCGTGATGAAAACTAGCTTGATGCTAATTCCTATGTGTCCTCGGGAGCGCTTTTCCTTATATAAGAGTTTATCCAGGCTTGTCCTTTCCTAAAAAAAGGATTGGTCCATCTTGATATACCTTATTTACTTTTATTACTTGTCACTCGTTACAAATTACCTTATCACCAGACTATCTTTTACCGATAAATTCAGTGCTTGCACAGAATACCTTACTGAAAACTTCCTATCATTTCCTTCCGCTCCTCGTTGGGTTCGACACTCTTACTTATCGAAAGGACTACGATACATCCCCTATACTTGTGGGTCATCAGGTAGCGAATGGAACCTTGTCCACTTCTTCAGTGCAAGCAATTTCTAGCTTTTTCTCAGTAGTCCTCAACTAATCGTTGGCTTCCAAAGGATCGACAACTTGACTGAAACTGGGAAGCTTAGTCCTCTAAAAGTATGACAGCTTGGAGTAATTGCCATTTTGATTAGTAATTCAAGCAAATCTTGGTTTATTTTTTCCTCGAACATTCGCATAATCTGCTCTGTGGTAGGTGGTTGCTTTGGAGGAGGTGGTGGTGGCGTACATGGTTCGGGGGAATGCCCCGCATATCGGACTGAGCGACTAATGGGAGTATCGTCACCCGCCTGACTGCTGCTACCTTCTCTTGTCATCCTATTTATGTTTCCCAATACGAAGCATCAAGATGTGCAACATCCGTAACAGGGAAGAAATGCAAGCAACAAAGTCCGAAAGAAAAACGACAAGAAACCAAGGGGAATAAAAGTTTCCGACATAATTATACATAGAATTATACATGAAAGGAAATAACATGACAATTATGACTAGACTCATACAACTATGCATCATAACAACCTCGGCTACTCTGGAGGTCTAGTGCTCCGCTGATCCTGCTGGGATCTCTCCTGACACGGACTCGGATTCGGAACTGACGAAATTAACGAAAACCTATGGGTCAAAGGAAACACGATGCCGCTTCCTCAAGGGCTCTCCCTCAGGGGCAGGTGCTGGCTGAGACTGGAGCATAGGGGTGCGGGAGTAGCCAGAAGTAAAGCGCACTAGGCAGGAGGCTCGTGGGGAGTTACTGTCGAGGTGCCCGAGTTACTCAGAGGGGTAACCGGGGTAGTTGGCGGGATAGTAGCTGGAGGAACAACTGGGGTAGACACAATGGAAGGTGGAAAGAAACCGGATCTAGAGGCCACCAAAGTTGTACGAGCACGGGTCAACTCTCAAGCCAGCTCGTAAATCAGAAGATAAATAGCAGTGATGTAGCGAGAAAGGTGGCTAGATGGACGGTCGCACGCCGGATCATTGGTAGGAAAGTGGATGCGTCCATTATCGTGTAGGGATGGGTAGTAGTAGAAACCTGGATGAGCCTGCACCAGGACCTCTATATAGCGTAACTCAACGAGAACCTCGAATGCAGCAAACTGAACAACCTAAGCTGGTGTAGAATCGAAACCACTCCTAGAAGAATGAGTGTAAGTGCCAGTTGCAGAACTGTTACGCAAGGTAACCACCGGGTGGTACTCATACACTGAGGATGCCAATCGCTCCCAGTACACCTGGTACACTGGGTCGTTGCCGTGAGGGAAGAGTCGACGCCACATGTTCCAAAGAAGATGTGGAGAAATGTACGATGCCGGCTCAAACTGGTACAGGTATGGTGTAGGAGCCATATACGCTCACAACCATTAGTCATTAGTGATAAAAAACTATATGCATGCAATACAACAATCAAAGGCAAACAAAAACTACTAACACTCAAGGTTACAATCTACCGATTAACTAGCGCGTTAGCGGTCTAGGGCGTCCTACAATCAGTGCGGCTCTGATACCAAGCATTGTGGCACCCCGACTTAGAGCGACAGATTTACCTTGCATTGCCAGCCCAGAGATCAAGTCTTCTGGCAACACACAACAACTTGGTATAGAAAGACAACAGCTTTATTGGAGCATAGGTTCGATATTACATCAATTAGCAAGTCCAAGTGGCACAGACGGTGTTGTTGCACATATGTACATTATTTAGTGGACAAGATCGAGGCCTTGTGTTGGGGAACGTAGTATTTCAAAAAAATTCCTACGATCATGCAAGATCTATCTAGGAGAAGCATAGCAACGAGCGGGGAGAGTGTGTCTACATACGCTCGTAGACCGAAAGCGGAAGCGTCTAGTGACGCGGTTGATGTAGTCGAACGTCTTCACGATCCAACCGATCCAAGCATCGAACGTACGACACCTCCGCGTTCAGCACACGTTCATCTTGATGAGGTCCCACGAGCTCTTGATCCAGTTGAGTGTCACGGGAGAGTTTCGTCAGCACGACGGCGTGGTGATGGTGATGATGAAGCTACTGGCGCAGGGCTTCGCCTAAGCACTTCAACGATATGACCCAGGTGTGTAACTGTGGGGTGGGGCACCGCACACGGCTAAAATCAACTTGTGTGTCTGTGGGGTGCCCCCTCCCCACGTATATCAAGAAGGGAGGGGAGGAGGAGGTGGCAAGCCTAGGGGGCGCGCCATGAGGGGAGTCCTACTCCAACTAGGAGTAGGACTCCTCCTTTTCCTAGTAGGAGTAGGAAAGGGTGAAGGAAGGGAGAGAGGAGGACAAGGACAGAGGGGGCCTGCTCCCTTCTCCCTAAACCAATTAGTTTTGGGCCTTGGGTGGGCGTGCCCCACACTCCCCTTCCTGCCCTCTATTTCCACTAAGGCCCATGTAGGCCCATTAACCCCCCGGGAGGTTCCGGTAACCTACTAGTACTCCCGTAATTATCCGATAACCCTCGCAACTCATCCGGTGCCCGAAATTAACCTTCCAATATAGGAATCTTTAGGTCTCGGACATTTCGAGACTCCTCGTCATGTCCGTGATCACATCCGGAACTCCGAACTACCTTCGGTACATCAAAAAACATAAACTCATAATACCGATCGTCATCAAATGTTAAGCGCGCGGACCCTACGGGTTTGACAACTATGTAGACATGACCGAGACTCATCTCCGGTCAATAACCAATAGCGGAATCTGGATGCTCATATTGGTTCCTACATATTCTACGAAGATCTTAATCGGTCAAATCGCATAACAACATACGTTGTTCCCTTTGTCATCGGTATGTTACTTGCCCTAGATTCGATCGTCCGTATCATCATACCTAGTTCAATCTCGTCACCAGCAAGTCTCTTTACTCGTTCCGTAATACATCATCTTGTGACTAACTCATTAGTCGTTTGCTTGCAGGGCTTATTATGATGTGTATTACCGAGATGGCCCAGAGATACCTCTCCGACACTCGAAGTGACAAATCCTATTCTCGATCTATGCCGACACCACAAACACCTCCGGAGACACCTGTAGAGAATCTTTATAATCACACAGTTAAGTTGTGACGTTTCATAGCACACGAGGTGTTCCTACGGTATCCGGGAGTTGCATAATCTCATAGTCATAGGAACATGTATAAGTCATGAAGAAAGCAATAGCAGTAAAACTAAACGATCAAGTTGCTAAGCTAACAGATGGGTCTTGTCCATCACATCATTCTCCTAATGATGTGATCCCATTGGTCAAATGACACTCATGTCTATGGTTAGGAAACATAACCATCTTTAATGAATGAGCTAGTCCAGTAGAGGCATACTAGGGACACTTTGTTTTGTCTATGTATTAACACATGCACTAAGTTTCCAGTTAATACAATTATAGCATGAATAGTAAATATTTATCATGATATAAGGAAATACAAATAACAACTTTATTATTGCCTCTAGGGAATATTTCCTTCAGTCTCCCACTTGAACTAGAGTCAATAATCTAGATTACATAGTAATGATTCTAACACCCATGGAGTCTTGGTGATGATCATGTTTTGCTCGTGGAAGAGGCTTAGTCAACGGGTCTGCGACATTCAGATCCGTATGTATCTTGCAAATTTCTATGTCTCCCTCCTTGATATGATCGCGGAAGGAATTGAAGCGTCTATTGATGTGCTTGGTTCTCTTGTGAAACCTGGATTCCTTCGCCAAGGCTATTGCTCCACTATTGTCACAAAAGATTTTCATTTGACCCGATACACTAGTTATTACACCTAGATAGGATATGAACTCCTTCATCCAGACTCCTTCATTTGCTGCTTCCGAAGCATCTATGTACTCCGCTTCACACGTAGATCCCGCTACGATGCTCTGCTTGGAACTGCACCAACTGACAGCTCCACCGTTCAATAAAAATACATATCCGGCTGGTGACTTAGAGTCATCCGGATCAGTGTCAATACTTCAATTGACGTAACCATTTACAATGAGCTCTTTGTCACCTCCATAAACGAGAAACATATCATTTGTCATTTCAGGTACTTCAGGATGTTCTTGACCGATGTCCAGTGATCCACTCCTGGATTACTTTGGTACCTCCCTGCTAAACTTATAGTAAGGCACACATCAGGTCTGGTACACAGCATTGCATACATGATAGATCCTATGGCTGAGGCATAATGACTTTCATTTTCAGTCTATCTTCTATAGTGGTCGGGCATTGAATCTTACTCTAGTTCACACCCTGTAACACAGGCAAGAACCCTTTCTTTGACTGATCCATTTTGAACTTCTTCAAAACTTTATCAAGGTATGTGCTTTGTGAAAGTCCAATTAAGTGTCTTGATCTATCTCTATAAATCATCTTGATGCCTAATATATAAGGAGCTTCACCGAGGTCTTTCATTGAAAAATTCTTATTCAAGTATCCTTTTATGCCATCCAGAAATTCTATATCATTTCCAATCAACAATATGTCATCTACATATAATATCAGAGATGCTACAGAGCTCCCACTCACTTTCTTATAAATAGAGGCTTCTCCACAAGTCTGTATAAAACCATATGCTTTGATCACCTCATCAAAGCGTATATTCCAACTCCGAGATGCTTGCATGAGTCCATAGATGGATCGCTGGAGCTTGCACACTTTGTTAGCACCTTTAGGATCAACAAAACCTTCTGGCTGCACCATATACAACTCCTCTTTGAGGTATCCATTAAGGAATGCAGTTTTGACATCCATTTAACAGATTTAATAATCATAAAATGCGGCAATTGCTAACATGATTCGGATAGATTTAAGCATTGCTACCGGTGAGAAAGTCTCATCGTAGTCAACTCCTTGAACCTATCAAAAACCTTTCACAAAAAGTCAAGCTTTGTAGACAGTAACATTACCATCGGCGTTTGTCTTCCTGTTGAAGATCCATTTGTTTTCGATGGCTTGTGGATCATTGGGCAAGTCAACCAAAGTCCACACTTTTTTCTCATACATGGATCCCATCTCAGTTTTCATGGCCTCAAGCCATTTTGCGGAATCTGGGCTCATCATCGCTTCCTCATAGTTCGTAGGTTCATCATGGTCTAGTAACATGACTTCCAGAACTGGGTTACCGTACCACTCTGGTACGAAACGTATTCTGGTTGACCTACGAGGTTCAGTAGTAACTTGATCTGAAGTTTCATGATCGTCATCATTAGCTTCCTCGCTGATTGGTGTAGGAATCACTGGAACTTGTTTCTGTGATGTACTACTTTCCAATTCAGGAGAAGGTACAATTACCTCATCAAGTTCTACTTTCCTCCCAGTCACTTCTTTTGAGAGAAACTCCTTCTCTAGAAACTCCTTCTCCAGTCCATTCTTAGCAACGAATATCTTGCCTTCGGATATATGATAAAAGGTGTACCCAACAGTTTCCTTTGAGTATCCTATGAAGACACATTTCTCCGACTTGGGTTCGAGCTTATCAGGTTGAAGCTTTTTCACATAAGCATCGCAGCCCCAAACTTTAAGAAACAACAACTTTGGTTTCTTGCCAAACCACAGTTCATAAGGCGTCGTCTCAACGGATTTAGATGGTGCCCTATTTAACGTGAATGCAGCTGTCTCTAAAGCATAACCCCAAAACGATAGTGGTAAATCGGTAAGAGACATCATAGATCGCACCATATCTAATAAAGTATGGTTAGGCGTTCGGACACACCATTACGCTGTAGTGTTCTGGGTGGCGTGAGTTGTGAAACTATTCCACATTGTTTCAAATGAAGACCAAACTCGTAACTCAAATATTCGCCTCCACGATCAGATCGTAGAAACTTTATTTTCTTGTTACGATGATTTTCTACTTCACTCTGAAATTCTTTGAACTTTTCAAATGTTTTAGACTTGTGCTTCATCAAGTAGATATACCCATATCTGCTCAAATCATCAGTGAAGGTCAGAAAACAATGATACTCGCTGCGAGCCTCAACACTCATCGGTCCACATACATCAGTATGTATGATTTCCAACAAATCAGTTGCTCGCTCCATTGTTCCGGAGAACAGAGTTTTAGTCATCTTGCCCATGAGGCATGGTTCGCAAGCACCAAGTGATTCATAATCAAGTGATTCCAAAAGTCCATCAACATTTAGTTTCTTCATGCGCTTTACACCAATATGACCTAAACGGCAGTGCCACAAATAATTTGCACTATCATTATCAACCTTGCATCTTTTGGCTTCAATATTATGAATATGTGTATCACTACGATCGAGATCTAATAAGAATAGACCACTCTTCTAGGGTGCATGACCATAAAAGATACTCATATAAATAGAACAACCATTATTCTCTGATTTAAATGAATAACCGTCTCGCAACAAACAAGATCCAGATATAATGTTCATGGTCAACGCTGGCACCAAATAACAATTATTTAGGTCTAAAGCTAATCCCGATGATAGATGTAGAGGTAGCGTGCCGACGGCGATCACATTGACTTTGGAACCATTTCCCACGCGCATCGTCACCTCGTCCTTAGCTAATATTCGTTTAATCCGTAGCCCCTCTTCCGAGTTACAAATATTAGCAACCAAACCAGTATCAAATACCCAGGTGCTACTACGAGCATTAGTAAGGTCCACATCAATAACATGTATATCAAATATACATTTGTTCACTTTGCCATCCTTCTTATCCGCCAAATTCTTGGGGCAGTTCCGCTTCCAGTGTCCAGTCCCTTTGCAGTAGAAGCACTCAGTTTCAGGCTTGGCTTCAGACCTGGGTTTCTTCGCAGGAGTAGCAACTATCTTGCTATTCTTGTTGAAGTTCACCTTCTTTCCCTTGCCCTTTTTCTTGAAACTAGTGGTCTTGTTAACCATCAACAGTTGATGCTCCTTTTTGATTTTGTACCTCTGCAGCTTTGAGCATAGAGAAGAGCTTGGGAATTATCTTCTGCATCCCTTGCATATTATAGTTCATCATGAAGCCTTTATAGCTTGGTGGCAGTGATTGAAGAACTCTATCAATAACACTATCTTCGTCAACTTTGCAACCAAGTTGAGTCATATGATTGTAGTACCCAGACATTCTGAGCAAGTGTTCACTGATAGAACTATTATCCTCCATCTTGCAGCTATAGAACTTATTGGAGACCTCGTATCTCTCAGTTCGGGCATTTGCTTGAAATATTAACTTCAACTCTTGGAACATCTCATATGCTCCATGACGTTCAAAACGTCGTTGAAGTCCTGATTCTAAGCCGTAAACCATGTCACACTGAACTATCGAGTAGTCATCAGAACGAGCTTGCCAGACGTTCATAACGTCCGGAGTTGCTCCTGCAGCAGGCCTGTCACCTAGCGGTGCTTCCAGGACATAATTCTTCTGTGAAGCAATAATGATAATCCTCAAGTTACGGACCCAGTCCGTGTAGTTGCTACCATCATCTTTCAACTTAGCTTTCTCTAGGAACGCATTAAAATTCAAGGGAACGGTAGCACGAGCCATTGATATACAACAACATAGATATGCAAAAACTAACAGGTTTAAGTTCATGATAAATTAAAGTTTAACTAATCATATTACTAAAGAAATGCCACTTAGATAGACATCCCTCTAGTCATCTAAATGATCACGTAATCCAAATCAACTAAACCATGTCCGATCATCACGTGAGATGGAGTAGTTTTCAATAGTGAACATCTTATGTTGATCATATCTACTATATGATTCACGCTCGACCTTTCGGTCTCCAGTGTTCCGAGGCCATGTCTGTACATGCTAGGCTCGTCAAGTTTAACCCGAGTATTCTGCATGTGCAAAACTTTCTTACACCCGTTGTATTTGAACGTAGAGCTTATGACACCCGATCATCACGTGGTGTCTCGGCATGGCGAACTTCCGCAACAGTGCACACTCAGGGAGAACATTTGTACCTTGAAATTTTGTAAGGGATCATCTTATAATGCTACCGCCGTACTAAGCAAAATAAGATGCATAATAAGATAAACATCACATGCAATCAAAATATGTGACATGATATGGCCATCATCATCTTGTGCTTTTGATCTCCATCTCCAAAGCATCGTCATGATCTCCATCGTCACCGGATAGACACCATGATCTTCATCGTAGCATCGTGGTTATCTCGCCAACAAATCCTGCTACTACTGTCGCTAACTCATAGTGATGAAGTAAAGCAATTACATGCTCTTCGCAATTCATACAATAAAGAGACAACCATAAGGCTCCTGCCAGTTGCCGATAACTTTACAAAACATGATCATCTCATACAATAGCCTATAACTCATCACGTCTTGACCATATCACATCAAAACATTCCCTGCAAAAACAAGTTAGACGTCCTCTATTTTGTTGTTGCAAGTTTTACGTGGCTGCTACGGGCTTAGCAACAACCGTTCTTACTTACGCATACAAAAAACCACAACAATTTTTGTCAATTGTGTTGTTTTAACCTTCACAAGGACCGGGCGTAGCCACACTCGATTCAACTAAAGTGAGAGAGACAGACACCCGTCGGTCATCTTGAAGCAATGAGTGCTCGTAACGGTAAAACCAGTCTTGCGTAAGCGTACACATAATGTCGGTCCAGGCCGCTTCATCTCATAATACCGTCGGATCAAAGTATGAAATGCTGGTAAGTAGTATGACTATTATCGCCCACAACTTATTGTGTTCTACTTGTGCATATCATCTACGCATAAACCTGGCTCATGATGCCACTGTTGGGGAACGTAGTATTTCGAAAATTGTCCTATGATCACGCAAGATCTATCTAGGAGAAGCATAGCAACGAGTGGGGAGAGTGTGTCTACGTACCCTCGTAGACTGAAAGTGGAAGCGTCTAGTGACGCGGTTGATGTAGTCGAAAGTCTTCGTGATCCAACCGATCCAGGCACCGAACGAACGACACCTCCGCGTTCAGCACACGTTCAACTTGATGACGTCCCACGAGCTCTTGATACATTTGAGCGTCATGGGAGAGTTTTGTCAGCACGACGGTGTGCTGACGGTGATGATGAAGCTACCGGTGCAGGGCTTCGCCTAAGCACTGGAACGATATGACCGAGGTGTGTAACTGTGGGGAGGAGCACCGCACACGGCTAAAATTAACTTGTGTGTATATGGGGTGCCCCCTCCCCACGTATATAAAGAAGGAAGGGGAAGAGGAGGCGGTCGGCCTAGGGGGCGCGCCATGAGGGGAGTCCTACTCCCACTAGGAGTAGGACTCGTCCTTTTCCTAGTAGGAGTAGGAGAGGGGAAGGAAAGGAGAGATGAGGAGAAGGAAAGAGGGGGCCAGCCCCCTTTGCCCTAAACCAATTCGGTTTGGTTCGGGGGGGGGGGGGGGCGCCCCACACTCCCCTTGTTTCCCTCTATTTCCACTAAGGCCCATGTAGGCCCATTAACCCCCCGGGAGGTTCCGGTAACCTCCTGGTACTCCGGTATTTATCCGATAACCCCCAGAACTCATCCGATGTTCGAATATAATCTTCCAGTATATGAATCTTTATGTCTCGGACATTCCGAGACTCCTCGTCATGTCCGGGATCACATCCGGGACTCTGAACTACCTTCGGTACATCAAAACACATAAACTCATAATACCGATCATCATCAAACATTAAGCACGCGGACCCTACGGGTTCGAGAACTATGTAGACATGACCGAGATTCATCTCCGGTCAATAACCAATACCAGAACCTATTTGCTCATATTGGTTCCTACATATTCTATGAAGATCTTTATCGGTCAAACCGCATAACAACATATGTTGTTCCCTTTGTCATCGGTATGTTACTTGCCCAAGATTCGATCATTGGTATCATAATACCTAGTTCAATCTTGTCACCAGCAAGTCTCTTTACTAGTACCGTAATACATCATCTCATGACTAACTCATTAGTCATTTGCTTGCAAGGCTTATTATGATGTGTATTACTGAGAGGGCCCAGAGATACCTCCCCGACACTCAGAGTGACAAATCCTATTCTCGATCTATACCAACACCACAAACACCTTCGGAGACACTTGTAGAGCATCTTTATAATCACCCAGTTACGTTGTGATGTTTGATAACACACAAGGTGTTCCTCCGGTATTCGGGAGTTGCATAATCTCATAGTCATAGGAACATGTATAAGTCATGAAGAAAGCAATAACAGTAAAACTAAATGATCAAGTTGCTAAGCTAACGGATGGGTCTTGTCCATCACATCATTCTCCTAATGATGTGATCCCGTTGATCAAATGACAACTCATGTCTATGGTTAGGAAACATAACCATCTTTGATCAATGAGCTAGTCTAGTAGAGGCATACTAGGGACACTCTGTTTTGTCTATGTATTCACACATGTACTAAGTCTCCGGTTAATACAATTCTAGCATGAATAATAAACTTTTTATCATGATATAAGGAAATACAAATAAAAAATTTATTATTGCCTCTAGGGCATATTTCGTCCACCTTGACATTACAACAATACAGCTACGTGGCAGCTGAAAGACGACGTAGAAGGACTCCATCTCACAGGGACACTGATGTGGACATGGTCTAGACTATGATGCAACGATGCAACTCCTACTCCGGTACGAGTTCTCCTGAAATTGGCATGACACGCCAGCTGAGTACTTTGAATGTAATCGCAAGATCATACAAATAAAGCAACAATGACAAGCAACAACATGATATTTAAGTAGGTTAAATGCAAGATCTTATAGCATGCTATTCATGAAGTGAAAGTGCTCATAACAGGGCCTCTCAGTTCTGCTTACCATCTCGGTTACCTCATCACCACGATCATCATCATACAACGGTGATGACCTCAGGATCACAAACGAAACCATCTCGATGGTCTCAACACTTCACCAAGATAACAAGTGCCACAAGTATATCTTTAGGGTGCGGTTTTAATATTTCTGTTGAGCCACAGTGTGACCTACTACCAACGGTGTCCGTGACCGTGGACGCGACTATCGATAGATTATACACACTTTGAAGAGGTTAGGACACTGTACCTACACAACAGAACCCAAGGCCTCATACTCCCATTCGGGTGGACCAATGGTGTTCCGACAGAACCAATCTATTGCCATGACACTCTCCCGGCCACTCCGACCAACTCCCCTTTTGGCTAACTCATGGGTGGCCCCGATGCCACTCTGGACATCCAACGACCACCGTCGTGGAAAAACAATGGTCCCAAATGGGGACATGGTACCAAAACAACTATGGGCACACAAGGCTATGCCTGCCTACCGGGCCAGGGTAACGCAAGCGCATAACCTTCCCTAGTAGGAGGCACTCGCGAGAGGCATAAAAATAGACCGAGAAAGGGCCTTCCCGTAAAAGGCAAATGTCGTTGGCCTTTGGGAAGCTTGATTCGGTGGCACCATGACTCGATCAACAACATGTTCAAGTTGGATTTTTATCAGGTTTCACGTGCAAATAATTTTTATTGAGTCATAATATGCGATGAAAATGAAATGAACTATATATGCACTATTTTAACATAATACTGATATGATCTTAATCATGCTCGTCATCATGTTACCTGATGACCCACAAGTATAGGGGATCAATTGTAGCTCCTTTCGATAAGTAAGAGTGTCGAACCCAACGAGGATCAGAAGGAAATGATAAGTAGTTTTCAGTAAGGTAGTGTCTGCAAGTGGTGAAATTGTAAGTAGGGAGTAGTTTGATAACAAGGTAATTCGTAATGAGCAAGTAACGATAGTTGTAACAAGTACGCAGAAAGGTAGCCCAATCCTTTTGAGGAAAATGACAGGCCAAAATGGTCTCTTATAGTAAGCAAAGCGTTCTTGAGGGTACATGGGAATTTCATCTAGTCACTTTCATCATGTTGGTTTGATTTCTCTTTGCTACTTTGATAATTTGATATGTGGGTGGACCGGTGCTTAGGTGTTGTTCTTACTTGAACAAACCTCCTACTTATGATTAACCCTCCCACAAGCATCCGAAACTACGAGAAAAGTATTAACAATAAATTCTAACCATAGCATTAAACTCTAGGATCCAGTCGATCCCTAACGGAATAGTGCATAAACTGGGGTTTAAGTTTCTCTAACTCTCGCAACCCACCATCTAGTTACTACTCCACAATGCATTCCCTTAGGCCCAAATATGGTGAAGTGTCATGTAGTTGACGTTCACATGACACCACTAAGGGAATCACAACAGACATACTATCAAAATATCGAACACATATCAAATTCACATGATTACTTGCAACACGATTTCTCCCGTGACCTCAAGAACAAAGGTAACTACTCACAAGTGATGAACATGCTCAAGATCAGAGGGGTATTAATATGCATAATGGATCTGAACATATAATATTCCACCAAATAAACCATATAGTAATCAACTACAAGATGTAATCAACACTACTAGTCACCCCCTAGCAACAATCTATAGTTCCGGTAACAAGATTGAATACAAGAGATGAACTAGGGTTTGGGATGAGACGGTGTTGTTGAAGATCTTTATGGAGATTGCCCTCCCCAAGATGGGAGAGTGGTTGGTGATGATGATGACGATGATTTCCCCCTTCGGGAGGGAAGTTCCCCCGGCAGAATCGCTCTGCCGGAGTGCAAAAGTGCTCCTGCCCAAGTTCCGCCTCGAGACGACGGCGTTCCGTCCCAAAAGTCTTCTCTCATTTTTTCTAGGTCAGAATCACTTATATACCAGAAGATGGGCACCGAAGGTGGGCCGAGGAAGCCACAACCCAGCAGGGCGCGCCAGGGGGGCCTGGCACGCCCAGGTGGGTTGTGCCCACCTGGTGGCTCCCCTTTGGTGTTTATTGGCTCTAGTCATTCTTAAATATTACATACAAAATCCTCGTGAAGTTTCACCTTGTTTGGAGTTGTGCAGAATAGGTGGCCTGACGTAGCTTTTCCAGGTCCAGATTTTCAGCTGCCGGAATTCTCCCTCTTGGTGTGTTCCTTGCAAATTATGAGAGAAAAGGCATTAAAATTACTCCAAAAGCATTATTATGGATAAAAACATGAACAACACTATTCTAATCCCAGGATTAGAATAGTTATTTGGATCAGGATGGGCTCTATATAGGGGCGACAGGACGTTCCCGAACCGATGCGCCCCGATGGAAAAAAAGGCCACCACCACCCCGATGCTACGCCCATGATCCACTCCCGCACCACCGGCCTCGATTCACGCTCGATCCCCATGCGCCGGTGCCACCCTGGATCCCGTCGCACCGCCGCCCGCCGTCACCGGCCCTGGATCCCGTCGCGCCACTGCCCACCGTCGCCGGCCCTGGATCTCAGCGCATCGCCGCCCGCCGCCGCCCACCGTCATCGGCCCTGGATCCCATCGCGACGCTGCCCACCGCCGGCACCGTCCCCGGCCCTCGATCCCATCGCGCCGCCGCCCACCGTGGATCTCTACGCACCACCGAAGACCACCACCTCCAAAGCGTCATCCCTTACGTCCCACTCCCCACCACCACCTTCCTGCGCCGCCGCCTGCGCACCGCCGTGGCTGCGCCCCGCCCACACCAATCACCTCTGGTGCCGAGTAGGTTTTCCCTGCCCAAGCTCCATCGCCACCTTGCAGCCTCCTCCGGTGGAGCTCCACAGCCACAACACTAAGGGCGTTCATCGCCACTACCTCCGGCCATTCAGGTACGTAGCTCCTAGAGGTACCGCAGCCATAGCTTGGGGAAATTACTGCAACGTTCATCGCCTCCACAACGTACATTTGATTTTGCACCTTTTTGTTATTTTTCACCCATTTTATTTCAGCAAGATGGTTGTTGAATGCTTGCCTGCTAATGTGTTCCCCTGCTGATGAAGTAATTCAAGGAGTAAGTGGTTTCATTCGTATGAAGCACCAGCAAGAATATCTTCAGTTTTTCTTCTCTGTAGCGACCTCCTAAATCAGCGCCACGTGCCGCTGGGCCTCCCATGACCTTGCTCCTCCTACTGCTTCCTCCTGACATGGATGATAGAAGTGTGTGCGTCCAAATTTTGCAACGGGGGATCACACAACATGTTTTGACGGATACTGAAGTTCAGATTGAATGGACATTAATGTTCATAGATGTATATTTTCATTACATTCAGAGATGTGGTTTTTCCTAGTTTTTTCGTTTCTTAGCTCCTTAATTTATTGGTTAGAATTCTGAGATTGACATTACGTTAACTGAAGCCTCTGGTCTCATGTGTGTACTAAAAAACATTTTGCTCAGTATACTATGCATCCTTGAAATACTTGAACCTGATCATATATACGACTAAGTGATTGATCATGTAGATTGAAGAAAGAACAGAGAACAGAAGTGAGTTCTAAAGTTGTTTCCAAAAATATGTGTGTTCAAAGAAGATGTTGATACACAAAAAAAAATTGTGGATGAGAAGTTCACTTTTTGAAAGGTTCAATGTGTGAACAAATTGTGGGATTTGCTATTGTGCATATGAACTTTTCGGCAACCATATTTGGCGTCTTCACTGGCACCTCATTGTACTAATGCATGATTTATTTGGCTTAAAAAATTGTTTTTGCGATGGTCAAGATATTGTGTTGCAGAAGGTCAAGTGTGTATTGTATGTGTGTCTGTGTGTGTTTTTTAATGCATACCTTCATTGCAAAACTGTACGTTTATTCGTCGAACTGAAGAAACCGAACTTCTCTTTTTCTTTTCTTCTAATAAAAACACAACACTATAAAGGAAATAGAAATTTCTTTTGCAATGAAGGTATGCATTAAAACCAATGCTAAAGATTAAAACCAAGAAGTTCAATTTCAAATGAAGGAGTAGTTCAATGTATATAAAAACTCACGTTACTAGAGAAATAAAACCAAGAAGTTCAATTGGAAAAGGCAGAGCAGTTTGATATTTATTTGAAAACAATCAGATTTTTCTAATTACTAAAGAATAAAACCAACATGTTCAATTTAAAATAACGAAGAAGTTCGATGTTTTTAAAAACCTTCATTTTTCACTTTTCTAAAAAATACAGAATGAAGTTCAAATAAAAAAGGTGGAGCGGTTCAATATCTATAAAAAAACTCAAATATTTTCGCGTAATCGAGAGAAGTTCACGTACTACACGGTGTGCATTTGTATGAAAAAAAGAGAATGAAAAAGCAAAGGCTAAATGTTTTGTTGCTAGAAGTTTAAGTACTCAGCCCGAGAAAAGTTCAAAAATTCTTGTGAGAGAGGTTGAACAAAAATTCGTGACAGAAGTTCAAGGTAAAATAGTTGGAAGTTCAACTACTACACGGAATGCGTTTCGGATAAGAATATAAGCATAGAAAACTAAAAGCTTCAAAGATTTGTTGCAAGAAGTTGACGTGCTCCTCCCGGTGAAGTTCGAGATCTGTAGTGCGAGACGTCCAACCTTCAATTACATGTCAAAACAAGGAAAAACTATGTTGTTTTTTTGCCATTTTTAATAATGCTCTCAAACGGCAACGAATTTGTAACGGTTCTCTTGATGAAAAAGTTGCTCCTATTCATAAGCTTTCCAACATTATATTATAAGCTACATTCCGATAAATGTTTTAAAAGTGTTATGTATATCGTTAAAAACACATTTTTACGCATTCAAAAATATATTTTAAACCGTCGCGAGTATGAAAAACTGATCAACACGAAAAAGTTGCGTGTTTTCAACAGCTTTCCATCGATATATCATTTGCTCAATTCCGGTAAGTGGTTTGGGATTTACGGGCGAAAAACATCATGTCAAAAAAACAGAGTGAAGTTCAAGCAGAACTGCCACAGAAGTTCAGATTCTTCACGCGGTGCGTTTTCGAAGAATCCGTTTCGCGATAAAGGCAGAAAAATGTTCTCTCCATTTTCGCAATTACTAATAAGTGAAAAGCATCAACATGAAAAAGTTTCGCATTTTCCGTAGCTTTTCAACGGTATATTATTTGCTTCATTCCGATAAAGTATGTAGAAATTACCGTGAAAATACATGTTTCGCCATTTTCAAAACTGACATAAAACCGTAATGAATTGGGAGAAACAATACATACAAAAAGTTTCACATTTGTTCAAGCTTTCCAACGCCATATCATTTGCTGCATTCGGAAGCACGGTTAAAATATTACCTCGAAAATACGAACTCGGTAGGACTTGTACCGTTTTCTAGATTACTCTTAAACGGTTCAAAATTAGAAAAAACTTTTAACATGAAAAACTAGCGCATTTTCATAAGCTTTCCAACGCCATATAATTGCCCTAATTGGATTAGCCGTTTAGAAATTATCGCGAAAATACGAATTCGGCTGTTCGGCTTGCGAAATTTTACGTTTTCCCAAATAACGTTTTAACCGTAGGGAATTAGAGAAAACTTTCAACATGTGAAAGGAGTGGTTTTGCAGCAGCTCTCCAACGACATATTATATGCCGCATTCCGATAAACTGTTTAGAAATGAGATTGAAAATACGATTCATGTTTTTTGTGTGAAGAAAAAATGGTTTTCAAAACTGCTCTGAAACGGCTTACATTTTGACAAAAATTTAAGTTGGGTCGTGATACTGGTGTCCATAGCTTTCCAACGGTATATCACAAGCCCCATTTGGGCGATGTTGGCGGAAGTTCAACCTAGTTCAAAGGGAAGTTCAGGCGGGCAACTGAGACAGTAAAATTGTAAAAAACGTGAGTTCATCACGACCCGAGAGCAAAATCCGCCCATCAGTGAGATTTCTATTTAAAAGGAGTATTTAGTTGCTAAAAACCGTTTCCGATAACACTTGCATCACATAGAACACGACTAACAAGAATAATTCACCCGAAGAGACACGGTTGCGAAGATAGCCCGAAGGTCGGGTTCCTACACAGGGAAGTTCAGATGCGTATCTCAGGAAGTATATGTTGTGATCAGAATAATATTCTGATCCCGTGATCAGAATAGTGTTTATATAAAAACATTACAAATAACAGTAAGGAAACATGATGCGAAATGGACGTATCAACTCCCCCAAGCTTAGACCTCGCTTGTCCTCAAGCAAAAACTGAAATCGAAAAACATGTCCACATTTTTAAGAGAGAGAGGTGTCGATAAAAACAAAATACGGACATAGAAGCATCATGTTGATTATTATAACAGTAACATAATTAAACATAAGAGTTTTATCATAGAACTTGTATCATAAACTTCTCATGAATAAGTGATAGTTCATCACACAACTGAAGTATAAAGCATAAACACTATTAGAAACCAACAAACTATGTTTTCGGTCAACTTTTTCAACCACAATAAATCATCTTTTCAGGAAGGGTCACGTATCGGAGCCTTTAGGCAAGTCCACATACTCAACCATCATATAGTCTTCCATGATTGCTAACACTCACCGCATACACATAAGCTAAATGTTTCAACCGGACACTTAGAAAGATATGGGCTTATAGTTTCATCTCCCAACATACTCACCTCAAGGGTGATGTCAACAATAATAACTCATGTCACGCATATTCAACTGGACATATGTGCCTAGATCTTTCCTCACCACATGATGCTTGCCAAAGGTTAAAAATAAAAGAGGACGGAGGGAAAACTTTGACTCTTTACATAAAAGTAAAAGATAGTCCCTTCGCAGAGGGAAGCAGAGGTTGCCATGCGCTTATTTGTTTGCATGCTGAATCGCCTAGTGCAAAAGAACGTCCCCTTAAGATGACAACCTTTATTATGTAGTCTGTTGCTTTTATTCTTTGTCATCCAAGTTCATACAATGCTCAATTTTCTCTTCCAGTAAATGATCTCACATATTTAGAAGCAATTTTTATTGCCTTTTTGCATCGATGACAACTTACTTGAAGGGTCTTCCTCAATCCATAGGTAGGTATGGTGGACTCTCGAAAAAGGTTTGGGTATAAGGGTTTTTGGATGCACAAGTAGTATCTCTACTTAGTGTGGAATTTTTCGCTAGAAAAGATATCGGGCAAGCACCACATGTTAAAGGATCTATGACAATATGACTTCTATGTGAAAATGAACAAACATAACTCATTAAGTTGTCTTCCTTGTCCAACGTTAACAATTTTGGCATATAATATTTTGATGGAGGCTCACAATCACAAAAGATTTCTAGGATAGTCTATTTATATGTGAATCTTCTCTTCCTTTATTAATTCTTTCATGAGTTGCATCATTGACCAATGCTATGTTTGTCAATCTCTAACAAAAATTTCTACTTATACTTTTCCTTATGTGGTGCCATCACCTACCATAAGATTAGCATATGAGCATCTTAATTTATTTCCTTTCTTTTTCTTTTTGTTTCCTTTATTTGCAACAAGAAAGTAAAGAGAGTAAAAACTCGTACTAACTTTATTATATAACTTTCACATGATAACAAGGATATATCACTACACAAATTCTCGAAAAGAAAGGATAGAACTAAACTTTATTTCATCTAAAGAAAAAATATTGAACTAAAATAAGTAAAAACAAAAAGATAGTGTGATGATACCATACCGGGGCACCTCCCCCAAGCTTGGCGAAAGCCAAAGGGACTGCATATACTCGATACTCAGTTCTCCTTAGGTGGTGAAGAGGATGATGGTGGTGATGAAGATGCGATCTTATCCTTCAGGATCAAGAGGTCCTTCAATCTACTAATGACGCTACGAAGAAAGGTGATGTGCTTTCGATGAAGAATGTTTTCACGAGTGAGATATTTATTTTGCACAAGAACCGTTTCGATAATCCGAAAGGCTGAAATTTTAGGCATAATAGGGTTTAAGTATATCTTCTACTTCCTCCTTGGTTGGCAATGCTTGCTCGCCGACAACCTTCTTGTCTTTATCACCATTCACAGCCTCTATGAGTTCTTCCTTCTTCAGCCGATCTTCATAAGCCAAGCCTCCTCTACCATTGGGTCTGAGGAGGAGGAAGACATGATGCCACGCTTGATAGATCTGACCGAAAACAGCAACAAAAGAAAACAGAAGATTTCTCCGCGATACGATGGTCAGCAGGTTTGGGGGGTATATAAAGAATTTCTATCTTGGGAAACAAGCAAGCTATAGAAAAACAGAGTCCGGAAGGTGCCCAAGGTGGGCACAACCCACCTGGGCGTGCCCGGCATGCCTGGCGTGCCCTGGTGTATTGTTCTCACTAGGGAATGCTTCCTGGAAGTTTCTTTATTTCCAAAATTTTAAAATATTCCAAAACTGACAGAAAATATTTTTGTGGATTTTTCATAGTCCGTTTACTTACCGTATCACACACCTCCTTATTTTCACGATTTTGGAGTGTTCCAGAAGGACTCTTTTATGTGCTCTTCCAGTGTCAAAGTTTGGATAATATTACTTTCAACATTAATGTGCGTACCTGAGATATAATGCTTTATCTGTTGCCCATTGACAATATTCGGGTTAGTACCTTCGGAATTATTTATTTTGATGGCACCAGACCGGTAAACCTCCTCGATGACATATGGGCCTTCCCATTTCGAGAGGAGCTTCCCTGCAAAAAATCTGATACAAGAGTTGTACAAAAGAACATATTCTCTAACTTTAAACTCACGCTTTTGTATTCTTTTGTCATGCCATCTTTTAACTTTTTCTGTGAATAACTTTGCATTTTCATGAGCTTGGGTTCTCCATTCATCTAATGAACTAATATCAAATAACCTCTTTTCACCAGCAAGTTTCAAATCATAATTGAGTTCTTTAACTGCCTAGTATGCTTTATGTTCTAACCTAAGAGGCAAATGACACGCTTTTCCATAAACCATTTTATAAGGAGACATACCCATAAGATTTTTATATGCTATTCTATAAGCCCAAGGTGCATCATCTAGTTTCATAGACCAATTCTTCCTGGACCTATTGACAGTCTTTTGCAAAATTAATTTTATTTCTCTATTGCTAAGTTCGACTTGACCACTAGACTGCAGATGATAGAGTGATGCAATTCTATGGTTAACATCATACTTAGCAAGCATTTTACGGAAAGCACCATGGATAAAGTGTGAACCACCATCAGTCATTAATATCTAGGGACTCCAAACCTTGGGAAAATAACTTCCTTAAGCATTTTAATAGAGGTGTTGTTATCAACACTACTAGTTGGAATAGCTTTGACCCATTTAGTGACATAATCAACAACATCCAAAGTGTGCGTATACAAATTAGGGGAAGGAAAAGGTCCCATGTAATCAATTCCCCAATCATCAAATGGTTCAACAACAAGTGAATAATTTATAGGCATTTCTTGACGCTTACCGATATTACCTATTATTTGACATTCATCACAAGACGAGACAAACTTACGGCCATCCTTGAAGAGAGTAGGCCAATAAATCCAGATTGCAATACCTTGTGAGCAGTTCTATCTCCATCATGATGCCCTCCATAAGCTTCAGAGTGACATTTCCGTAGGATTTGTCCCTGTTCATGCTCAGGTACACAATGTCTAATAATACCATCTACTCCTTCTTTGTAAAGATGTTGGTTATCCCAAAAGTAATGTCTTCAATCATAGAAGAATTTTTTCTTTTGTTGGTATGTAAAGCTAGGTGGCGAATATTTAGCAACAATGTAATTAGCATAATCAACATACCAAGGTGTACTATGAGAAATATTTATTGCAGCTAGCTGCTCATCAGGAAAACTATCATCAATAGGTAGTGGGCCATCAAGCACATTTTCAAGCCTAGACTAGTTATCGGTTACGGGGTTCTCAGCTCCTTTTCTATCGATGATATGTAGATCAAATTCTTGCTATAAGAGAACCCAACGAATAAGTCTAGGCTTAACATCTTTCTTTTCCATAAGATATTTAATAGCAGCATGATGTGTGTGAACAATTACTTTGGAATCAACAATATAATGTCTAAATTTATCACAAGCAAGCACCACTGCTAAGAATTCTTTTTTAGTTGTAGCATAATTTCTTTGAGCACTGTCTAGAGTTTTACTAGAATAATGAATAACATTCAATTTTAATCAACTCTTTGTCCTAGAACAGCACCAACAACATAATCTCTAGCATCACACATAATTTCAAAAGGCAAGTTCCAATCAGGTGGTTGAACAATAGGCGTAGATATTAAGGCTTTCTTAAGTGTTTCAAAGGCTTCGAGACAATCATCATAAAAAACAAAAGGAATATCCTTTTGCAAGAGACTAGTAAGAGGCCTAGAAATTTTAGAAAAGTCGTTGAATATCCTATAGAAACTAGCATGACCTAAGAAACTACGAATACCTTTGATGTCCTTAGGACATGGAATTTTCTCAATTGCATCAACCTTAGCTTGGTCCACTTCAATACCTCTTTCAGAAATTTTATGTCCTTAGGACGAGATTTGTTTATTCACATCTCTGCATAACTCGCTCAAGATTGCTTAAACAATCATCAAAAGACTTCATATAATTAGAAAAATCATCCATGAAACCTCAACAATCTTTTCACAAAAGTCAGAGAATATAGCCATCATGCATCTTTGAAAGGTAGCAGGCGCATACATAAACAAAAGGCATACGTCTATAAGCATAGTTTCCAAAGGGACAAGTAAAAGTGGTCTTTTCATGATCAGGTTGAGAAACATGTATTTGTGAAAAGCCAGAATATCCACCAAGGAAGCAAAAATGTGTGTGCTTAGATAGTCTTCCAAGCATTCGATCAATAAAAGGCAAAGGTTAATGATCTTTTCTAGTAGCTTTGTTTAATTTTCTGAAATCAATTACCATTCTATAGCCTGTTACAATTCTTTGTGGAATAAGTTCATTCTTATCATTAGGAACAACAGTTATACCTCCTTTCTTAGGGACACAATGAACATGACTTACCCATCTACTATCAGCTATGGGATAGACACTACTGGAATCAGCTACTTTGCCATCTGCCAGCTCTTTGCCGTCTGCTAGCGGACGACAAAGAAGCTCTTTGCCATCAGCTACCCAAAAGCAGACGGCAAAGAACTGGCTGATGGCAAAGAAAGCCTTTGCCATCAGCCAGATCTTTGCCGTCTGCTAGCTGACGACAAAGAATCTTTGCCGTCCGCTAGCAGACGGCAAAGAGGGAGGGGGGGGGCCACTGAGGAGCTGGTTAAAAAATACTTAACGTCCCCCGCTTTGCCGTCCGCCGCAGATGGCAAATATGAAGAAAAGCGGAAGCAAAGGCTACCCTAACTAACCTAACTAACGACCGAGCCCCCTGCCCCGCCCGTTACTCATCTCTCTCCCTCGACCTCCTCCGGCCCCGCCCCCGCCGCCCGACGCCGCCCCCGCCCTCGC
>LR738709.1:585857604-585889013 GCA_902687465.1 Secale cereale | reverse complement strand
CCGACACCACACCCCGACAACCGACCCCCTGACCCCGACACCACACCCCGACCCCAAAACAGCACCCCGACCCCGACACGGCACCCCGACACCGACAGGACACCCCGACCCCCGACACCTCCCGAAAAGGTGTTCTTTGGCCTTCCAGAGGCCGACGGGGTCATATATTTGTGAATTATTAGTTAGGTCATTTATTTTTCGATTTAGTTATGAAAAACATCATATATAATTGTGTTGATCGTGTAGTTTTAAATGTGCAGTTGTTTCATCGCTGCGAGGTTTGGTGTTTGACGACCTCGTCGTGCGTTTGACGAGCTCTGCCCCTTCGTTCGTGGGTGAGCACAAATGACAAGTCCTCCTCCCCCATGGCCCACACTGCCTCTTTCAAGAAAGTCAAGGCTTTCTCTCAGTCTGACCTCGATGATGCAAACAACTTCACCAACATCTCCTACCACAACAAGCTCGTGAGATATAGAGATGAGGGGAAGGCGAGGAAAGGGGAGGACTTTAACCCGAGCCAGGGTCCCATTGATCCAGAGCTGTTGATGATATCTGGTGGTGGGAGGTCCCATGGCTCCATAGCCATTGGAGATGGACTTATCCGTTGTCCTAGCACTCTCCCGGAGATCAAGGCGCGCCAGTCGAGCTCCGCTCCTGAGATAAGGCCTCGTGAACGGCCAGTGCAACTCGCCATCAAGGTTAGTGATACGTACTCAGTTATCTTTCTCCATTACATTGTGTGCGCTTCCATCAATGATTACAAATGGTCATGTGAGTGGTATTGCAGGCTGCTATACAGAGTGAGAGAGATAGAACAGAGAAACTTCTGGCGGAGGCGGCGGAGAGGCAGTGGGAGTTGGAGGAGAGGACGACAAAGATGATGGAGGAGGAGAGGGCACGGAATGACATGCAGGCAAGGGCCATGTACGAGCTCCTTGTGGTAAGTTTCTTCTGCAGATTAGCCAAAACATTCATGTAGTGTTTGTCTCATTACTAACTAGTATGACTGAGTCGTCAAAACCAAATGTGCAGTCTGTGTGCGAGAAGACAGGTCAGACCGCTCCGCCGATGCCAGTGATTGCTCCTGGGACCACGGTGAGTTTTATTTGAATGGACATTACTTGCTAGTCTTAAAATTTGAGTGTCATCATGCTAACAAGACATTGGAAATGATCTTTGGTGCAGCATAACTCCAGACAAGCATCACACGATCCTTCTCCAGCTACCGACATGAGCCACCCCGCTCCTACACCTCCTGGATCTTGGTAAGTTTATCTAGTGTTTTGCTTAACACATGCATAAAGACCTAGACTTAGCTTTATTTCCTCCAATGCTTACCATAATGACGTAGACTTAGCTTCTTCTCCTCCAAAATGACTTAATAAGCTTACTGACCTCCAAAACCATCCATTTTACCTAGGTTAGCTCTAAAACGATCTATACTTAGCTTACTTATGTCAAAAATTGCATAATTAGCTTAGTTAGCTCATAGACGATCCATTTTACCTAAGTTAGCTCCAAAATGACCCATCTTACCTAGGTTAGCTTATAAATGATCCAGTTTATCCAAGTTAGCTCTAAAATGACCCAATTTACCTAGAGTAGCTCCTAAACGATCCATTTCACCTAAGTTAGCTAAAAACGATCCATTTCACCTAAATTAGCTCTTAAATGATCCATTTCACCTAAGTTTGCTCAAAAACGATCCATTTCACCTAAATTAGCTCTTAAATGATCCATTTCACCTAAGTTTGCTCAAAAACGATCCATTTCACCTTAGTTAGCTCAAAAACGATCCATTTCACCTAAATTAGCTCTTAAATGATCCATTTCACCTAAGTTTGCTCAAAAACGATCCATTTCACCTAAGTTAGCTCAAAAACGATCCATTTTACCTTAGTTAGCTCAAAAACGATTCATTTCACCTAGTTAGCTCAAAAACGATCCATTTCACCTTAGTTAGCTAAAAAATGATGCCCTTCACCTTAGTTAGCTCAAAAACGATTCATTTCACCTTAGTTAGCTAAAAAACGATCCATTTTACCTAAGTTAGCTCATAAACGATCTATTTTACCTAAGTTAGTTCTAAAATGATCCATTTAACCTTACTTAGCTCATAAATGATCCATTCTACCGAAGTTAGCTCTAAAATGACCCATTTTACCTAGGTTAGCTCCAAAATGATCCATCTTACCTAGGTTACCTCTAAAATGATGCATTTTACCTAAGTTTGCTCATAAGCGATCCATTGCACCTAGGTTAGCTCATAAACGATCCATTTCACCTAAATTAGCTCACAAATGATCAATTTCACCTAAATTAGCTCATAAATGTCATATATATTCTTCTTCTTCTTCATTTTCTTCTTCTTCTTCTTCTAATCTTCTTCTTCTAACTTTCTTATTTCCCATTTTGCAGATTTCATTCACTTGACGAAAGCTTGCATAGATGGAGTGCTCCTTATCCCTTTCTCTGTTTCTTTTGTATCGTTGAACTATGCATGTATCGTTGGATGAAACTATTGTAATATATATGGTTGGATGCCTCTATGTTGAACTTGTTATGTATGATGGAACTATGCATGTAATATATATGGTTGGATGATGAAGTTATGTGTTGGATATCTTATATGTTTGCTCTGTAATAGCCTTTTGAAATATATCTATATATGTCATATATATTTGTGATGAAAATTGTTGGATTTAATAAAAAAAAACAGATAAAAGAGCCAATATGCAGGCTCTTTGCCGTCTGCCACCGACGGTAACGGGCTCTTTGCCGTCTGCCGCGGACGGCAAAGAAGCCACGTGGCGTCCACCTGTGCTTCCTTGGAGCTGACCCATTTGGTCAGTTTGCCTACAGTGGCAGACGGCAAAGACTTTGCCGTCAGTGGCAGACGGCAAAGAACCTGCCACATAGTGACGTGTAGATGACATCATACGGCGGACGGCAAAGACCCTAGAAATTTTGCCGTCTGCGGCGGACGGCAAAGGCCTTCCGTTAGCCACTTAACGGACTGACAGCGCAATTATTGCCGTCCGCCGTCTTTGCCGTCTGCCGCTCTCTCTTTGCCGTCCGCCGCAGACGGCAAAGACTTTGCCGTCAGTAGCAGACGGCAAAGAACCTGTTTACCGAAGCCTACTTTGCCGGAGCCTTTTGCCGTCTGCCGCTGACGGCAAAGGCCTTTGCCGTCCGCCGTTCGTGCCTTTGCCGTCCGCTATGGCAGACAGCAAAGTAGCTGATTCCTGTAGTGAGATTATACCTGCTTGCAGAACTTTTAATATTTCCATTCTTACCACTTCTTTCATCTTCGGATTTAACTTACGTTGGTGATCAACAACTGGTTTAGCATCAGGTTCCATATTAATTTTGTGCTAACATAGAGTGGGACTAATGCCCTTTAAATCATCAAGAGTATATCCAATAGCAGCTCGGTGATTCCTTAGAACTTTCAATAATCTTTCTTCTTCATGTTCTAAAAGGTTAGCACTGATAATAACATGATATATTTTCTTTTCATCAAGATAAGCATATTTCAAAGTGTCTGGCTATTGTTTTAATTCAAACACAGGATCATCTTTAGGTGGAGGAGGACCTCCAAGAGTTTCAATAGGCATATTGTGTTTAAGTAGGGGACATTGTTCAAAGAAATTTATATCTATTTCATTTCTTTCATGCATACGTGAATCATTTTCATGGTGTAGTAAATATTGCTCTAAAGGATCAGTAGGTGGTACAACAACAGAGGCAAGAAAAATTAATTCATTCTTACTAGGCAATTCTTTTTCATGAAGTTTCCTACTAAACATAGAAAAATTAAACTCATGAGACTCATCACCAAAACTAACACCAACAGTTTGCTTCTGACAATCTATTTGAGCATTAACAGTTTTCAAGAAAGGTCTACCAAAGATAATGGGACATAAGTCATCTTGTGGGGAACCAAGAACAAGGAAATCAGTCGGGTATTTTATTTTCCTACACAAGACCTCAATATCTCTAACAATCCCAATTGGTTATATAGTATCTCTATTAGCAAGTTTAATAGTGACATCAATGTTTTCTATTTCTGTAGGTGCTATGCCATTCATAATTTCTCGGTATAAAGAGTAGGGAATAGCACTCACACTAGCACCTATGTCACATAAACCATGATAGCAATGATCTACTCTCTTAACTGAAATAATAGGCATGCCCACAACGGGTCTATGTTTGTCCCTTTCATCAAGTTGGGCAATTATAGCAGCTTCTTCATTAAAGCAAATAACATGCCCATCTACATTTTCTTCCAGGAGATCCTTTACCATAGCAATATTAGGCTCTACTTTAATTTGTTCATCTGGTTTTATTGTTCTGATACAGCTTTTGTTAACCACATTTTAAACTCTAGCATGTTCCTTAATCCTAACTGGAAAAGTTTTTTTAATATAAGCAGTGGGAATAACTGGATCAACATTATAAAGTATAGTTTCTTATTTAACTGGTACCGGTTCTTTAATTTCTTCTTTAATAGGTGGGTGATATTTAAACCACTCTTCTTTAGGGAGTTCAACATGAGTAGCAAAAGATTCATAAAAGGAGGCTACTATCTTAGAGTCAAGTCCATATTTAGTGGTAAACTTTGAAAAAGCTTCAGTATTCATAAAGGATTCAACACAATCATACTTAAGCTTAATGCCTGACTCATTACCTTCGTCGAGTTCCCAATCTTCCGAATTGCGTTTAACTCTTTCCAGAAGATCCCACCGAAATTCAATAGTTTTTTTCATAAAGGCCCCGCCGCCAGCTGCCGCGCCGCCGCCCGCGTTAGCCGCTGCCGCTGCCCGCGCTAGCCGCCGCCGCCGCCGCTCGCCGATCGCCGTCCCCGCCGGACCCGCTGCCCGCCGCCGTCGGACTCCGCCGGAATCGTCATCTTCGAGGTAGATACGGTTTTTTTATAGAACCGGTCGGTTTTCTTCGTAAAACCGTAGATCTATTTTTTTTATTTAGATCGGTTCGGGTTTTCGTCGGTTTAGTTATTTAGGGGACGTTCGTCCGTACGTTCGTTTTAACGAACGGTTTTCGTTAGTTAGCCGCAGATAGCGAACGTTCGTTCGTAAGCCTGTTCGTCCGTTTTTCTTTTTCGGGGTATTTATCCGAGATTATTCCGATCATGATTTCTGCCCTGGTCTTGTTTTTCGTTTTTCTTTTCGCTCGAGAGTCGGAATCAGGTTATTCAAAATCCCAGATCTTCGTCTCGACGCCCACTTTACGTTTAATCAACTGGAACAAATTTTAGGCTACAGTAAAATTCGACTTTAGGCCAACTAGTAAACCAGAGCTCGTTTCTTTTGCAGTTTGAGTTTCGTTGCTTCTTTCGAGTTGATTCTTTTTGCAAACCGGAGTTCTTAAGTTGAACTTTCCGGTTAGATCTATTATTTGAGTTTTACCCGTGCATTAGTTAAGTACTTATTATATGCTTGTTTTTTTGTGATAGAGTACCCGGAGTGCGCCGCTTGCTACTTTGAGTCTCTAGGTTTTGCGGATCATCAGCAAGGCAAGTAACACTTTGATCATACTTTCCAATTACACAGTTTTCATTGCATTAGTTCAACCCTCACACATTCAATTAGTAGGATCAATTAACTTGTGGGATTGGGAAGTAGATTGAGGTAGTACCTATTACCTGCATTACATTCAAACCTTTGGGAGTTACTTCTACGTTTGCTGTTAGGACATGCTATGCTCGTAGGCGTGGATTGGGTGAGTGAAATCCATGACAGATGTGAGTTTGTTAATTAATGGTTCAACTTAAGGTGGCAACGTTAATACACATCTGGGTGGATTGAGGCACCTGGGTATTACAGCGATTGCCTATTTTTTTTATGGACCGCCACCCAGGCTCAAAGGGATCATGAGATTATTCATACTAGAAACTTCCGTGTGCAGCCACAACACTATTATGGGCTCTAGCATAGTATGAGTAAGTCGTGCGAACTCTTAAAGTGGTGGACTAGCAGATGTAGGGATGTAGGTTGGTACGGTCCGCCCGATCATAAGGTGCTAGCGCTTCTGAAAGACTATGTCTCGGTCATCCGTTTCTCAAACACCATGCACTGCGAGAAACCAAACGGAGGCGATCGAGTCTTGTGGGAAAAGTGCACAAACCTCTGCAGAGTGTACAAACTGATCATGATTAGCCGTGTCCCCGGTTATGGACGTCTTGAGTATCTAGTACTTGGATTTTCATGTGCATCTCATCATGTTACTCTAATTTAATATTGTTGGGTTTAAGTGATGAACTTTAATTGGGGTTGAGAGGATATCTATCTTATCAACGATGTTTCAACTACCATGATAGTTAATTACAATCTATTCCTTTGAAGTAGGGAAAAATTGGCTTTACGCAAAAGCTTAACCATAGAGCATTCCACCAGCCATATTGCATATCGTAGAGCTTTACTTTCATTGCATTCTCTTGTGCTACCTTGCCAGCATATTCCATGTGCTGACCCATTTTCGGGCTGCAACGTTTCATGTTGCAGACTTTTCAGACGACGAGTAAGATGCCTTTTAGGTCGTGGTTCTATACTCAGTGATGCCGCTGGAGTTGATGGACTCATTTATCTTCCAAGCCTTCCGCTGTTATCGTGTTAGATGGCCTTCAGCCATATTATTTGTAATAAATTCATCATTGGACTATCGATGTAATAAGTGTGTGATTGCTACTCTGTTATAAATCCTTCAAGTACTGTGCGTGTCAGCATTACTGATCCAGGGATGACACTGATGTACAGAGATCAGACTGTTTGAGGTCTGGTCGCTACAAGATGGTATCAGAGCACACGCTAACTGTAGGACACGACCACTAAGACAAGCCCTAGAGCATAATTCACTCTTCTCTTTTTTGACTCCTCATCTTTTCTACTCTTTAGGATGGTGGAAGCAAAGCACAAGTTCATGCAACCGGATGATGACACGCCATTTGGACGACACTTCAAGGAAGTCACAAGATATCTAAACATTGGACTACCAAGTTTCACCGGAACCTACAATGCCACTCTACCTGAGGAGGAGCGTTGGTTGATTCAAGCTCAAGTTCCAGGAATGACGTTTGCACCCGTCACCTCAATCATAGCATTTTCCTTTAATGCACCTACATGGAGCCTAGGCAGGAGTATGGCAGCCCACATTGCTATGGGAAGGATCGGAGAAGTCTACACGCAGGAGCTAAAGGACACCATCTACCAGATTTGTGGACGTCGAGATGAGAAATGGGATATGATCAGCACCCGGAAGGATAGGTCCATTGCAGCATTCATCCAGGAGTTGAACCACCACATTCGTCGCCAGGAGCACCAGATGTGTGTAGGAATGATAGATTTGAAGAAATCCCTAAATAGGAATTTGGAGCTAGAGGAAGAACTCAAGTATACACGCGACGGATATGAGGAGGAGATGAAAATACTTGTGGAGAAGAATGATGACTTGACCCAGAAGTTAGGGATACTCATGGGAGAAGAAGACGAGGAAGAAGAACCCAAGGAGATTCCACCAGAAGACTATATCATCATAGATGACACAGATTCGGAAGCTGAGGATAGCAAGGACGAAGACTATGAAGATGAAGCAGGAGCAGATATTATGGAATCCTCTGCCGATCAATATTTTTAGATGACCACCCTGAGACTAGTAGTTTACCTCCATATATTAGTTTTAGCGCACCTTTGTAACGATCGTTAGATTTGTAAGACCTTGTTTGAAATTGATTGGTGTGATATGATTGTGTTTTTATCTCATGTGCATATGGGTAGTGATTTTGCCTTAGACCTCTTTTCTATTCTAATATCTTCCCTCTACACCCATCAGATGCCTCCAAGACGTGAATTTGAGTTTCCCCCTAAGCTCACCCAGTTGATCCAGCAGCAGAACACCCTAATGCAACTTCTTGTCCAGAACACTCAGAACAACCAGAACAACAAAAACAACAACTCTCCACCACCACCACCCGTGGACAACCTGACACATTTCTTAAGGCTGCAACCACCGATGTTTGCTAGCAGCATCGAACCAATAGTGGCTGATGACTGGCTACGCAAAATTGGAAGGGATTTGACCACCGCCAATTGCTCGGATGCTGAGAAGGTGCGATTTGCCGCACACCAGTTGTCTGGACCAGCCGCAGCATGGTGGGAGAATTACACAGCCACTTATCCCGTAGCCAATGTGACTTGGGATCAATTTCGGCAAGCTTTTCATACCGCCCATGTCTCAACTTGAGCAATGAGTATGAAGAAGCAGGAGTTTCGCAATTTGCGCCAAGGAAATCGTACTGTGGCTCAGTACGTGGATGAGTTTAGTACCCTATCTCGTTATGCCCCAGATGATGTGGCCACAGATGCCAAGAAGCAGGAGAGATTCATGGAAGGGCTAAATGATGAGATGAGTGTACAGTTGATGGTGGAAACTTTCAATAATCACCAGGAGTTGGTTGACCGCGCCCTAATGATTGAAAGGAAGCATCAACAGATTGAGAGTTGCAAGAGGAAGTATGGGCAAGGAAAGTATAATTCTGGAGCTCAGCAGAAGCCCCATTTTACCCCTAAAGCGGTAGGAAAGTTTCAGCATACCCATGGTGGAGGTAGCTCGCACAATCACAATGGCACCAAGAACGACAATGGAAATGGGAACGGAGCTAATGGAAACCAGAGCCGCCCTACACCGTCCACACCCACCAAGAGGGATTTCAGCCATGTCACTTGTTACAAGTGCGGGAAGAATGGACATTATGCCAATGAATGCCCAGAAGGTAAGAATGGGAATGGCAATGGAAGCGCCAGGAAGAGGCCCAACCCGTTCAACAAAGGACAAGTGAACCATGTGACTGTGGAGGAGGTAGAGGAGCAACCAGATGAGGTTATAGGTAAGTTCTTAGTTAAGTCCTTTACTGCACTCTTTCTTTTCGATACTGGTGCATCGCATTCATATATTTCAAGGGGATTCGTGGATAAGTATAAGCTGCCGACCCAAGCCCTTAGATCGCCCATGTTAGTAACCTCACCAGGAGCGGAGTATATGGCTAAGTCATGGTGTGATCAGTTGCCCCTAAGGATTGGTAATTACATTTTCCCTTTGGACCTAATAGTATTGGAATCTCAAGGACTGGATGTGATATTAGGCATGGATTGGTTATCTAAGTATGAAGGGAATATTGAATGTGCCAGCAAGACCATTTTGCTTACTACGCCTGAAGGAAGAAGGATCAAGTATGTATCCCGGCATGAGTCAAAGAGGAGTAGGTTAAATTCCTTGTCAGGAGTTGTTCAGGAGAAAGTGCCAGTAGTGAAGGATTATCCGGATGTGTTTCCAGAGGAGTTACCTGGCATGCCACCGAATAGAGATATAGAGTTTTTGATTGAACTTTTGCCAGGCACCGGTCCAATTTCTAAGAGACCATATAGGATGCCCGCAAAGGATTTGGAGGAAATTAAGAAGCAGATTAAGGAGTTACTAGATAAAGGATTCATACGCCCAAGTTCTTCGCCTTGGGGTTCGCCAGTACTTCTAGTGGAGAAGAAGGATGGATCGTTAAGAATGGTTGTCGATTACCGAGGATTGAATGAAGTAACGATCAAGAACAAGTACCCATTGCCGATGATCAATTATCTGTTCGATAGATTGCAAGGAGCTAAGGTATTTTCCAAGATCGATCTACGATCAGGGTACCATCAATTGAAGATCCGAGAGTAGGATATACCTAAGACGGCCTTTACCACTAGGTATGGGTTGTACGAGTATACCGTCATGTCGTTTGGTCTAACAAACGCACCGGCATACTTTATGAATCTGATGAACAAAGTGTTTATGGAGTATTTGGATAAGTTCGTGGTAGTGTTCATAGATAATATTTTGATCTTCTCAAAGGATGAAAAGGAACATGCAGAGCATTTGCGTTTGGTATTGGAGAAGCTCAGAGAACATCAGTTATTTGCCAAGTTTAGCAAATGCGAGTTTTGGTTGAAGGAAGTCGGATTCCTCGGACATGTTATATCTGGAGAAGGAATAGCAGTAGATCCCGCTAAGGGGGACACTGTGACCCATTGGGAAGCCCCAACAACAGTTGGAGAGATCCGGAGTTTCTTGGACTTGCAGGATACTACAGGAGATTCATCGAGTATTTCTCAAAGATTGCAAAGCCAATGACGGAGTTGTTAAAGAAGGACACAAAGTTCAGCTGGACGGGAGAATGTGAGGCCAGTTTTCAGGAATTAAAGAAACATTTGGTCTCATCCCCTGTGTTGATTCTGCCAGATCAACATAAGGATTATGAGGTGTACTGCGATGCTTCACGTCGAGGACTTGGAGCAGTTCTAATGGAGGAAGGAAGAGTTGTTTCGTATGCTTCACGACAACTGAAACCTTATGAGCTGAACTATGCCACCCACGATTTGGAATTAGCAGCCGTAGTGCATGCATTGAAGACGTGGGGACATTTTCTTATCGGGAACCATTGTGAAGTATATACGGATCAAAAGAGTTTGAACTATATATTCACCCAGAAGGAGCTGAATCTTAGGCAAAGGAGATGGCTGGAACTCATTAAGGATTATGACATGAGATTGCATTATCATCCCGGAAAGGCTAACGTAGTAGCCGATGCGCTAAGCCGTAAGAGTCATGTCAATACCCTAATGATGGAAGAAGTTCCAAAGGAGTTATCCGAGGACCTACGAGAACTACGTTTGGAGATAGTCCCGAGAGGCTATGTAGCCACATTAGAAATCCAGTCTACCCTGATGGATAAAATCAGAGAAGCTCAGAAAGCTGACAAGGAGGTTGCCTCTATAAAGGAGAGGATGAGCAAAGGAAAAGCTAAAGGATTCCGTGAGGATGAACACGACACCTTATGGTTCGAAGACCGCGTTTACGTGCCTAATGACCCGGAGATCAGGAAGTTGATTTTACAGAAGGCCCATGACTCACCATACTCGATTCACCCAGGGAATACTAAGATGTATTTGGATTTGAAGGATATTTTCTGGTGGACCGGTCTGAAGAAGGATATTGCGGAGTATGTAGCAGTTTGTGATGTATGTCAGAGAGTGAAGGCAGAACATCAGAAGCCAGCAGGATTGTTACAACCTATGCCAATACCCGAATGGAAGTGGGAGAACCTTGGCATGGATTTTATCACCGGATTGCCCAGGACCAAAGCAGGATATGATTCAATCTGGGTAGTAGTAGACCGATTGACGAAGGTAGCCCACTTTATCCCTGTGAAAACCACCTATACCAGTGCAAAGTTGGCAAAGATATACATGACCAGAATTGTATGTCTGCATGGAGTTCCGAGGAGCATCGTATCAGATAGAGGAACCCAGTTTACCTCAAAGTTCTGGAATCAGTTACATGAAACTTTGGGCACCAGGCTAGAGTTTAGCACCGCGTTTCACCCGCAGACAGATGGACAGACGGAGAGAGTCAATCAGATTTTGGAGGATATGCTGAGAACCTGTGCATTAGATTATGGATCTAGTTGGGATGACAAATTGCCTTCCGCGGAGTTCTCATACAACAACAGTTACCAAGCCAGTTTGAAGTTGGCCCCTTTCGAAGCATTATACGGAAGGAGATGTAGGACACTGTTGTCGTGGGACGAGGTTGGAGACCGACAGTTGTTTGGACCAGACTTAATCAAAGAGTCTGAGGAGAAGGTAAAGTTGATCCGAGATAGACTGAAAGTAGCTCAGTCCAGGCAAAAGAGTTATGCAGACTCGAAGCGCAAGGAGATAGCCTATGAGATCGGAGACAGAGCATACTTGAGAGTATCGCCTCTGCGAGGAGTTAAACGTTTCGGAGTTAAAGGGAAGTTAGCCCCGAGATTTGTGGGACCTTACTGTGTTTTGGAACGCATGGGAGAGGTTGCCTACAAGTTGGAATTGCCCGAAGGATTGTCAGGAGTGCACGACGTGTTTCACGTTTTGCAGCTTAAGAAGTGCCACGCGGAGATGGCCGATATACCGCTTAGAGACACAGTACCCCTGGAAGCAATTCAGTTGGACAGTGATCTGACCTACGAGGATAAGCCTGTTAAGATTCTCGAATTTTTGAGCAGAGTCACTCGCAGTAAGGTTATCAAGTTATGCAAAGTTCAGTGGAGTCACCACACCGAGGAAGAAGCCACCTGGGAACGAGAAGATGATCTACGCAAGGACCACCCACACCTGTTCTCTAGCCAAGTCGAATCTCGAGGGCGAGATTCATTCTAAGGGGGGTAGGTTTGTAACATCCCAAATTTTCAATTTGGAATGTTATACATAGATCATACTTGAATTTCATGCTTTTTGAATTTTGTTTGCGGCGTTCCTCGAAAATTCTAAGCAACTCAAGGACCTACGGAGAGAGTTGGGAATTTTACCGTTTTCGTATTTGAGTTCGCTCGAATACCGGTACGAGGATAGTGTGATTCTAATTATTTTTCTCTCCTAAAAATATTTCTAAATACAAGATATGAGCGGAGATAATATGACTTCTCCAAAATAACAGAAATATTGGACGAAAAATGTTAAAATCACTTTTGGTATTTTTCTGGATTTATTTGCGGATTTATTTGCATAGGAAAAATGCGTGTTTTTCAAAATTGCATTTACGTCCGGGAAAAATGTTCACTTTGTCCTAAATATTATTAGAGGACGGTGAAAATTTAATTCTGGAGTTTTTGAGTCCGTTTGTATTTCTTTCGTTAGTTTTTCTGCGCCAGGACTCTATTTAAAAAAAAAAGGAAAACGACTTAGAGTCGTAGAAGCCCGGGACTCTGGGCTTTATAAGCCGCCACCCGGGGGCCCAACCAGCCCAGCCGCCCCGCGCCGTCCCTGCCCTAGCCGCCGCGCCGCGCCTCGCACTTCGCGCCGCCGCCGCCGCCAGTTGCCGCCGCCGCGCCGTCGCCAGCTGCCGCGCCGCCGCCGCCAGTTGCCGCCGCCGCCCCGCCGCCAGCTGCCGCGCCGCCGCCCGCGTTAGCCGCCGCCGCCGCCGCTCGCCGACCGCCGACCCCGCCGGACCCGCCGCCCGCCGCCGCCGGACTCCGCCGGAATCGTCGTCTTCGAGGTAGATACGGTTTTTTTATAGAACCAATCGGTTTTCTTCGTAAAACCATAGATCTGTTTTTTTATTTAGGTCGGTTCGGGTTTTCGTCGGTTTAGTTATTTAGCGGACGTTCGTTTTAACGAACGGCTTTCGTTAGTTAGCCGCAGACAGCGAACGCTCGTTCGTTAGCCTGTTCGTCCGTTTTTCTTTTTCGGTGTATTTATCCGCGATTATTCCGATTGCGATTTCTGCCCTGATCTTGTTTTTCGTTTTTCTTTCCGCTCGAGAGTCGGAATCAGGTGATTCAAAATCCCAGATCTTCGTCTCTACGCCCTCTCTACGTTTAATCAACTGGAACAAAGTCTTGGCTACTGTAAAATTTGACTTTAGGCCAACTAGTAAACCGGAGCTCGTTTCTTTTGCAGTTTGAGTTTCGTTGCTTCTTTCGAGTTGATTCTTTTTGCAAACCGGAGTTCTTAAGTTGAACTTTCTGGATAGATCTCTTATTTTAGTTTTACCCGTGCATTAGTTAAATACTTATTGTATGCTTGTTTGTTTGCGATAGAGTTCCCGGAGTGCGCCACTTGCTACTTTGAGTCTCTAGGTTTTGCGGATCATCAGCAAGGCAAGTAAAACTTTGATCATACTTTCAAATTACCCAGTTTTCATTGCATTAGTTCAACCCTCACACATTGCATGAGTAGGATCAATTAACTTGTGGGATTGGGAAGTAGATTGAGGTAGTACCTATTACCTGCATTACATTCAAACCTTTGGGAGTTACTTCTACGTTTGCTGTTAGGACATGCTATGCTCGTAGACGTGGATTGGGTGAGTGAAATCCATGACAGATGTGAGTTTGTTAATTAATGGTTCAACTTAAGGTGGCAACATTAATACACATCTGGGTGGATTGAGGCACCTGGGTAATCCAGCGATTGCCTGTTTTTTTTATGGACCGCCACCCAGGCTCAAAGGGATCATGAGATTATTCATACTAGAAACTTCTGTGTGCAGCCACAATGCTATTATGGGCTCTAGCATAGTAAGAGTAAGTCGTGCGAACTCTTACAGTGGTGAACTAGCAAATGTAGGGGATGTAGGTTGGTACGGTCCGCCCGATCGTAAGGTGCTATCGCTTCTGAAAGACTATGTCTCGGTCATAAGTTTCTCAAACACCATGCAGTGTGAGAAACCAAACGGAGGCGATCGAGTCTTGTGGGAAAAGTGCACAAACCTCTGCAGAGTGTACAAACTGATCATGATTAGCCGTGTCCCCGGTTATGGACGTCTTGAGTATCTAGTACTTGGATTTTCTTATGCATCTCATCATGTTACTCTAATTTAATATTGTTGGGCTTAAGTGATGAACTTTAATTGGGGTTGAGAGGATGTCTATCTTCTCAACGATGTTTCAACTACCATGATAGTTAATTAAAATCTATTTCTTTGAAGTAGGGAAAAATTGTCTTTATGCAAAAACTTAACCATAGAGCTTTCCACCAGCCATATTGCATATAGTATAGCTTTACTTTCATTGCATTCTCTTGTGCTACCTTGCCAGCATATTCCATGTGCTGACCCATTTTAGGGCTGCAACGTTTCATGTTGCAGACTTTTCAGACGATGAGTAAGATGCCTTTTAGGTCGTGGTTCTATACTCAGTGATGCCCCTGGAGTTGATGGACTCACTTATCTTCCAAGCCTTCCGCTGTTATCGTGTTAGATGGCCTTAAGCCATATTATTTGTAATAAATTCATCGTTGGACTATCAATGTAATAAGTGTGTGATTGCTACTCTGTTATAAATCCTTCAAGTACTGTGCGTGTCAGCATCTCTGATCCAGGGATGATACTGATGCACGGAGATCGGACTGTTTGAGGCCTGGTCGCTACACAGTCGTAGGTGGAGGCAGGAGGAGGTCGACGATGGATGAATAGTAGCCCGTGGAGGCTGGAGGGGGTCGACGGTGGAGATGAGCAGTATCCCGTGGAGTCCCATTTTGCGGTACGCCACACCCCTCCCGATGAACAGGATCCCCCGTTTCGACCGTAGCGCTCCAACACAAGTCTATTTCCTCTGTTTTGCGGTACGCCACACCCGTCCCGATCAACAGGACCCCCGTTTCGATAGTAGGAGGTCCGTTTCCTCCATTTTGCGGTACGCCAGACCCCTCCCGATGAACAGGATCCTGTTTCTAATGTGGCCGGTAGAACACAAGGCCGTTTCCTCCGTTTTGCGGTACGCCAGACAACTCCCGATGCACAGGATCCCGTTTCAAACATGGTTGGTCGAACACAAGGCCATTTCTTCTGTTCCGCGGTACGCCAGGCCTCGTTTCCATCGGCTGTTCCGTCCAAGCCCTCCCGATGAACACGACGACGCATTCCGTCTGACCCAGCGAGTTGGCTTCCCATGAACACAATGACGACGTCTCCGTTCCGACTCAGCCTTGTACACGAGCCCTGGCCGTACGTACGCGCGAGTAGGCGCTCGAGACCCCGCCCATATGTATGTACATGGCCGTATGTAATTTCTTGCACCCTGGCCGCTGTACGTACGTGTACATGCTACGTGCGCGCCTCTACTACGACACGTGTGCGCCTCTATATCGACCAGTATGTACATACATGTTCGCGACCAGAATGACAATGCTACGTACGCTTCGACCAGGTGGGTCCCGACTGTCAGGCACTTCCTTGCGTGCGAAGATTTAGCTGGTGGGTCCCAGCAGTCAGGGGGGCAAATTGTTTTTTTTTGCCAGGACGCACTTCCTTCTATGCAAAGATGTAGCTGATGCGTCCCAGTAGTCAGGGGGAAATGTTTTTTTTCACGAAATGCGGTGGTCCATCCGGTGGGTCCCCGATGTCAGGTGGAGGAATAATTATTTTGCGCGTAATAAGGAGGCACTTCCTTGTTGCGGCCGTGGACCCAGCTATCAGCCTCTCCAGGTACAGTACGCTTCCGATGGAAGTCGTTCCTTGACCATGTTGACCACGCCACGCCAAGAGCACGAGGGCGCTGGACGACGGCGAGGCCTAGGAAGTGGACGACGCGGAGCCGGGGAAGACGCGGCAGTGGAAGCCCGCGTGGAGAGGAGTACGAGGGTTCACTGGTTTTGCTGCGGTGTGAGGTTGCCCATGCCGCAGGGCCTGGCTAGCGGTGGGAATAATAGGGGCGGTGAGGCCTCCGCGGCAGCACAGCCGGCCACGGGAGGCAGGAGCATGTGGCACGACCGGCGCTGCTTTGGCCGGCTAGAGCAAGAAGACCAGAGGTTGAAGAAGCACTACGGCCGTTAAATGGACATCGTATGGTCACTGGAGCTACAATCGTTCATATTGACTAAGTTGACAAAGCACTTCGTCGCCATCAACTTAGTAGGCCCACAAGTCAGCCACCCACAAAGGTGGGTCCCAACTAGCAGGGGGAGTATTCATTTTTTGTGCGTAATAAGGAGGCACTTCCAGCGGGTCCGATCTGACAGCGGGGGGAATTTTTTTACCGCGAAATACGGTGACCTGTCCGGTGGGTCCCAGCAGTCAGGGGGGAAACTTTTTTTCGCAAAATACGGTGGCCCATCCGGTGGGTCCCCGTTGTGAGGTGGAGGAATAATTATTTTGGGCGTAATAAGGAGGCACTTCCTTGCAGCGGCCGTGGACCCATCTGTCAGCATGTCCACATACAGTCCATGTCCGATGGAAGTCGTTCCTTGACCACGTTGACCACGCCGCATCGAGAGCACCGGGGCGGTGGACGATGGCGAGGCCAAGGAAGGGGACGACGCGGAGCCGGGGAAGACGCGGCAGTGGATGCCCACGCGTAGAGGAGTATGAGGGTTCACTGGTTCGCTGCGGTGTGAGCCTGCCTTCGTCGTAGAATAACAGGGGGTGTGGGTGAGTAGAGGGATGGCCTGGCCAATAGTGGGAGCAATAGGGGGCGATGAGGCCTCCGCGACATCGCACCCGACCATGGGAGGCAGGAGCACGAGGCATGACCGGCGCTGGTTTGGGCGGCTGGAGCAAGAAGACCAAAGGTTGAAGAAGCACTATGGCCATTGGATGAACATCGTACGGTCAACGGAGCTAGAATCGTGCATATTGACTAAGTTCACAAAGTCCTCTGTCTCTTTCAACTTAGTAGGCCCACAAGTCAGCCTCCCACTATACTGGGTACCAGCTAGCTGGGGGAGTATTCATTTTTTCGTCCGTAATAAGGAGGCACTTCCGGTGGGTCCAAGCTGACAGGAGGGGGAACGTTTTTTCGTGAAATATGGTGGCCTGTCTAGTGGGTCCCAGCAGTCAGGGGGGAAACGTTTTTTTTCCAAATACGGTGGCCCGTCCGATGGGTCCCTGCTGTCAGGTGGAAAAATAATTATTTTCCGCGTAATAAGGAGGCACTTCCTTGCGGCTGCCATGGACCCACTATCAGCCTCTCCAATATAGTACTCTTCCGATGGAAGTCGTTCCTTGACCACGTTGACCACGCCACGCCGAGAGCACCAGGGCGTTCGACGACGGCGATGCCTAGGAAGGGTACGACGCGGAGCCGGGGAAGACGCGGAAGTGGATGCCCACGCGGAAAGGAGTACGAGGGTTCACTGGTTCGACTGCGGTGTTAGGCTGTCGTCGCCGCAGAATAACAGGGGGTGTGGGTGAGCAGAGGGATGCCCTGGTCAACAGTGGGAGTACAAGGGGCGGTGAGGCCTGCACGGGAGGCGGGAGCAGGCGGTCCCACCGGCGCTGGATTTGGTGGCTGGAGCAAGAAGATCAGAGATTGAAGAAACACGACGATCGTTGGATTGACATCCAACGGTTACGTCTACTAGAATCGTTTGTTGACGTATATAATAACTAATTTTTTTGCATACGCGTCAACTTAATAGGCCCATAAGTCAGACCATTCCCTCTTTTTTTTAATAATTTATATATATCTCAATTCGACTTCTTATGCAATTTATTGCAGTCCATTTTTTTTGGTCGGCCAGGGCCAATTTCGCATATTTCTGTGGGTTCCGAACAATTTTTAATGCCGAAATGTCGAGCCAGATTTAAAGTAGTTTGAAGATATATTGAAATTAGGTTAATGCCCAATGAAATAATAATATGAAAATGTGAAAAAATTCAGAAACTATAAACTAATTGCCAATTTGTCATCTGTTTTTATATTTACAACCAATTTCATATCACTTTCAAGATTTGCAGGCGTCTTGAAAGAGTTGCAGCCCATCAGGGCGTAGAAAAATAAATAGGCCTGGTATTCTTCAGAAAAAATAAAGTGGGCATATTTTCACAAAGAAAAAATAGCTGGGCTGGTCACATATGGTGAACATAAAATATAAGCCTGGGCTAGACGGGCCATAGCCCAGTTCAAACCCTGCTCCGTCTCAACAATAACAAAAAAAATACTGCTCGAGCAGCTACGTCCCAGGTGTCAGCTGATCTTGTGCTGTTCTCTTGCCTATTGACTATATACGCTCACAATGTCGTGGGTCCCAGATGTCAGGAAAACACTAGGATGAAGCATTTTATTTTTCCATACACTGACATGGTGGGCCGGTACTGTCATCCTCTCCACGTACTTCTGCCGATTCCCGTTGTTTGTTGACCATGTTGACAACGCAAGAGGGCGGCATCGCACCCGAGCGCACGAAAGCGTGCGGAGGACGACGGTGAGGCCTCGGACGTCAGCGTTAACGATTTAGGAGACGATGGGGCGGCGATGCGTGTGCTAAGGCACAGCCAGCCGCGGGAGGTGGAAGAAGGCGACCCCACCGGCGCTGGTTTGGTTTTGGCGGCTGGAGGAAGACAGGACTGAAGAAACACGACGGACTGTAAAAGCAGCAGGAGTACTTAACAACCTTAACTGAAACAAGCATGGACACTTAACAACCATAGCTGAAAGCAGTATAAGTACTTATACAGGTTCAGCCGTACAAAGCACGCCTCGAACAGTGCTACTTTGCCTACAGTTAACCAAGCGTGAGGCCGCCAAGCCCCAGGACAAGGCCCAGGCACCACCCCACGCATCCACAACCTTCTGAAAGAGGCTTCATCTCGCAATGTGGTCAATAAACATGATATTCGCTTTAGAGCCATGGAAAAGCAGGAACATAATCTTCTGTCCTATTCTCCAAGATGAACGGGCCTTCATTATTTGAGACCACCCATGAAAAAGTATCTTTTCACCTCCAAGGGGAATGGAGTAGGTCGACATAAACATCATGTTGTGACCAAGCGCAAGTTTGACCCGACCATGGTCAGGCATCTGTATAGGAACAATAGAAGTGGGTAGTTTCTGTTTCAAGAAGATCACAGCTGTAAAACTGTGTATAAGCAATAGTTTATGAACAACATATAAAACAGAAAACAGCTCATACCATAAGTTTCTCGACACAGTTGGACCTGTTCAACAAGTGCAGCAGTGGCACACAAATCCCACATGGCCTTCCACCATTGAAACGCCCCATAAGGACCTCAAGACGATCAATAAAGTGTAGGAACTTGTGGATGTCGTCCCAGTCAACTTCAGTGCCATCAGTAACAGCCGAGTTGTTATAGAATAACAAATGAGTAGCCTGCTTAACTCTGAAAAACCTACACATGCCACGAATTATAAGAAAATATAGTTAGAAGTAGCATCTTCGTGTGAGATTCGTTGCTACTTTTAAAGTTAAATCGTGATTAGTTAGACAGAATAGTTGGATTAAGAAGTAATCGAGGCAACAAGCAAGAACCAGATACAAAACTAACATGGATGAACAATTGGAACGACGTCGGGGTGGAAGATCATAGTGAAGATGAGACCAGGTTCTGCTATTTCCATCAACATTCATGCGCCAACTTTCAGCCTGTAACACTTGAGAAAGTTTATCCATGTCCGGCCATAAAAAAGTAGCGATCTTCTTTGTTCATGAACCGAACTCAGAACTTATATCCATGGCTTGTCTTCACTGTGGCCATTAAACTGGTGTATTCAGTTATGGAAAGGCCGAGCATCTTGAGTACATGTGTTCTGGCAGAGCAAATAATGCACTGCAGGAAAATAATATGAGAACACAATGTATTCCCTATCCAAATCTAGAAATAACTTCCTCCTTGACGTTAGTGTTGACCATCATACTGGTAGTACTTTTTATCCAAATATAGCAATCCAAATTTCCAAATTAGTCGACAACATGTTCAAAAAAACCCACCCTCCCGGATAGAAAAGAGGATTTTAAGAACATACCGTGCGCGTATTAAAATCCTATGTTAGGATGAGAAGGAACAAGTGTGGCGTCTCGCCGAGGGCGCAGAAACCTGTAGGGTCCTCGCACTTTGGGCACTGAAAATGAAACACACTAGATTCAGTAGGAAGAAAAATGCATCAACGGCGGCGGCTTCAATCCTAGGATTACCCGCAACCAAGGGACTTGGATTTATCGGGGATGGATGAAGAATTTGTACCTGGTTCTCCATGAGAAAACCTATGCAATCGTCGAGAGGGGATTTTCTCTGAACAAGCAGGCGGGGGAGAAGGGGATTCAGGCCAATTGAAATATTGCCGCTTCGTCCGTCTAGCTTACTGCTAAAGCTGGAAAGGGGGGGGGGGTTGTGATTTGACGGCTCATTGGGCATTGCTGCGGCGCTACGACCGGGGTGTGTCTACCGTGCAGTTGTGCACTATAATTTGTGCATATGGCATGTGGACTCCGTTGCCGGATGCCCCACATATAAGCGAAAGGAAGTAGAAAGACAGGAGTAAGTAGGTACACAAAAATATATTTTTGACAAAGAGATACTCCCTCTGTAAAGAAATATACAAATCTTTTATCACAACTTTATACATACAAATTTATATCTGACGGATAGGAAAGAAAACTATGGCAATTTTTCAAAAAGGTACGCACACACCTCTCCACATTTGCAAATAAGGCCTTACCTCGTTCATCCTTTTCTCTCACAAGATGAAATACTCATACAAATGCATCTTGATGTTACGTGCAGCGCACGGGCATTATGAGGGTTCAGCTGAGAATAAAATACTCACACAGGCTCACGGTTATGGACTTTGGGCTGCAGGACCACCCTGCATGTTTGGGGGCCCATGTGTTCTACCTTAGCGCTTTTGATATTGCAAGCGATCGGTACGGCGCTGGTTTTAGATGCTGTCGCAAGGCGAATACACAAAATTGAATAAAGCACGGCAGCTATTGGAATGAAATCTGTCGGCTTCCTAGGAACCAGGGTACCCAGACTTGCCTGTCTGCGGGCCACAGCCTGGTACGGCCTAGCTGATCAACCAGCTGCTCAAGACCCTCGCGAGGGGCCTAGACCTCACGAGGAGAACGACGTCAAGACCCCCTAAGGAGTGGCCTCGGCTAGGTTGCTCCGAAGGGGCGGAGATTCCAAGGCCAAGCCTGCCTCAGGAGGAGGCAGTGACTCAAGTAGTGACGCACCGCGCCAGCGGGTGCCAGCGAGTGCCAGCGGCGCAGTTGCCATTTTGGTACAAGGGAGACAGCGCAGGCGCAGGTTCCCGAGGAGCAGGACAAAAGTTTCCCCTTTGATGCAACAAGACCGAAGACTACAAGGACGACAGGGAGGATGTCACCACCGAGCCCACCACCGCGTCATCGACGGATCTCTTTGCAGCCGAAGACTGCTTTTGTCAGGGCAGGAACGTCCTTGTGTTCCCTCTCAAAATTGCCGTTGTGGGATCCCTTCCTGCCTAAACATTTCAGGGGAAGAGGACCCTGGGAGCCTATATAAGTAGCTAGGATCTCCACCATGGAGGAGGATCAGATCCAGAAACTCTGCCCTCGCATAAGGGAGCAAGGACTCTTGCCTCGTGACCCTCCTGAGCTCTCCTCCCGAGCTCAGGAACCACTGTACTCAGCCATATTCGAGCCCTCCCGATGCCAATCCACCAAACCAGGAAGTAGGATTTACACCGCAATGTGGACTGCACCTGGGTAAATTCTTGTGTGCTTTACTTGTAGTTCACTTGAATCCCTTCACCGGACGAGGGCGAGACGCTAGGTAGACGTGAGTGGGAGAGATCTTCGTTCACGCCCCTGTGTTCGAACTTCTTGGGTTTGCGGAGCCCGTAATTCGACATTTGGCGTGCCAGGTAGGGGGCGTGTCGAAATCTCGCCTCTCCGACGACCTCACCTACCCTCTCCTGCTCTGCGCCGCCACGATGACCGCGGCCCACCACATCCGCGTGGAGGCTGGCCCTTTCCTCGTCGTCCGAGCGGCTTTGGCGGGTCGCGTCACCCATGGGAGCTTCGCCTCCTTCCCTGATGACGCTCTCGCCGGCTGGGCCACCTGAGAGCGGCCTGCTCCGGCACTCGCGCTCCATGTGGCCTCGCCGGCGGCGCTCTTGGTGGCATGACGGCTGCCCCGACACCGGCCACCCATGGGGGAGCTGGGCGCTCGAACGGCCCGCGTCGGCGGGCTGCGGAGCATTGCCGGTGGGGAGCTGCCCTGCCGCGGGGTCGCCTGCATCCTCGGAGGATCCCAAGCGCCGACGTCGGCCTGACATGTCAAGTTGCACTTTCGGCAGGTCGGGGCCGCCGCCCAGCCGCAGGAGGCCTCGCGGGCACAGGGTGCCCAGGGGCACATCATCACCTTCGGCCCTAGCGACCTCACCACACAAGCAGCTGGCATGAGCGTTCTCCCCACGGTATGCACGCCCACCATCTGTGGGGTGGCCGTCACGAGGGCCCTCATCGACGGAGGCGCTGGGCTCAACATCCACTCGCCCGAGGCCTTCGATCATCTGCCCGTGTCCTACAGGCAGCAACTCTCCATCAAGCCCTTCTCACGGGTCGCGGGCTCGGCCGTCCCGCTCGGCCAGATCCGCCTCCCGGTCACCTTTGGCACCCCCGCTAACTACCAAACTGAGCTCATCGACTTCGACATTGCGCCCATCCACCTGCCCTACAACACCTTCCTCGGCTTCCCAGCCTTAGCGAAATTCATGGTGGCGACTCACCCGAGCTACAACACTGTCAAGATGCCCGGGAGCAACGGCGTTGTAACCATCAAAGGGGACCCGACGGCCGCCCTTCATGTCCTCGGGCGCGCTTACAGGGCTGCTACCGCAGCTCACCCAGGTGTAAAAGGGGCTCCAGAGACGCCGGAAGCCGCGCCTGCCAAGAAGAAGCAGCTCTTCTCTCAAGACCCAGCCGAGACGAAGCAAGTGCCCGCTGATGAGGAGGGCTCATGAGCCACCTTAACCATCAGCACGGGCATGGACCCCGAGGAAGAATTAGCGCTGGTTAGCTTCCTCAGGGCTAACAAGGATGTGTTCGCTTGGAAAGCCGCTGACTTGGTCGGGGTGCCTAGGCATGTCATCGAGCATCACCTCACGGTTTGCCCCAACGCATGCCCTATTAAGCAAAAAGCACGCAGACAAGCCCCGGAGAAGCAGGCTTTAATCATTCAGGAGGTTTGGAAGCTAGAGGAAGCAGGCGTCGTACGGGAGGTACGGCACCCAGAGTGGCTGGCCAACCCCGTCATAGTTCCGAAGAAAGGAGGCAAGGAGCGCATGTGCGTCGACTTCACGAGCCTCAACAAGTTCTGCCCTCAGGACCCATTCCCTCTCCCGCGCATCGACCAGATCGTGGATTCGACGGCTGAGTGCGAGCTCCTCTGCTTCCTCGACGCCTTCTCAGGTTACCACCAAATCAAGATGGTCGTGGAGGATGTGGAGAAGACAGCGTTCCTGACCCCATGCGAGGTCTACTGCTACACCTGCATGCCTTTCGGGCTGAGAAATGCGGGCGCCACCTTCCGGCGCCTAATGCACATCACCCTTGGCCCTCAGCTCGGGAGGAACGCGGAGGCCTACGTCGACAACATCGTTGTCAAAAGCAGAGAAGCCAGGACTCTCGTCCAAGACCTAGAGGAAACGTTCACCAACCTGCGCAAGGTGAAGTTGTGCCTTAATCCAGAGAAGTGCGTGTTTGGTGTACCCTCCGGCAAGCTGCTAGGGTTCCTGGTTTCGCACTGGGGCATTGAAGCTAATCCGGAGAAGATCAAGGCCATCGAAAGAATGAAGCCGCCCACAAACCTGAAGGAGATGCAGAAGCTTGCGGGATGCATAACGTCCCTGGGATGCTTCATCACTAAGCTTAGTTATTGCGCCCTCCCGTTCTTCAAGCTCATGAAGAAGATGGGTTCTTTGAGTGGACTCCGGAAGCCAATGCCGCCTTCCGGGATCTCCATGAATACCTCACCAGCCCGCCGGTTATGGTAGCGCCGCGACTCCTGGAACCCATGACTCTCTTCCTCGCCGCGGCGCCTCACTCCGCCACTGCAGCGCTGTTGGGGGAGCTCAAGGAGAGGCCCCGAAGCGTGAGGCCGCCAGGCAATTCGGCATCTTCAGGACCCCCGTCGCCCCCTGACGCAGTTCCAGAGGTAGATTCAACCACGGTTACTGGCGGCCCCACCATCCAGCAAGAGGCACCCAAGATTCTTGAAGCGCCTGAGGATCCTGGTGCGCCGACCCTCGTGGAGCACCCAGTGTACTTCGTTAGCGCCGTACTGCGCGACACGTGCTCGCGCTACCCGATGCCTCAGAAGCTGCTCCTGGCGCTCCTTTTCGCCACCAGGAAGCTGCACCATTACTTCCAGGGCCACCCTATCAAGGTTGTCTCGTCATACCCTCTCGAGGAAGTACTCCGGGGCCCGACTGTCGTCTGGATGGTCGCCGAGTGGAACATCGAGCTCCAGGTGTTCCAGTTGGAGTTTAGCACCACACGAGCGATCAAGGGAGCTGCACTGGCAGACTTTGTGGCGGAATGGACCAATGCACCGGAGTAGGGTCTGGCGAGGATCGCTCGCTGGCCCCCGGTGATGAAGCCCCAGACGGATGGGTGGTATACTTCGACGACGCCACCTCGCGCCTCGGCGCGGGGGCTGGCGTCGTGCTAGTATCTCCCACTCAGGACAAGTTGTACAACGCCGTGCAGCTTTGCTTCCAGCAAGGCGAGAAGGTCTCCAACAACATCGCAGAGTGTCGTGGAATTAGCACGTCAGATGTCCGGTTTAGCGAACTTAGTCGTGAGGCCGCGCTTCTATGTAGTAGCTTGAGAGGGGTTGAGCGGAATCGAGAGACGCAATGCGAGACAAGGGTTTAGACAGCTTCGGGCCCCGGGAACATCATCCAGAAATAGCCCTACGTGCTGTTTGAGGCTAGGTCTCATTATGATCCTCGTGGTGTTGCCGGTAAACCGGCTCTTTGTGTCTAACCCTAGAAACTTGTCTAAACTTCTCCTCTCAAACTTGTAACTCTTTGGGGAGCCCTGCCCCTCCTTATATATGTTGAAGGGGTGGGTTACATGTAGAGTCCTAGTAGGATTAGGATTGCTTTATTACAAGGAGTCCTACTCCTACTTCCTTTGTAAGATAATATTCCTTGTGCTTTCTTCATAAACCGGCCCACTATTAATATGAACCGGCCTTCTGGGCCTTGGGCTTTGTCATCCATGATCTGCCTGCCGGGTCACCAGTAACTTGCCAAATATAAACCGTCTTAAGTAAAATGCCAAGTCCAGCCGGGTTATAATTCCGGCCGGTTCATACCGCGGGGTATATCCCCGACACAGAGTACGATAGCTTAATTGCCGGGCTCAAGGCCGCCGCCACACTAGGGGTCAAGCGTCTCACCATCAGAGGTGATTCGTAGCTCCTCGTCAACTTCTCCAACAAGAAATTCAAGCCCAAGGACAAGCACATGGAGGCATATCTGGAGGAGGTGCGCAAGATGGAGAAGCGATTCCGAGGGCTGGAGGTGCAGCACGTACCAAGAGGCACCAACAAGGAAGTGGATGACATCGCCAAACGAGCCTCCAGGCGGGAACCTCAGAGGTCGGTTGTCTTCGAGGAGCGGCTTCTCAAACCATCGGCAACACCACCCATTCCTGAGCCGGCGTCTCCTCAGCAAGGGCTACCTGCGGCGCCTGTGGACAGGGTCCCGTCCTGCAGACCAGCCTCCGGAGCCCGCTTGCTACTCGCCGCGGAGCCCGAGGAGGGTTGCTGGACCCAAGAGCTCAAGATGTACCTGCAACACGACACCCTGCAAGACAAGGAGGAAGACGCAGAGCGCGTGGTTCGACAGGCCTCGGCTTACTGCATCCAAGACGGCGAACTCTACAGGAGGCGCCCCAACGACGTCTCACTAAAATGCATCTCGAGGAAACAAGGGCGCGAGCTATTGGCTGACATCCACGGTGGGGACTGCGGTCACCAATCATCTTCCCGCACCCTCGTGGGCAAGGACTTCCGCAGTGGCTTCTACTGGCCCATGGTGCTCAGCGATGCCACGGAGCTTGTGTAGGCTTGCGAGGCATGCCAGTTTCACGCCAAGCAGATACACCGGCTAGCGCAGGGCCTCGAGACGATCCCGCTCTCAAGGCCCTTCGCAGTTTTGGGATTGTACATCCTGGGTCCATTTCCCCGGGCAGTGGGGGGCTACCGCTTCCTGTACGGCGCCATCGACAAATTCACCAAGTGGGCAGAGGTGGAGCCTGTTTGCGCGATCCCAGCCGGGTCGGCCATCAAGTTCATCGAGGTACTCGTGAGGCGATTCGGGGTCCCCAGTCGCATCATCACGGACAACGGTTCACAGTTCACAAGCAATCTCTTCAGGTCATATTGTGCTAACCTTGGGACACATATCTGCTCACTACTAGAAAAAGGGCTATAGATGGGATTGATACTAATGGCGCACCAGACAAGCGGTGCGCCATTAGTGTATACTAATGGCGCACCACCTTCTGGTACGCCATTAGAGTTGAATACACTAATGGCGCACCAGGCTCAGGGTGCGCCATTAGTATCAATTTGTTTCCTTTTCCGAACATACTAATGGCGCATCCAGACACAGTGCGCCATTACTAGTTGTAACTAGTAATGGCGCACCAGTCACAGAGTGCGCCACTACTATTATTTTTTATTATTATATTTTTTATTCCTTTTTTGCAAAACTACTAATGGCGCTCTTTGGGATAGTGCGCCATTAGTATGTTTTTTTTATTTTATTTTTGCAAAACTACTAATGGCGCACCACCAGAAGATGCGCCATTAGTAACCTGGGTTACTAATGGCGCATTTTGAGGTGGTGCGCCATTAGTAAGTGGGAACCAACAAGATATTTTGGACAGCCACTTCTACCCACACTCACTTTCTCCCCACTTCATTCTCTCTACCTCCTCCTTGTCTCGGGTGCTTCCTCTTTGTCACCTCATTTCCACCATAGATTCATTCAAATTAACTGGTTAAATTACCTTGTTTTGATAGGCAAGTAAGGGGGGAATCTATATTTATGTTGTTCTCCCTACAACAATGTGCACATGCACTTTTTATGGCCTAGCTAGATCTATGTATGTTCGTGGTGTTGCATATGTGTTTGTGTTTGGAGGTGTACCGGTATTTGAAATGCGATAGTTGCCAATATTTTTGCCGGAATGTTGATTCATTTCCGTTTCGGCGAGAATTTTGGCATTAAGCATTCTTTTTGGTCCTATTTTTAGGGAAAGTCATGCCAAATTTTTTCCTGGTTATAAAATATCGTTTTGCTCTACCCCGCAGGCGACCATGGTCCGCACGATGACCGAAGGCATCGTGAATAGGTTTTTGAGCTCCGCGAAGGCCGAGATGCTTCAACAGAATGAGACGGAGATAAGATGTCCGTATCGAAGATGCAAGCTGAAGAGCCTTATTGCGGACCCAGATTCCGGGCAGGTGCGGGACCACCTGCTCTTGCGTGGTTTCATGGATGGCTATCGGTGGCAAGGTGATAAAGATGACTACGAAGTCGTCCATGGGGGCCGGGCAAGAAATGAGGAAGGGCAGCAAGACAACCACCGTGGCTCGGGCGGGTGAGAAGACGAAGAATCCCTAGGAGATGATCACGACGGTGATGCTGTACACAGTCATCATGTAGAAGATGTAGGACATGATGATGAGGAAGATGCCGGAGCAGACGACGGGCATGATCATGAAGATGATGATGCCGGCGGAGCAGACGACACTGGACCCTCGATGGGTTGGGTGCAGGACCCTCATATTCAAGAGCTGCTTCTCAAGCAGACGGATAACGCAAGAGCTGCCACCCGAGACAAAGCCAAGATGGATCAACTTGAGTTAGACGCGGTTACTCCATTGTATGAAGGATGCAGGCCCGAGGATACCCGCCTGAAAGTAACGCTCATGGCTCTGGAGATGAAGGTAAAACACAAAATGACCGACGCATGCTTCGACGAGAACATGTCATTCTGGCACGAACGTATTCCCAAGGGGAACAAGTGCCCGACCAGTTTCGAGGAGGCGAAGAAAATCATGTGTCCTCTGGATTACCGCACGTGAAATACCATGTGTGCATGAACAATTGCATCATTTATCGGGACGAGCACGCGGAGTCTACCATATGTTCGGTGTGCGGCGTCACTCGATACAAGAAGAGGAAGAAAGCTCCTCGAAAAGTGGTGTGGTACTTTCTGATCACTCCTCGTCTGCAGCGGTATTTCACGGACCCTAAGGTAGCAAAGCTCCTGCGTTGGCACGTGGATAGGGAGGAGAAGAAGCGAGAAGATGACGCAAATGATCCGGAGATAGATAAAAAAGACAAGATGCTGAGTCACCGTAAGGATGTGAGCCAGTTGCAAGCGTTGAACTTCGAAGACCTAGAATTTGGGAACAATCCAAGGAACATCATGCTGGGCGCGAGCACCGATGGAGTCAATCCGTTTGGCAGCCAGAGAAGCACGCATAGCACCTGGCCCCCTGGTTGTGCATGAAGAGGAAGTACATTCACATGAGTATGCTAATTGAAGGACCGAAACAACCAGGGAACGACATCAATCTGTATCTGGGGCTGCTGAAAGAGGAGCTTGACATGCTGTGGAAAACGCCAGCCAATATGTGGGACGCCGCAGAGAAAGAATATTTCCCTATGAGAGCCACGCTGCTCACGACGATGCACGACTATCTCGGTTACGGATATGTCGCGGGGCAGGTGGTCCACGGATTTTCTGGATGCGTCAGGTGCACGGATGACAGAATGTATCGCCAGCTAGATAGAGATCCCGGGTCTTCGAAAACCGTGTTCATGGGACATCGAAGGAGGCTTCGCGAGGATGACCCGTGGAGAAAACGCAAGGATCTGTTCGATGGTGAAACCGAACCCCGAGGACGCCCGCGTACGAGGAGCGGCGAGGAAATAGACGAGCTGTTGAAAAATTGGAAAGATTGCCCACTGCCGGGAAAGAAGCAAAAGGCGCCAGAGCAGGGAAAGAAGCGAAAGGCGCCAGAGCCACTGCTGAAGGTATGGAAAATGAGGTCTGTTTTTTGGTTCATGCCGTACTGGAAGATCCACCGTGTGCCTCACAGCCTTGATGTCATTCATATCACGAAGAGCGTGTGCGAGAGTCTGCTTGGTACCCTGCTCAACATGCCAGAGAGGACCAAATATGGGCCGAAAGCAAGGGCAGACTTGAAATCAATGGGCATCGGGCAGGAGCTTCACGCTATATATGATGATGATGATGAGGCGAAGCAGGACACGGAAAGTCGTCGCAAAGGCAAAAAGGCCAAGAAGACCGGAAATGACTACCCTCCCGCGTGCTTCACTCTACGTCAGGAGGAGATCGAGCAGTTTTTCACCTGCCTCGTAGGAGTAAAACTTCATTACGGTTACGCGGGGAAGATAAGCAGATACCTAGACCCAGCAAAGCTGAAGTTCAGCGGGATGAAGTCTCACGACTGTCACGTGCTGATGACGCAGATACTTCCAGTTGCAATCTGTGGGATCATGGACGCACACGTCCGTGAAATGCTATTTGGCCTATGTAACTTTTTCACCGTCATCTCTCGGAAGTCGGTTGGCGTGAGGCAACTCGGAAGGCTACAGGAAGAGATCGTGGTGATACTATGCGAGCTTGAGATGTACTTCCCGCCCGCATTCTTCGACGTTATGGTGCATCTGCTGGTCCATATCGTGGACGATATCATCCAACTCGGGCCGACGTTCCTACACAGCATGATGCCGTTCGAAAGGATGAATGGTGTCATCAAAGGATACGTTCACAACATGTCACGTCCAGAGGGAAGCATAGCCAGGGGCTTTCTGACCGAAGAGTGCATCTCCTACTGCACGAATTATCTAGGCATCGAGAACCCCGTTGGTCTGCCCATCAACAGGCACCTCGGCAGGCTCGCTGGATGGGGTCACCATGAGGGTCGCCGCGAAATGCATGTCGACTTCGAGGGTCGACTCGCCAACTTTGAAAGAGCAAACTTAGTCGCGCTACAACACATAGACGTGGTCGATCCTTGGGTGGTAGAGCACAAAACCTTTATTGAGAAGACGTACAATGACTGAGGCCAACAGAGGACGGATGGAGATATAATCAAAGAGCACAACTCATGTTTCACGCGTTGGTTCAAGCAGAAGCTTCAGTCGTACCCTTTACATGAGGATTCTTCCGCGGAAGAGCAACTCATATTCGCCTTGTTACAGGGCGCCGAGCACATCCTGATGACCTATGAGGCGTACGATATCAACGGCTACACATTCTACACCGAGGCCAAGGACATGAAGAGCGATGGTTATCAGAACTCCGGGGTAACGATGGAATCCTACACCGGTAACGACAAGGACAGATACTACGGAAGGATCGAGGAGATCTGGGAGCTGAGCTACGCTAGAGAGAAGGTTCCGATGTTCCATGTCAGATGGGCCAAGAGCGTCCTAAAAGAAGACCGGTATTTCACCACCATGGTTATACCCGAAGCCAAATCCAAGACCGCGGGCACAAACGTCACCGCGAAAAAATGAGCCATGGGTACAGGCTTCCCAAGTTGACCAATGCTTCTTCATTACCGACCAGTCAAAGCCCAGTCGTGTTGTCGTGAGGAGAGGCAAAAGGAAGACATCGGAATGGATGGAGTAGCCAATGAGCAAGACTTCGACAAGTACGGCGACCTGAAGATCGAACATGACGACGATGATGAAGTAGCAGCATACACCAGAAGAAGAAGCAGGACCACCCTACCTAAAGGACGTCCGTTCCACAGAAGAACTCCATTTGCGAAAAAGAAGGGAAAGAAGATTGTGAACAGATAGCTAGCTAAGATCGATTGTATTTAAATCGTAGCCTTCATTTCTCGATTGTATTTCATGGGCACTTTTTGAACTCTTGAATTTTTTTTAAATTTCATGGACACTCGATCTCGATCCCCCTCCATCTCGATCGCTATCCCACCTCGCCAGATCCGGCCCCCCTCGCCGCCGAGCACCCCCCGCTCCACCGGCCGCCGCCGCCGAGCCCCCGCACCCTCCCATACTCAACCGCCGCCGA
>LR738709.1:585744078-585857358 GCA_902687465.1 Secale cereale | reverse complement strand
CCGCACCCTCGCCTACTCAACCGCCGCCGCCGACCCACCGCACCCTCCCCCGCTCCACCGGCTGCCGCCGTCGACCCATGATCTCATGATATTTTCAAATAATAAATTTGATGATATTTTTCATATTCATAAATATATTCAAATAACAAATTTGATGATATTTTTTAAAAAATTATTATTGTTTTATAAAAAGAATATTACTGTTATGATTTAAACAAGTTTTAACATATTTAAACACAAATAAGTATCAAACAACATTTTAAATGCATAAAAACAAAAATTGTGGAGCCTGGGAATCAAACCCAGGACCTCCTGGTGTGAGAACTGCGTGCTAACCAGTCGAGCTAGTAGAGGGGATTTGATGTGGATGAGGTTTGGTGGAAGATAACCTGTTGGCTCGAACAGAAATAAAAAAATACTAATGGCGCACCAAGGGGAGGCGCGCCATTAGTATGGATGAACTTATGGCGCACCAGGGGTAGATGCGCCATTAGTACTGTGCCCCCATCCATATTTCGTCCCCCACTCCACCTATTCCCTCTCTCTCCCTCGCCCTCGCCCTCGACCCCCTTCCCCTCTCCTCTCCCGACGCCGCTGCCCCGACGCCGCCGCCGCCGCACCCCCGCGCCAGCCCCGCCGGACTCCACCCCCGCGCCACCCCCGCCGGACTTCACTTCAGGCTCGGCCCAGAGCAGCCTCTCACCTCTCCAGCGCGGGGCTGCCGCCGCCCTCATCTCGCCCGTCTCGACGCCGCCGAGGACCACCGCCACCACCACCGCGACCCCCTCGCCGCGGCCATTCCGTTCGTCTCCTTCCCCGCCGCCGGAAGCCACCACAGTCGCCGCCCCATCACCGCCCGACGCCAGCGCCGCCACCCGCTGTACGTCGTCGTCGCTTCTGTAAGACGACCGCCCCTTTCAGTGTTTTTTTCTTTACGCCCCGTAGGTAGCTAAGATCTGTCTGACAGGGGCTCTCATCTGTGTGTTCGACCCATGTATAAATTGGTCTTGAGAGCTGCAAAATTCTGTAATCGTAGACTGTAGCATATTTTTATTTTTGTATGTTTTGGTTCTGTATGCAAGCATTTTTTAGCTAGGTAGGAGTAGAAAGGATTTGGTTGCAGTTTGCACCGTAGGTGTTGGTACCAATGTGCAATATCAACAGCTAGCCAGATTCTAATCCCTATTACTACTTCTTTCACTCCAGTATTTGTTTCATCCTCAATTCCCCCTAGACCGTGTCTCCGAAAGGCAGCGGAATGATCTTCGCCTGCATAGTCCATTATTAGTTTCAGAACCCAACCAAAAAAAAAGCTTTAGAACTGCCTCTGATTGCCATGATAGGATAACTAGGAGCATATGAGTACTCTGCAACTAACCATTCCCTGAATGAATACTCCATGGAAATGAAGAAGAAAAAAAACTTCATAGAAAATGAAAATAGTGAAGATCATGGACGAGGTTCAGATTTGGGACTTCCATGGGATATGCCTCTGATAAACACTAAACTGTAGTTGCTATTGCAGATTATATATATGGTACTGCTAGTAAATAGCTTCTTCTATATACTCATTTGCATCAAAGTGTAGAACAAAGCTCAGACTGAATGTCTTTTTCTTTCAAGAACTGAAGCCCTAATGCAAGTTTTGTTGTACCACAGATTTAGAAGAAAAATCTTTCTAACAAATCGACCTTATTCAGTCTGCAAGTTGTTTCTCTTATATATGTGCTGTTATTAACAGTGGGTAATTAACCTAACTATTCATTTTTCCTTAGGTTAATATAAAAATGTCCAGTGTAAATATATTTGAAAATAATTGTTGTTAGATGTTAATTTGCTGGTATTAGCTAGAATTTGGCACTGAAAAGCAAAAGCAAAAGCTAATTAACTACTGCGTAATAGCACTGGTACTAGTTAGCTAAAATATGTGTAATGAAACACTGAGAGCAGAAACACTTACCACATACATATGCTCAAGAAACACTTACTAACCAGAAAAGGTTTTGACTTGAAATGTTAATAGCACAGAGAGCACCACAAGTTAAACACCTCAATCTGTTAGTATTTGTCTGCATTTTCTCACATTCTTCTTGTATCTGATCAAGTATTGCTTGTAGTGGTTTGTCCAAAATGTTGAATGATACTGCTTGGAGAGGCATATATTGTTTCACCTCTTCACATGCTAATGTATTTTCCATGTTGTGATGGAGGCCTTTTTTTAACACTGGGCTTAGCCACCTGTTGTTTGTCTTGTAAATAGCATTGTACAAAGATTTAAGCAAGTAGCACATTGCCTTGTCCACCTGGGATAATGATTTTGCCTTGTCCACCCGAGAGGCCCTTGAGTTTGCTGGAATGTCGATTAACTTCCGTTCCGGCAAATTCGGGTACTCTATATGTCCTATTTTCAACAAAGGTCATGCTGAAATTTTCCGTGAATTTTAGCATGACTTTGCTAAAAATAGGACATATGGGACACTTGTGACTAATGCATGGGCCGGGGTATCTTAGTAGTTAATTAAGTAGGATCAACTGCCCCTTTATTCTAGCTGCAATAAACCATAGGCGGCAATAGAGCCAAGTGATTAGGCCCAACTTAGAATTCTCCTTCCCAGCTTAGCTTTTAGGATGCCTCGGTGTCGACAAACCATAAATTATAAAACCTTGGCTTTTAGGGTGCCTTGGTGTCAATAAAAACCGAAATGATGAAAGCTTAGGCTTTGAGGGTGCCTCGGCGTCGAAAACCCCTCAATGATAAAAGCTTAGCTTTTAGGATGCCTCAGTGTCGACAAACCCTAAATGACGAGACCATGATCTTGTTCCTTGACAATAACCAACTTTTTGACCAAACTTTTTTCCTATTTAGAGAGAAACATGGCCAACAACGCTGAGGCCGAGGGTTCGGGCGGCAAGGCATTCTGGGAGCTGTCCGAGGAGATGGAGGAACAACCTCACTTGTATGAGGACGCCGCCTTCCCCACCGATCCTGAGACCACTGATGGTACCACCGAGGATGACCCCACTGATGGTGCCGCCGAGGATGCCACCACTGATGGTGCCGCCGAGGATGCCACCACTGATGATGGCGGCGCACACACAGATGGCAGCCAACCGAAGAGGTAACGGAAGGACCGGCGCCCGACCGTGCTCCACACCCTCAAAGAGGAATTTACTGAAGTGGACTCCGACGGGAATCCAACGGCGCCCGAACGAATAGTCAAGGGGTACTCGGTTAAGCTCGGGTGCATTCTCCGGAGCACCGTCTCGATCAACATCGAGAACTTGAGGCATCCTGACCGAGGGAATTTGCGCAACCTCCTCTTCACGAAGCTGCACGAACGATACAAGTTCCCCGCTAAATTTGAAAACGCAAGTCTCAAAGGGAATAAAGTGAACAATACCACCCTCACGAAGATGAGCACGGCCCTGTCTACTTGGAAAAGATATGTGAAGAGAATGATCGAGAAAGGTGAGAGTTATGAGAAGATCAAGGAGAAAAATCCTTCGATCACCAAAGATGACTACAACGACTTCAAGATCAAGTGCTCGAGCACCGCAACCTCCGAATCAAGTCAGTGGGGGAAAGAAATGCGGGAGCTGAACTTAGGGGAACACACACTCGGTCCCGTCGGTTACAGAGTGGCGGAGCCTATATGGGACAAGGAGGAGGCGGACCGTGCCGATCAAGGCCTACCGCCCCTCTTCGATAAATACGGTGACAAGCAGACCAGGAACTTTGTCAGTGCCCGGTAAAAGAAGGACCCGAAAACAAAGGAGCTTACCACGGATCAGAAGACCAGGGCGCTTGAGCTTGTTCTGGTAAGGAATACACCCTCGCGTAATTAGCTCCATATGGTTGCATTCTAATTAATGAAGCAAAATTTCGAAATGGTTCACATTCCTTCTGCAGGCGACTGAAAGCAGTAGCACGGGGTCGACTAAGAGCAACCCTTGGGACACCACTCTAAATAGGGCCTTGAATGTAATGAAGAAAAAGGATAAGCTCAGTAAGCCGACGTCAGCTGGTCGTGTGGCCGGCAAAGGCTTGTCCACAAAATGGTCGTCATACTATAACGCTGGTGGGCGAAAGGAGAAAAAGACCAGCTCGGAAAGCCAGGCGCGTGAGGTTCAAGAACTCAAGGCACAGGTGGCGCGGATTCCGGAGATTGTCCAAGAGCAAGTGCAACAACAACTCGGAGTGACGATCACCGCCATTGTGCCTACCTTGATCGAGGGGTTGCACGCGTGGATTACGGGCGGCCAACAGGGGCCGCCCCCGATTCCCAGCTTCACAGCCAGCAACTCACAGAACATGATGGCGGGGCCATTGGTGTCTCCGGCGGAGGCGGCATTGGTGTCTTCGACGCCGGCACGGGAGCTTAACGCACCCGGGTGTACGCCGGCCGGCACCTCTGCAGCAAGCAGCCCCTCTGTCAACTGCACGCCCGCCGTTGGCGGTGCCTCAACATTAGCCGAGCTCGACGCCATCATCACGGTAACTAATTAAGCCTCTCTCGGCCGAGGACTTCATCTCCTTGCCTTTGACTGGGCATCCCTGACGCCCTACATGTTTTCGCAGGGCGCCGCCGACGTTCCGTGCACTCTCCTGCACTTCGTGAACAACGAGTTGGTCGATGTCGCCAAGGGCAAAATCGTTCAACCGGGCAACCCCGTGTTCCACGGTACCCAGATGCCACCCAACTTGTATAGGGTTCAACTGGTTTGGGTGCTGCCAGGCTGCGACGAGTTGTTACCTCCGATTCGACCCGTCGGGGCCGACGAAGATGACGTGATCACCCTCAGCGCCTGCCTGAGCTGGCCCCTGCTTTGGCCGAAGAGCCAGAATTGTTTGGGGGCGGGGGACACCACCCCAAAGACAACACTGCCAGTCGTGCCGGCGCCAAGTAGGCCCCATGGCAAGACCGCCACAATGGTGCCGGACATCCCTATGCCACTGGATCCAAACATGCATATGGCACAGGATCCGATCGACGACGACAACAACGACGACGATACATTTTCCAATGAAGATCAGTACTTTGCCGATCATGGGTACGGTGGCGACTTCATGGGGCCTCCTTCTCAAGAACCCAACCCTACAAAAGACGTGCGCGATCAAACTAGTACCACGGAGAAACCAAGTTGCAACAGGCGTCGTCTGCCGTTCAGTTCTCAGGAGACGCCTCCAGCTGCCGACTTCACTGAGCCTCAAATAGGCAAGGTCCGAAATATTATCAGCCCCAACACACTCAAGAAGGCGGTCTGTGAGAAGAACTCGGTCCCATTACAGGAGAAGAAGAAGGCACGCAAAAGAAAGACTAACAAGGGTGCGAGCCAGCCGGCACCGAGTACGATCCGTGCTCAGGACGGGCCACCTTCACCTGAGGATGTAATGAGGAGGGTGCATGTGGCGCGTAGGCCGATGCTACCGAGAAATATGCTCAATGCTGCAACCGGTGCTATGCGGAGTCTGCATGATAGTGTTCTTTCTTTGGAGAAGCGGCGTCTCAGAGAAAAGGATGTGGCATACCTGGTTTTCGCGGCCAAGGTGCCAGAGGGCAAGGGCTTTGTGGATAACTCCATCGGGGGTACAATCGTCCTGCGGTTTGATGACATCTATGCTATGTTGAACCTTCATCCGCTTCACTACACCTTCGTTCGGCTATTTTCTCTCAGTATGGAGATGCGGATCATTCGCGACAAGACCCCGGACATCGTGATAGTCGACCCCTTCTACATGCGTGCCAAGATCTTGGGCAAAGCTGGGGACCCGCAAGTCACGAGTTCTTACCTCGAAGGCGTCATTCTGGCAAACCGAGATAAGGATAACTTCCTCGTGCCTTACTTTCCCGAGTAAGTCCTCCCCTCAACCACCCCATAACTTATGAATTCTTAGATTTCGATCATTTTTCTTTTAACATTCCGTGTTTTCTGCAGTGACACACATTGCACGCTCATCCTCCTAAGACCCAAATATTCCATGGCCACGTATTTCGTCTCGGACCATCAGTCGAACGAAGACTACACAAATGTGAAGAAGGTTCTTGATGATGTTCTCCCCGGCGACACCAAATATGGAGGCACCTTCACTAGGCCTATTCGTAAGACCGGCAAGCACGTGTTCTCCCACAATACGACATTCCGATGCATCAAGCAGCCGCCTGGCGGTCAGAAGGGTGCCTACTATGCCATCCATCACATGCGGGCGATCATACGGGACCATCATCAACTTCTGCTACCGAGTAAACTCAAAGATTGGGCCGCGAGCGTGTCGGCAATCCAGGACGTATACATCAGACAAGAATTCTTTCGCATCCAGTCCGAGTTTGCGGAAATCATCCATCAAGATGTCCTTCATACCTCGGGGCAGTTCTACCTCAGAAATCAACCGTCCAACAGTGACATCGACACAATGCTACAAATGCAGGCTGACAACGCCCGCGATTTCATGACTCCCACGATAGAAGGCGGCTTCATCCATGCTCCGGTCCCTTGAGTCGAGTCGAAAGTAGTGATGCTGTGTCTAGTTCTGAAACATCGATTGGCTCATGTTGTAATTAAACTTTAATGAACTTGTAGTATGTCTCTTTTGTTTCGACTGTCGTTCAACTTAGATGTAATCGATGCTATTAATGTCTTGCTTTTCTCTTCCGATCGTTCTGTTGCATACTTATATATTGCTTATGTATTGTCTATGAATTGGTACTAATGTTTCGTTTGGCTAGTGCATAGTGATGCCGTCGTATGTCGTGTACAAGGGTAAGGTTCCCGGAGTCCACGACGACTGGGAGGAGTGTCGGAGACGGGTTCACCGATTCAGCGGTAACAGTTACAAAGGGTACACCACTAGGGCCGAGGCGGAATCTAGATACGCCCGCTATCTAGCGGGAGAGGGGAGGGAGCGTTGGAGGAACCGGATGAAGACGAGTTTCATCACGATGATGCTCATCGTGATGATCGCAGCTCTCTTCTATGTGCTGGTAGTTTAGATGATCGATATCGACTTGTAATGTGAAGACAAACTCGCTACTCGCGGTCTCGAGACTTGTAATATAATGTTCTATCTTTGTTCGGTCTTTTCAATTCGGAGACTAATATGATGAATTGTATTCGGAGACTAATATGATGAATTGTATTCAGGGACTAATCTTCTATTGTATTCGATGAATCTGTTGTAGATAAGTGCTGTCTATATTTTGTTCAATGATACATTTTGTAACATGTGCAAAAAACAGAAAATTAAAAAATAAATAAAAAACCTAATATTCATACTAATGGCGCATCACATCATAGTGTGCTATTAGTATGCCAAAGGATACTAATGGCGCATCATTAAACAGTGCACCATTAGTATGCCAAAGTTACTAATGACACATCTCGCAGTTGTGCACCATTAGTATGCCAAAGCACCTGGGTATACATGGCCCCCTGGGAGGCATACTAATGGCGCACCGTGGTATATACTAATGGCGCATCTGGGGTGCGCCATTAGTATACCAGATACTAATGGCGCACCAGAGGTGCGCCATTAGTAAAATATACTAATGGCGTGGCACTAATGGCGCACCACTAATTCGCCATTAATGGCCAAAATAGGTGCGCCATTAGTAAGCCTTTTCCTAGTAGTGGCTACGCCTCGGTGGCTAACCCCAGGAGCAACGGTCAGGCCGAACGCGCCAACGCGGAAGTCTTGCGTGGCCTCAAGATGCGCAACTTTATGAAGAAGCTCGAGGCTTGCGGCAGGGGCTGGATTGACGAGCTCCAGTCCGTGCTGTGGTCAATCTGAACCACTGCTATCAAACCCATGGGAGAAACTCCTTTCTTTCTCGTCTACGGGGCGGAGGCGGTCCTCCCTCACGAGGTCAAGCATCGCTCCCCACGGGTCTTGGCTTTCAGTGAGGAATGCCAGGACGCCGCCTGGCGGATGGACCTCGTGCTCGACGAGGAGGGCCACCGCCGAGCTTCCCTCAGGGCGGCGTGATATCAGTAGGCGCTGCGGCGTTACCACGGCCGCAGCGTCTACGCAAGAACACTTGAAGTTGGTCACTTGGTCCTGAGGCGGGTCCTCTCCAAGGAGGGGTTACACAAGCTCTCGCCCATGTGGGAGGGCCCGTTCAGAATCTCCCGTGTCTCTAGGCCTAGTGATGGGCGCCTGGAGATGCAGGATGGGATACCTATCTAGAATTCCTGGAACATTGAGCACCTTAGGAGGTTCTATCCGTAATAAAGGCTCCGTGCCCGTGAAGGTCTCCGTTCGTGAGACTCTCACGTAATAATGAGTTGGGGTTCTACACGCCTCAGAGTCTCATGTGCGTTTCCTACGGGGCTCCCACCCACGCCCCAGTGGCAGTCCTTAGCTCCACGCAGGGAAGAAGATGTAGTGTAGGGGTCATACGCGACCTTTTTCCTTTTTTGGCTTGGTGTTTGGCTGTCAGCCTTTTTCTACTTCCTTGGCTATCAGCCCTTTCGCTACCCCATGCTATGAAGTTCTCGTGTTTCTTGCATTTGGTTGGAAGTCTTGCTTGGGACGCCGGTTTTAAGTTCAGATTGTTAAGCAGGGGCTGCGCCACTCGCTCTCCTTCGCGTGCCTCGCGCGTGGGGGCTGGGACTCAGGCTCTGGGCTCTGGCGTCGGTCTTTTCAGTCCGCGCGATCTATCCTGCCGAGCCGGCTCAGGCTTTGGCGCCTTAATCCACGCTCGGCGCTTTCAGCAGCTCTCAGCGGCTCGCCCGACTCGGGGGCTGCGCGAGTTCTCTGAATTCAGCCGTCCACATCACCCGATAGGGGCTCATGACGCCAATGAGTCAGGAGAACTTCGCCTCAAGACGTCGCAACGCATCAGCTAAATAATCTCACCCAGACAAAAAACATGATAGCAAGTTCTCGCTTCATACTTATGTCATAGTCCATTACACGCCTTCTCGAGGCAACTTAAAATTTTGACACAGGAAGAAATTGAAGAAAAAAAGAAGAAGAAGAAGAGGCCGCTCCCACTCAGTCGGAGTCTCCCAACTCCTCTCGCTTCACCAAGCCAAAAGCGGTGCGAGGACCCCCTCCCGTCACCGAGCCGAGCTCGGCGGCGCGGTGTGTCACAGCCCTAGACCAGCCCTTGCCTGCCTTGCTTGGTCTTAGTGTGCATCATGTTTAAATTTCTCAGAAACTGGAAATGGGGATGTTCAAACCCTAGCACTAAATGAATTTAACTAGGGTCAAATTAAAATCTTTTTCAATGAACCCAAAATGCCCCTTGGAAAAGTTCATCATTTTTGGATTGATTTAAAAACCTCTGCCAAAAATGTTGCACATATTTCTAGGACGATTCTGGATTTTTGAATTAAATCATATCTTACTTGCATTTGGGCATTTAAATTTTATATATTATTTAAAATGCTCAATTAATCATAAACTAAAATGTTTACTGTTGGATTTATTCTAAACAGTAGCCATGCTTGGTTTCATGATTTTTGAGTGTGCCTAAGTATTTTTAATAATGCCCAGGACAAAGTAACAAAATAGAAAACAAAAATAATTTAAAGAAAAGAGCAAAGATAGAAACTAATCTAACTTACCTGTGTGGCCCATCTGGCCGGCCCAGCCCATGAGGGGCAGGGAGGTCTTCTTCCTCCCGCCAGTCGGACGCACGACGCGTGCCCGACGCGCGCCGGCCACCTCCACCTAGCCTGCCTGCCTCCTCGCTGCCCCGAAGCCCCTAGAGGACGCCACGACACCCTGGAACCCCCTCGACCTCTCCCCGTGTTCCTTTCCCTCCTCTGTCTCTCTTCCCCGCTTCCCTCGCTCGCGTCCGTCGCCGCCGCTTGTCACCACCACGGCCACCGTCCACCTCTCGCCTCGCCGGAGTGACCAGTAGCTCCGCCTCGTTCCTCTCTTCCTCCTCGCCGAGCTACCCGACGCCAGAAGCCCTTGGAGCGCCGTCGTCGACCTCGTCTTCTTCCTCGGCCATAGGAGATCGCCGTCGGGATTCCGACGCCGTCCGGCCCCCGTTGAGCCTGCTGAGACCTCCGACCGACCCCCTGTGAGCCCCTCCGTCGATCCCCTCTCTCCCCTCCGTCGATTTCGACCCCTAACCATGTCAGCCACCATGCCCGCGAACTCCACGCCGCTGGCGATGTCACCGCCGACGCTGCAGCCACCAGGGCTTGAAAACGAGCCCGGCACCGTGCTCCGCACCCTTCCACGAGTCGAAAACCCCCACCTGCTCGTCCTACGGTGCACCTCATCGCCGTTCCCGAGCACGCCTGAACTCCGGCCACCGCACTTCCCTCGCCGTCGTCGATCTGGTCCTCCCCGGCGCGAGCTGATGGCTCCGTTGGATGCGGACGAGGACCAGCATCACGCCAAGCCCCTCCGCCGCTCTTTTCGTCGCCGGAGGCGGATTTCCGACGCCCTCCGCCGCGCTCAGCCTCGCCGGCGGCTAGCCGCCGGTCGTTTGGCCTCTCTGACCGGGGGTTTGACCTCCCCCGAGTCGCTGACAAGTGGGCCTGGCCCCTGCTAATTTAAATTAAGTTTTCTGTTAAACTTAATTAACCCTTCTGACACTGACGTGTGGGCCCTCGCGCCTAATTAGGTTAGTCTAATTTTCTTGTTTAGATTAGTACTAATCCTATGGACCCCACGTGCTAGTTTTGACTTTGGTCAAGTCAATGTTGACTGGTCCCACCTGTCATGCACACAAACCAGCCCAGAGCCACCCACACGTCAGGTTTGACTGGACCAGCCCCTGTTGACTTGCTGATGTCAGCATAACCTAATGCTGACGCAGTAACTATTTTCTGTAATTTAAAATAAATCAGAAATGATTTATTTATTTCAGAAAATAGCCAAAACTTCTAAAAATCAAATAAAATCAACCTTAGCTCAGATGAAAATAAATTATATATGAAAAATGATCAGAAAAATCCAAGGAATCTATTTATGGCACTTTCATGCAGGTTTGAACAAGCTAAGCCTGCTGATCAGGTCAAATCAATTAAATGGCATTCAAATAATCACATATGAAGTTTGAATTTGAATCTTTGGTTCAAACCAACTTCATTTAATATGATTGCTAGTTACATTAGCTCAATCAACAGCATATTGCCATGTCATGATCATGCATCATATTGTCGCATTGCATTGATTGTGTTTTTCTCTGTGTTGCCGGTGCTAGTCCCCTTTCAGTAGACGTGTTCCGACGATGTGATCAATGACACCGATGAAGACCCAATGTTATCTTCCGAAGTGCCAGGCAAGCAAAATCCCATTGAGCATTCCGATACACTCTCACTCTCTCGCTCTTGCTCTCTTTAAATGCATTAGGACAACAACGCATCAACTGTTACCTGCTGCGGTAGTTGAACCCCTTTCCACTGCATGACCTGTCATTGCCACAGTAAATAGTTGAAACCCACTAGTATGAGTAGGAGTTGTTTGAGCCATGTTGTGCCCACTCATCCATGCTTTCTGGTTATGCCTGCTATTGCTTAGAGTTGTGTCAGGTCTGATTCATCGGGGATGAATTGGAATGGTGATGAACATGTCCTAATGTGTGTGAGCTAAGTGTGTGAACACGATTTGGTAAAGGTAGCGATGAGAGGCCATGTAGGAGTACATGGTGGGTTGTCTCATTGCAGCCGTCCTCAGGAACTGAGTTCTGTGTTGGTTGATCCATGACCAGTTACTACCATGCATTGGGCCCGAAACCAATGGACCCTCTCGACTTATTAACTGCCCTTAACCTCTGTCCAGGAGTTGCAACTAGTTTCTGGTGTTTGTAGTTTACTGGAGGTCGTGCGCAGCGCTGACCCTCGGGGTGGGCTGTGATGCGGCAGCTACGTGGCATGCTGTACCGATCGCCCGTTTGGTGATGCGGGAACCCTGTACACATCGTTTGGGGCCGTGAGCGACACCCTGGCCGGATCTTCCCACGGATGGAACCCAAATAGGCGATAAACCTGGACGAGAGACTTGTGTGGTTAGTCAGGTCGTGGCGAACACCCTCGCTGGGCCTCCGCTTGAAGGTTGCCGAGTACATGTCGTGTAAACGGCGATAAGTGGTGAGAGCGTGTGTGAAGAAGTACACCCCTGCAGGGTTATATATACAATCTATTCGAATAGCCGTGTCCGCGGAAATGGACTTCTGGGTTGCCTATAACAGTTCATAGACAAGTGAAAGTGGATACTGTAAAACACGCAAGATAAGCGTGAGTGCTATGGATGGCCTTCTCGTAGGGAGACGAGAGCGGATCCATAGTGGTGTATTGATTGGTGAATATGTGGACTCGTGTGCGCCACCTCAAAAGAGTTACTTGCAGTCGTAGTTTAGGATAGCCACCGAGTCAAGCTGGCTTGCTGCAGTCAAACTCCACCACCCCCTTTGTTGATACTGATGCATATGTAGCTAGTTCTGATGTAAGTCTTGTTGAGTACCTTTGTACTCACGTTTGCTTAATTTATGTTTTGCAGAGAGACTTCGGTCTCGCTAGTGGTTCCGCGTGGACTTCGACGTTTAGCTTGTTACCTCAGCTACGATCTTGTACCCTTGGGAGGGTCTTGTAGATAGTCAGGCTCCTCAGCCTTTTTCATTTGTAGTTGTCTGTACTTAGACATGTTTTGCTTCCGTTGTCTGTATGCTCTGTATGTTGGGTCATGTGACCTCTGTTTGTAATAAATGCTATGATGGCTCTTCTGGGCCTTTATCTATATGAGTTGTTGAGTTATGTTGTGATGCCATGTTGTACAGCACATACTTGCATGTTATGCGTACGTGTAATGTGTATTGCTATGTGTGGGATCCGACACCTAGTTGTTTACCTTTGGTAGCCTATCTTACAAGGAAATGTCTCCTAGTGCTTCCACCGAGCCTTGGTAGCTTGCTACTGCTCCGGAACACTTAGGCTGGCCGGCATGTGTCCTTCTTCATTCCTGTGTCTGTCCCTTAGGGGAAATGTCACGCGTTGTTCCTTTAAGTCCTTGTAGCTTGCTACGACTTGGGTTCATACGTTGATGACCGACACGTTCGTTGCTGGGTCATGTATGCCTGTCTCTGTAATTTAGTGCCACTTTTGGTTTATAACTAGTCATGTCGGCCCGGGTTCTCTGTCATATGGATGCTAGCGACACTATCATATACGTGTGCCAAAATGCGCAAGCGATCCCGGGCCAGGTATGGTGGCACCCGTGGGGATACCGTGCATGAGGCCGCAAAGTGATATGATGCGTTACATGCTAGACCTGTGTGACTTAGGATCGGGGTCCTGACAGCTTTGGTATCAGAGCCTGACTGCCTGTAGGATTAGTAAGCCAAACAGGTCAAAGTCGTGTCTAGAAATTCTTTAGTTATGTAAGGGAATTGATTGTGGAAGGGAACGTAAGGCTCTTTTTACTCCTTTACCTTATGACCTTCTGATCTGAGTCACCTTCTTCTTTCTACGGGGATTAAGAACGAGGATTCTCATTCTAATTGTCAGGATCACGTTAATTGTGGTTTCAACCCTCAGTTCAGTTTCTACTACTTCTGCTGCTCAACTGTTGATCTCAGAACCTTGACATTATGATGTTGAGTGGTTATGCTATCTTTGTGCACGAGTATCAAAAGTATTTTCAAGCATTTACAACCGTTATGCTGTCCGAGTCATCCCAGGTTTCTAAATAGTCTGATGCATTTGCAAACCATTCCTATATGTTCTTAATGTCCTTTTAGGCCAGATTAACCACACTAGTCGGTGTGTTGAGGCACTCTGTTACCTCGACATATATGTTGGACTTATTATTATGACCCTAGGTGTCTTAGAAGATCACTAGTAATCTAGCAATGCTTTATATTCTCAGTGTGATCATTCTGGCCATTATTCTCGAAAGCATCCCGTGATGCTATTTAGTTGGTAGGTATTCTATTCCTGGGTTCTTGAACCCGAGCTTCACCCTACTTACTTCATGTTGATAGTATTTGCTCGTTCCTTTAGGATATTAGTAACCTTGTGATAGTCCTCGAGATCCGTGGTTATCGTTCTTCCAATACCATGAACCATCTTGGCAGATGTTCTCCCGAACCAAAAGATCACAACCAGAGTGCTCTTGAGTAGCACTCCATTCATATTGTGACTCTGCCAATTCTATCTTTCTGCATGGGTTATCCGGAAGAAATATGTTGAACTCGTTCGACATGTTAATCTATGCATCCACAACTCAGAAGTTATATGTTCCTTGAGTTATCTCCCTTTCAGTTGTTTTATGACCTTCGTCTATCAATTGATGGTGAGGAGTAGTTGTGCATTCGTGTTTATCGATGCCTTTTACTCTTGTGATCTGTCAAGCCATTCTATTCTGGAATGACTAGGAGAACAAAACTCCAGTACCTTATCCATATCCAGGATTGGGTCAAAGAAGTTGTACTCCGTAGATGAAGAATGTTAATCCAGCTTCTAATCTGTTCTATCTTGGAATATTACCATCTTTATGTCAAGAATGTCATGGGAATTGCATATCATCCTATGAACTCTTGATACAGTAATACTTCTCACCATCGTCGTTCATACCTCGGTCTCCGCGTTGTTATAACCGGAATACCGACAAGTGAATTGTGATGTGTGAAAACAATACTCGTAGCAACCCTGCTGCTTGGTAGTTAAAGGACAACAATTTCATTCTTAGTGTGTTGGATACTGAATCACCATTTCTAAGATTAATCGTGCTACCTAGTCCATTTTCTGGTGCACTCTTTGATCAATGAGTTAGGATTGCATAAATCCCTCACTCTTGCGATCATATCATCTCGCCCTGAAAAGCAAGATTGTTTGCGAGCTTAGTAACATATCGGTGGTTTGTGATTATCCGGCTATCTTCTCGGAAGTATCACCGGGTTGTCACCTGACCGCTATGTTGAGTTCGTGATCAAGTTGGTTTCTCTCTAAACCACCCTTTCTCCAAGAATCTGTGTTGGATACCCTAAACTAGTTGGTTAAGTTAAACAATAACTTGGAGAGTTGGAAGATAAAAGCTTGCCTGACTTAGTTCCTTCCAAGGGATATCTTGTGTGTGTGTGTTGAAGAAAGATGATATCTTGATCGGTTGATCCTTGTGATCAATTGTTGGATATATTGTCCTGTTCATACTTTGATTTGAGTATGGGTTATCGTCAAGTCAAATCAAAACCAATGATATTCGTAACGTTGTCTTACTCGTGGTTGATTCCTCGAGCATACACCGTTATATCTTTTGGTCTGACCAATGCTATCACTTTGCTCACATTGTCATGGAATTCCACCTATATGGAAACCTGAATGGATTATTGTTGAACCCATCAACAAACATCCTTATCTCCTCCATGATTTTGTAGGACAATAAGCTAGTGTAAGCTTTGTAAGCATTGCCTTCGTGTCCCGTTCATGAGGTATATGTTGGATGAGAGAAGAGACTTTCCCTAATTCAGGTGTAATTGATGTAAGTTGCCACCGTGAGTTTGAGAAAGCTTGTTTTACCCCCTCTGGAATCATCCCAATTCAGTCATGCATACGTGTGAAGTATACTATGGCTTGAGAGATTAGCTACCTCCATTCCATTGGTATTTCCTAGCACACCAAGCCACTGATTGATTTGTTCAAGAAAAGAAGTTCATGCGCTAATCCCGAGGGGCCCGGACGGACATGCACAAGAATTCGCTATCTTCAATGATGATTCCCAATCTGAACTCGGTAGTAATTTATTATAAGACTACTATGTGGTCACGTTTGTCTGGGACAACGTGCTCCCAGGTACGTAGCAGAACTAGCTCATATTTTGGAGCTTGCTATCGTGGTTCACTCCCCGAGAATCTCGCAACGCCGTCTCGTCGAATTGTGTTGCAAACATTCATTCTTTCTAGACTCGGTGAGTCTGGAATATCCTGACACCAATCAGAACTGAATCTCAGGCAGATATGATGGTTGGTGCATTTCCCAAGAACTATAATATTGGTCTCTCAATAACCGGTTAAGTGGATGTCGTGGCCAACACACCCAGCCGGAAGACCTATTGTTGTAGAATCTTGATTGAGGAAGTTGGCCACCTCCCCATCGGGATTTTGTAGGATTTACTCCCTAATTGTTCCTTATGGACTTTTTGTGCTCCCGAAGTCCGACCTTTACTTGATGGCCATGTTGATGCTTTAAGCATTGACCGTGGTACCTAGTACATCAAGGAGAACATTAGAAGCGGAGTGCTAAATGTCTCTCGGTCGATCATCCAGATTTTTGCTTCCTTGGCTCCACTAAGGTAAAATCTGAGATGGTGTTATCTTCCTTTGCATCTGCATCGTCCACCACTATTCATCATGGTAGTATGTTGTGTTGCCAGGATCCTTGACCCGGATGATGGTAAAACCTTGATGAATATGGGAATGCTCAAGTTCTTGAGAGCACGCACAAGCACTGGGTGTTATCCTCGACACTAACCGGGATTGCTCCCAGTGTTCTTGGTTATACTATAACCCCTCAAGAGTAGATTTACTCTCTACTGTTGGGATTCTTCCCAGTTACCAGAATCATTCCCAGCATTTGCATTTTGTTCCCAGCTTGGACAGCCAATGTGCCAATTCTCCATGGGTTACCGTTCTCAATCACTGTTGCTCAGGATTATCCTCAAAAGTGGTCCTACCATGGGTCCCATCCATTTCCGATGATAAGCAAAATCATCCCTTTTGTTGTCTTCAACAAGGTAGTCCACATCATCCATTCTGGCCCGAGAATGTCATTCCTTCGGACTTTGTCAAACGATCGATTTGCCACTTAAGGGAATAGAGAATTTTTGCCACTTAAGGGAATAACTCTATGAGTCACCTTCTCCAAGGTGCCCCGTCTAGTGACATCGATCACCATCTTCTTAGGTGTGGAATTTTGCCTGCTAGGTGAACCTTCATCATTTCTTTCACTCCATCCCCCTGGAGGTGTACTCCGTGTCTCATCTCAAGAGATGTTTCAACGTCTCACTCCAAGAGCTGATCTTGAGTTGCCCGATCTTTCACAAGATCAACTACTGCGGAGTTTCTTTCGTCGTCACTGTGTTGGACAAAGATTTTAAAAGCCAGGATGTCAGGATCAACATGATGCAAGCAATCAACATTCATATGAAGGACAGCTGGATCATGAAGATTGTGTTAGTTAGTGTCCCCTCTGATTTATTACCCTACGCTCGAATCTCAGGACGAGATTCTTGTTTAGTGGAGGTGAGTTGTCACAGCCCTAGACCAGCCCTTGCCTGCCTTGCTTGGTGTTAGTGTGCATCATGTTTAAATTTCTCAGAAACTGGAAATGGGGATGTTCAAACCCTAGCACTAAATGAATTTAACTAGGGTGAAATTAAAATCTTTTTCAATGAACCCAAAATGCCCCTTGGAAAAGTTCATCATTTTTGGATTGATTTAAAAACCTCTGCCAAATATGTTGCACATATTTCTAGGACCATTTTGGATTTTTGAATTAAATCATATCTTACTTGCATTTGGGCATTTAAATTTTATATATTATTTAAAATGCTCAATTAATCATAAACTAAAATGTTTACTGTTGGATTTATTCTAAACAGTAGCCATGCTTGGTTTCATGATTTTTGAGTGTGCCTAAGTATTTTTAATAAAGCCCAGAACAAAGTAACAAAATAGAAAACAGAAATAATTTAAAGAAAAGAGCAAAGACAGAAACTAACCTAACTTACCTGTGTGGCCCATCTGGCCGGCCCAGTGCTAGGCTTCTCGCCCCTTGTTGGTTACCCCAAGTGGAAGGTGTGAGATGTAGTGTTGCGGAAGTTTTTCCCTTGGCAAAGATACCAAGGATCTAATCCCCAAAGACTCCTAGGTTCAACAAGAAGGTGTCAACTGCTACGGCGCTAGATATTAGCAATTAACATGGACCTGCACACAGATACAAATAACTTTGCTCCCAACGAGTATAGAGAGGTTATCAATCCCTCCGGTCTTGTAGTTCACAATCGATTAAACGCAAGTGATAGTAGTGATAGATATAATTGTAATAGTAAATAATAGCGAAAAGTAAATAGCGGATGTGATCAATGATGCTAATATGGACCGGAGTCTCATGATGTTCACTAGTGATGTCTCTCTCCCAAAAGACGACAAAACAGCTATGTGAGGTAAACGAATTACAGATGGGCAATTGACAGGACCATGTGCGCAAACCAATGCTGACTACATTGCAAGAAAGGTTGAGGTTCAAAGCATGGGCGGTACGCCAAAGTAAGTAGACCGAAATCCATCAATATCTATTACTAATCATCCACCTTGAGATATCTATCCAGAGCATCTCGCTGGTATTAAGTTGCGAGTCCCACCCATAGTGTAAACTCAATGCAACAGACAACTGCATTAAAAGAACTTTGCGTAAAGTAAAGAATCCTTGCACCCGCGGGCACAAGCACCATTGTTTTCCCCCTTGTGGCAACAACACATCCCCTAGACTCATGTTTCTGTCACTCAAACTAGTCATCGAGGGGCATGAACCCACAATCAAGCATAATGTTCCCTCTTGGAGTCACTACCCATTAGTTGGCCAAAGCAATAAATAACAATGGAGAACATGCAATAATTACTTACGAACATAAATATAAAAGAGGTAGATCAAATATATTACTCAAGCACAATCTAAACATAATCTCATAATCCATCGGATCCCAACAAACTCATCATAGCAACAACATACGGATTACATATGTGCCTCGATCATGTAGGGCTGCTCACGAGGACTAATTAGTGAAGCACAAGAACGGGAGGAGAACATCACATAGCTACTGGTCATGGAATCATGGTCCAAGGGAGACTACTCACAACTTATCCGGGAGGCGTCCATGGTGTGGTGATCCTCCCCTCCGACAGGGTGCCGGGAAGAGTTCTCCTGGTGCTCCCGATCTTGGAAGTGGCGGCGGCGGCAGAACAGAGATGGGATCGCGAAAAGAGTTTCTTCCCTCGAGGGTTTTGGGAGACGCTTTAAATATATGCCAAAGGGGGGCATCGGAGGAGCATCGGGGGGCCCAGGCGCCCCCCCGACGCGGCCCGGGGGGGCGTGCCGCCAGGGCGCCTGGAGCCCTGGTGCCCCCCCCCCCGGCTGTCCTTCGGGCGCACGGTAGTTTCTGTAACGCTGATTTTTTATATAATTTTTCTGGATTTTTCCCGGCAGTTCTCGTAACGTGAAAACCTGAAATACAAAAATAGCCGAAAACAGAAACTGGCACTGGGGTGCACTGAGTTAATAGGTTAGTCCAAATATGATCAAAAGTGTATGGAAGTGTGTAAATATCATAGCAATATCACCCAAAAGAGGCATGGAGCAAGCAGAAATTATAGATACGTTTTGGACGTATCAACATCCCCAAGCTTAATTCCTACTCGTCCTCGAGTAGGTAAATGATAACAAGAATAATTTCTGTGGTGACATGCTATTAACCATATAGGACTTTTTCATAGTCATATGACAAAAGCTTACTGAGACAATGAATCTATAGTAATTAAGTTGCCTCATGAGAAAATCACAAAGGACAGAAAGTTTTACAATATGATACTGAAACATCAAATAGATTTGCAATGAACATGATCTGCAAATATGATAAAGTGATATCTAGCTTGCCCCCTTTACTGAAGCAAAACATAAATGCAGGGGCACCTCCAAGGTTTAAGTGATGACTAGATACAATGATTTCAGAATAAGCGATATCACAGTCATGCAAAAGACAATGCTACTTTGGGACAATGCACATTACACTCAGAATGACAATCATGCTCTCAGTAGTTGGTGCTTTTAAAAGAAGGTGGAGACTCTCGAACCGTGGCTTTTGTTGGAAAGGTTGAAAACCCGTAGTCAGAAACAAAGACAAAACATGTACCAGAGCTCTTGGCTTTAAAACAGAGGTAATAATTTATTTTAGATCATGCATGTTTCGTCAACGAATGCTAGCAGACAACTCAATCACTTTTCGAGATGGACAAGTTTCGAGGAACGGCTCCCGAATGAGGACGATCACATCCTCTTAATCTCCTTTGTTTATCACTGCCAAAGTTTTCTGATTTCTCATGAACAAAGCGTGAAGGAGGGTTTGTTTGTTATATTATCTTTTTGAGCCGGGCGCACTCAATGCCAGTTCCTTCTCGTATTATTGGTTTGCACATTATACATGCAATCCCGGGGTGAAGCTTGTCCAACTTAAAAAGATTATGAATTAACTACTACTTCCTCATGGACTTACAACAGAGGCACAAAATAAGAATGCTTTTTCTTTGAATAATTTCGAGATGGCACATGCAAGTCTCCGTTAGGAATGGTAGGTAAATACCATGTAGGAAGGTATGGTGGACTCATATGGCATAACTGGATTAAAGGATGTGGATGCACAAGCAGTCAGTCCGCTTAGTACAGGCGAAGGTTAGCAAAAGACTGGGAGCGACCAACTAAGAGAGCAATGACGGTCATAATCATGCAGAGCGACAAACCAACATTGAATCAGGCATGTTAGTTATATCGCTACTCAGAAACAAAAGATCATCAAGGCTTGACAGACTTTCTTTACAGTCTTAAATATGCGTGAGCATACGCCAAGTCAATCAAAATAAATTCTCGAAGGAAGATATTACTAAACCATACCACATCATAGGCAAACAAATCATGTTGGTACTCCAATAACACATTGGGAACCCCCCAGTTATTTGAGACTAACCATAAGAAAACATGAACTACTAAGCGCCATCATGCACGTAGCATCTTTATCATAGACATATCAACCAATGCAACGGAAGCAAACTCTCTTAATAAGGTGAGCATGGTAATTAAAGAGAGTTCAAGCAACCAACTAAACAAAAGCTCTTGAAAAGATAAGCATGAAAGCTAAGAGCTGAACATGATAGTAGCTATTAAAAGACAAAGAACATACACAGCAAGGATAGACATGAAAACTCTATGTTATGTTCTAGGTAGAAGTGGAGCGTGTTTCTCTCCCACATAAAGAAAGCTGAGTTGCGACTCGTTATGAAAAACTAAAGAAAACTAAAAGCAAGACGCTCCAAGCATAGCACATAACACATGAAGTGATTAAAATATAGTGGAACGAAAGACGAACTGATAATGTTGATGGAGAAGGGGATGCACGGGGGCATCCCCAAGCTTAGACGCTTGAGTCTCCTTGAATATTTCTTGGGGGTGCATGGGGGCATCCCCAAGCTTGAGCGCTTGACACTCCTGAATCTTTTTATCATCTTCCCTCGCACACTTGAAAATTCCCTTCATACATAACTCATCATAATCTGATTAGCGAGGTTAGTACCCATAATAAAATAATTGTACCTTGCTGGAAATAAAGATATTCTTGAAGGTCTACTGTTTCTCAAGATTGCCAAAAGGTTTTTGCAAAGAAAAAGCAAGCTCTTGGTTTGCAAAATGAAGGAAAGGCAAAACAAGACAGAATCTGTGAAAAACAGAACATCAGGTAGTAATTGATTTGTTCGGGGCACTTCTGCAACTCTAATAAAAAAACTCAGAACAGACGCACGAAAGACAATTATATAGAGCACGCTGTCAAAAAAATTCAGACCAAAAAGATGATCTGGTTATGTTATACAAATTTTTCTATCCAAGGACAGAATGTGTTTCCTGGACAGCACCTCACAACTTTTGAACTTTCTAGCAATCAGAGGCTACACTTGGCACAAAATTGAAAAGCAAAGATACAATGATGATGCTACAGTAGTAAATAACATCAAGACACAAAAAAAGCAAAATAAATTTATTCATGTGGGCTGCCTCCCAAAAGCGCTTTCTTTTATGCCTTTAAGCTAGGCATAATGCATATAGATCAAGTTCTATCAAGAGTAAAAGAATAGCTAACCCGTACAACGGACTAAAAATGTAACTTGATCTTCTTTCGAGGGAAGTGTTCCATCCCTTTCTTGAGAGGAAACAGAAATTTTATATTCCCCTCTTTCATGTCAATGATAGCACCAACGGTGCGTAAAAAGGGACGTCCCAAAATAATTGGACAAGAAGGATCACATTCAATATCCATAATAGTAAAATCAACAGGAACATAATTATCATTGACAACGATAAGAACATCGTCGATCCTCCCCAAAGGTTTCTTTATGGTAGAATCAACGAGACGAACACCAAAAGAACAAGAATCATAAGGTTTTAATTTAGGCATATCATATAGTCTTTTGGGCATAATGGAGGTACTAGCTACAATATCACATAAAGCATAGCAAGAAAAGTTGTTTATCTTAATTTTAATCATAGGATCCCAACCATCTTCTAGCTTTCTAGGAATGGAGGCTTCTACTCTAAGTTTCTCCTCCCTAGCTTTGATGAGAGCATTAGTGACATGCTCTATGAAGGCAAGATTAAGCGTGCTAGTGTGGGGATCTTTGGCCATTCCTTGCAGAAAGGTGACAACTTCTGAAATACTACAATTATCAAAATCAATTTTATCATTATTGGGCAGAATTGTAGTGTCATCCTCTTTGTTTGAATCGCTCTCTATTATAAGAGTTTGAACGTCTTCCCAAGTTTGGGGAAGCTTAGGAGCAATTTTAAACTGAGGCTCATACTCTTTTCCGGGAAGACCATGCCATGGGCATAACCCTCCGCCAAGACTAACATAATCACAAGGTTTATTACTTTTGTAGATCCCGACAGTGGTGATTGGCATAATGGAAGAAGGGGTGTACTCCTCCCATCTAGTGTTTTTGGTGGAACCCATAATAGCAAGCAAGCAAAATAACTATTTTTGTGATTTTCGATAAAAGATACTAAAGCAAAAACTGAAAGGTAAACTAACAAGACTAAAAGCAAAGGTAAAAGATAGCATGCAACTCCCCTATCTTGAAGAGTGGAGTCCCCGGCAACGGCGCCAGAAAAACTCTTGCTAGGCTTCTCGCCCCTTGTTGGTTACCCCAAGTGGAAGGTGTGAGATGTAGTGTTGCGGAAGTTTTTCCCTTGGCAAAGATACCAAGGATCGAATCCCCAGAGACTCCTAGGTTCAACAAGAAGGTGTCAACTGCTACGGCGCCAGATATTAGCAATCAACGTGGACCTGCACACAGATACAAATAACTTTGCTCCCAACGAGTACAGAGAGGTTGTCAATCCCTCCGGCCTTGTAGTTCACAAAGGATTAAACGCAAGTGATAGTAGTGATAGATATAATTGCAATAGTAAATAATAGCGAAAAGTAAATAGAGGATGTGATCAATGATGGTAATATGGACCGGAGTCTCATGATGTTCACTAGTGATGTCTCTCTCCCAAAAGACGATAAAACAGCTATGTGAGGTAAACGAATTACAGCTGGGCAATTGATAGGACCATGTGCGCAAACCAATGCTGACTACATTGCAAGAAAGGTTGAGGTTCAAAGCATGGGCGGTACGCCAAAGTAAGTAGACCGAAATCCATCAATATCTACTACTAATCATCCACCTTGAGATATCTATCCAGAACATCTTGTTGGTATTAAGTTGCGAGTCCCACCCATAGTGTAAACTCAATGCAACAGACAACTGCATTAAAAGAACTTTGCGTAAAGTAAACAATCCTTGCACCCGCGGGCACAAGCACCGTTGTTTTCCCCCTTGTGGCAACAGCACATCCCCTAGACTCATGTTTCTGTCACTCAAACTAGTCATCGAGGGGCATGAACCCACAACCAAGCATAACGTTCCCTCTTGGAGTCACTACCCATTACTTGGCCAAAGCAATAAATAACAACGGAGAACATGCAATAATTACTTACGAACATAAATATAAAAGAGGTAGATCAAATATATTACTCAAGCACAATCTGAACATAATCTCATAATCCATCGGATCCCAGCAAACTCATCATAGCAACAGCATAAGGATTACATATGTGCCTCGATCATGTAGGGCAGCTCACGAGGACTAATTAGTGAAGCACAAGAACGGGAGGAGAACATCACATAGCTATAGGTCATGGATTCATGGTCCAAGGGAGACTACTCACAACTCATCCGGGAGGCGTCCATAGTGGTGGAGAGGCTCCCGGTGGTGATCCTCCCCTCCGGCAGGGTGCCGGGAAGAGTTCTCCTGGTGCTCCCGATCTTGGAAGCGGCGGCGGCGGCGAAACAGAGATGGGATCGCGAAAAGAGTTTCTTCCCTCGAGGGTTTCGGGAGACGCTTTAAATATATGCCAAAGGGGGGCATCGGAGGAGCCTCGGGGGGCCCAGGCGCCCCCCCGGCGCGGCCCAGGGGGGGCGCGCCGCCAGGGCGCCTGGAGCCCTGGTGGCCCCCCCCCGGCTGTCCTTCGAGCGCACGGTAGTTTCTGGAACACTGATTTTTTATATAATTTTTCTGGATTTTTCCTGGCAGTTCTCGTAACGTGAAAACCTGAAATACAAAAATAGCCGAAAACAGAAACTGGCACTGGGGTGCACTGAGTTAATAGGTTAGTCCAAATATGATCAAAAGTGTATGGAAGTGTATAAATATCATAGCAATATCACCCAAAAGAGGCATGGAGCAAGCAGAAATTATAGATACGTTTTGGACGTATCACCCAGCCCATGAGGGGCAGGGAGGTCTTCTTCCTCCCACCAGTCGGACGCACGGCGCGTGCCCGACGCGCGCCGGCCACCTCCACCTAGCCTGCTTGCCTCCTCGCCGCCCTGAAGCCCCTAGAGGACGCCACGACACCCTGGAACCCCCTCGACCTCTCCCCGTGTTCCTTTCCCTCCTCTGTCTCTCTTCCCCGCTTCCCTCGCTCGCGTCCGTCGCCGCCGCTCGTCACCACCGCGGGCACCGTTCACCTCTCGCCTCGCCGGAGTGCCCAGTAGCTCCGCCTCGTTCCTCTCTTCCTCCTCGTCGAGCTGCCCGACGCCAGAAGCCCCTGGAGCGCCGTCGTCGACCTCGTCTTCTTCCTCGGCCACAGGAGATCGCCGTCAGGATTCCGACGCCGTCCGGCCCCCGTTGAGCCTGCTGAGACCTCCGACCGACCCCCTGTGAGCCCCTCCGTCGATCCCCTCTCTCCCCTTCGTCGATTTCGACCCCTAACCACGTCAGCCACCATGCCCGCGAACTCCACGCCGCCGGCGATGTCACCGCCGACGCCGCAGCCATCGAGGCTTGAAAACGAGCCCGACACCGTGCTCCGCACCCTTCCACGAGTCGAAAACTCCCACCTGCTCGTCCTACGGTGCACCTCATCGCCGTTCCCGAGCACGCCCGAACTCCGGCCACCGCACTTCTCTCGCCGCCGTCGATCTGGTCCTCCCCGGCGTGAGCCGATGGCTCCGTTGGATGCGGACGAGGACCAGCATCACGCCAAGCCCCTCCGCCGCTCTTTTCGTCGCCGGAGGCGGATTTCCGATGCCCTCCGCCGCGCTCAGCCTCGCCGGCGGCTAGCCGCCGGTCGTTCGGCCTCTCTGACCGGGGGTTTGACCTCCCCTGAGTCGCTGACAAGTGGGCCCTCGCCCCTGCTAATTTAAATTAAGTTTTCTATTAATCTTAATTAACCCTTCTGACACTGACGTGTGGGCCCTCGCGCCTAATTAGGTTAGTCTAATTTTCCTGTTTAGATTATTACTAATCCTGTGGACCCAACGTGCCAGTTTTGACTTTGGTCAAGTCAATGTTGACTGGTCCCACCTGTCATGCACACAAACCAGCCCAGAGCCACTGACGTGTGGACCCCACACGTCTGGTTTGACTGGACCAGCCCCTGTTGACTTGCTGATGTCAGCATGACCTAATGCTGACGCAGTAACTATTTTCTGTAATTTAAAATAAATCAGAAATAATTTATTTATTTCAGAAAATAGCCAAAACTTTTAAAAATCATATAAAATCAACCATAGCTCAGATGAAAATAAATTATATATGAAAAATGATCAGAAAAATCCAAGGAATCTGTTTATGGCACTTTCATGCATGTTTGAACAAGCTAAGCCTGCTGATCAGGTCAAATCAATTAAATGACATCTATTATATAATTAAGACAAGAGTCAAACAAGCCATCACGTTGATCCACACAGATTAAATTATCTTGACCATTAATTTTCTATATTAAAGGCTGAGATTTAAAGATGCATACGTTACATACAAATATTGTTACGTACAAATAATTGAACATGTCACGTAAAAATAGCCATAATTTCGGATCAAAGCCAAACGCGATGGACATGGGCACTAATTGGAGCGGTACAACTTTGACAGATTAAAAAAGGTAACTTCAAAGGAGCGAGTCGGCAATAGCGGTTCAGCGTACATGCGTACAATACTGAAATCTATTATGACTTGGACACGTTGGATGGATAGACCGTGCATGGACACCTAGGCTTGCAACTTTTGTTTACTGAACCCAGGCTTCCAACTTCTGAAAGCAACACGATAAGAGCCGTGACTACGTTAGTAGGTCACATGCTTCACGCGATCCCGCCGCCGCATCGTCGCTGATGCTGGTGCCAGGCAGGCAGCAGTCTACTACTTAGAATAGGGAAGAACAATCGGACATATATGGGTTTCACCAAAGCATCACCTATTTAGCTATTTGCAAGATATATATCAATATGGTCGTAGCACGTGCAGTGTGGCCTACGAGCCTGCAGCAGCGGCTGAGGCGTGTCGTGGGACAGGACGACTACGACGTGGCCGTGTGGTTGGTGACTTATGGTTGTGACGGCACGATCGAGTCGAGTACGCGTGTGATCATGATCCGGGGCTTCAGCTGAGCATAACACAAGCATGTACGTACACATGCATCTGAACATGAACAGGTGCGTTGATTGTTCTCTCCATTGCATATGCACGTACACTAATAGCTTCTTCATTATTCAGAAAAAAGATTCTTCATGGTACCAGCTATTACATGGGATTGTACAAGCTAAGCTATATCATCTATGCATGCGTTTGTGGAGGTATATGCATCTGTTTAAAATTTCTAGATGAAATATATGATGCATGCGTGTGCGATCACTTTTCTGTGAAGCAACTATACATATTTCATACATAGACGTCTAATGTTTCAGACTTTTTGCTATAAAATCATATTGATTAAGAATCAATGGTGATATAGTGTTTGGATATAATTTTAAATATTTAATGGTCTAAAAAATAAATTTCCTCATGTTTTGCTTTGTGTGTCATTTTCTAGCATATTATTTTTTCTTGGTACAACACGCATTGTAAATCTTATGTATGGTTCGCGAAATAAATGGCATGCTTTTTGGAGATGTTCTAGCATATTAATTATCGATTCAAGTTCTCGAGTATTACATGTCCACTTCAAAAACAATAGTATTTTCTTGATGGACTAGAAGAAAAATATGTATAATATGTTTATGGATCAAGAGCACACATCTCTAATTACAGGAGGGTAACCCAGTTTGTGAAGTAAAATCTTAACACATGGATTAAAAGTCTTCATGAAGTAGAACTTACTTCAGATTTATACAAGGATAATTTCCTTATACTTTTCCAAAAAGTCATTCTTAATATTTGTTTTGGATAAGACTATTATTTGGCTGGCAACAAAGTAGCGGATTCATTCACTTTCATGCCAGTCAGCAACAAAGTAGCGGTGCATTTTAAAAGAGTAGAAAAGTATATACATGTACGGAAACAATGTACAAGGCAAGCGTGCTATGATGTATGAATTAAGGAAGCATGACCGTGTTTTGGCTACAACAGTATGAAAAGCATGATGTACAAGGCAAGTTGTGAGGAGGATGAGTAAGTGATAATAATATTATTTGTTTCTAAAAAATATATTGTGAAATTATGTTGTCTTAGAATGGCAAGAAACACAGGACATTAGATTAATTAATATGGACATGTGTGGAAATATATAAAAGCCATGTTATTACAGAAGAAATAACAAATGCAAATATGACCAATTATGAGCATATAAGATGACAAATGAGTAAGTACAAACCGTTTTTGCGAAGTGCCTTAAAATTAATTGATGGAAAGCTACACCCCATGGATGTAGAGTGGAAGAGATAATGTCCTGAACATATCTATAGTTTTGCATTGCAGACACATATATGAGTACCATTTATGTTTTGTTGTGACATAAAACTATCCTCGAATACAATCCAATGCATTAGAATAGACAGATCTTTGTAAAAAAGTACACAATCATATTTTCTCAACACACACATTTCCGGTACTATATCATTTTATGTCTATTAAATTTATATCACACTAATATCTCTGTGAAATAAACCAAATAATAGTTGATAACATGGCAAAATAAGAACATAATATGAAATATATTGCATAGTAAATCTAGCCGCGCAATTGCGCGGGAGACCCAGCTAGTTTAAATAATCACATATGAAGTTTGAATTTGAATCTTTGGTTCAAACCAACTTCATTTAATATGATTGCTAGTTGCATTACCTCAATCAACAGCATATTGCCATGTCATGATCATGCATCATATTGTCGCATTGCATTGATTGTGTTTTTCTCTGTGTTGCCGGTGCTAGTCCCCTTTCAGTAGACGTGTTCCGACGATGTGATGAATGACACCGATGATGACCCAATGTTATCTTCAGAAGTGCCAGGCAAGCAAAATCCCATTGAGCATTCCGATACACTCCCACTCTCTCGCTCTTGCTCTCTTTTAATGCATTAGGACAACAACGCTTCAACTGTTGCCTGCTGCGGTATTTGAACCCCTTTCCACTGCATGACCTGTCATTGCCACAGTAAATAGTTGAAACCCACTAGTATGAGTAGGAGTTGTTTGAGCCATGTTGTGCCTACTCATCCATGCTTTCTGGTTATGCCTGCTATTGTTTAGAGTTGTGTCAGGTCTGATTCATCGGGGATGAATTGGAATGGTGATGAACATGTCCTAATGTGTGTGAGCTAAGTGTGTGAACACGATTTGGTAAAGGTAGCGATGATGAGAGGCCATGTAGGAGTACATGGTGGGTTGTCTCATTGCAGCCGTCCTCAGGAACTGAGTTCTGTGTTGGTTCATCCATGACCAGTTACTACATGCATTGGGCCCGAAACCAATGGACCCTCTCGACTTATTAACTGCCCTTGACCTCTGTCCAGGAGTTGCAACTAGTTTCTGGTGTTTGTAGTTTACTGGAGGTCGTGCGCAGCGCTGACCCTTGGGGTGGGCTGTGACGCGGCAGGTACATGGCATGGTGTACCGATCGCCCGTTTGGTGATGCGGGAACCCTGTACACATCGTTTGGCGCCGTGAGCGACACCCCGGCCGGATCTCCCCATGGATGGAATCCAAATAGGCGATAAACCTGGACGAGAGACTTGTGTGGTTAGTCAGGTCGTGGCCAACACCCCTTGAAGGTTGCCGAGTACATGTCGTGTAAACGGCGATAAGTGGTGAGAGCGTGTGTGAAGAAGTACACCCCTGCAGGGTTATATATACAATCTATTCGAATAGCCGTGTCCGCGGAAATGGACTTCTGGGTTGCCTATAATAGTTCATAGACAAGTGAAAGTGGATACTCTAAAACACGCAAGATAAGCGTGAGTGCTATGGATGGCCTTCTCGTAGGGAGACGAGAGCGGATCCATAGTGGTGTATTGATTGGTGAATATGTGGACTCGTGTGCGCCACCTCAAAAGAGTTACTTGCAGTCGTAGTTTAGGATAGCCACCGAGTCAAGCTGGCTTGCTGCAGTCAAACTCCACCACCCCCTTTGTTGATACTGATGCATATGTAGCTAGTTCTGATGTAAGTCTTGCTGAGTACCTTTGTACTCACGTTTGCTTAATTTATGTTTTGCAGAGAGACTTCGGTCTCGCTAGTGGTTCCGTGTGGACTTCGACGTTTAGCTTGTTACCTCATCTACGATCTTGTACCCTTGGGAGGGTCTTGTAGATAGTCAGGCTCCTCAGCCTTTTTCATTTGTAGTTGTCTGTACTCAGACATGTTTTGCTTCCGTTGTCTGTATGCTCTGTATGTTGCGTCATGTGACCTCTGTTTGTAATAAATGCTATGATGGCTCTTCTGGGCCTTTATCTATATGAGTTGTTGAGTTATGTTGTGATGCCATGTTGTACAACACATACTTGCATGTTATGCGTACGTGTAATGTGTATTGCTATGTGTGGGATCCGACACCTAGTTGTTTACCTTTGGTAGCCTATCTTACAGGGAAATGTCTCCTAGTGCTTCCACCGAGCCTTGGTAGCTTGCTACTGCTACGGAACACTTAGGCTGGCCGGCATGTGTCCTTCTTCGTTCCTGTGTCTGTCCCTTAGGGGAAATGTCACGCGTTGTTCCTTTAAGTCCTTGTAGCTTGCTACAACTTGGGTTCATACGTTGATGACCGACACGTTCGTTGCTGGGTCATGTATGCATGTCTGTGTAATTTAGTGCCACTTTTGGTTTATAACTAGTCATGTCGGCCCGGGTTCTCTGTCATATGGATGCTAGCGACACTATCATATACGTGTGCCAAAATGCGCAAACGGTCCCGGGCCAGGTAAGGTGGCACCCGTGGGGATACCGTGCATGAGGCCGCAAAGTGATATGATTTGTTACAGGCTAGACCTGTGTGACTTAGGATCGGGGTCCTAACACGGTGGCTCGTTGTAGCCACCGCTGCTGGAGGAGCTGCTGCTGCCAAAGACGGGAGACCCGCGGTGCCCCCCAGGACCAAGATCGTCTCTGGAGGAGGAGCTGATCCTCCGGATGTCGTCCCCGCCGTCCTCTTTGTCATCAGCTTCAGAACAGCACCCAAGGCGCATCCCTTCCTCCGAGAAGACCCTAACAAATAGCATTGAGGCGCCATCGTACCTAAAGTGGAGCGTACACCTCCTCAGTAGCCGGTGCGCACACGCAAACGATTGCTAGCCGCGCTCCAGGAACACGTCGCCTAAGGGAGCCACATCAACCTCCACCCAGGATGCACCACTTCAGCAACCGTCGGTCTGCAACCAGACGCCATTGGGGCCTTCGACTGGTGGCACGTTGCTGAACGAGCGGGGAAGCCGGAGCCATGAGCCGCCAGGCTTCTCCGCCCACACCACGATCTCCGACGACATGTCGAAGAAGTGGAGCTACGGGTGGGGACGACGCACGACCGCCAAACGCCGCCTCACGCCTCCTCTCCCACCATGGCCACGACCACCTTCACCACGGGAAGAGGCACCGTGCCCCTCACCGGCAACCGCGACGGGACCCGGACGGCCGCGCCCGCTACCTCGAGGAGTCGCTGCGGGCGCAGCGGTATGCTTGCGGGGACGCCTGCGGCCCCTCTTTGAAGGCGGCGAGGCCAAATCCTTCGGGGTCTTCCCTTTCTCCATGGCAGACGGCTTCCTTAGCGACGCCATGGAGATCTCGCAGCAAGAAGGAGAGCGGAGAGAAAACAAGGAAGCAGACGGCTCTGGCTTTAAGATGGCTTGGGGGCTCCCCCTAGTCCCATTTATAAGGCGGAGGAGCCCAACCGCCAGTCACTGGCGTCGCGGCTATAACAGCCCCGTCGTCTGCGCTTTGGAGTTGTCAAGTTACCAGGTTACCACGACTGCATGGGTTGCAGAGTTGCCACGTACCATCCAACCGTCACGCTTTAGCCTGGCCATTCGCCTTTTGGGGCCCGTGGCGCTTCGTCCTCAACTAAGGTGTCGGTGTACAAAAAGGCGCGTACACTTTTTGTACCCCTATGACTGTGCACGGGCAGTCTGAGCCACGGGCACCGCCGCACCAAGCAAGGCAAGGGAGGTAAGCCAGGGTAAGACCGAATCTCAAGAGAACTAGAACGACACCAAAGAACAAGACCACAAAGAGCAAAGGGACGAAGCGGGTTCCCCCAGCAAGATCCTTGCTCGAAGCCAGTTTTAGCAGCCCCGGCAAGATCCTTGCCGGGGCCGGCTTTAGCAGCCCCGGCAAGACCCTTGCCGAGGCAACTCGCCCCACGCCTACGGAGCACATCTCCCTTGAGTCCGCTGCCCCCATAGGGCAAGGATTCGGGAGACATCCTCGTAGTGGCATGCTGATCTTTGTGAAGACATTCAAGATCAGACACGCACTAAGAAGACGACGACCCTTGGCGGGATCCCAGCCAAGGAAGACCACAAGACCTCCGGCAAGCACCTTGCCGGGGATGCCAGCAGGCGCCGCGGCTAAGACCCTTGCCGGGGCCCCGGCAAGGGCCTTGCCGAGGACATCCGCAGGGCCACCATCAGGCCCACGCCGACTAAACTTCCACCGCCGTATGCAGCTGCCGACCCAACCAGCTGGGCAGGCACCTGCATGGCGACATGCAGATCTTCGTGAAGACCCACCATTGCGCCACCTCAGCTGCCTCCCTACCTACATGGCATCTCAGGCATCGCTGGCCAGGGCGCGTGTCGACACAAGAAGGAGCGGCGACGGACAAGACATATCTCTCCCCCGTCCCTGATAAAGCAAGGAGACCTAAGCAAGACGCATTAAATGCGCCTTGTCATTTAATGCGAGGGATGACCTTGCATCACTGTACCCTGTCCACCTCATGTGTGCCACTGTGGCAACCCCTTTTTCTATGAAAGGAGGCCCGAGGCGACCAGGAGGAGGATTCAGCTTTTTGGTGCTCCTCACGCCCCATAGCTAGCTGAAGAACACATATATACAATCCACCAAAACAGGAGTAGGGTTTTACGCATCTGCTCTTCTCTCAACCCCGCGCCCCGCTAACCGTAGTAGGGATTCTTGTGATCCCATAGGTGTCGTTCCCACCGACATCTTTGGCGCGCCAGGTAGGGGACGCAGTTGTGAGAATCGGCTCTAGCAGTTAGCCCAGCACTCCTTCGTCTTCGTGGCTCTTTGAGAAGCAAGGAGGCCGGAAGATCAGCACTCGAGCGGCTACAAACAGGAGCTAAGTTACATTGAACACCGGATATTTCCATTATATTATATAAAGTTATTATCCTCGGAGCTGTCGTTCTTATTACAAAAAGAAACCTGTACGCAAATGGGGCCCTCCCCGATCGGCAATGCCTTTGTTCTGTTTCGAGTCCGCTCAACGGTTCAAATGGCTGCGCTGGAAACGATAGGGTAGCCTTCCACAATTGGCAAGGCTCTCGACTCTGACTCTAGTCAAACTGGACAGTTCGAGTGGCCGCGTTAAGGGTGGTAAGGTGGCTCACCCGGTAGCACGTTCACCCAGCAGGCCAATGGGGACCCGTCCCCAAAACGCCGCCCTGGGTTTCCGCGCCGGCAAGCCTACCTAGCTAGTGTAGGGTGGACGTACAAAGAGGCAACAAACAAGGAAATAGCATGCATAATCCCCTAAATACTTCAAAGTTATGTTACAACACATCATTGTTGTGGTTCTAACTAAAGATAAAACTTGTCTTAGTCGAGAACCCGCAGCGGCGAAGAAGAACGGGATACCTAATCCCGGCGCTGGCCTTCCACCCTCTTGATTTCGTCGATGCAGCTGATGATGGGCTTGATGCGCTCCTTGAGCACCGTGAGGTCAGTACCATCCGGCAAGCTATCCATCGCGGCTTCGAAGTCAAGGTCGGGATTCCAATACGCCATCTTGGTGAGGACCTTGGTCACGACCCCCCGGCAAAGTCGCCGGGCCTCCCCGTCCAACGTGGCCGCTTTGTTGGAGTGAAGAGAAGCCAAGGCTCCAAGGATGCCCTCGAAGAACTGGGTCATCCTGGCGTTGACGGTCCCGCTGCGCTTAGGAGCATACCTCACATTTGGCATCCCCATGATGGCCAACTGCGAGGTGACCCTGCCGGCGACGTCCTCCAGACGGCTGTTCCATCTATTCTCGCCCGCCACAAATTCCTGGTGGGAGGCGGCCTCGTTCGCCCGCAGCTACTTCTCCTCCTCCAGGCTCCTGGTCAAGGTATCCTCCCAAGCCGTGCTCTTCGACAACATCTTCTCGAGATTCTCCAGCTTCAGCTTGAGATCTCTGATGGAGTTTTGCACTTCGGAGAGCTCCCCAGCCCTGCTAATGATCGCTCCTTGCGCCTCTACCAAGGCGCAGTTGAGCGTGCTCTTCTCGTTGCACAGCTTGAGGGCCTGTTCCTTCAGCTCGTCCCGCTCTACCTCCAACTCCTTCACCTTGCCGGCATGGGCCAGAGCCTGCGCATCGAGTGCCTCTTTGTTCCTCTGCTCCAGCTCGTGAGTCTGCCGCACAACAAGGGCCTCGAGCTCCTCATCCTTGCCGCGGAGCGTTGCAGCAAGATTCACCTCACGTGCGGAGAGGTCTTCTTCCTGGGAACCCAATGCGGCTTGATGCTGGTTCCGGGCGGCCTCGGCCGCGGCAGCCAAGTTCGCTGCCTTTTCCTGGGCCTTCTCGATCTCAGCCCTCTTCATGGTGAGCTCTACATCGCGCTTGGCCAATTCCCACTGAAAGGCCCTCTGCTGTCAGGACCGGTTTTCCAATAAAACACTTATTGAAAAAATCGCCCCTTTCGTCAAACTAGTATAGAGAAATCCTCCATACTGACAGACAAATCCTTGATACAGAAAATCCAGAAGTACTAAATATTATACAGGGTTGAGCTGAGGCTGCTCAACAATTTATTACAAGCACGCCAATATTACACATAAAGGCGGGTATGACACAACGGGATATGGTGGCATAACTACTAACTCGTAGATATAGTGGTAGTGGGTATGTCACAGTGATGTGGGTGACGTGACTCCAGAATCTTACACTCATCGAGCGCCAGAGTGAGGCTCGATGATTTTATTCGGGTTGCGGAAGCGTATATAATACACGTGACCAACTCCAGGATCGCAAGGGACTGACTGGGACTCCTCTAGGCGTCGGACTCGCTATCGTACTCTTCATCCATAAGATCGCCTTCGTCAACATCTGGCCAAATCAACAAGCCAGGTGAGTACTTTGAATGTACTCGCAAGACAGTTTGGACATAAGATATAACAAATGCAAACATGATGCATACGAGCAGATTAGTAATACACACATGAGTAATTTAATTGGCACTGCAACATAAATAAAATAGCTGAAGACCGGTCGGGTGTCTGAAGCGACGCCTCGAAAGGTAAAATAGAATAAACATGCCGCAGTCGAGCGTCAGGGCGACACCGCATAAAGGGCTTATATCAAATGTAAATGACAAGAATGCCACAGTCGGACGTCTGAGCGACATCACATAAAGGGCTTATAACAAAAGTAAAAGACAAGAATGCCACAGTCGGACGTCTGAGCGACATCACATAAAGGGCTTATAACAAAAGTAAAAGACAAGAATGCCACAGTCGGATGTCTGAGCGACATCACATGAAGGGCTTATATCAAAAGTAAATGACAAGAATGCCACAGTCGGACGTCTGAGCGACATCACATAAAGGGCTTATATCAAAAGTAAATGACAAGAATGCCACAGTCGGACGTCTGAGCGACATCACATAAAGGGCTTATATCATACAAAAATTGAGTAGTTCATGGAGGTAGCACCATCCCAAGAAATACTCGGCACATAAAAGTAAACAGGTTAGTCCATTCACAGGAGTAACATTCAGCCGGGTTTACCACCGTCAGTTAAGTATTTGTTTCTCCAGAGATTGATGCTGAGACTGACACTGATCTGCTAACCAACGTCCTTGACCAAGGACATGGTTATGCGAATGGTTTTGACTCTGCAGAGTTTGTACTTTACCACAGCCAACGGATTTCAGTAGTCACCAAGGACTAGTTCCGTTCACGGTATTTTAGAAGAAAACACATCTAACCAGTAAACACCCATTTCACATTCTGCTGCCAGCAATCACCCTAGGCAACGTTCAAGAAAAACTCTTGAGACGGGGAGGTCACTCCTCGAATAGCATGGGATCAAATTTATATCGCGCGCTCTAAGGGGTGCCCCCCTCTCGGTCCCAACCGGAAACACCCATGCCCCCTGACCGGATGACGGCTTTAATCCAGGGCCATGGAACCCTCATCACGGCCTCTCTATTTGGTGTGTACCAGGAAAGAGGTTTGCAACTTACTAAACCGTATTCTTTGCAGAAAACATGTGGCAGCACAAAAAGGGAAATGGACGGGATCGAGACTTGATCCACGTCGACACCGGAGTTAAACAGTTGATATAGAACTGGCATGCTCCAACAATACCAGCTTACAACCTATCATGCCACTACATGATCGGGTTGTTTCTCCATCTTATGATCTCATCAAGTTTTGTAGCTCACTTGCAACTTACCTTGCATGGAATATAACATCCAACAAATGCTTATATAAACATGCCATAAGAAAAGCCACTCTAGCAAACATGAAAAAACACTCATCATATCAAAGGTTCAAACATGCTTGCCTGGTTCGGAGTAGTCGGAGTCTAGCTCGACGAAGTTTGCGGCTCCGTCACCTCCTTCGGTATCTACGGTATAAAAGGAATCGGATACTAACGTAAATACCGTGCGTGCGTAAAAAGTGTTCCAAATATTTTTCAAATAAATATGATAAAAAACTAGGCAGGATTATGAAGATGACAGAAAAAAGAATCAACTCAAAATCATTTTTAGTTTAAAAGTTATAAAGAAAACAAACCCAGGGACTAGTCTGTAATAAAACAGAAACTATCCAGGGGGTAGTTTGAATAGACAGAAAACGCTTCGGATGAAATACGCCAAGCCGAATAGAAAGCGTACTTTGCCCGAAGGCGCTTTCAGAAAACGTTTCGAATAAAAAGAAAAGGCTGACAAGGGGGTCCCGCATGTCAGGTTTGAAAGGGAAAACAAAGCTCGCCGGCGCCAGAGACTTGCGATGATCGCCGGCGACGAACCACTGCGAGGCAGAGAGGGAGGGAAGTACCGGCGTGTTCAGGAGGTCCTTCCACGTCGGTGGGTGGTGGAAGAGACCGACGGGAAACACCACAGCGACGGCTACTTCTTCTACGGCGGACGGCGGCGTCGGGCGATGATGGGTCTCACCGGATAGGGTTTCTGACTTCAAATTGAGTCTTGGGTTAGATGGGGTGGTCGACTAGAAGGTTGCTGGCAGAGTTTGGGCGGCGGGGGTGCTCTCACCAGAGCGGATCTTGCCGGAGCCCGAAGCGGGTCGGGGCGGCCGGAGTCGGGGAAGAAGGTTCTTCCGAGGCCCTGTGATGGGTGTGGCGAGGCTCTGAGGAGAGGAGGAGAGGTGCTGGAGCGATTGGAGAGCTCGGGCCTCTATTTATAGGCGGATCGAGGAGGTGCCCGAGAACGGGATAACGCCGGTGGGCGATTACGGCGAGGCAGTGGTTTAGCAGGCAGTTTAGGTGACTGGGCATCTTCGGATTGATCCACTGGCTCCACTCAACAACTAAGCTTGATCGCATTTGGCCTGCTCCCGCGGTTTCAACAGAACGGAGCTCACGGGCTCGTCGGCGGCAGGAAGCGTGCTCTGCGCGTCTCAGGCCACGGCGAGTGTCCCATAGCGCGCTCTAAGGATAAGATGGCCACGCGGAAGCTTGAGGAGGCTTGGGCGGTGCTGGATTTCGGCGCTCTTCGCTGAGCTCGTCTGACGGCCGAGGCGGGCGGCTCTGTCATTGCTGCACTCGCCGGAGACGATGGGACGGCTCAGCACCGACGCCCACGTCCAGCCAACCGACCGTGCGGCGCGAGGATAAGGAGGAGGAGCAGTGAGCAAGAGGCCAAGCGAGGAACTGGTGAGATTGGCGACGATCGACTGAAGAAAACGACACTGGCGACTGAACTTTAACACTGAACTCTGAAACTTGACAGGAACAGTGCATGCAAGCTGCTCGATGAAATGTTTGACGCACGTGGAAAATTTTTCTTGAGCTGGGACTTGGTGAGGGGGTCTCTTGATGCATCTGGAGACTGCCTGAATTATCCCAGATTTTTAGGAAAAGAAAAAGAATGCATTTCACCAAAAATGGCAAATCTGCTCCAAACTTGCAGCAAGCATATTTTGAAAATTTTGAACTGATGACCAGTAGATCTTGATGGATATAGGTTGAGGGTACTAAGGACTAGCCAGAGGAATTTATTTGGAACCAAAACTCAAAGGAAATCTAGTAGTTCCTTTGTAAGTCACTAAGGTCCAAATAAATGATAGAAAATGATTTTGAGGTTTAAATAAATAGAAATAAAAAACTAGGGAAAGTTGAAACTTGCTGGACTTGATGCTTGACTTGACCCAAAGTAGGGAGGAAGGTTTTGGAAGGAAATTTTCAACGTAGGTCATGGCAAGGGTGTATCTTTGAATAGGGAGGGATAAATCCAAAAATGATAGGAATTCTTTTTAACAAAAGAATTAGTAAAACAATCCAAGAGTATTTGTGCTGAACCCACATAAGTTGAAAGACCCTCAAGACCAGAATCAAGATTGAGAAGGACTCAAAAAGATTTGTCATAAACAAAATTTGGGAAGGAGAGTCCCTCTTTAGAAAGAAAAAAAAATTCAAATAACCTCCTTTAAATCAAATAAAGAATTTGGTAAAAACCAAACCAAAGTTTTGGGGTGTTACATCTGCTCCTCGCGAGTCTGGTGAAACCAGGTCTGCGTCTCAGCAACGCGCGCCTTGAAGTCCACCTCCGCCTTGTCCACCGTTGCCATCCTGGACTTAACCCTGTCCAGACGGGCACGGTAGAGCACTTGGAGCATTCGAAAATTGGCCCCCATAGCACGAAAAAGCTGCTCTTCTGGAGAACCATCGCCGCCAACGCCCGGTTCATCGACCACCTCGAGCCCGGTGGCGGCGAGCACCTCGCCGTCGAAGAATTCCCCTTCGGCGGGCGCTCGGGATCTTGACGCCCCTAGAAGATGGACGAAAAGATCGTCGCCCACCTTCAGATATCTGCCGGGGGCCGAGGTTGTGGAGGAAGGAGGTTGATAATCAACCACATCTTCCTCGGCTGTGGCCTTGCCGGCCTCCTCGGCAGGCGCACCGCTAGCGCCCTCGGCAGAAGCCTCGCCGGTCGCTTCGGCGGCCCCTGCAGCGCTATCCTCGGCAGCATCCTTGGCGGCCTCATCGGCGGCGGCCTCGTCAGCATCCTAGGTGGCCTCCTCGGCGGCAATCCTGTCGGCCTCCGCCGCGGCCTCCTCAGCAATATTCGCAACAACAGTATCCACGTTCTCCATATCTGCTGAAGGAGGGCCTAGGCAGTTATGGGAGCAATGAAGCCAAGAAAAAGAATAAGGGAAAAACAGAGACGGAGGACAGGCGACTCACCAGTGCCAGGCTGTGAAGCAGAAGTCCCCTCCCCGCCAGTATTTGGCGCCGTGGCAGAGTCACCAGCGCCCAAGTTCCCCTCTTCCTCCATGGGTGTGGGCTCCAAGCTTGATGCCCTTGCCGGGGACGCCCCTCGCGGCGGCGTAGTCGATGGGGGTGGTGTGTTGGGGGTATCCCTCTGCGGCTCCTCCTGCTGCCGCTCCCTTCATACAAACCCGACAAGGTCAACACCATAGCATCGAACACCTACCACATGTCGAATAAAAGGAGGGTGATGAACTTACGTTGGGGGCTGTGCCGGGGGCTGCTGTCCGGGCTTCTCAACACCACTAGTGGCGTCTCTGAAGCCCCAGCCCAGAGCTGACTGCTCGCCGAGGCCTTCGCCCTCTTCACCCTCTGGGCCAACTTCTCTGCTTCCCTGCAAATGCAAAAATGAGTTAATTGCAAGGCACTACCACACTTCGGCACGTCGTAACAGATCTGTACCATTAGTCATTTTTTTGCATGTCAGTACCATCTCAGGGCCTAAGTGTTGCAAAACGGTCTAAGCCACGTATAAACGTGTATTGACAGCGTATCTGACCGCTGGGGCCCGTATGGCAGGAGCCAACCTGGCATTTTTTTTTTGCAGAAAACACCCTTGTTGTAAATTTAATCGCTCAAAGCACCGCCGCCTCGACCTCGCCGGAGCCCCGTCGCTGGCTCGCCGGAGCAGCGGAGCGGCAGCGGGCTCGCCGGAGCGGCGGAGCGGCGGCTGGCTCAGCATCTCTGGCATGTCCGTCGTGCTCAGCATGCTGCATGCTGGACAACGTGCATGAGGGTGTGCGCAAGCCTCTGGACATGCTCAGCATGCTGCCCCGCCGCCTCGACCTCGCCGGAGCCCCGTCGCTGGCTCGCCGGAGCGACGGCTGGCTCGCCGGAGCAGAGGCTCGTCTTAGGCGACGATGACTAACGGGCGCGCCGTCGGGCGATGCGGTGGCGCAGTCGGGCGATGCGGCGGCGCGGTCGGGAGCTGCGGCGGCGCGGTGGCGGGAACCGTCGCTGGATTGAAGCGCTGCCGCCGTGTCCATCATTCGCTAATCTCCGATCCGGTCGAGAGCTAGATGACCCAACGTTGCATGGGCTGCAGGATGGCCCAACCGTGGCCCAGTGAGGCCTGCACATTTAAAAAAAAATATGGGTAAAGAAAAACAAATGTTCAGAAAATTTTATGTTTCTTCACTCAGAACCACACGTATGCACAATTATTATGCGTTCTCATTGTATTTTTAAAGTACACAACTAAACAAATTATATGGCCAACTTACAGTTACTGTGTATATTTGTTGTATTTTTAATGCATAGTTACTCAAAAATTTGATAACATGTACGAAAAAATAATTTGTAATCGTAATAAATTTAATAATCCATGACAAACATTTTATAAAATACATTTACAATTTTTAAATACGTGGTCAACATTTTATAAGATCATTTTACAATTTTTAAAAATTTGAACGTCAACCCAAAAACAATGCAGAGACCAGCAGGTTTACTCTTCAGACCGAACGTAGAGTGCGTAACATATATTGAAAAAAACTTATACACACATATATATAGACATCATATATTATAAAATGTTTAATATATTACGATAAACTTTTTATAATATGAGTATAATTTTTAAGTTGTACAACACGATGAACATATAATATTATTGAGTTTCGTATAAAAACCGAAATGGCTCGGAGTTTAAAGACGTAGAACGCGTACTAGTTGACGTATAGGATGGCGTGGGGCAGAGGCAGAAGGGCGGCCAGCGAACGACTCGGCGGGATCGATTTCCGGCAGACGGTCGCGCGATTTTTTACTTTGTAAAAAAAACGAACCAGACAAAGTATACATAGACTTAGGCGTGCTATTTGACACAGAAAGAGCAGCAGCGCAGTGGCAGCTAGCTTCGTCGTCGAACCGCATGGTGCGGGTTCGAATCCCGGCCTGACGCGTGCTTTCATAAAAAGTTTTCTTGCTGCAAGACATTTTTTGACAAGCAGAGGATATATGCGCAATTAAATAAAAAGGAAGGGTTGTTTTTGTAAAAAAACATGTCATGTCAGCGCCTGACACACGGGCCCCAGCGGTCAGATACGATGTTAATACGTGCTTATACGGTTGTCAGACCGTTTCGCAACACTTAGGCTTTGAGCTGGTACTGAGCTGCAAAAAAAATTAAAGTTGGTACTGATTCGTTACGACGTGCCGAAGTGTGGTAGTGCCTTGCAATTAACTCAGCAAAAATGGATCAAGATGAGTGACTTAATTCAGGGGAATGGAAACGGCAGTAAGGAACAAAGTACTTACTCGTCATCCATCTCCTCCTCTTCCACCACTTTCCATTTCCTCTTCGGGCTGAGAGGCGCAAGATTAAAAGGGAGCTCCGCGTCAACATCCTAGTCGACATCTGCCGGAGGAGGCGAAGAAGGCGGGGTTTGTGCGCACCCAGATGGGGAAGGGGCTGTTGCCTTCTTCTTCTCAGCGGCCTTCGTCAGCCTCTTCGCTGTCGTGGCTCTCGTGTGATGCCCGGACCCCTCCAGGGTCAATTGAGGCCACGTAGCCCTGCCGGACAGGACCGGCTTGCCAGAACCAGCCCGCCGCAGGACTCGCCATCTTCCCCTAGCTGGCGTCAAGCCCGCCGCCATGTCCTTCTCCTCCGATGACTCGTCGGCCGCATCTTCGACAAGCGGAGCTCCAGTGCCGGCGCTGCTAGCCTCCCCGACGGCCGCCGCCCATCGGGTGAGCTCCTCCTCCTCCGCAGCCGTTGTGGCCTTCTCCTCCACACCCCCGGCACTGCCGTCCTCCATGGCAAGCTGCGTCTCCCTCGCCCTAGTGGCGATGTAGTCCAGCTCTGCCTGGGTGGTGTCCATGACAAGCCACCGCTCGGCGTCAGCATTGACATATACCTTAGTCAGGGTGTCAAAGAATTGCTGCACATCCGCGTCCGTCTGCTCCTTCCAGCTCGGGACATGGCCGTGCGCGTTACGGTCCGGCATCATAGCGATCATCTCGGACCGACGTGAATTATTGCAAAACGGGACCACCCCCGCTGGCAACTTGAAAAACTGTCCCTTGAGGGCCTTGCCGGCCTTTGCGACAGCCCTCGCGACCTTGCCGGTCCGTTCGACCTCACCATCATGACCCACGTCGAGCTGAAATGGCCGTTGGCAGAAATGGGCATGTGCCATCATTGTGAAATTGTGGTCGAGGCTAGGATGGAGTCGCATAATGTCGGCCGGATTCGTAAAGAGCCAGGCTGGCTTCCCCTTGTTGTGCAACGGGGCGATCCGGCGGCGAATAAAGTCTGCCCCGATCATCTCAAGGGTGAGTCCAGCCCGGGTGAGCCGGAGAATCCTGGTAGTGGCGATAGTGAGCCTCCCGTCGGCGACATCGACATCGCTCCAATCACTGCCACGGACTGGCGGCATTCTGCGGACCTTGCAAAATTTTGGCGGGTCTTTGTCTTCAATCCTGCACCACCGGCCATGCCATTCATCCCACCTCTCCTTCATGGCACCGTCCGGGTACGCCCCCTTGGATCTTGGGATCCAGGTGACGCATCCAGAGACGGCACCTCCCGGCTGGATCCGAGGGGAGAAATAATGGCGGAAAAGCGCCGTGTTGGGTTGCACCCCGACAAAGCCTTCGCAAAGAAAGCCATGCACGCCACCGCATTCGGAGTAAGATCCAAGAGGTGAAAGATAATCGACAAAAAAGGGATACCGATTTGGGGCAGGATCGATGCAAGCGGCAGGAATGACGCGCGTCACCGGATGTCCCGAATTCACTCCCCCCGTCTTCACTCCCTATAGAGGCTTGAAGGAGGCCCGGAGCTCACGGACATCAACCGTCGAGGGGAAGAAGAAGGCGGACTTCGTCCGGTCCCCCAATAGAGCATTCTCTGGTGGCTCCACAGTCCTAGCGCCCTTGGCCACCCCCTTGCCCTTGACGGATTTGGACGCCATGGCAGCTAAGAAAGTTAGAGAACTGAGGTAGGGGGATGGCGAAGCAACGTCGGGAGGCGACGGTGGAAGCTTAGGAAGGAAGGAAGAGAGTAAACGGCGGCTCTGAGATTGGAGAAGGCACGAGGAAAGAGGAGAAAGTGAGCAGCGCGCCCGCGGTTATTCCTTCTTATGGGGGAAACCGCGGGCCGCCTCCTTTCACATTAACTGTGATGTGACGCATGCCTGCGGGAACCAACCCCATGCATGCCTCCCACGTCACGCACACCCCTCCACACCGCGCCACGCGCGCGGATCGTGGGAGGCACGGTGTGCGAAAAGTCTTACCACGATACAAACCGTCCCGCCTGCCCGCGCACCGTTTTGGGCCTAGCCCAACAACGCGTCGCGCTTATGTGTGGCCCAGGCCCGGGGGCTCCTGTCGGTGTACAAAAAGGGGGGGCTACACTTTTTGTACCCCTATGACTGTGCACGAGCAGTCTGAGCCACGGGCACCGCCGCACCAAGCAAGGCAAGGGAGGTAAGCCAGGGTAAGACCGAAGCTCAAGAGAACTAGAACGACACCAAAGAACAAGACCACGAAGAGCAAAGGGACGAAGCAGGTTCCCCTGACAAGATCCTTGCCGGGAGCCAGTTTTAGCAGCCCCGGCAAGATCCTTGCCGGGGCCGGCTTTAGCAGCCCCGAGAAGACCCTTGCCATGGCAACTCGCCCCACGCCTACGGAGAAAATCACCCCTGAGTCCGCTGCCCCCATAGCGCAAGGATTCGGGAGACATCCCCGTAGTGGCATGCAGATCTTTGTGAAGACATTCAAGATCACACACGCACTAAGAAGACGACGACCCTTGGCGGGATCACAGCCAAGGGAGAGCACAAGACCTCCGGCAAGCACCTTGCCGGGGATGGCAGCAGGCGCTGCGCCAAGACCCTTGCCGGGGCCCCGGCAAGGCCCTTGCCAAGGACATCCGCATGGCCACCATCAGGCCCACGCCGACTAAACTTCCATCGCCGTATGCAGCTGCTGACCCAACCAGCTGGGCAGGCACCTGCGTGGCGACATGCAGATCTTTGTGAAGACCCACCATTGCGCCACCTCTGCTGCCTGCCTACCTATATCGCATCTCAGGCATCGCTGGCCAGGGCGCGTGTCGACACAAGAAGGAGCGGCGACGGACAAGACGGATCTCTCCCCCGTCCCTGATAAATCATGGACACCTAAGCAAGATGCATTAAATGCGCCTTGTCATGTAATGCGAGGGATAAACTCGCATCACTGTACCCTTTCCACCTCCAGTGTGCCACTGTGGCAACCTTTTTTCTATAAAAGGAGGCTCGAGGCAACCAGGAGGAGGATTCGGCTTTTTGGAGCTCCTCACGCCCCATAGCTAGCTGAAGAATACAGATATACAATCCACCAAAGCAGGAGTAGGGTTTTACGCTTCCTCGCGGCCCGAACCTGGATAAACGAACCGTGTGCTATCTGTTTGATCCGCTCTTCTCTCAACCCCGCGCCCTGCTAACCGTAGTAGGGATTATTGTGATTCAATAGGTGTCGTTCCCACCGACATAAGGCTTCGCCTCGAAGCCAACTCCGCGCGCTCCTTGGGCTCGGGGGCTACTGTCTACGTCCTGGGAACCAGTGTACCCAGACTTGCCTGTCTGCAGGCCGCTGCACGCTCCTGCCATGGCCTGGTACGGCCCAGCTGATCGACCAGCTGCTCAAGACCCTCGCGAGGGGGCTAGACCACGTGAGGAAAATGACCTCAAAACCCCCTCAGGAGCGGCCTCCGCTAGGTTGCTCCGAAGGGGCGAAGAATCCAAGGCCAAGCCTGCCTTAGGAGGAGGTAGTGACGCAAGCAGTGACGCATCACGCCAGCGGGTGCCAGCGAGTGCCAGCGGCGTAGTTGCCATTTTGGTGCAAGGAAGACAGTGCATGCGCAGGTTCCCGAGGAGCAGGACAAAGGTTTCCCCTTCGGTGCAACAAGACTGAAGACCACAAGGACGACAGGGAGGATGTCACCACCGAGCCCACCACCGCGTCATCGCCAGATCCGTTTGCAGGCGAAGACTGCTTTTGTCACGGCAGGAACGTCCTTGTGTTCCCGCTCAAAATGGCCGTTGTGGGATCCCTTCCCGCCTAAATATTTCGGGGGAAGAGGACCCTGGCCGCCTATATAAGTAGCAAGGATCTCCACCATGGAGGAGGATCAGATCCAAAAACTCTGCCCTCGCATAAGGGAGCAAGAACTCTTGCCTCCTGACCCTCCTGAGCTCAGGAACCACTGTACTCAGCCATATTCGAGCCCTCCCGAGGCCAATCCACCAAAGCAGGAAGTAGGGTTTTACACCGCAAGGTGGCCTGAACCTGGGTAAATTCTTGTGTGCTTTACTTGTTGTTCACTTGAATTCCTTCACCAGACGAGGGCGAGACGCTAGGTAGACGTGAGTGGGAGAGATCTTCGTTCACGCCCCTGTGTTCAAACTTCTTGGGTTTGCGGAGCCCATAATCCAACAAAAATCAAACGACTGTTCCTAACCAACAATGAGAGTTGCAATTCTATGAACTATATACCATGTGATAAATAATATTGTCGTATTACTTATACACACAGGACACTTGTTTCACCATGCCAGATTATTACATCAAAATCTCTCGTAGGATAGATCAGTTCGGTAGTTGTGTGCTGCTATTGAAGAATTTCAAAGTTGATTTGGACCCGCTCTCCTTGACGAGAAAGTTTGATTTTGTGATCATCCCCTACCGCAAGATATGATTTAGATTTGAACCTTGACCATCATTTAGCATCAATCATCATGCGACCATCCTTTGTACTTACGGTATATTCAGCAGGTTCATTCACACCAATGCTGCGCATGGTAAGAGAAACTTGGCCGCTGTCGCCCGGATTGTTGAACGACTCCCTTGTTGCTCTAGGAATTCTCTGTTTGCAAATGAGAAGACATACCCAAATAGTTAGATCAACATAGTGAATCATGCGAAACAACATGGAAAGAAAAAATAACGAAACACTTGGGCGGCCAATGCTTACCAAGAAGGTGGACATGTCGGTTTTTGTAGAGACTTTGGTATATGAAGTGCGAACTGCGGCCCATTCTGTTGCCGATGCAACTGCTCATTCGGTTGCCGCTGCACGGGCCGAAGCAGATGCAAGTCCAAGTGTTGGTGCAGGTGCCGAAGCCGTTGCTGCTGCCGGAGATGGTGCTCCTTGTAGAGCTGGTGACGGTGTCGATGCCCGATCCTCCGGTAGATCAGCCTGATCCGTTGACGCGGTCGGTGCCCAATCCTTAGATGTATCATACTGAGCTGCTACCGCTGTCAGTGCTAGAGAAACTATCGGCGCTCGATCCGTTGCTGAAGGTGGTACCGATGTGCGAGACAGCGGTGATCATGTCTGGTCTGCTATGATCAGCTTTCTAACTTGACTAGGCTTCCTGACCGTGATCCAGTTTTTTTTCTTCATTTCTTTTAAATGCGAGAAGGACTAATTGTGTCATTTTTGTTGAACCAAACTGCAGTTCATCATAGGGATTCAACTTGTACTCAGACAACAGACTGATCCAATTTTTTCCAGTAATATAAGTGATTGATAGTGCCTTCATTACTGACACGATAAAAGAAGTGAAACCTGCAAAAATAGCCATCGTAGAGCAAACCAAACGGTTTATTTTGTGATGAATGTCGCGTGATAAAACCTGTATCGTAAAATTGCAGGAAAAGAAAGAAAACATGACATTAAATCAATCAAATTTAGATAGTAAATCTATAAGATTTACTTGATGTGACACGATTTTATCCTTTCCAGGAAATCACTATGTTGAAGTACTAAACAGAAGATTGATCGTCCAACTACGGGTGGCATGCAGGGGCCCCGCCTACTGCCACAAGCAGGACAGTCTAAGGGTCGTGACAAATCGTATGGACCGAACATCCATGGGACTGGAAATCCTGGTGGGTGCGATAAATCCTGCAATGCATACATATATTGGAGTGTAACCATAATTGATAAACCGTCCTCACAAAAAATATGATCTGGATACTTCAAAATATAGAGACTGAATTGAGTGGACAGACATTAACATAGACCATTCTCAGGACTGACCAAACACGAAAAGCGGCAGTACTAATAAACAATACACGGTTCACAAACACAAATCAAGTACTGAACAATAGTACTTATTACAGACAAGCAAAGTTCCACTAATTAAACTCTGCAGACTATTTCTTGCCACCGACCTATGGGATGAACCCCGCATAACTGACTAGGCCATGGACTTCGTGAGAGATGTCTACATGCACCATCACCATCTCGGCAACCTTGGAGAACCTAACAGAGTGGTCTTTCCACTCATAAACATGATCATGAAGACATGTCGCATCAGATTTTTTGGGAAGCTTTACAAGAACCACACCCTTCGTAATGAAAGGCACGACCAGGAAATTGTTGTGGCCAAGTACAACCTCGAGAACACGCCTGACAACAATGCTACAGAAAAACACTAGTTCAGGACACGTGGCGACAAGGACACATCAGCTGGATAGTTTAGCACTAGAACTCATCCTCAGGTCTTCTAGTTCACACGGCATGACTTTGAGAACTTCATCTCCACAACGGACATGTTTCTAATTCAAACAGAAACCATATTTTATTACTACCTCCGTTCAGAAATATAAGATGATTTTCGATATTATACTTCATATATGACTACATATATGCAAAGAAATGAGTGAACAAAGACACTAGAACATGTCTTCAAAGGCATGAGAGCAGAGGGATTACTTGCAATATCCATAACACAAGTTACTGAGGCAAATATACCCTCTTTCAAGGTAGCATTGATGTTCATAAAGTTAGTTGAAAGTAATCTAATAGAAATCAGTGTCAACCTCTCACATGTTTTGGTCAAAAGAGGAATTTAGAACCGTCATTTGGCACACAAAAATCACATAGAAAGTTGTACTATTAGTACTAGTACTGCGTGTTAGATGAAAAAACACGATCAAGAGCGAGAAAAAGATCGTCAAGAAGAGATAATACTTGGACTTGCTTAATGAGGGATCCCGGAGAGGGGGGCTTGGACAGGGCGATGGCTTTGAGCTTGTCTGCGGTAGTCTCGGCGGGGTGCTTGCGCTTCATCGTACCATGAGCCTCGACAGTTTTGGCCAGAGCCATAGACATCACTTCGGCCAGTGCTCCAGCGTCCATCAAGAAACTGTCAAATAGAAATAAAAGAAAAGAAACCATAATCACAAACCCAAAAGAAGAAAAGAGAGGGAGTTATAGGATCAGTCTCGGGGTTGCAAGACCGGGCCTTGGCCAGAATCAACACCATTGATGCGCTCACCTTTCCTTCTTTGGGAGAGAAGAACAATGGCAGAAGCAGGTCGGGGTTTTCTTGAATAAATGAGGAACAAGATGAGGGAGAAGTGAGTTGGGTAGAGAGGAAGCTGAGAAAGAAGAGTGAAATGATGGTTGCTTCATCCGTCCAACTTACTGCTGGAAAGGAGGGCGTTTTGCGATTTGACGGCTCATTGGGCATTACTGCGGCGCTTCGATCGGGGTAGTCTACCGTCACTCTACTACGAAGTAATTTAGTGCATGGCTGGTGGACCCCGATGCTGGCTGTCCCACACGTCGGCGAAAGTGAGTAATTTAGTGCATGGCTGGAGGAGGATCCGCACAGTAGAGCGTGTCCACTGTTTTTCTGAAGAAAAAAATGATTACAGCAATCGTTTCCACTCTTATGACGGAGGAGTGAAAAACACGACAGCCACTTGGACATACACAGTGCTCCTACTACTAGGCATGTGCAGTGGTTCATACGTAAGTACTACAAAATCTTGTTGATAGTGTAGTAAGATATGACGACAACAAATGATGTTGTGCGCATGTCAACTATATGAACAGTAATGTAGTAACATAGTACCGCTTTCTCGACTGTCCGGTCGAGAATGAACGGTGAGATCAATGTTAACAGAACCAGGTCTATAGCGCACGGTGAGTACGGTGCTACAGTACTCCACGAAACATGAACCATATGAAGCAGGAATAGTGTTAGGTAGGGTGTATGAAGGGTGGACGGGATGGGAGCAAAAGTTCCCTTCTCGACCCACTTTTGGGTGTTTGGCAGAGTGCATGAAGGGTGCATGAGTCCACACTAGTAGGTTAACACAAATACATGAAGAGGAAACAACTACTCCCTCCGTCTATGTGTGTAAGTCATCTTACGTTATGCACTGCGACCAAGGCGGAGAGGAAAACGAGAAAACTTAATGTTTTTTTGCTAATTAATAGCATTGCATGCAATAAACTAACCACTTCATGTCATGTTTATTAGTCTCAAGTCATTGAAAGCATGCACGGCCCACTAATCTTATTGGTTGATATGTCAAACAAGAAATGGGGAGGGAGTTAATGTACCATGCCTAAGTGTTTTGGGATTATTTGGTTTTCGTAAGGTGACTTACACACCTAGAGAGAGGAGTATATTGAGATGACAAAGCAACCAAACACACCCACACGTTTTGTGCTACAGTGAATGATCGGCACCGTCTGAGTTTGATCCAACGGTCATGTTGTGCAAAGACATGGACATGCCCATGCAGAGGGCGCCTAAACACAACCGAAGTCCCTCTGATTCTCGAGGCGCACGACGTTTGTGATGCTGGGCGAAATGGCTGAAAGGCAATGAAATCTAAGGAAGGCGGAGGGAGCCAGCCGAGGAGCGGGGAATCTTTTGGTTTTCACCATGGTAAAACACCAGTCGACAACTTCTCACATCATGGAGCAGTGGGTTTTACAGGCGGAGTCATCGTGACTAATTGCGGCCGCGCCTACCCCCGTCAATCAAAAAATTAAAAATCCTGCCGCACTCAAACCCCAGAGCAACGCCGCGGTGGATATTTAAATTTACCTGCTGGCAAGTAGATAAAAAAAGGGGTGAAAAAACAAATGTGGCGGCGGCCTAGCAAATCGGTCGAACTAGCCCAACTAGCTAGCCACCGTGATTCACTGATGTACTCGCGGGAAGAGTGGTCTTTCGTGATTTGACGATTCATTTACTTGCTTCGGCGAAAATGCGCGGTAGGGCGTCCCATGTCAGGAAGAATATATGCGTGCACCACCCGGGAGGACCCCGAAACCGCGCGGTGGGGTGTGCCATGTCTCGGCACGGAGGAAAAATGTGTGTGTAAAAATTTACTGTATCATACGTAGTACCTATGGTTCGACCTCGGGAACCAGCCAGTCGGTCGAAAACACCCCACAAGCCACACAACTTCTTCACGCTAACATGTCACGGTGGATAGGTGTGGTTATCTCCGTCTCGACCAGCCACAACGTCTCTTGTTCTAGGCTATTCTTCCATTTTCCAAGCTGTTTTTAGCTGTAATAACACCACGGCAAGCTAGCGCTCCTCTTCGTGTGTGCCCGTGCAAAGGTTAGACGATGGAGAGAAGAAAGAGATCGCAGACCTGGGACCCACCAGTAAGAGACTCAATGGTCATGGACGTGTTGACGAGGCACTCCCTCTACTCTACTCGACGTAATACTGTATAAAATCAAGTTATGGGACAAAGCCAACAACCGCTGTTGTTTCAGGCTATCGACTTACACTTTGTAGTCCAGGTTGCCAGTTCGAATCTCGTCTTTCATATTTGTTAGTTTTAGGTCCAAATTTGATTAATGACAAGTGGGACCCCCATGTGTTGTTCCGATATTTTAGTGTAGGATGGTTTTTTTGAACAAACACTTTGCGCGCTTAGAAAAGTAACGGCACAAGTTACACGTATTTTGCAAGTTTACGAACAAAAATGACAGCGGCATAGAATATCACATCCACCCCGCAGCTTAGATGCTATGGTGATACGAGTTTTTACACCGTTGGAAGTGAGATCCAATGGCTTGGGAGTAGTCTTTGTAATTATGCGCAATTTCCAAACTCTCCAAAGGTTTTTTTGCAAATAAAACATTCAGGCCTCGTGTGTGCCTCTGCATCTTGGACCCAACGGCTGCCCGTTGCTCATATTAGGTGCTCCCGGTAGCTTAATTACCCGCTACGGTGATATGAGCATCTAGGTGGTATGATCAGTGATCAGATGGCACATGCGTAGTACTTGTACTTTCTGCGCAATTCCTAAACTCTCTCAGTCGTATATTGCAAAAACATTCAAACGTCCTACCGTGGGCCGTTAGATCTCCGTGAACTCGTGTCACCATAGAATCTACGGTGCGGGAGCACCTCATATTCTCCCGTGCGAGAAAACATAAGGTGATCTCGCAACTTGGATACTACGGTGATACGAGCTTCGAGGTCGTTTGATCGGAGATCCAATGGCATCTGAGCAGTCTTTGTGCTTGTAAGCAGTGGCCGAACTCTTTGGCGACTTTTCTGCAAAAAACCATTCGAACCACTGAGGAGGTGTTGGGTCACAAATCCAACGGCTCCGAAGAGCTTGTATCACCAAAGCATCTAAGGTGTGGTAGCACATGATATTCTTACATACAGGAGAATATGATGTCCTCATTCATCTTAGATGCTGCGGTGATACGAGCTTCGAGGTCGTTGGATGTAGGATCCAAGGGCATCTGAGTAGTTTTTGTACAAATTGTGTGCAATTCTCAAACTCATAAAGGTTTCCTGTAAAAATATTAAGACATCATGTGAGCTGCTATATCTCAAATCTACAAGCTCCAAGCAACTCGTATCGGCATATATAAGGTATGGGGGCACATGATATTCTCCTGGGGAGGAGGGGTGGGGGGGCGCACAACCAATCGGTGGTTGGGAGGGTGGGGACAAATATAATCTAAACAACCCTCAATAGAGCTTCATAATTTTATCTAAGGTCGAGGGGGTGACCCCCGACAATCATAGCTCCGCCTAATTAAACACAACATTTGCATGTACTGTAGTACTAGACTTAATATTCATGTTTCAGTTTCATGTTCATTTTAAATATTGAATTCAGGACCATGCATGTCTTACATTTTACTCCCTTCGTTCCTAAATATTTCATCTATTCTTCTTTTCCAGTGGATTCAATTCAAATATCATGTGTTGATCATCTTCTTTCACATTGCCCAAATATTTTCTCCTTGCTTGTTCGCCTCTCGCCACCTAAATATTCCGGAGTTCCGAAAACATCTCAAGAGATTCGTCTGTGTTCTAATTTATGCGAGGTTGTCACCTCATTTGAGTCATTCAATCGTTCGGGTGCATCATCTCCTTTTCAATCCTTTCCAACGGTGTTTCTCTTCAGTGGGCTCGTAACCCACATGTCTTTCCTAGGATCTTACCTGACTCTTCTAATATTTCTGGAGTTATTCACAAATTCTTTTAAAGTGTGATGTAAGAATGGATTCCATCAGTCATATGCCTTCTCCAGGATTATTTTCAAATTATTTTCATCGTTGGTTCAGCATCTCCTCTTTTCATTCGTCTGGAGTTCAAAGTCTCCTCGACCATGTCGTCGAAACCCCCATCTAAATCATCGCAAGGCTTTAATCTTCATTACTATCTCATCATCCTTTTGTTACCGGAGTTCTTCGTGGTGGTTCATCGGGATTCAAATCATTCTTCAAGTGTTCATCAATAATTCTTGTGGAGCAGCTCAAGGATTATTCTTTTGCGTCTCGAGATGCAAATAATTCTTCATATTCTTTTGAAGTGGAGTTTTGCATTTCTCCTTCATCTCATCTATTCAATATTTTTGTTGCGACATAATTTCACCTCAAGTTTTGGGATGATGTCTATAAGTCCAGAACAACCTTATTCTTTTGTTGTTGATTTTCTCGACAACTTCCTTCAATCCTTCTTTATAAGGATGATCTTCCAATTCATTCGTGGTCGAAGCTCTCATCTTCTTCTCCGTCCTTTTCATTACATTCTTTCAATGTAATCCGGAGGCATTTGTGTTGTTTCATCTCATCATGTATTATTCCATCTTCTAAAGTTCAAGATCTATTCCTTCCATGCTCAGCCGGAGTGCTGCTCGAATTCCGTCGCTGAAATTCCTCTCTATCTCTTATTAACCGGAGTGGATTCGAATTCATTCTTGTTCCTTCAGCTATTATTTCATGTCTTTCAACCATCATGGGTCTCTTTTATGCCGCATTCCTCTGTTGTAACAGAGCTTCTCAATCTCGTTCATCTCCGTCATGTTCTTTCTTTTGAGCTGTTCAACCTCTCAAGGTTCATTGGCTTCACTCATTTGTCCAAGAAGAACTTTGTTCTTCCTTTTTCCCTTCCGTCTCGTTCCTAACATCTCGGGACGAGATCTCTTGTTAGTAGGGGAGTGTTATGACACCCTGAGACCGATGCGCCAGGTGTATTCTGATTATTCGTTATTGTTGCCATGTCATTTTCTTGCGTGTTGCATTTTGCCATGTCATCATGTGCATGTCATCAGCTTGTTTTCAAAAGTTGCATTCGTTCGGGTTCCCCCTCGTCCTTTGCGTTGTCCATTCCTGTCCGAGACAAACTTGCACGCACCCACGGCACCTCCGAATATTTATTTTATAAATGGTCGGAAAATGTTCTCGGAATGGGATGAAACTTGGCGTGTGGTCTTATTATAGTGTAGGTAGAGCGCTTGTCAAATTTCGTCGCATTCGGAGCTCGTTTGATAGTCCAACCGTTAAACATAGAGCAGTCTCGTTGCCGGTTCATTCGTCGGACGTTTCGGTCTCCGAAACTGCCGCCGGGCATGTCTCTCACTTCTCCACATAGCCCACCTGCAGCCCACTAACCACCCACCTAAATCGCCTCTGCTTGATGCTATAGTCATATCTATGCACATGTGGAGATGTCCAATGATCATGTCTCTAAGTCCATGTTATGGTCTATCCATCCATGCCCTTTTTTCAATTATAGGTTGTTGTAGATTGTTTCTTTCGTGCTCTCAAATTGCTATAAAATGTTTCTGCGAGCCTGTTATCAGTAAGTTCAGTTTTTTCATGTGAATAGCTAGTGTTCTATGCATCCTATGACCATGTTCTTGCTATGAGTAGCTGCACAAACATGTCTTCTTGATGTTGGTTATATTCACATGCCATGATATGCTTTGAGATGAGTTGCACAAGCTTGCAAACATGCCTATTTGTCGTTGTTGCTGCCCAAGTCTGTGAAACTGTTATCTTTTGCAATCTCGCCATTATGTTTTGAGCATGTTCTAGAGGTATTTGGCAATAGCTCAGTGATCACCTTTGTAGTGCTTGACTTGTACATGCTTGCCATGCCCTTTGATGCCATGAAATGTTCCTGTAGCATGTTGTATTGATGATTGCAAAGTGCCTAGTTGCTGTTTTGGGACAGATTGTTGTTATATCTTGTTTCATGTCTATGTGTTGAACCGTTGCTCCGTTTTGAGCGTACTCTTTATGAAACATGCGTGTTTTTGCATGTAGATGCATAATATCATGCTGTATACATGTTTGAAGTGTGTTTGCTTAATGTCTGAATGCATCTGCATTTTGGTCATGCTTAACTTGTTTTGCTCATATCTTCTAGGCCGTAGCTCTGAATTAAATGAACTATATATGTAACTTGACTAGAATTTTGTGTAGATCATCATGTTTCATGTTAACTTGCTGTTTAACAACTTCAACATAAGGTTTGTTCAGATTTGAACCAATTTCAAAATTTGCATATAGGATTTACCAGAATTGTTATATGTTGTTTCCGTCCTCATTTAAACTTGCGTTGTTGTGTGGTCTAGTATGCATCATCTCGTGCCATGTTTTGCATCATGTAGCCTTGTCATGTATCATACTTGGTTGAGCATCTTGTCTTGTTTATGTGTGGTGTGTTTACCGTGCTGCTTGCTTCTTCTCGTTAGTGCTTGTTTCGTTGCGATCATGAGGATTCGTTCAACTACGCTTGGTTCGTCTTCGTGCCTTCTATTTTGTCTTCTTCCTCGACTCATTCTTCTTCCTTGCGGGATCTCAGGCAAGATGACCGTCACCTTGGATCTCATTACTATCGTTGTTATGCTAGTTGTCTTGATGCTATCACTATATGTCGCGTTGCCCATCTATTGTTGTCAGCCTCTCATTGTTGCCATGATACCTCTAACCTTTGACACCATCCCAGCAAACCGTTGTTTGGCTATGTTACTACTTGCTCAACTCCTCTTATAGCATTGTTAGTTGCAGGTGAAGATGGAGATTGCTCCATGTCGGAACTTGGATTGTTGGCATATCACAATATCTATTACTATAATTAATTCACCTATATACTTGGCAATGGGTGGAAGGCTTGGCCTTTTGCTCGGTGTTTTGTTCCACTCATGCCGTCTTAAGAACCAATAAACCGGTGTTATGGTCCTTGATTTCGCATTCCTAACACGGTTGGGGGTTATGGGACCCCCTTGACAGTTCGCTTTGAACAAACTCCTCCAGCAAGGCCCAACTTTGGTTTTAGCATTTTCCTAATAACTAAATAACTTGTATAGGGACTTTCCGGACCACGAGGACTTAATTTACAACCCGGGCCAGTGCTCCTCATGAGTGTTGGTTCAAACCTGTCAACAGCCGGTGACCGCCAGGGGAAACTCTGGTATTGGGCCTACCTGAAGTTTGGACAATCCGGTCGTGGCCTAAGACGAGATACGCGGGCCTACTATCAGGGTGTCGGCACGCCGGGAGGTCTTGCTGGACTTGTTTTACCATTGTCAAAATGTCTTGTGCACCGGGATTCCGAGTCTAATCGGGTTGTCCCTAAGATAAGGGTTTTTTACCTCTGCTGATCGTGAGAGCTTGTGATGGGCTAAGTTGGGACACCCCTGCTAGGTTATGATCTTACAAAAGCCGTGCCTGTGGTTATGTGGCAAATTGGAATTTGTTAATGTCCGGTTGTAGAAAACTTGACAGAGGATCCGAAATAAAATACACAACTGCGTGAGTAACCGTGACCGTCTCTTTTCATTTTGAGAAGAGAACACGGTGGGGTTATGTTTGAATCGTAGGTAGTTCAGGATCTCTTAGCGATCATTACTAGTTAGCGCCCGGTTGAGTAGATGCTCATCTTATTCTTGTACTCGTAAGTCAGCCACCATATAATGCTCAGCCGTTGGTGCAACGTCACCACTATCCTTTCCATACCCATTACGCTTTGCTATTATTGATACCCATGGTTATGGGATTGCTGAGTCCTCGTGGCTCATAGATTCTACAACAACAGTTGCAGGTGCAGGTTTCCGATGACTTGACGTGGGAGCGATGTTTACTTGTGTTGGAGTTCTTTCTTCTTCTTCTTCTTCTTCATCATCAGTCTTGGGATAGGTTCCTGGTCGGCATCGTGGGATAGCAGGATGGATGTCGTGTGCTTTTCATGTTTTCATCCGTAGTCAGATGTCTTCTGTATGAAGTGTTGTATTCATGTGGATGTTGTGCGACTTGTATGACTTGTATGTATTCCCCATCTATTTATGTAATGGTATGATGTAATGATATCCATCTTGCTAAGCGCCCGAAATGCGGTTGTGCCCCAATCACGAGTTCATCATGTGATCGGGATGGAATCACATCTTGGGCGTGACAGTGGCCTCCACGGTGACTGAAAAAACCATGGAGTATCTCAGGAGCGTGGGCTATCTCGCCACCGATATCGCGCACCAAGTCCCGGCCAAGGGTCAGGTGATTCCCGTCCCAGAGGCGGGTGAGAGAGTAGTGTTCACTTTGCATTTTGTTACGGGGCTAGGGTTTCCATTCCACCCCTTTGTTCGGGGTCTGTTGTTCTTCTACAGGCTAGATTTCCATGATTTAGCTCCGAACTCAATCCTTCACATATCAGATTTGATAGTGGTATGTGAAGCTTTCCTCCGCATCCCTCCACACTTCGGCCTATGGCTCAAAACCTTCAATCGTGAAGCCGAAGGTGGTGGATGGGCAGAAGGCGGAGTGTGTGGGCGCTATGATTAGCAAGCTCCCGAATGGGACTTGGCATAAAGGGTCATTCGTAGAGACGAATAAGGTCTGGCACTAGGAGTGGTTCTATATCACCGAACCCGCGACGCCAAATTGGCGGTGGAGCCTGCTTTAAGATCCGGATCCCAGAGAGGTTGACCTCCTGGACCAGAAAGGGTCTGGACTGGGTGTCACAAACTGAAGTGACGACACTCCAGGGTCGTGTGTCCGGCGTGATCTCCAAGGTCCAGATAATGCTGACCCAGCTCGTTCTCCCTTGCCAAAGCTGGGACTCCTCCCTATGGGAGTTCGGTCCGGCAGGAGATAAGCCACTGAACCATCTCTTCGGCTTCACGCACAAAGAGATCCGGAAGCATCTCTTTAAGATCCAGAAGGAGTGGTCGGCAGAACCGGAGGACGCGGGCTATACTACCGCGCTCTCCACCCCAGAGGTAGTAAAAATTCTCGCCGAACATATGCCTTTCCTCTTATTTAACGATATCATGGATTGGAGTTTTTGCTTGATATACAGGGCTGGACGAAGAAGGCGACCCGGATCAAGTGTCCGACGCCTTTGCCCGAAGACCCAGAATCGCCAAGACTGACGGCGATGCTGGTCTCGGCGCTGTACAAGGCGCCGGTCAAGAAGCCAAAGAAGAAGGGCAAGGGGGCCGGAAATAGCCCCTGGTCTGCGGACAAAAACTCCGAGGAGATCAACATCCTCTCCTCTGACGAGGTGGAGCAAGATGACGAAGTAGAAGAAGAAGAAGATGAACAAGAAGAAGAGGAGGAGCCCCCTGCCCAAGGCAGGGGGATGAAGAGGGGGGCCACTGTTGGCGCAGGCACGGATGCACCCTGGAGGAAACTGAACCTCGCTGCTAGTTGAGATTCATTCGAACATAGCTTCGTGGTGAAGCCAAGGGAGAAACCCCTGCCCGCGTCGTAAGTTTGTTCGGATTAATTGCTGCACTGTCAGGGATATTACTAGCAGGTATAAACCGGCCAGGAGGGTCCGGATTACACTGACAAGGTTGTATTATTACAAGCCCACTAGAATATATAACAAGAGGTCGTATCCCATAGAGGTTTAGGGCCCATCTATAAAGTCCACGGTCTGTAAACCGTCGTGCCATGTAACTTGCGATGTAAGATAGAAAGAGTAGAGACCGAGGCGGCACGTTTATGAGCCGGCCTCGGGACTCTGTAAACCATACCGAGTTTCGCCTCCTATATAAAGGGACGACACGGCGACGGTTCAAGGAAAAGAAACAACATCTCGAGACACAGGCAAGCGGATTCGCTCCTTGGTCATCGAAGCCCAAGCAATACCACACCAAACTAGACGTAGGCTTTTACCTTCATCGAAGGGGACGAACTAGTATAAAATTCCCTGTGTCCTTCGTCCGCTTTAACTCCTTCAAGCTAACCCGAGCGATGACCTCACACCTAAGTCCGCTAACCCGGACATCTGCCGCGCTAAATCCATGACAGTTGGAGCCCACCCTGGGGCTATCGCATGATGGTTTCGAGTTCTTGAAGGGTAGCTTTGAAGGGCAAAAGGGTTACGCAGTGGGCCGGATGACCAAGAGTCGTCGCGGCCGGATCTACATCGACGATGCAGGCTGGGGCCCCGAGGCCGATTCAATCGAATATGGGTACCGGGTCCCCTTCGGCGGCATCCACGTCTTCATCGGCAAGATCAGCGAACCGGGACCTGAGTCGGACATCTTCCCCAACATCGTCGAGCCGGCTCAGCATGCGAGATCGGGCCGGATTAAGCCCGCCATGAAGCATGTTTTCGTTGGAGCAATGCATGGGGTGCAAGCCCAGGACGAATCGGATTCTGGTGGCGAGACAGTTGTCTATTCCGATGATGAATCTTCATCCGGAGAGACCGAATCTTTGTATCTGTTACAGGACGGCCGGTCCGAGGGTGTGTCCGATGGTGATAGTATTCCAAACCCCTTTGATCCGGCAACCAGGGTTGCTGTTTTCATGGCTGGATCACAACCTATGCAGCAACCCTCGATGACTGGGGCGCTAACCTCAGAGGCAGCGGGAACCGGGGCTGGTGACCTTCCCCCGTCGCCCTCTGATGTCCTATCCACCTTAGTCGGCACCTTGACGGCGCTCGCAACAGTAGAAGCAGCCCCGGCCGACAAGGCGCAGCATTATGCGGAGATCGCTCAGCTGAAGAGCCGAATTGAGCAAGATAAGTTGGATCTGGATGCGAAGAAAGCCAGGATGGCTACAAGACAGGCAGAGCTAGATTCCCAAGCCTTCCGGCTCAGGCTGGATCAGAACGCTTCACAGGAGGTAATGTATAGAAGGCAAAAATCTCGTTTACCGCTGGTTTATGAGGCAAGGAATTTCTTCAGCACACCAGGAGCGGGAACCAGTAACCGCCCAGAGGTAAACCGGGGAGGAGCTCCGGGGACGGGCGCATCGGTTCAGCCGCCAGCCACAGAGCGGAACCGCCAAGTTGTACCGACGCCGCACGTGCCCACCCCTCCCGGCCATTATTCTAACCCGTTGGACAACATTGTCGCCGCCGCTTCACGGCTGGCCGCCCTTCCCATTGAGGGGACATCCCCCATAGCAATGGAGGCACGACGGGCTAAGGAGTTGCTGGACACGGTGTTAGCACAGCAACATGAGTATTCTTATAGCCGGGAGAGGATTCATTCAACCGCCCGCCCAAGACGGAGCTACGCGAGGCACATGGTTGAACCGGCTGTATCTAGCAGCACGCGGAGACGGCACCGACAGAGGCAGGATAATCCGGCAGGAGTAGGAGCACATGCCCCAGAGGTGGTGGACCAGGCTAGATATACTGCCCGCAACGACACCAGTCAAGCGACGCCGGTTCACCCCACCACCACGGAAACAGGAATCATGTCCAGTTCCTTTGGGGTACAATGTCTCATCCCCGCTTTACGGAACGTGAAATTATCCAAAGACTTCAAAGGCCCGCGCAAGGTACCCAACTACACAGCAGATCTGGCTCCGGAGGCATGGGTTGAAAGTTTTGAGATGGCTATGGAGATTCTTGACGTGGATGAAGCTGCATGTGCGAAATACTTCACGATGATGCTTGAGGGCACGACCCGGACATGGCTAAAAGGTTTACCACCTAACTCCATCGGATCATGGGGGGAGTTGCGTAGCCGGTTTATCAATAATTTTAAAGACACGTGCAAACAGCCGATGTCCGTGGTTGACTTAGCAATGTGTGTTCAAGGAGAGCAAGAGACCACAAGCATTTGGGTGCGGCGAGTGTCCGAAATCCTGCACTCCTCCAATAGCATCAATCCAAGCACGGCGATAGTGACCTTAGAAAATAATTGCCAGTTCGAGTCTTTAAGGCTGAAGCTGGGACGGCTCAAGCGTGATTGCAACGACATGGGAACGCTCATGATTATGTTGGTAAAGTATGGAGATTCTGATAACACCAAGTATCCAGATGCAGACGGAGACAAGTCCGGGAAGGCAAGCAAAAATGGTAAACCGGCGCAAGCCAATCCGGCAGGTACAAGTTACAATAGCAAGCGTAAAGCGGAAGGCAGCTCAGATTTTGTGGCCAATACCAATGTTCAAGACAACGGGCAGCGCCGCAAGGGTAGACCGCCCCCACGCAACGGGAGGCCACCCATCAATCTAGATCGCCAGTTGAGCGTGCCTTGCCCAAAACACGGTACAGAGGAAAACCCAGCTACACATCTCTGGAAGGACTGTTTTATTATGCAGCAGTTTATGAAACAGGCCAGATATAACCACGGCCCCCCCGGCGGCGGGTCAGGTCCCGGTTTTCAAGGTCCGGGTTACCAGGATGGTGGATCCGGATCGGGATATCACGGCGGCAACAATAACCACAATGGCAACAATCAGCATCAACATAACCAACAGCATGGTCAGGGCGGATACAACAATCAAGGCAATCAACAGCGTCAGCAGCAACAACAATCTGGATATCAAAATAATCGGAAGGAGCTAAGCAGTGGGCAATAGCATGTTTTTACCACAAGTTTGTGCAAACTGGATCAAAAGGTGCTGAAGCGAGCAGTACACGCAGTTGAACCGGCGATACCACGTTTTTTACATTGGTCTGAGCAACCCATTGTATAGAGCAGAGAGGATCACCCGCCACGGGTTGATAATCCGGGTCAGCTAGCCTTGGTGGTGGCTCCACGGGTGGGTGGCTATAGGTTCACAAAGGTGCTTATGGATGGACGCAGTAGCATCAATATCCTATACTATGAGACTTTCCGACGTATGGGGTTGACAGATAAGAAGCTCCGACAGTCCAACACAGTGTTCCATGGAGTGGTGCCAGGTAAATCGGCTTACCCAGTTGGAAAAATCGATCTGGAAGTTACCTTTGGGGATGAGCACGACTCTAGATCGGAGACTGTGACCTTTGAGGTTGTAAAAATCAGGAGCCCATATCATGCTCTATTTGGAAGGCCAGTTTATGCCAAATTCATGGCTAGACCGTGTTATGTTTATCTGCAGCTCAAGATGCCGGGTCACAAGGGAACCATCACGGTTCACGGGAGCCGCCAGATCGCATTGGAATGCGAGGAAGGAGACGCGGCATATGCTGAGGCAGCTTGTTCTACGGAAGAGCTGAAGTTCTACAAGGAGAATATTGATCCGGCAGATATGTCCCCATTGAAAAAGCCAACTACAGAGCATGATCCGGTGTTGAAATTCAAATCGGCAGAGGAGACCAAGCAGGTTGACTTTGTTCCGGGCGATTCGTCTAAGCAGTTCACTATCAGCGCTAACCTAGACCCCAAATAGGAAAGCGCGCTCATCGAGTTCATCCGTGAGAATCGGGATATCTTTGCATGGAAACCTTCTGACATGCCAGGTATACCGAGGGAACTCGTTGAGCACAGTCTTAATATTGATCCAAAATTTAAACCGATCAAGCAGTATCTGCGCCGCTTCAATGAGGAGAGGCGCAAGGCTATAGGAGAAAAAGTGGCCAGGCTCTTAGCCGCAGGTTTCATAGTTGAGGTATTTCATCCGGAGTGGCCGGCCAATCCGGTGCTGGTGCTCAAGAAAAACAGGACCTGGAGGATGTGTGTTGATTGCACGGAGCCTTCTGCTATGTATCCATGCCTTTTGGGCTCAAGAGTGCCCAAGCAACATATCAGCATTGTGTGCGGAACTGCTTCAAAGGGCAGATTGGAAGAAATGTCCATGCTTGACATTGTGGTGAAATCCAGGAAGGAGGAGACACTGATAGAGGACTTAAAGGAAACCTTTTACAACCTCCGGGCTTACAAGATGATGCTCAATCCGGAGAAGTGTGTTTTTGGTGTTCCAGCAGGCAAACTCCTTGGATTCTTAGTATCAAACAGAGGGATTGAGGCTAATCCGGAGAAGATCAAGGCGATCACATCCTTGGCTAAACCGGCGTGTATCAATGATGTCCAGCGCGTGGCAGGCCGTATTGCAACATTAAGCCGGTTCATTAGCCGCTTAGGAGAAAAAGCGATCCTGCTTTATCAGATGATGAAAAAGACGGACCCGTTTCTATGGAGCGATGCTGCAAACGTTGCGTTCGAGGATCTGAAGCGGCAATTGGCAGAACCACCAGTCCTTGCTGCCCCGGTTAACAAGGAGCCGCTGTTGTTATACGTGCCCGCCAATGCCCGTGTAGTTAGCGTGGCCATTGTGGTGGAGCGCAAGGAAGGAGGCAAGGAATATCCGGTTCAACGTCCGGTTTACTACATCAGTGAGGTCCTCATTGAGTCGAAGCAAAGATATCCACACTGGCAGAAGTTAGTATATGGTGTGTTCATGGCAAACCGGAAGTTGAAGCACTATTTCCAATCACTGTTGTCAGTTCAGCTCCGTTGGGGGATATAATCGAGAGCAGAGAAGCCACTGGCAGAGTGGCGAAGTGGGCCATTAAGCTTAGCCCACACGTATTAAAATATGTGCCCCGTACTGCTATAAAGTCCCAAGCACTGGTGGATTTCATCAATGATTGGACAGAGTTGCAAGCACCTGAGGAGAAGCCGGATCATACATACTGAACTATTCACTTTGACGGTTCAAGGCAATTGGAGGGCTCGGGGGCTGGAGTTGTGTTAACTTCCCCACGAGGTGATAAGTTTTGTTATGTCCTCCGTTTAATGTTCCCTTGTACTAACAATGCTGCTGAGTATGAAGCTCTCCTCCATGGTTTACGGATGGCCAAGGAGATGAACTTGAGCCGGGTCAAGTGCTTTGGTGACTCATATTTGGTGGCACAACAAGTATCTGGTAAGTGGGACTCTAAGGATCGGCTCATGGCGGCTTACCGACGAGAAGTGGATGCAGTTGCAGGATACTTCAAGGGATATCAAGTGGACCACATAGACCGGTGGAAAATGAAGCGGCCGATGCATTAAGCCAGCTGGGCTCTGACCGTAAACTGGTTCCACCTAATACCTTCCTAGATGAATTACATAGTCTGTCAGTACAGATACCTTCAGAGGAGGACTTGGCTATTCCTGATCCGGAAGAATAGTTAGTTGCAGCGCTTCACGTCATTCTGGATTGGACACTCCCTTACTTGGCGTACCTGAGCCGAGGTGAGTTGCCAGAGGACGAAATTGAGGCCCGGCAGATAAACCGGCGGTCTAAGTCTATGACTATCATCAATGGAGAACTTCATCACCGCAGCGTTTCTGGGGCGTTTCAGCGGTGCGTATCATCAGAGGAAGGATGTGATATTCTTCGAGAGATTCACAAAGGAGATTGTGGTCATCATGCCGGTTCAAAGTCTTTGGTAGCTAAAGCTTTTCGTCATGGGTTCTACTGGCTGACGGCTCACGCCGACGCAGACGACTTGGTCAGCAAATGTGACGCTTGCCAGAAATTTTCGCTGCGTGCTCATGTACCGGCGCAGGAGCTACGGATGATTCTAATCACTTGGCCGTTTGTGACTTGGGGGCTTGATATGGTTGGACCCTTTAAAAGATCCCAAGATCAGAAAACCCACTTGTTAGTAGTAGTGGACAAATTTAGAAAGTGGGTTGAAGCAGAACCTGTCAGTAAGTGTGATGCGGCAACAACGGTTAAGTTCATCAAAAAAGTAATTTGCTGGTTTGGCTTTCCACACAGCATTATAACTGATAATGGCACCAACCTATCTAAAGGAGAGATGGAAGAGTTCTGTCAAAGAGATCATATTCGCCTTGATGTGTCATCAGTAGCTCACCCTCGGTCCAATGGCCAAGCTGAGAGAGCTAGCCAAGAATCTTGAGAGGCATCAAGCCCCGGCTTATGGTTCCTTTGCAAAGAACACCGGGTTGCTGGGTAGAGGAGTTGCCCTCTGTCTTATGGAGCATCAATACTACGCCTAACAGATCAATAGGGTACACACCCTTCTTTATGGTATATGGTGCTGAAGCGGTCCTGCCCAGCGATATTCGGCATGACTCACCACGGGTGGCAGCTTACGTTCAAGCGGATAATGAGCGAGCAAGGCAAGACAGCTTGGACCGGCTAGATGAGGAACGGGACACGGCAGCAGCACGATCATCAATTTATCAACAAGATCTGCGCCGGTACCACAGCCGCCGGGTTAAGACCAGAACATTCCAGGAGGGAGATCTGGTGCTCCGTCTCATCCAAGACCGGACAGACATGCACAAGCTATCCCCGCCTTGGGAAGGACCCTTTGTGGTCAGCAAAAACCTACACAATGGATCATACTACCTTGTAGACGTTCGAGAACATAAGGACTCACGTACGGCGGAGGAGGAGACAAAGCGGCCGTGGAACATCGCTCTTCTTCGGCCTTACTATGCTTGAGCCATTAGCTCCACTTCCTGTACATTGTATATATTATACTTAATAAAATAAACTGGCGCCCCCGGATCACCGGGGAATCAGCCATCTTCTTCGCAAAAAGAGTATCACATGGGGGCTTCGAAAGAAGCTTTCCATGGCCTCATAAACCGGCGCCCCTGATAGCATCAGGGAATCAGCCGTGTCTTTTATTCACAAGAGTATCACATGGGGGCTTCGAAAGAAACCTTCCATGGCCTCTTAAACCGGCGCCCTTGACAGAATCAAGGAATCAGCCGTGTTCTTCAAAGGATTATCAAATGGGAGTTTTCTACGGAAGCTCACCATGGCCTCCTAAACCGGCACCCTTGACAGAATCAAGGAATCAGCCGTGTTCTTCAAAGGAGTATCACATGGGAGTTTTTCTACGGAAGCTCACCATGGCCTCCTAAACCGGCGCCCTTGATACATCAAGGAATCAGCCATCATATCAAACAAGAATCACACGGGGGCTCCCGCGGGCAAGGGAGTTTCCCATGGCCTCTTGAGCCGGCGGCGGTATGAAGATCATCCTAAGAGAACTGCTCTGATTGCTTCGTCAATTTCCACATGATGATGAGGGGTAGAAGAGAGTGTTGGTGCCCAACCCAGCTCAAACATATGCCCCGACGAGCAAAAACGGCTCACACACTACCAGGGGGCTCGCAGAGAGTTGAATACCCTTGTAGTGAACATGGCTTGGAAGCCCGGTGCATGCACCTAAAACCCCGGATTAACCTGCCTGCCTCAAGTAAATCACGTCGTCCAAGTAAACTTGGTATGACCCGTCGAACCTTCCACAAGTTACTCCTTCGGGACACTGAACTTGGCCACGTTAAATTGATGATCATCGAGTTGATCACCTAAAGACAAAATCTTTATGAGATTTTGAAACATTGGGTGGCTTGTCATCGATGATTTGGTTAAGGATTGCGGAGCATCTTGACAGGCTTTGCTAAAATGGTTAATGACAGTAGCCTGGCAGCTCATAAAAAGCCTCGAATTTGGAGCCTGGCAGCTCGTAAAAAGCCTCGACTACATGGTCTTATTTGCCCGAAAAACCTTATATCTATTTTTTATGATTTCACTAACCTTGGTCGTCATGATCATTGGTTTTTAACCAAGTCCATTGATGCGAGACTGGACAACTACAAAGTTGACCTTATATCTGCAAAGTTAAAGTCTGGGTCATGAACACCAGCGAGAGTTAAACCGGTGTTCATTGCAACCCGGATCGACCATCAAGCTCAGCCAAACAAGAGAGCCAAGAGCCTCATCAGCGCCGGCGCCTTCAATTATTCCTACCGGGTTAAGGTCGGCAAGCATACTTAATCAGAGGTACGGTATATATTTGTGATCAACAGCTATTCCTTTGATATATATATCAGAGCAGTCTAATCCGTCCGGTGGTAAACCACCAGGAATTTTTTTAGCTTCCTTCATGCAGGCACAGATTGAAGGAAATATGCCCTAGAGGCAATGATAAAGATGTTATTTGTATTTCCTTATATCATGATAAATGTCTTTTATTCATGCTAGAATTGTATTAACCGGAAACTTAGTACATGTGTGGATACATAGACAAAACAGTATGTCCCTAGTATGCCTCTACTAGACTAGCTCATTGATCAAAGATGGTTATGTTTCCTAGCCATAGACATGAGTTGTCATTTGATCAACAGGATCACATCATTAGGAGAATGATGTGATGGACTAGACCCATTCGTTAGCATAGCACTATGATCGTTTAGTTTTACTTCTATTGCTTTCTCCATGACTTATACATGTTCTTATGACTATGAGATTATGCAACTCCCGAATACCGTAGGAACACCTTGTGTGCTATCAAACGTCACAACGTAACTGGGTGATCATAAAGATGCTCTACAGGTGTCTTCGAAAGTATTCATGGTGTTGGCATAGATCAAGACTAGGATTTATCACTCCGAGTGTCGGAAAGGTATCTCTGGGCCCTCTCGGTAATGCACATCATAATAAGCCTTGCAAGCAAATGACTAATGAGTTAGTCACGAGATGATGTATTACGGAACGAGTAAAGAGACTTACCGGTAAGGAGATTGAACTAGGTATAGAGATACCGACGATCTAATCTCGGCCAGTAACATACCGATGACAAAAGGAACAACGTATGTTGTTATGCGGTTTGACCAATAAAGATCTTCGTAGAATATGTAGGAGCCAATATGAGCATCCAGGTTCCACTATTGGTTATTGACCGGAGATAAGTCTCGGTCATGTCTACATAATTCTCGAACCCGTAGGGTCCGCACACTTAACGTTTAATGACGATCGATATTATGAGTTTATGAGTTTTGATGTACCGAAGGTAGTTCGGAGTCCCGGATGAGATCACGGACATGACGAGGAGTCTCGTAATGTCCGAGACATAAAGATTGATATACTGGACGACTATATTCGGACACCGGAAGTGTTCTGGAAAGTTTCTGAATTTACCGGAGTGCCGGGGGGGTTACTGGAACCCCCCGGGGAAATGGTGGGCCCTGGTGGGCCATAGGGGAGAGAGAGGGCAGAAGCCAGGAGGTGGCGCGCACCCTCCCTAGGGGGAGTCCGAATAGGACTAGGGGAGGAGGGCGCGGCCCCTCTTTCCCTCTCCCTCTCCCTCTCTTTCCTTCCCCCTTCTTCCTTCTTTGGTAGGTTCCTATTAGGAATAGGATTGCAATCCTATTCCTAGTAGGATTGCAGCCCTAGCCGCACCATAGGAGGGCCGGCCGGCCTCCCCCCTTGCTCCTTTATATACGGGGGCAGGGGGCCACCCAAAGACACACAAATTGAATTGTTCTAGCCGTGTGCGGTGCCCCCCTCCACAGAAACACACCTCGGTCATACCGTCGCAGTGCTTAGGCGAAGCCCTGCGCCGGTAGATACATCATATCCGTCACCACGCCGTCGTGCTGACGAAACTCTCCCGTGAAGCTCAACTGGATGAAGAGCTCGTGGGACGTCATCAAGCTGAACGTGTGCTGAACGCGGAGGTGCCGTACGTTCGGTGCTTGATCGGTTGGATCGCGAAGAAGTTCGACTACATCAACCGCGTCACTTGACGCTTCCGCTTTCGGTCTACGAGGTTACGTAGACACACTCTTCCCTCTCGTTGCTATGCATCTGGTAGATAGATCTTGCGTGATCGTAGGAAAATTTTAAAATACTACGTTCCCCAATAGTGGCATCATGAGCCAAGACTATGCGTAGATGATATGCACGAGTAGAACACAATGAGTTGTGGGCGATACTAGTCATACTGCTTACCAGCATGTCATATTTTGCTTCGGCGGTATTGTAAGATGAAGCGGCCCGGACCGACATTACGCATACGCTTACACGAGATTGGTTTCACCGTTACGAGTACTCGTTGCTTAAAGGTGACTGGCGGGTGTCTGTCTCTCTCACTTTAGCGGAATCAAGTGTGGCTACGCCCGGTCCTTGTGAAGGTTAAAACAACACATACTTGGCGAAACATCGTTGTGGTTTTGTATGCGTAGGTAAGAACGGTTCTTGCTAAGCCCGTAGCAGCCACGTAAAACTTGCAACAACAAAGTAGAGGACGTCTAACATGTTTTTTGCAGGGCATGTTGTGATGTGATATGGTCAAGACGTGATGAGTTATACAGTTTTGTATGAGATGATCATGTTTTGTAATGTTATCGGCAACTGGCAGGAGCCATATGGTTGTCGCTTTATTGTATGAAATGCAATCGCCATGTAATTGCTTTACTTTATCACTAAGCGGTAGCGATAGTCGTAGAAGCAATAGTTGGTGAGACGACAACGATGCTATGAGGGAGATCAAGGTGTCGCGCCGGTGACGAAGGTGATCATGACGGTGCTTTGGAGATGGAGATCAAAATTACAAGATGATGATGGCCATATCATGTCACATATTTTGATTGCATGTGATGTTTATCTTATTATGCTTCTTATTTTGCTTAGAACGACGGTAGCATTATAAGATGATCCCTTACTAAATTTCAAGGTATAAGTGTTCTCCCAGAGTATGCACCGTTGCGAAAGTTCGTCGTGCCGAGACACCACGTGATGATCGGGTGTGATAAGCTCTACGTTCAAATACAACGGGTGTAAGCCAGTTTTGCACACGCAGAATACTCGGGTTAAACTTGACGAGCCTAGCATATGCAGATATGGCATCAGAACACTAGAGACCGAAAGGTCGAGCGTGAATCATATAGTAGATATGATCAACATAAGATGTTCACCATTGAAACTACTCCATCTCACGTGATGATCGGACATGGTTTAGTTGATTTGGATCTCGTGATCATTTAGATGACCGGAGGGATGCCTATCTAAGTGGGAGTTCTTTAATTAATATGATTAAATTGAACTTTAATTTATCATGAACTTAGTCCTGATAGTTTTTGCATATCTATGTTGTTGTAGATCAATGGCCCGTGCTACCGTTCCTTTGAATTTTAATGCATTCCTAGAGAAAGCTAAGTTGAAAGATGATGGTAGCAATTACACGGACTGGGTCCGTAACTTGAGGATTATCCTCATTGCTGCACAGAAGAATTATGTCCTTGAAGCACCGCTAGGTGACAAGCCACCTCCCGCTAATGTAGACGCTTTGAACGTCTGGCAGTCGCGGTCTGATGACTACACAATAGTTTAGTGTGCCATGCTTTACGGCTTAGAACCGGGACTTCAACGACGTTTTGAACGTCATGGACCATATGAGATGTTCCAGGAGTTGAAGTTAATATTTCAAGAAAATGCCCGGATTGAGAAATATGAGATTTCCAATAAGTTCTACAGCTGCAAGACGGAGGAGAATAGTTCTATCAGTGAACACTTGCTCAGAATGTCTGGGTACTACAATCATATGACTCAACTTGGTTGCAAAGTTGACGAGGATAGTGTTATTGATAGAGTTCTTCAATCACTGCCACCAAGCTATAAAGGCTTCGTGATGAACTATAATATGCAAGGGATGCAAAAGACAATTCTCGAGCTCTTCGCTATGCTCAAAGCAGCGGAGGTAGAAATCAAAAAGGAGCATCAAGTGTTGATGGTTAACAAGACCATTAGTTTCAAGAAAAAGGGCAAGGGAAAAAAAGGGGAACTTCAGGAAGTATAGCAAGACAGTTGCTGCTCCCACGAAGAAACCCAAGTTTGGAGCCAAGCCTGAAACTGAGTGCTTCTACTTCAAGGGGACTGGACACTGGAAACGGAACTGCCCCAAGTATTTGGCGGATAAGAAGGATGGCAAGGTGAACAAAGGTATATGTGATATACATGTTATTGATGTGTACCTTACTAATGCTCGTAGTAGTACCTGGGTATTTGATACCGGTTCGGTTGCTAATATTTGTAACTCGAAATAGGGACTACGGATTAAACGAAGATTGGCTAAGGACGAGGTGACGATGTGCGTGGGAAATGGTTCCAAAGTCGATGTGATCGCCGTCGGCACGCTACCTCTACATCTACCTTCGGGATTAGTTTTAGACCTAAATAATTGTTATTTGGTGCCAGCGTTGAGCATGAACATTATATCTGGATCTTGTTTGTTGCGAGACGGTTATTCATTTAAATCAGAGAATAATGGTTGTTCTATTTTTATGAATAATATCTTTTATGGTCATGCACCCTTGAAGAGTGGTCTATTCTTATTGGATCTCGATTGTAGTGATACACATATTCATAATATTGAAACCAAAAGATGCAAGGTTAATAAAGATAGTGCAACTTATTTGTGGCACTGCCGTTTGGGTCATATTGGTGTAAAGCGCATGAACAAACTCCATAGTGATGGACTTTTGGAATCACTTGATTATGAATTACTTGGTGCTTGCGAACCATGCCTCATGGGCAAGATGACTAAAACTCCGTTCTCCGGAACTATGGAGCGAGCAACAGATTTGTTGGAAATCATACATACTGATGTATGTGAGCCAATGAGTGTTGAAGCTCGCGGCGGGTATCGTTATTTTCTGACCTTCACTGATGATTTGAGCAGATATGGGTATATCTATTTAATGAAGCACAAGTCTGAAACATTTGAAAAGTTCAAAGAATTTCAGAGTGAAGTAGAGAATCATCGTAACAAGAACATAAAGTTTCTACGATCTAATCGTGGAGGAGAATATTTGAGTTACGAGTTTGGTCTTCATTTGAAACAATGTGGAATAGTTCCACAACTCACGCCACCCGGAACACCACAGCGTAATGGTGTGTCCGAACCTCGTAACCGTACTTTATTGGATATGGTGCGATCTATGATGTCTCTTACCGATTTACCACTATCGTTTTGGGGTTATGCTTTAGAGACAACTGCATTCACGTTAAATAGGGCACCATCTAAATCCGTTGATACGACACCTTATGAACTGTGGTTTGGCAAGAAACCAAAGTTGTCGTTTCTTAAAGTTTGGGGCTGCGATGCTTATGTGAAAAAGCTTCAACCTGATAAGCTCGAACCCAAGTCGGAGAAATGTGTCTTCATAGGATACCCAAAAGAGACTGTTGGGTACACCTTCTATCACAGATCCGAAGGCAAGATATTCGTTCCTAAGAATGGATCCTTTCTAGAGAAGGAGTTTCTCTCGAAAGAAGAGAGTGGGAGGAAAGTAGAACTTGATGAGGTAATTGTACCTTCTCCCGAATTGGAAAGTAGTATATCACAGAAAATTGTTCCAGTGATTCCTACACCAATCAGTGAGGAAGTTAATGATGATGATCATGAAACTTCGGATCAAGTTTCTGTTGAACGTCGTAGATCAACCAGAGTACATTCCGCACCAGAGTGGTACGGCAACCCAGTTCTGGAAGTCATGTTACCAGACCATGATGAACCTACGAACTATGAGGAAGCGATGATGAGCCCAGATTCCGCAAAATGGCTTGAGGCCATGAAATCTGAGATGGGATCCATGTATGAGAACAAAGTGTGGACTTTTTGACTTGCCCGATGATCGGCAAGCCATCGAAAATAAATGGATCTTTAAGAGGAAGACCGACGCAGACGGTAATGTTACTGTTTACAAAGCTCTACTTGTTGCGAAAGGGTTTCGACAAGTTCAAGGAGTTGACTACGATGAGACTTTCTCACCAGTAGCGATGCTTAAGTCTGTCCGAATCATGTTAGCAATTGCCGCATTTTATGATTATGAAATCTAGCAAATGGATGTCAAAACTGCATTCCTGAATGGATATCTCAAAGAAGAGTTGTTTATGATGCAACCAGAAGGTTTTGTCGATCCAAAAGGTGCTAACAAAGTGTGCAAGCTCCAGCGATCCATCTATGGACTGGTGCAAGCATCTCGGAGTTGGAATATACGCTTTGATGAGGTGATCAAAGCATATGGTTTTATACAGACTTTTGGAGAAGCCTGTATTTACAAGAAAGTGAGTGGAAGCTGTGTAGCATTTCTAATATTATATGTAGATGACATATTGTTGATTGGAAATGATATAGAATTTCTGGATAGCATAAAAGGATACTTGAATAAGAATTTTTCAATGAAAGACCTCGGTGAAGCTGCTTATATATTAGGCATCAAGATCTATAGAGATAGATCAAGGCGCTTAATTGGACTTTCACAAAGCACATACCTTGATAAGATTTTGAAGAAGTTCAAAATGGATCAGGCAAAGAAAGGGTTCTTGCATGTATTACAAGGTATGAAGTTGAGTAAGACTCAATGCCCGACCACTGCTGAAGATAGAGAGAAAATCAAAGTCATTCCCTATGCCTCAGCCATATGATCTATCATGTATGCAATGCTCTGTACCAGACCTGATGTGTGCCTTTCTATAAGTCTAGCAGGGAGGTACCAAAGTAATCCAGGAGTGGATCACTGGACAGCGGTCAAGAATATCCTGAAGTACCTGAAAAGGACAAAGGATATGTTTCTCGTATATGGAGGTGACAAAGAGCTCGTCGTAAACGGTTACGTCGATTCTAGCTTTGACACTGATCCGTATGACTCTAAGTCACAAACCGGATATGTATTTTTATTGAACGGTGGAGCTGTCAGTTGGTGCAGTTCCAAGCAGAGAGTCGTGGCGGGATCTACGTGTGAAGCGGAATACATAGCTGCTTCGGAAGCAGCAAATGAAGGAGTCTGGATGAAGGAGTTCATATCCGATCTAGGTGTAATAACTAGTGCATCGGGTCCAATAAAAATCTTTTGTGACAACACTGGAGCAATAGCCTTAGCGAAGGAATCCATGTTTCACAAGAGAACAAAGCACATCAAAAGACACTTCTATTCCATCCACGATCTAGTCAAGGAGGGAGACATAGAGATTTGCAAGATACATACGGATCTGAATGTTGCAGACCCGTTGACTAAGCCTCTTCCACGGGCAAAACATGATCAACACCAGGACTCCATGGGTGTGAGGATCATCACTTTGTAATCTAGATTATTGACTCTAGTTCAAGTGGGAGACTGAAGGAAATATGCCCTAGAGGCAATAATAAAGATGTTATTTGTATTTCCTTATATCATGATAAATGTCTTTTATTCATGCTAGAATTGTATTAACCGGAAACTTAGTACATGTGTGGATACATAGACAAAACAATATGTCCCTAGTATGCCTCTACTAGACTAGCTCATTGATCAAAGATGGTTATGTTTCCTAGCCATAGACATGAGTTGTCATTTGATCAACGGGATCACATCATTAGGAGAATGATGTTATGGACTAGACCCATTCGTTAGCATAGCACTATGATCGTTTAGTTTTACTACTATTGCTTTCTCCATGACTTATACATGTTCCTATGACTATGAGATTATGCAACTCCCGAATACCGTAGGAACACCATGTGTCCTATCAAACGTCACAACGTAACTGGGTGATCATAAAGATGCTCTACAGGTGTCTCCGAAAGTATTCATGGTGTTGGCATAGATCAAGACTAGGATTTATCACTCCGAGTGTCGGAGAGGTATCTCTAGGCCCTCTCGGCAATGCACATCATAATAAGCCTTGCAAGCAAATGACTAATGATTTAGTCATGAGATGATGTATTACGGAACGAGTAAAGAGACTTACCGGGAACGAGTAAAGAGACTTACCGGTAACGAGATTGAACTAAGTAACATACCGATGACAAAAGGAACAACGTATGTTGTTATGCGGTTTGACCGATAAAGATCTTCGTAGAATATGTAGGAGCCAATATGAGCATCCTGGTTCCACTATTGGTTATTAACCGGAGATAAGTCTCGGTCATGTCTACATAGTTCTCGAACCCGTAGGGTCCGCACGCTTAACGTTTGATGACGATCGGTATTATGAGTTTATGAGTTTTGATGTACTGAATGTAGTTCGGAGTCCCGGATGAGTTCACGGACATGACGAGGACTCTCGGAATGTCCGAAACATAAAGATTGATATATTGGATGACTATATTCGGACACCGGAAGTGTTCTGGAAAGTTTTGGAATTTACCGGAGTGCCGGGGGGTTACCGGAACCCCCCGGGGGAATGGTGGGCCCTGGTGGGCCATAGGGGAGAGAGAGGGCAGCAGCCAGGAGGTGGCGCGCCCCCTCCCTAGGAGGAGTCCGAATAGGACTAGGGGAGGAGGGCGCAGCCCCTCTTTCCCTCTCCCTCTCCCTCTCTTTCCTTCCCCCTTCTTCCTTCTTTGCTAGGTTCCTACTAGGAATAGGATTGCAATCCAATTCCTAGTAGGATTGCAGCCCTAGCCGCACCATAGGAGGGCCGGCCGGCCTCCCCCTTTCTCCTTTATATACGGGGGTAGGGGGGCACCCAAAGACACGCAAGTTGAATTGTTCTAGCCGTGTGCGGTGCCCCCCTCCACAGAAACACACCTCGGTCATACCGTCGCAGTGCTTAGGCGAAGCCCTGCGCCGGTAGATACATCATATCCGTCACCACGCCGTCGTGCTGACGAAACTCTCCCGTGAAGCTCAACTGGATCAAGAGCTCGTGGGACGTCATCAAGCTGAACGTGTGCTGAACGCGGAGGTGCCGTACGTTCGGTGCTTGATCGGTTGGATCGCGAAGAAGTTCGACTACATCAACCGCGTCACTTGACGCTTCCGCTTCCGGTCTACGAGGGTATGTAGACACACTCTTCCCTCTCGTTGCTATGCATCTGGTAGATAGATCTTGCGTGATCGTAGGAAAATTTTAAAATACTACGTTCCCCAACACAGATAATATAAGCGGATCTCGCATTGCAAATAGAAGATTAAATTGAGAGATGTCAATTCAAATAGTGCAATAAACAGTGGGACAAAGGAAGTATTTCAATTATCCTAATACAAGGCACTTGCAGGCTTGAATGGATCAACAGTTTTTTGCAAAGTATTCAGCAACTACAAGTTAAACCGGACGGTTTACGACTCCTCTTCACGCTGCGAAGGCTGAGGGTCAACTTGTTCCGGGTCTTCATCAACTTCATGCAATGGCTGGAAACCAGGAACACACCAGTCAATCTTGGAGAGGGCATGGAAATACATTTCCTCATTGATAAGATCTGAAGGGTCAATATCTGGAGCGAAAGTGTGGTTACGAACTGGTGGGATCAGATTTTCCGTGTCGTAAACCGGCCGCTCCACCCGTGAATTTTCTAGATCGTAAGCCGGATGATACCTTGTCAAATCTTCTTCATCGGCAAGCTTACAGGCGAGAGGGCTCATATCCTTAGTCAGAGATCGGAGATCTTCAGCAGAGAAGGCTGACCCGTCCTCTTTCATGCTGGGATAGCCGTTCATGGCTACAGCCGGACCAAAATCAGGGACCCGTGCTTTGGCCCGGGTCAGCGCCATGAGAGAGCTAGCTCACGCAGCAGACTTCTTCACCTCAACAAGACGCACAGGTAGGACATAAAGCTTTTCCAAAGTGGCTTGGATGGTGGTTGGCGCCGGTTTGTTATGTGACATGGCACTGATAGCCCTTTGAGCGCCGAAGTAAAGCTGCTCCACCAGGGTATACACAGCCTTGAGCTTCTTCCGGACATCGTCTCCAAGATGAGTTATGCGCCTCCCTGTATGCAATTGGCGAGTTAAGCTGGAGCGGAATAAGGATTGCAAGGATATGAACATACAAAGACAGGTACTCACCGAAGATAGCAGTAGTCATGAGTTCTATGTGCTGTTTCAACCCGGATAGCTCATGCGTAACCGGATTGAGAGCGGCTTCGGCATCCTTTGCTCTTTTTTCTAGAGCGTCCCTTTGCACCTCCCATGTGGATCGCTCCGCTTCAAAATATTTCTTCAATTTTTCCAGGTTAGTCAAAGCAAGGACAAGTTCTTCCTTAGCTTTGGTTGAAGCAGCCTCATGGAAGGACAAGCTATTCCGGAGCTCAGTTGCCTTCGAAACTCTCCGGTTCAAGTCAGCCTGCAAGAAAAGCAAACGTGTGAGAAGGACAGATTATTCAAAGTCTCAAGCACATAACAGGTTATCCACTTGACACTTGGGGGCTAATGTACAATTTAAGTAAGGAAAGAAAAAAAATTCAGACAAGTCCCAAGCACATAAACAGGTTATGCCCTTGGCACTTGGGGGCTAATGTAAGTTCATTCTCAGACATAATTGAAGTCCCGGTTCACCTACAGTATAGCAAAACCGGCACTTGGGGGCTACTATGGCCTAAAGGTATGATTGCAAAGGACAAAGCAGAAACTGAAAACAAAAGGAAAGAAAGTCACCTCATATTTGTCCTTCATCATGTTAACTAAGACGGCTTCATAGTCGCGGCTTGAGAAGAGCCGGTTCAGATACCCGGAATGAAGTTCCTAGGCACTCAGCTGAGCGTAGCTTGATAGGTCTGTGCTCCACTCGCCTTTATCTTGTTGAAATTTCTTTTCCTTGGCAGTATGCTTAGCCAAGGTGACATGCTCTATGGGAGAAGTGAAGCCTAACCCGGTTATCTCAACATCTGCTGTCGAGGCAGCAGTTGGCTGGAGAGGATCAATAGTGTGCACCGGACTAACAGGAGCCGGGCTAGCCCGAGGAGGACTAACCCGGACATGGCTTGTCGGTTCAGCCGTGTTCTCCATGTTATCACCTCCCGAAGCAGCAACATCTTCATGGTCCATAGGAGTGGGGTCATCGAGCTGAATTTCAATGTTGTCCTCTGGAGGGATGGCCGCCTCAGGGTCCATGGCCGGTTTAGCGGTAGTGGTCTCAGCAGCCGGTTTGTTTGATTTTGCCTTTTTACTGGGCTTGGGCATTCTGATAAAGGGTCAGAACAGTCGTAAGGATCACAAAGTCAAAACAGGAAGATAAACCGGACGTTTGAAAGAAGGACTTACCCAGGGACGGTCTTGAGCATTGGGACTTGCATGGCAGTCGACTCCCCGGAAGAAGACAGAGGAGCCTCCTGATAGTTGGGATCAGACAGTTTAAGTGGTTTACGTATAAGGCCTGCTTTTGGATGAAGGACGGTTGGAGTGAGTAAAACCTCGGAGCGGCGTCTGCGAGCCGGTGTAAGAGGTATTCCGGACGATTGAACCACATGACCGCTATGGCGTGTGGTCCGGCGAGCTTCATGCTGCTGATTCTTCAAAAGAAAGTTGGGATCCAATTGAGCATAAGGGTGAGAAAATGGATATTTCCGGGACACCCGGCGGATCTTGGGTGGAAACGGTTCTGAATCAGAAGAGAGAGAAATTACCTAAACTCCCTCCGCTTTACTTCCCTCTGCCAGGTCCTGTGAAAAGGCATTATTAACATAAATTCATACAAAGGGAGATCAAAAGACATAAGGGCTAATTGGTACCTCAGAATCTGGATCATCCTCTTCAGGGTGTGAACTGGAAGCGGCAACAACTTTTTTCTTCTTGACAGCATAGGTTTTCTTGCGTGATTGCTTGGCCGGTTTATCCTGAGATTTCCTCTTCCAGAAAGGATCGTTGGCCTGTGCAAAGGAATAATAACAAATTGAAGACTACTGACATGAACGGATTAAGATGAAAAGAAAGGGTCGGAAGAGCTTTACCGATGGCGCTTTGTTGTTTAAGAAGAATGTGGCTAAACCGGTCCGGCTGCAATCCTCCAGAGGGATGTTCAACATTTTCTTCGCAGACTCAGTAACTTCATTGTCAGGAAGTACTATTTTGGTGTGGCGTTGAGGATCTTCCGGTTTGCCGGTATATTTGCACATCAGACTTGAGCGCCGGCTTAGTGGAAGGATGCTCCAGGAAAGCGAGCAGCGAACGAAGTCAACGCCAGTTAAACCGTTCGCCACGAAGGCCATGAGTTTGGAAAGCTGAGGGGAAAATCGAGCCCGGTCTTGGGCACTTAGACGCTGTGGCAAAGGATGGGTTGTTGCCAGACGATAAGCGCGGTAACCTGACAGCGGATTCTCTCCTTCAGGTGAAGTATCCTTACAATAGAACCAAGTCTGGTTCCATTCTTTGGGGTGGCTATGAAGAGCGGCATGGGGAATGCTCACATCCTTTCTTTTCTGGATGTTGACACCACCCAGCTCCTGATGAGGCCCATCAGTAAACTCCGTCTGCCGGTTTAGGTGGAAGAAATCCCGGAATAGGTCCACTCATGGTTCTTCTTGAAGGTATGCCTCCGAGAAAACTTGGAAGTTACAGATGTTCGATACAGAATTCGGGCCTACATCTTGTGGGTGGAGTTGAAAGGCGGCTAACACATCCCGGAAGAATTTTGAACCAGGAGGACTGAAACCCCGGGCCAGATGATCATAAAAAACTATGATTTCTCCCTCCTTAGGCTCAGGAGGGCACTCCTTTCCAGGGGCCCGCCAGTGCAGAACTTCCTTAGGGCCCAGAACACCAATTGAGGCCGCTTCAACCAAATCATTTTCCGTGATCCGGGAAGGAACCCAATTGCAAGCAACAAATTGTTTGGCCATCGTTTCTGATGAGGGAGTGCTGAAAAATACAGTGCAAGATCCGGTTTACCAACTGCTAGATATAAGCTGGTGCATTCTATAAAGGTATGGATTGAATTGTCGGTTTAAACAAGGGACTAATGGTATTTACTAATCCGGAAGCAGGTATGAGTGAGACAGCTACCGGTTCACGATGATGTCACGAGAAAGTTAAACCGTCAATTGTGGAATACGGGTTTAAATCTAAAACCGTCAAGGCAAGTATATGACGCGTAGGGTATGGCTAAACCGGCAATGTGAGCGAGCTGCAGATCTGAAAGTGTGAAAAACAGTTTTCGCATGAAGGTGAGGTAAATATGGATCTAAGGTGCAAGGAAAAGACAGAATAATACAAGTTATATTCAGCAAAGGCTGCGGGAGTTCTCTACATGTTTAATCTAAACTAACAGTGCTGGAGAAGCTAAAGCATAATGGTGGAACAGAAGCGCACGGATGAGGATCAAGCCTAACAAGTTTATATCTACGACTGAAGCTAATCAACAACGATGAACTATATAAGAACGAGGGTTCATGGCGAGCTACAGAAGAAAACCTAAAGGTGAGATCTATGGGGAGAAGATAGCATACCCGAGGAAACAGAGGACGGCGGTGAATTCTCTGGTCGCGTTCAAGTTGATGCAGCGGCCGGACTTGCTGGCGACGGCGAGCTCGACGGACGGCGGTGGAAGCTCGGCACTGGAAATGGAGGAAGAAGAAGGCAGAAGGGGAAAGGAGATGGGCCTCGGCGGTATTTATAAGCCGAAGAGATAAAAACGGTAGGCGCGGGAATCGAGGAGGCCAGAAATCGGATAAAGATTGAGCTGTCGCCTCGATCTTCGGTGCGGCAATAAAGAAAGGTAACAATCAGATGCGGGCATTAAATGCGGAGATGATGTCACGACGGATTGACACGATTTCAGGAGATGACGTCATGGCCGGTTTATGAAGCAAACAAATTGCAGAAAGGAAATTTGTACAAGACTTGGAAGACTGACACGAACAAGTTCAAATCAATCTGGGGCCTAATGTCAGGGATATTACTAGCAGGTATAAACCGGCCAGGAGGGTCTAGATTACACTGACAAGGTTGTATTATTACAAGCCCAGTAGAGTATATAACAAGAGGTCCTAGCCCATAGAGGTTTAGGGCCTATGTATAAGGCCCACGGTCTGTAAACCGTCGTTCCATGTAACTTGGGATGTACGATAGAAAGAGTAGAGACCGAGGCGGACACGTTTGTGAGCCGGCCTCGGGACTCTGTAAATCGGACCGGGCGTCGCCTCCAATATAAAGGGACGACCCGGCGATGGTTCAAGGACAATAAACTACAGCTCGAGACACAGGCAAGCGGATTCGCTCCCTGGTCATCGAAGCCCAAGCAATACCACACCAAACTAGACGTAGGCTTTTACCTTCATCGAAGGGGCTGAACTAGTATAAAATTCCCTATGTCCTTCGTCCGCTTTAACCCCTTCAAGCTAACCCGAGCGATGGCCTCACACCTAAGTCCGCTAACCCGCACATCTACTGTGGTAAATCCACGACATGCACCTTTATTCGTTTAGCATTTTTCGATGCTTACTTAGTGTTTCCCTCCTGCTGACCTACAACCATCCCGGAGGACGCCCTGACGCCTCCTTATTGGAGGGGAACTCTCTAGCGCCTGGAGAGACGGAGAGTGACCCGCCGGTCCGAGCTCCATCGCCCATGATTAGCGGGGACACTGAAGTGTCCTCCCAGCGGGTGTCCTTTGCCCAAAGAGATTAGGGCGGGGCAGGTGACGGGGCGACCGGGGGTAATACCCCAGCCGCCGCAGACCATGGGGAAACAGCCCCCACGGGGACCGAAGACGGGGGGCCCGAACAATCCAGGGCCCTCCCGAACATTGACCCAGAGCCTAGTACGGCTCGGGGGTCCGAAGACCAGACCCCCCATGCGGGGGCGGACACGACGGTGCCAGGAGTAAATCCGGAGGCGCCGGATTCTATGGAGAGAGCACGGCAAACTGCTTCCATCGTGGAAGAGCACCGCACCGTGATGGGTGCGGTGATGAAGAAGATTCAGTGTGTGAAGGACGGACTGAATGCAGCCTTCAACAGCGTGTTAATAGGCATTGACGTAAGCAATGTAATGTTCTTTATAGAACTTTATTTTTTTACGCACATACATAGCCAGTAGCCCCTGATGCTTTGTGTGATTCTGAAAAGAATCGGACGAAGTATCCATTGTCTAGCATATTTATAGAGCCGAACTGTTGTGTAGGCTTCACTAGTTATGGCAACTGCGCGAGATGCGAAGGTTGCCGAACTAAACCGGAAGTACTTGTTGGCTAACGCGGACCTCGACAACATCAACCAGCGTTTAGATGAAACACAAGGTATGCGGATTTTAAGAAATTAAGATGTCAAAAAGACTTATTGATTGAGTATGTTTATAAACTCTGTTATGGTATTCTGTATTACACAGTTGGCACCACTGAGCTCAAGGCCCTCAAGGGCGAGGTTGCCAAGTCCAAGAAGGAGGCCGAGGCGAACAAGGTAGCCGCTGACAAAGTGGCTGCTGATTTGGAGGCCGAAAAGGCTGAGTGCGAGAAGCACCGAGCTCAGGTGTCCGAAGTCGAGGTTGAGCTCAACGATGCCATTGTCAAATGTGAGGCATTGGAAAAGAAGACTTCAGAACAAGCGTCCGAGCTTGCTGCGGCAGTGAAGGCCGCCCAGGATGCGTGAGGCGAGGTGTGCAGCGCCTGTGAGAAAATCAAGCAGGAGTGACAGATCGCATCTGGTAAGATATTTCTCTTATAGAGCATCTTTGGGGGGCAGAAGTATCTTGGGCTGACAGGGTTGTGGAGTTCGCTAGGAGTGTTTGCTGATCTTCCAAGGAGCAGTGCTGATGCTGCCGAATACTGCCGATCCTAGGAGGGGAACGACACGAAGAAGCTGTTTGGTCGCAGTTCTAAGCGCCAAAACATCCGGTGCCCCTCAACGACGAGATGAAGCAGCTGGTCGAGCTGCACAACATGGCGGGTTCGGCCATGAAGGACTTAATAGTCCGGCTATGGCTCGCTGATCCAATCCCAAGTAGTTACTTCGGATTGGTGAAGCGGGTCATCGAGGCGAGTCCGCGGGTCGACGCATTGACGCGTTCGGCCTGCATAGAAGGTGCTCAGATGGCCTTTGCTCGTGTGAAAGTGCACTGGGCGAAGATGAATGCGGGGCACATTGCCACTGCTGGTCCACCCGCCGGCAAGGAGAACCGCAAGCCAGAGAAGTACTTCGAGGACGTCGTCGAAGGCGCCCGCCTTTTAGAAGGCCAGTGCTCGAAGGATGTTATCTTCGAGTAATAGTATCCGGATGTAAAGACTTGGGATTATGAATCCGATGTATATGATTTTTGTGCTATTTTCATATAAGCGTATTTTACCTCATGCGTGAATGTTTATTTGAATCTGAAAGTTTCCAGTCGTCGGCTTCAGCCCCCATGTACATAGTACTGGGGTGTTCGGTCATATGCATGTACACTCTTTATCCAACATCTTGGTCCGTATAGGAGGTGTATGCGGAGCGAACCAGGCAATCATACTATGCGGCGTTATTGCTTTCACTTAGTCGTAGGAGCTTAACATGTGGGGCTAGGTACTAGCCCCTGGTGCGGATATGTTATTCCTTACTTAAGGTATCTAATTGCACCTGGCTGGGCAAAAAAACCAACCATTCTTATAACACGGGGTAGATCTCTATCGATCATAGTATAAAACTAAGTCACCGGATTGCGGACCAGGTTCTCGCTTATCATGATGATCAGTTTCCGGCTTTCTCTACTAAGGTACTTGACCGGACGAGCCAGAAGTACAATCCCAGTAGTTCTCCCTTTACACCCTAGCCGAACAATCGGGAACGTAGGGGTAAGCACAGGAGCCGAGCAACCCAACTATTGACCCAAGACATGATTCGAAACTAACGCATATAAGGCAAATATCTAGGACGCCGAACACTCCATATAAGTGTGCGGTCTTTTTGACATATCCGGGCTGAATACAGCCCCTGGTAATGGACCCTTATTGACAAGGCACATGTGGCAATCTAATGTGTGGAGAGAACGTTTATGGTGAGTGAATAAAACTCCAAACATAATGTGAATAAAGTTGCTCTATTAATATCCCTTTATAGTATGGCGAGCCGTAAGCTTACCGATAATGCCGATAACTTTCATGGACATTTTACATGCGTGAAAAGTATATAATAAGCAAGAGAAAAAGGTTTACATAGGGTTTTAATCTAAAACGAAACCATAGTGCGGGTCCCTACTGCAAGTCTGCGCCGTTTCCTCCTCTATAATGTGTCCTTGAAAGGGGGAGTATGATGGCCGCCTGTAAAAATGAAAAGAAACCTGGAAAAGAAATCGAGCATGGCCATGACAATACTGGTTCGTTCAATGATCCTAAAAAGATATGTTTAGAGTCCGAATAGGGTCAAGCCGAACTATGGACTATATGCAGTGTGCCCCCAGCGCCGCCCAAGGGATTTTTAAGGCAGTATTATGCACTCGAGGTACATGTGCTTTCACCTTATGGGGCATTCGATGGGGGCATAGCTGCTAATCTAGCTCAGGTTCATCAGAGCTGCTGCACTGAGGCGTGTGCCGGACATGTTTAGTTATGTCTGCGACTGACAGATTATCAGGCTTGAATATGCCATTTTGGACATCAGCTGCTAGGGCCGCAGTGTCATCCACTGTATGGAGAGAGCGCTCCATATTTCCATTGACCGTGATGACGCCACGTGGTCCAGGCATTTTAAGCTTTAGATAAGCATAATGCAGGAGTACATTAAAACGGGCGAAGGAAGTTCTGCCGAGTAGAGCATGATAGCCGCTTCGGAATGGACCTATGTTGAAGATTAACTCTGCGCTTCGAAAGTTATCAGGAGAGCCGAATACGACCTCCAATGTTAAAGAGCCCGTGCAGCGGGCTACTACACCCGATATCACTCCTTTAAAGGTCGTGCAGCTTGGCTTGATTCTTGACGGGTCTATCCCCATCTTGCGGATAGTGTCCTGATATATCCGATTATGACTGATGCCGCCGTCCATGAGGACTCGGGTGAGATGGTATCCATCGATTATTGGGTCGAGCACTAGGGCAGCCGAACCCCCATTACGAATACTAGTCGGATGATCACTGCGACCGAAAGTTATCGGACAGGTCGACCATGGGTTGAATTTGGGAGCAACAGGCTCAACGGCGTAGACATCTCGGAGTGCGCGTTGCGCTCCCTTTTTGGGATATGAGTGGCATATATCATGTTCACTGTTTTAACCTCCGGTGGAAATTTCTTCTATCCCCTTGTATTCAGCTGGCGAGGTTCTTCCTCGTCTTTTCTCTGAGGCCCCTTGTGTTCGGAATTGAGCTTGCCGGCCTGCTTGAAGACCCAACAATTACGGTTGGTATGGTTTGCAGGTTTCTTTGTGGTGCCATGGATTTGGCAAGGCCTATCAACATCTTATCCAGACTAGATGGACCATCTTTGTTGCCTTTAATCGGCTTCTTCTGTTGACCGGGTCTGGAGCCGCTGAATCCGGCATTTACTGCTGTATCAGTTGGGCTTCCAGCATTGGTTTGACGTTTGATTTTGTTACATCATGGCTTTCCATTGCCATCCCTGACTTCAGATGTTCTAGGGTCGCTGGTACTACTACGAGCCAACCAGCTATCCTCTTCCGCATAAAAGTGAGTCATGAGTGTAGTTAGGTCTGCCATTGTCCTCGGCTTTTCCTGTCCAAGGTGTCTGGCTAGCCATTCGTCCCGGACACTGTGCTTGAATGCCGCTAAGGCTTCAGCGTTCGGACATTCGACGATTTGGTTCTTCTTAGTGAGGAACCGATTCCAAAGCTTGCGGGCTTACTCCCCTGGTTGTTTGATGATGTGACTTAGATCGTCAGTGTCCGGGGGGCGGACATAGGTCCCTTGAAAATTGGCCCGAAAAGCATCCTCAAGTTCTTCCCAACTCCCAATGGAGTTATCTGGGAGGTTGTTTAGCCAGTGCCAAGCTGGTCCTTTCAGCTTGAGGGGTAAATATTTAATGGCGTGGAGATCATCTCCTCGAGCCATGTGGATGTGAAGAATAAAGTCTTGTATCCAGACGACAGGATCCGTCGTTCCATCGTACGCTTCGATGTTCATGGGTTTAAACCCTTCTGGAAAATCATGATCCAGCACCTCATCGGTGAAGCATAGAGGGTGTGCGGCGCCTTTGTATTTTGCTATGTCATGGCGTATGTCTGATGGTTGTGATGTTCGGTATTGACCCCGAACTGGTATATTGCCGGCGCGATTGGCTTGATAGCCGCCGTCCCATGCGGGAACCCGGTCTCTAGGTCCGTAAATATACCTAGTCTTGCTAGGTTTTTTGTTCAGGTCCTCACGCAGATCGTGTTTCCGGACTTGAGCCACATCCTCCTTTCCTTTACGGGGTGGTGGTGCGGGCTTGTGTACGCCGTTGCTAGAAACTCTGTCCCGTGCACGGGGTGGTCAGTCCGTCTTATTGGTGGTGTTATTCTTTGGCGGCATGGGCACAGTGGCCTCGTCGTCAAATTCAGGCAGCATTTTACTCTTGGGATAGTCGTTGGTTCGGCCGTTGTGGCCACGTTTTTTTCGGCATCTAGCACCTCGTTCCATCTATCATTGAGCGTGTCCTGTGCGGCTCGAAGCCATCTCTACTGCTTTTTCAAGCTCCTTACGGTGGCAATAAGCCTCCGATGGAAGCGCTTTTGTTCTGAGGGTTCTGCTGGGATGATGTATTCGTCATCACCCAGGCTAACTTCTTCTTCGGAGACAGGTTGGTAATTACTTTCTTCGGCATCGCTGTCAACGGACAGCGGCTTCAGACTTTGTTCGCCGTCCTCTTGGTCCTCTCCATTGCTGGGTCTGCGGGGTCATCGTTAGTGACAGTGTTGCTGTCTTTTTCTTTACGGGATTTGGTTCGGCACTTTGGACGCTGACGTTTGGGAGGTTCTTTGACAGGCTTGTCCTCTAAGGGGTCGTTTTTGTCAGGACCAGACGAAATATCGTTGTAGTTTTGTATGCATAGGTAAGAACGGTTCTTGCTAAGCCTGTAGCAGCCACGTAAAACTTGCAACAACAAAGTAGAGGACGTCTAACTTGTTTTTGCAGGGCATGTTGTGATGTGATATGGTCAAGACATGATGAGTGATACGTTATTGTATGAGATGATCATGTTTTGTAAAGTTATCGGCAACTGGCAAGAGCATATTGTTGTCGCTTTATTGTATGAAAATGCAATCGCCATGTAATTCCTTTACTTTATCACTATGCAGTAGCGATAATCATAGAAGCAATAGTTGGCGAGACGACAACGATGCTACGATGGAGATCAAGGTGTCGCGCCTGTGCCGATGGTGATTATGATGGTGTCTTGGATATGGAGATCAAAGGCACAAGATGATGATGGCCATATCATATCACTTATATTGATTGCATGTGATGTTTATCTTTTATGCATCTTATTTTGCTTAGATCGACGGTAGCATTAGAAGATGATCTCTCACTAAATTTCAAGGTATAAGTGTTCTCCCTGAGTATGCACCGTTGCGAAAGTTCGTCGTGCCGAGACACCACGTGATGATCAGGTGTGATAAGCTCTACGTTCACATACAACGAGTGTAAGCCAGTTTTGCACACGCAGAGTACTTGGGTTAAACTTGATGAGCCTAGCATATGTAGATATGGCCTCGGAACACTGGGGACCGAAAGGTCGAGCGTCAATCATATAGTAGATATGATCAACATAAGATGTTCACCATTGAAAACTACTCCATCTCACATGATGATCGGACATGGTTTAGTTGATATGGAACAGGTGATCACTTAGATGATTAGAGAGATGTCTATCTAAGTGGGAGTTCTTTAGTAATTTGATTAATTTAACTTTAATTTATCATGAACTTAGTCCTGGTAGTATTAGCATATCTATGTTGTAGATCAATAGCTTGTGTTATAGATCCCCTATATATTTGATATGTTCCTAGAGAAAACTAAGTTGAAAGATGTTAGTACCATGTTGCGGACTAGGTTCGTGATCTGAGGATTATCCTCATTGATGCACAAAATTATTATGTCCTTGATGCACCACTAGGTGACAAACCTATTGCAGGAGCAGATGTAGACGTTATGAACGTTTGACATGCTCGGTATGATGACTACTTGATAGTTTAGTGCACCATGCTTTACGGCTTATAACCGGGACTTCAAAAACGTTTTGAATGCCAAAGACCATATGATATGTTCCAAGAGTTGAAATTAGTATTTCATACTCAAGCCCGTGTCGAGAGGTGTAAGACCTTTGACAGTACTTTGCCTACAAGATGGAGGAGAATAGCTCAACCTGTGAGCATGTGCTCAGATTGTCTGGGTACTACAATTACTTGAATCAAGTGGGAGTTAATCTTCCAGATAAGATAGTAATTGACAAAGTTCTCTAGTCACTATCACCAAGTAAGTAGAACTTTGTGATGAACTATAATATGCAAGGGATGACGAAAGTAATTCCCGACCTCTTCGCGATGCTGAAATCGGCGAAGGTAGAAATCAAGAAAGAGCATCAAGTGTTGATGGTTAACAAGACCACTTGTTTCAAGTAAAGGGCAAAGGGATAGATGGGGAACTTCAAGAAGAATGACAAGCAAGTTGTCACTCTCGTGAAGAAACCCAAAGCTAAACTCAAGCCTGAAACTAAGTGCTTCTACTGCAAAGGAAATGGTCACTGGAAATGGAACTGCCCTAGATACTTGACGGATAAGAAGGATGGCAAAGTGAACAAAGGTATATTTGATATACAGATTATTGATGTGTATTTTACTAGTGTTCATGGCAATCCCTGGGTATTTGATACAAGTTCAGTTGCTAAAATTAGTAACTCGAAACGAGAGTTGCAGAATGAACAAAGATTAGTTAAAGGTGAAGTGATGATGTGTGTTGGAAGTGGTTCCAAGATTGATATGATCATCATCGCACACTCCCTACACTTCCGGGATTAGTGTAGAACCTAAATAAATGTTATATGGCATTTGCGTTGAGCATAAATATGATTTGATCATGTTTGTTGCAATACGGTTATTCATTTAAAGTCATAGAATAATTGTTATTCTATTTACATGAATAAAGCCTTCGATGGTCATACACCCAATGAAAATAGTTTGTTGGATCTCGATCGTAGTGATACACATATTCATAATATTGAAGCCAAAAGATGCAAGGTTAATAATGATAGTGCAAATTATTTGTGGCACTGCCGTTTAGGTCATATTGGTGTAAAGCGCATGAAGAAACTCCATAGTGATGGACTTTTGGAATCACTTGATTATGAATCACTTGGTGCTTGCGAACCATGCCTCATGGCAAGATGACTAAAACTCCATTCTCCAGAACAATGGAGCGAACAACTGATTTATTGGAAATCATACATATTGTTGTATGTGGACCTATGAGTGTTGAGGCTCGCGGCGTGTATAGTTATTTTCTAACCTTCACCGATGATTTGAGCAGATATGGGTATATCTACTTGATGAAACACAAGTCTGAAACATTTGAAAAGTTCAAAGAATTTCAGAGTGAAGTAGAGAATCATCGTAACAAGAAAATAAAGTTTCTATGATCTGATCGTAGAGGAGAATATTTGAGTTACGAGTTTGGTCTTCATTTGAAACAATGTGGAATAGTTTCACAACTCACGCCACCCGGAACACCACAGTGTAATGGCGTGTCCGAACGTCATAACCGTACTTTATTGGATATGGTGCGGTCTATGATGTCTCTTACCAATTTACCACTATCGTTTTGGGTTATGCATCAGAGACAGCTGCATTCACGTTAAATAGGGCAACATCTAAATCTGTTAAGACGACGCCTTATGAACTGTCGTTTGGCAAGAAACCGAATTTGTTGTTTCTTAAAGTTTGGGGTTGCGATGCTTATGTGAAAAAGCTTCAACCTTATAAGCTCGAACCCAAGTCGGAGAAATGTGTCTTCATAGGATACCCAAAGGACACAGTTGGGTACACCTTCTATCACAGATCCGAAGGCAAGATATTCGTTGCTAAGAATGGATCCTTTCTAGAGAAGGAGTTTCTCTCGAAAGAAGTTAGTGTGAGGAAATGTAACACCCCAAAAATTTAGAAATGTTTTATTAATCAAAATTTTGCCAATGAATTAAAATTTTGCCTTATGCTGAATGTTCCTTTGGATTCCAGGACAAATCTTGCTTTGATTTTTGGTTGGAATGTTTGCCCTAGTAAAAACTTTCCTTTTAATGATAGATTCTCTTATGCACCCTTTAAAACTTTGCTTATATCAGCAGGTTTAGTTATATACTGGTCTCCACAATTTACTTCTCTATATAAATGATTAAACCTAGTTTTAAGGCCTCTTTTGAACTGCAACTACTTGATAAATTTATTTATAATTTCGACCAAAAATTGGAGATGTCAAGTGATACTATTAAATCACTTTTATGCAAGAATATAATTATTCCATTTAATATTTTGGGCTCCATAGCCTGTTTACCAATCTGGTTCAGTAGGCCACATTGCACTGCAACCCCTTTAAATATTCCTTTGATGCTTCCACCAAAATTAGGGGATGTTCATAGCTGTATGTTATCCTTATTTATGCAAAAACCCACCTTGGTCCCTCGGAAGTTTTGAGTGAAACAGCCTCTTTTCCTTTCTGATTCAGTTTGGTGTTTTGCACTGCAACCCTAGTCTATTTTGCTCTAGAGCCTTTGAGCTCCCTCATGCTTGTAGTCCCTCTTGTCGAACCCTTAAGTCCAAAAGAGTGGGCCTAATGGGGTAGTTTTGGTTCATGGGACAGTGCTCTGCATTTTCTGTCCAGAACTGAAATCTTGCAAAACTTGCACTAACAAGTTTTTGCTTTTGATGAACTAACCTCACCACTTTCTCACTCATCCAAGGAAACATCCATCTGGCAAATTTGGCCACCCCAAGAGCTGGCTAGATGCCCCTGGCATTTCGTCAAACAACCTGAGTGCATGACCATATTTGGCTAAGCTCCTAGTTCATATTATGAACTTGATTCCCTGGCTAAACCAACTTGTCCCATGAGTTTGTCCCAACCTTTAGCCTAACCCTACTAACTCCCTTGCAGTTTGGAGCTCATCAACATGCCGTGGCATAACGCCAAGCACGTTGCGTGCGTGGTCTGGGCGCGCCCACAGCGCGCGTTTTGCACGTGCGTGCGCTCGGGCCGCCGCGTCGCGCCCTTGGCCCCAGCTCGATCGCAGAGCCACGCCCAGCCTTATCCGCGCTAAAGAACACGCCAAACCACACCAGGGACTCCACAGCGCCGCCGTCAGAGCACTCCTGGCGGCACGCCGGCGAGCACAGCGGCTTTCTGCCACAGTCGGCGCCGCCCAGACCATCCGCGCTCGCCAGCTGCCCCTGGAGCAGTGCGAGATTATCCGCTGACTTGTCCGCTAGCTCCCGTCGCCGCCACGTCCCCCTGCTGCAACAGAACGACGGTCGCCGGCAAGCTTATCCACTGCCGCCGCTGAACTGCCATGGCTCGCCTATTTAAAGGCGCCCGAGCCTCTCCGCAGCATCATACCCTCCCTAGGCACCCCGTAGAGCAGCCCCGTGGCAGCCATTCGACCCCGAGAAGCTCCCTTCTCCATCTCCGGCGAACACAGCCGCCGCCTTTGCCTCAAGAAATCCGGCGCCACCAGAGCCTCCCCCGCTCGTCCAACACCACCGTCGTCTCCCCTTCGACCTTGCGGAGCTGCCCGACCTCTCCAACACGATCAAAACTCACCACAGCCTGAATCCCCATTTACGCCCGAAGCTCCCTCCACCGCGGAGCTCGCCGCCGGCGACTCCCTTGGCCCCCTCCGACCAATCGACTACCAGAAGGACCGCACCAACCCCGCGGATCCATTCCCGAACTCAGTGACCCTCGAGGAACCCTGGTTCGCCGGCGACGATCGCCGGAGCCCCGCTGCCGTTCGGGTAGAGGAAGAGAAGGGGGGAAAGACTAGTCAAACCTGACTAGTGGACCCCTGGGCCCACTGTCAGTGACCCAGCGCCACCCACGCGCGCATAAGTGGAGGCGCATTCTCTGAAGTACGTATCCCCTAGCTTGAAGACGTATTCTCAGCCGCATCGTTTTCTTTTTCTGTTTTAGTTTAAAAACCAGATTTGACCAAACTTTGACTAGCTTTAACTTTTTAACCACAGCTCCAAATGATTTGATTCTTTTTCTGTTGTTTCCCAAATATTGTCTTGTTTATTTTCATATTTATATGAAAATTTTCTAGACAACTTTTTGGGGGTGCTCTAAGTCTATGTATTGATTTCCTTTTAATTCTTTTAGGTGTTTGAAGAGGGAGAAAGCTTCCAAAATTCTTGGAATGCTTTTCTCCTGCCCTCTACTTGAAGGCAAGCATCTTGAACCCTGTGATGATACCATCTGTGTGTTGTTTGCTTTAATCTCAAGAATTCCATTGATATGCCAAAAATAGAGCATCATTATTTCATGTGGAGAGTATACTCTTGCATATCACCATGAGGTGAATAATTCTTTTCAGTTTTGTATGCGATACTGGTGACAGCCACCACTCCTCATACCACATCTACCTGGTGAGAGTTCGCATAGAGTCCGAAGGAAGGTTGTGTTTCGTTGAACCAACCACGTGACTGACATCTCGTTGTGACGAGGATGTGCAGTGAGGCAGCTTGTAGCATGAGGAGAGTGCCCCTGTCAGGGAACTGTGAGATCATTAAGGTACTAACCGTGCAGAGTATATGTATAAACCTCCTGAGTCGACCATAGATCGAGTCTTGCTCCGGTAACCCCCATACTTGTTTCGTGCTACCACGTGTCCCTACTTCATGTAGGGTGCGGTTCAGTAAATTTTGTCGACCCCTGTTATATCACACACCGTACAGAGAGGCCACGGTGGAAGATACCGACTGCATCCGGTAGGCAGGCCACCTGGTCCGGGGGCATGGGTGTTTCGGTTGTAGCCGAAGGGGATAGCGTCCCTCGTTTCTCACGCGCGTTATAAATTGTTGTGATCCCATGCTAGTCGAGGTTGTAGCCTCCCCACTTAAAGTTTGGCTTAACTAGTGTCGTGGGTGATTCCAGACACCGGTAAGTTAGGCTGGTGTGTGTGGTCAGGTGTGTCTTCAAATTAAAAGACCGTAGACTGAATTAGTCCAGAGGGGCTATAGAAAATCCGTTATCCGTGGGTAAAGAGTGCACCCTCTGCAGAGATGTAAAAATCTATTCGAATAGCCGTGTCCATGGTTAAGGACTACAGTCTGGGATGGGTCGAGTGTCGGTCTTAGTGTCGATCTTCGGAAGAGAAGCAGTTAAGCCAGAACATTATAACCTGTGACAGGTAGTGATTGTGATTTATCTTGATTGTGGACTGACCGTTCATCTCATTTGATACAGCGAGTATCCGCAGGACGGTCCTACCTCCCGGATATTCACTGTTGTTTCCCTTTTATTTATAAGCCCTTTATGTGATGTCGCTCAGACGTCCGACTGCGACATTCTTTTTATTTATAAGCCCTTTATGTGATGTCGCTTAGACGTCCGACTGCGGCATTCTTTTTATTTATAAGCCCTTTATGTGATGTCGCTCAGACGTCCGACTGCGGCATTCTTTTTATTTATAAGCCCTTTATGTGATGTCGCTCAGACGTCCGACTGCGGCATTCTTTTTATTTATAATCCCTTTATGTGATGTCGCTTAGACGTCCGACTGTGGCATTCTTGTTCTTTATTTTTCCTTTCCCTATGAGCCCTTTCTGTGGTGTCACTCAGACGCCCGACTATGGCATGCCTATTCTTTATTTCATTGCTACTTTCTGATTGCATATACCCTTTTACTCGAACTTCCTGCTTAAAGTTATATCCTATCGCATCATTATTATCAAAGTGATCCTAAATCATCCTTGAGCATGTTTATGTCTCACCCATGTTCTTAATGTTTGCGAGTACATTCCAAGTACTCACTGGCTTGTCCCTGGCTATTGGCTTGGCCAGATTCCTTGCAAGGAAAGGAACGACGTGACGCTACCCCAGAGCCCACACTATTGGGATAGCAGCCCCGCGAAGATAGGAATTATCCCGGTCAGCTATTCCCGTGGGAAATGGAGTCCCACAAGCGCCGACGCACCTCAGCCGCTTCCGCCATCATCTACCAGAAAACCCATGTTGTACTTATACACCAGAATGGTCTTGTACTACATATTTGTACCTTTGCTTGGAATTTTCTGTATCAAGAGGTGTCTCATCAGCTAATAGTAATCCTGGGGCTGGTGAGCACAAGGTCCGCCTTTGGGAAATTTACATCCCGAAATCCCGGTCCTGACAACCTTGGTATCAGAGCCAGGCTGACCGTTGGCTAATCCTATCTTAGCCAAGTCCAACTACCTAGATTTACCACCCCCACCAGACCATATTTCAACCCCAGCCAAGCTTCTCGGGTAAGATACCCATACAGTGGAACCGACGCCTTTGGTAGTCGGTGCCCAACCTACCAGCCTAACTTATCAATCACGCGCCAGTAACCAACAGTTTCCCTTGGCAAGTGTGCGAAGGAAGACTCCGCAAGCGTGCAGAGGAAGACTCTGTCCTTTCCTATAAATAGGGCATGCTAGCCCCCAAACCCGACACCACACAATCTCCACCCCCATACCGAGCCGAATGCCAGGACCCATCGTCCACAATGAAACCACATCAACCAACCTTGGAGGTTTTGTGACAGTGCTCGCAAACTTCACCCGTCGTGCTTTTGAGATGGAAGAGCCCCCAGAATACGTGGTGTACCAAGACACCATGGGCGGTGAAAGCCGTCAATTCTGGGCCACTGTGCACATCTATGGTAGGGGTCTGACGCCTGAACGCCCCTACAGGTTCACAGGAAGGACAACTTCCTTTGAGCCGCAAGCCATCCAACTAGCCGCTCGGGAGGCTATAGTTCAACTCAGGCACCTGTCACCCAGGGTTAACTGTCGCTCATTCTACTACTACCCCAGTCGTAACGGGTATGGTAGGCCTCCCCGATTTGCAAACGGAGACCACGAGACGGATCCTGCATTATTGCATCGGGTACGCTGTGTTAGTGTACTCGAGGAACTGTTCGATCAAATCACCCTTGATCTGATCGCAGCTCGTGGAGAACTACTTCGCCGAGCCCCAGCTAGGGGACGAGGCGAGTCTGGCACCGACAACCCAGTCGTGTTGTTTGGACAACCAATCGAGCCCCCAAGGCCTGCCACGGTGATTGACCAGAATGCCTTGGTATCGCCAGAATGATGCGTCGCTTGTTTGGCGCACGCTCCAACGGGATTGTGGCCAACAATCCTCGCGAGGGTCATCATCCCTGCCCCGACCCTGCACCTCCTCAGCCACCGCCAGCCACCCCCAATGATGAAGCTCCTGGAGAAGCTTCAGCACCCACAAGGCAAGGCTGCTTGGATATAAACGAGGTTGATTAAATCACCCGAGCAGTACCAAGCCTTATCTTGCCCTCGCCCGTGGTCGTGTAACCTGTATGCCCATATGTATGTACAGTCTATTCGCCCTCTTAACTTCATAGCGGCTAGTGTACGAGTGCCTATTTTTGTCGGGTATGGCTTCCAGAGCACCTCACCGACAACCCCCTACAGCAAACACGTCCTTTTCAAGACGTGAGTACCTGTAGCCTTGACCTCGACTCCCATTAAGTGAAACCGGCGATATAGACACCCCCACCATAACCCTATAAGCCAGCCAGGCCGCTATATATAGGCCACACCGTGAACTTGCCAAGCATCCCTCACCCGGTGCTATATTTTCACAGCCATTGCCTTCGCCATGCCGATCCCTAGCATTTATCTGAGAACCCCTGAGGCATCCCCGAGTAGTTTCGTGAAGATATTGTGGGATTTTACCTGCAGTACCATGAGTGCTACCCGTCCACCCCTGTATGAGCTGCTCAAAGCAAGGATCACACCATCCACCTCGAAGTATTGGGCAGTGGTACACATCCCACCCGCCAACCCAAACCAAGACCCCACAGAGGTTTCCTTCATGGGGAAATCCATGCCAACTCCTCAGATGGCCATAGAGGCTGCCGCCTGCGAAGCGATTGCTCGCCTTCGATTCGCGGTGCCCTATGGAAGCGAACAAGGATATTACTACTTTCCAAGCCGCGCAGCAGCCGGAGAAGCAGCATCTTTTCCTGGTGGGCGTATTGAGAGAGACCCGGTGCTAGCCAACCTTACGCAGTATGTGATCGCGCAAGAGCGTTTGACCCAGTGGATAATGGGTTATCTCCAGAGCCTCGCCGATTTAAATCCTCGGATCGCCATCGACAGACCATTGAGGCCCGCGCAGGAGAAGCACATTCACCGACTGGTCAACCCACTACCACCGATAGAAGAAGAGTGTCCCCCAGCACCAGAAACCTTTTCCCAGGACCCTGTTCATTTACCGTTTATATTTTAGACATAACTGCCGCTGAGTGTAACCGTTCATTTTTATGAAAACTGTGTAACGCATCGTGTGTTACATAAATTCTTCCCGTGTTGTTGCATCTTACCCATCTGCATAACATAGATTTTTCGTTCGTCGCACCACAACAACGATGATACGACTCCGGCCACTCCATACAGCACACTATGTTGCTAATCCGCCTACAACTGCTCCATCAAACACCTCCTTGCACACCATAGTTTCTTGAAAAGAGACTCGTGGGGATTTATTTGAGCACTAAGCACCCACCGCCCGCTAACCACCATTAACCCTGCCACTCTCACCTAATCCCTGTGATCGCCGCCACCGCGGAAAGCTAGCACTCGAGCCGCCGCATCACGATGAACGTCGAGGATCATCGCACACAAGAGCACCGATACCCCCAGCAATGCCGCCAACCCCACGCTCATGAGAACCATGCACCAGTCCGGCATCGCCTCCGCCATTAGAGCCTCGACCCGAGCTCCTGCAAACACAAACGGAGGAGAAGGAAGAAAGGAAAAGGAGGAGAGGCCAGGTGAGAGGGAGAAGAAGCAGCACCTCGGCCGTTTTATAGCTCGAGATCGGTGTATGGTGGGCGAAGTCCACCAACACCGCTCGTCGCTCAACCTCCGGTGTTCGGAGGCAAATCCTCGAGCAGTGCCGACAGCACGCTGGCCCGCGAGGTGAGTGCACGCTGCACCGGCAGCTAGCACGCCGTGCACTACGACAGTACGGCCTAGATGCCCTACGTGCTAGCCGTCGCCGGTGGAGAAAGTGCGGGAAAAGCGCACGGGAGGAAGGAGAAGAGAGAGCCGGAGGAGGAAGAAGAGACTGACAATGGGCCCAGGCCCCACCTGTCAGCCAGTGAGAGCACTATGCTCTCGGGTGCAACCGGCGTATTTGTAAATTTAGAAAAATAATATTTCTAAATTTACTATGTCCCAGAATGGAAATATATCGTTTTCCACGACAGTAGATTTTTTTTCCCCGTGCCACACCAGTTGCATCACTGTTTGCTCCTGCACTGTAATAGCTATTATTTGCATTATTAGAGCAGTAAAAATTGGATAGTATCTTTTGAGGCAGCAGCAGACCTTATAGCTACCCTTAACAAATCTCGAGGACGAGATTTCTCTTAAGGGGGGTAGTGTTGTAACACCCGAAAAATTTAGCAATGTTTTATTAATCAAAATTTTGCCAGTGAATTAAAATTTTGCCTTATGCTGAATGTTCCTTTGGATTCCAGGACAAATCTTGCTCTGATTTTTGGTTGGAATGTTTTCCCCTAGTAAAAACATTCCTTTTAATGAAAGATTCTCTTATGCACCCTATAAAACTTTGCTTATATCAGCAGGTTTAGTTATATATTGGTCTCCACAATTTACTTCTCTATATAAATGATTAAACCTAGTTTTAAGGCCTCTTTTGAACTGCAACTACTTGATAAATTTATTTATAATTTCAACCAAAAATTGGAGATGTCAAGTGATGCTATTAAATCACTTTTATGGAATAATATAATTATTTCATTTAATTTTTTGGGCTCCACAGCATGTTTGCCAATCTGGTTCAGTAGGCCACATTGCACTTCAACCCCTTTAAATATTCCTTTGATGCTTCCACCAAAATTAGGGGATGCTCATAGCAGTATGTTATCCTTATTTATGCAAAAACCCACCTTGGTCCCTTAGAAGTTTTGAGTGAAACAGCCTCTTTTCCTTTCTGGTTCAGTTTGGTGTTTTGCACTGCAGCCCTAGTCTATTTTGCTCTAGAGCCTTTGAGCTCCCTCATGCTTGTAGTCCCTCTTGTCAAACCCTTAAGTCCAAAAGAGTGGGCCTAATGGGGTAGTTTTGGTTCATGGGACAGTGCTCTGCATTTTCTGTCCAGAACTGAAATCTTGCAAAACTTGCACTAACAAGTTTTTGCTTTTGATGAACTAACCTCACCACTTTCTCACTCATCCAAGGAGACATCCATCTGGCAAATTTGGCCACCCCAAGAGCTGGCTAGATGCCCCTGGCATTTTGTCAAACACCCTGAGTGCATGACCATATTTGGCTTAGCTCCTGGTTCATATTATGAACTTGATTCCCTGGCTAAACCAACTTGCCCCATGAGTTTGTCCCAACCTTTAGCCTAACCCTGCTGACCCCCTTGCAGTTTGGAGCTCATCAACATGCCGTGGCATAACGCCGAGCACGTTGCGTGCGTGCTCTGGGCGCGCCCAGAGCGCGCGTTTTGCACGTGCGTGCGCTCGGGCCGCCGCGTCGCGCCCTTGGCCCCAGCTCGATCGCAGAGCCACGCCCAGCCTTATCTGCGCTAAAGAACACGCCAAACCACACCAGGGACTCCACAGCGCTGCCGCCAGAGCGCTCCTGGCGGCACGCCAGCGAGCACAGCGGCTTTCAGCCACGGTCGGCGCCGCCCAGACCACCCGCGCTCGCCAGCTTCCCCTAGAGCAGTGCGAGATTACCGCTGACATGTCTGCTAGCTCCCGTCGCCGCCACGTCTCCCTGCTGCAACAGAACGACGGTCGCCGACAAGCTTATCCACTGCCGCCGCTGAACTGCCATGGCTCGCCTATTTAAAGGTGCCCGAGCCTCTCCGCAACATCATACCCTCCCTAGGCACCTCGTAGAGCAGCCCCGTGGCAGCCATTCGACCCCGAGAAGCTCCCTTCTCCATCTCCGGCGAACACAGCCACCGCCTCTGCCTCGAGCAATCTGGCGCCACCAGAGCCTCCCCCGCTCGTCCAACACCACCGTCGTCTCCCCCTCGACCTTGCGGAGCTGCCCGACCTCTCCAACATGATCAACACTAACCACAACCCGAATCCCCATTTACGCCCGAAGCTCCCTCCACCGCGGAGCTCGCCGCCGGCGACTTCCTTCGCCCCCTCCGACCAATCGACTACCGGAAGGACCGCACCAACCCCGCGGATCCATTCCCGCACTCAGTGACCCTCAAGGAACCCTGGTTCGCCGGCTACGATCGCCGGTGCTCGCTGCCATTCGGGCAGAGGAAGAGAATGGGGGAAAGACTAGTCAAACCTGACTAGTGGACCCCTGGGCCCACTTTCAGTGACCCAGCATCACCCACACGCGCATAAGTGGAGGCGCATTCTCTGAAGTACATATCCCCTAGCTCGAAGACGTATTCTCAGCCGAATCGTTTTCTTTTTCTGTTTTAGTTTAAAAACCAGATTTCACCAAACTTTGACTAGCTTTAACTTTTTAACCACAGCTCCAAATGATTTGATTCTTTTTCTGTTGTTTCCCAAATATTCTCTAGTTTATTTTCATATTTATATGAAAATTTTCCAGACAACTTTTTGGGGGTGCTCTAAGTCTATGTATTGATTTCCTTTTAATTCTTTTAGGTGTTTGAAGAGGGAGAAAGCTTCCAAAATTCTTGGAATGCTTTTCTCCTCCCCTCTACTTGAAGGCAAGCATCTTGAACCCTGTGATGATACCATTTGTGTGTTGTTTGCTTTAATCTCAAGAATTCCATTGATATGCCAAAAATAGAGCATCATTATTTCATGTGGAGAGTATACTCTTGCATATCACCATGAGGTGAATAATTCTTTTCAGTTTTGTATGCGATACTGGTGACAGCCACCACTCCTCATACCACATCTACCTGGTGAGAGTTTGCATAGAGTCCGAAAAAATGTTGTGTTTCGTTGAACCAACCACATGACTGACATCTCGTTGTGACGAGGATGTGCAGTGAGGCAGCTTGTAGCATGAGGAGAGTGCCCCTGTCAGGGAACTGTGAGATCATTAAGGTACTAACCGTGCAGAGTATATGTATAAACCTCCTGAGTCGACCATAGATCGAGTCTTGCTCCGGTAACCCCCATACTTGTTTCGTGCTACCACGTGTCCCTACTTCATGTAGGGTGCGGTTCAGTAAATTTTGTCGACCCCTGTTATATCACACACCGTACAGAGAGGCCACGGTGGAAGATACTGACTGCATCCGGTAGGCAGGCCACCTGGTCCGGGGGCATGGGTGTTTCGGTTGTAGCCGAAGGGGATAGCGTCCCTCGTTTCTCACGCGCGTTATAAATTGTTGTGATCCCATGCTAGTCGAGGTTGTAGCCTCCCCACTTAAAGTTTGGCTTAACTAGTGTCGTGGGTGATTCCAGACACCGGTAAGTTAGGCTGGTGTGTGTGGTCAGGTGTGTCTTCAAATTAAAAGACCGTAGACTGAATTAGTCCAGAGGGGCTATAGAAAATCCGTTATCCGTGGGTAAAGAGAGCACCCTCTGCAGAGATATAAAAACCTATTCGAATAGCCGTGTCCATGGTTAAGGACTACAGTCTGGGATGGGTTGAGTGTCGGTCTTAGTGTCGATCTTCGGAGGAGAAGCAGTTAAGCCAGAACATTATAACCTGTGACAGGTAGTGATTGTGATTTATCTTGATTGTGGACTAACCGTTCATCTCATTTGATACAGCGAGTATCCGTAGGACGGTCCTACCTCCCGGATATTCACTGTTGTTTCCCTTTTATTTATAAGCCCTTTATGTGATGTCGCTCAGACGTCCGACTGCGACATTCTTTTTATTTATAAGCCCTTTATGTGATGTCGCTCAGACGTCCGACTGCGGCATTCTTTTTATTTATAAGCCCTTTATGTGATGTCGCTCAGACGTCCGACTGCGGCATTCTTTTTATTTATAAGCCCTTTATGTGATGTCGCTCAGACGTTCGACTGCGGCATTCTTTTTATTTATAAGCCCTTTATGTGATGTCGCTCAGACGTCCGGCCGTGGCATTCTTGTCCTTTATTTTTCCTTTCCCTATGAGCTCTTTCTGTGGTGTTGCTCAGACGCCCGACTGTGGCATGCCTGTTCTTTATTTCATTGCTACTTTCTGATTGCATATACCCTTTTACTCGAACTTCCTGCTTAAATTTATATCCTATCGCATCATTATTATCAAAGTGATCCTAAATCATCCTTGAGCATGTTTATGTCTCACACATGTTCTTAATGTTTGCGAGTACATTCAAACTACTCACTGGCTTGTCCCTGGCTATTGGCTTGGCCAGATTCCTTGCAAGGGAAGTAATGACGTGACGCTACCCCAGATCCCACACTATTGGGATAGCAGCCCCGCGAAGATAGGAGTTATCCCGGTCAGCTGTTCCCGTGGGAAATGGAGTCCCACAAGCGCCGACGCACCTCAGCCGCTTCCGCCATCATCTACCAGAAAACCCATGTTGTACTTATAGACCAGAATGGTCTTGTACTACATATTTGTACCTTTGCTTGGAATTTTCTGTATCAAGAGGTGTCTCATCAGCTAACTGTGATCCTGGGGCTGGTGAGCACAAGGTCCGCCTTTGGGAAAATTACATCCCGAAATCCCGGTCCTGACAGGAAAGTGGAACTTGATGAGGTAATTGTACCTTCTCCCAAATTGGATAGTAGTACATCACAGAAATTAGTTCCATTGATTCCTACACCAATTATTGAGGAAGCTCATGATGATCATGAAACTTCGGATCAAGTTACTGCTTAACTTCGTAGATCAACCAGAGTATGTTCCGCACCAGAGTGGTACGGCAACACAGTTCTCGAAGTCATGTTACTAGACCATGATGAACCTACGAACTATGAGGAAGCGATGATGAGCCCAGATTCCGCAAAGTGGCTCGAGGCCATAAAATCTGAGATGGGGTCCATGTATGAGTACAAAGTGTGGACTTTGGTGGACTTGCCCGATGATCGCAAGCCATTGAAAATAAATGGATCTTCAAGAGGAAGACCAACGCCGACGGTAATGTTACTATTTACAAAGCTCGACTTGTTGTGAAAGGTTTTCGACAAGTTCAAGGAGTTGACTACAATGAGACTTTCTCACCCGTAGCGATGCTTTAGTCTGTCCGAATCATGTTAGCAATTGCCGCATTTTATGAAATCTGGAAAATGGATAACAAAACTGCATTCTTTAATGGATTTATTAAAGAAGAGTTGTATATGATGAAGCCAGAAGGTTCTGTCAATCCTATAGGTGCTAACAAAATATGCAAGCTCCAACAATCCATCTATAGACTGGTGCAAGCATCTCAGAGTCGGAATATACGCTTTGATAAGTTGATCAAAGCATATAGTTTTATACAGACTTGCAGTGAAGCCTGTATTTACAAGAAAGTGAGGGGGAGCTCTGTAGCATTTCTGATATTATATGTGGATGACATATTATCGATCGGAAATGATGTAGAATTTTCTGGAAAGCATAAAGGAGTGTTTGAAAGGATTTTTTTCAAAGAAAGACCTCGGTGAAGCTACTTACATATTGAGCATCAAGATCTATAGAGATAGATTAAGACGCTTGATAAGTTTTTTCAATGAGTACATACCTTGACAAGTTTTGAAGTAGTAAAAAATGGACCAGTTGAAAGAAAGATTCCTTGCCTGTGTTGCAAGGTATGAAGTTGAGTAAGACTCAAAACCCAACCACGGCAAAAGATAGAGAAAGAATGAAAGTCATTCCCTATGCCTCAGTCATAGGTTCTATAAAGTATACAATGCTGTGTGCCAAACCTGTTGTATACCTTGCCATGAGTTTGGCAAGGAGGTACAACTGTGATCCAGGAGTAGATCACTGGACAACGGTCAAACTTGTCCTTAATTACTGGATGACTAAGGAAATGTTTCTCGATTATGGAGGTGATAAAGAGTTCGCCGTAAAGAGTTACGCCGATTCAAGCTTTGACACTAATCCAGATGACTCTAAGTATCAATCTGGATTCGTATTAAAAGTGGGAGAAATTAGCTAAAGTAGCTCCAAGCAGAGCATTGTAGACATAGAAATTTGCAAAATACATACGGATCTGAATGTAACAGACCCACTGACTAAACTTCTCTCACGAAGCAGAACATGATCACACCTTATTACTATTTGGGTGTTAAATCACATGATGATGTGAACTAGATGGATTGACTCTAGTAAACCCACTGGGTAGTGGTCACATGGCGATGAGAACTATGGGTGTTAGTCACATGGTGATGTGAACTATTAGTGTTAATCACATGGTGATGTGATCTAGATTATTGACTCTAGTGCAAGTGGGAGACTGAAGGAAATATGCCCTAGAGGAAATATTAAATTTATTATTTATTTCCTCATATCATGATAAATGTTTATTATTCATGCTAGAATTGTATTAACCGGAACCTTAGTACATGTGTGAATACATAGACAAAATAGAGTGTCCCTAGTATGCCTCTACTAGACAAGCTCATTGATCAAATATGGTTATGTTTCCTAGCCATAGACATGAGTTGTCCTTTGATCAACGGGATCACATCATTAGGAGAATGATGTGATGGACAAGACCCATACGTTAGCTTAGCACTATGATCGTTTAGTTTTATTGCTAATGCTTTCTTCATGACTTATACATGTTTCTATGACTATGAGATTAGGCAACTCCCGAATACCGGAGGAACACCTTGTGTGCTATCAAACATCACAACGTAACTGGGTGATTATAAAGATGCTCTACAGGTGTCTCCAAAGGTGTTCGTGGTGTTGGCATATATCAAGAATAGGATTTGTCACTCCGAGTGTCGGAGAGGTATCTCTGGGCCCTCTCGGTAATACACATCATAATAAGCCTTGCAAGCAAATGACTAATGAGTTATTCACGAGATGATGTATTACGGAACGAGTAAAGAGACTTGCCGGTAGTGAGATTGAACTAAGTATTGAGATACCGACGGTCGAATCTCGGGCAAGTAACATACCGATGACAAAGGGAATAATGTATGTTGTTATGTGGTTTGACCGATAAGGATCTTCGTAGAATATGTAGGAGCCAATATGAGCATCCAGGTTCCGCTATTTGTTATTGGCCAGAGATGAGTCCCGGTCATGTCTACATAGTTATCGAACCCGTAGGGTCCGCACGCTTAACGTTTGATGATGATCGGTATTATGAGTTTATGAGTTTTGATGTACCGAAGGTAGTTCAGAGTCCCGGATGAGATCGGGGACATGAAGAGGAGTCTCGAAATGGCCGAGACGTAAATATCGATATATTGGACGACTATATTCGGACATCGTAAAGGTTTCGAGTGATTCGGGTATTTTTTGGAGTACCTGAGAGTTACGGGAATTCGTCGGGGAGTATATGGGCCTTATTAGGCTTTAGGGGAAAGAGAGAGAGAGGAGGCTGCGCCCCCCAAGGCTTAGTCCGAATTGGACTAGGGGGAGGGGTTGCGCCCCCTCCTTCCTTCTCTTCTCTTTTCCCTTTCCTTGAGTCCTACTCCTACTACTTGGAAGGGCTCCTAGTTCTACTAGGAAAGGGGGAATCCTACTCCCGGTGGGAGTAGGACTACCCAGGGCACGCCATAGTAGAGGGCCGGCCCTCCCCCTACTCAACTCCTTTATATACAGGGTTGGGGGGCACCCCATAGACACACAAGTTGATCAAGTTGATCTCTCCCAACTGTGTGCAATGCCCCACTCCACAGAAACACACTTCAGTCATATCGTTGCAGTGCTTAGGCGAAGCCCTGTGCCGGTAGATTCATCATCTCCGTCACCACGCCGTCGTGCTGACGAAACTCTCCCGCGAAGTTCTACTCGATCAAGAGGTCGTGGGACGTCATCAAGCTGAACGTGTGCTGAACGCGGAGGCTCCGTACGGTCGGTCCTTGATCGGTTGGATCGCGAAGAAGTTCGACTACATCAACCGCGTCACTAGATGCTTCCGCTCCCTGTCTAAGAGGGTACGTAGACACACTCTCCCCTCTCGTTGATATGCATCTAGTAGATAGATCTTGCGTGATTGTAGGAAATTTTTGGAATACTACATTCCCCAACAATATTCCCATCATTGGAATATTATAGTGAAGACAAACACCATTTTCACATCATCCTGTCCCACTTACATGTAAGTGCTATTATTTATGGTGATTATTTTCCTGTTTTCTGCTGATTGAAGACATCAATGATTTACATTACATTGTTGTAAGTAGGCGAGGGTCAATCTAGATAGTCATGACAAGCAAAGCTTGCTTGCGCTTTTCAAGGAAGCATTGCTGCAGTATTGGTATTACTTGAGGAAATCACACTTTGATGGCAAGTCTATAAAAGAATTTCTGGTTAAGTCTCATGTGCTAAATTTAGAAGACATTGAATGGAAAAACCTTGTTATGCACTGGTCTCGTTCCGAGGATGAGGTACTGTCTATGATATCGCATGACAATTTGAACTTCTACTTTTCCGCATGTGCCTTATGGATCTTTTTTGCAGGAAATCTGCTCGAAAAAGAATTCCGGTTTGAAAAGAACGACAGGATATCGCAAATATGCTGCCCTCTGCTTTGCTCTTGTTAGTAAATGTTGTCCTGTATGACTGTACTTGCATACATACGTGGTTCATTATGTGACAGCAGTATGGATGATAGATTGCTTATCAATTGTTCGGTCCAAATTATCTGATCTGTATGAATGGTTACATTAGTGTAGAATATATCCAATGCCAATGATTTTTTTTAGCTCTACATTGTTCTTGTAAGTACCTGCTGTCCTTTATCAGCGTACTTATATTGACAGGTAGTTGTTCATGTATCATCACTCTGCAGCTTATTTTCCTTTGCCCTCCATTTTCTACACATAAGATCTATATTTACTCTTACCATAAGGTTGGATAACACCGATGGTACTGAAGAAGTTTAGTTCTGCATTGCTCTTGGCTGTACCTTTTGCCTGTATCGCTGTACTTACATTTATAGCTACTTGGTTATGTAGCATCACTCTTCATCTTATCATAAATATTCTCCATTTTTTCTTATATTGTCACATCTATATTTACTCTTAACAAAATATAGAATAAATGCAATGCTTATGAAGAAGATTCTGTGGTAGACTTCTTGAATTTCCCCCCATCAGAATGGACAAGGGCTTTATAGAGCCTGCCTTCACCAATAATGTAAGTTTGTCCTTCTCAAGCCTTCAAACTTTGTTGTGTATATTTGGTTAGGCATGACTGCAACAGCTGTTTATTTTTGGTGTTTGCGTCAAATTGCATGTTTAAATTTTGTTATGTACCCCAGTTCATAAACAAAAGTTTGTCCTTCTCAATTTAAGTTTTCAGTTGTACAACCAAGTTGCTTCTTCATACCATGTAAATTAAACTATACATAGCAAGTGATCTTATTTTGCCAATCTGAAATGGGATAAATTGACAACACACTAACACTTATGAGTTATTGATCTGTAATCCAGTGGTGTCGTGAAGCTGCCAACTCCTTCACAATGTCATTTCATGCCATGTCTTGACCTGAACAATACCATATTGTGTTAATGCTATTTTATACTGTGTCACTTTATTCGTTAGTAAGAAATGTGATGAATTGTCAGCACTGATACTTATATGTGCAAAACATGTCATCTGTCTGCTTGTTTATCTTTCAGAGTGAGGAGGATATAAGTGTCAAACAAGTGCAATCTCACCAGCTTGCTCAGCTGCTTGCGCTGCAGCTCCCGAGCAGGGCTAACCTTTCTTGAACTCTATTGAAGTGCTGTCGGTTTTGTATATTATTTTGTCGGCATGTTTAGTTGCACTGGTGACGATGTTTGATGCCCAGTGTATGTAATCTGATGTCTGCTTGTGCTTCATTATCATAGTGGCGAACTTTGATGCCTAGTGAATGTAATATGCCGTAATTTCTTTATTGTATAGTCTAGGTTTTTTTTATTATTCACGATTTTGCATTTATTTTGTTGTATATATATCATGTCTTCGCTGTAAACCGGCCAAAACGTAAAATTACGGTACATAATCAGGCCATCATGCAAATCACCATGTATGATCCGCATCATGGGCCCCGTCATCTTGGTCCGTTAACAGGCCTAAATGTAAACTGGCCCACTAGTAGATTCGAGCCTTTAATAGGCCGAGTAAACAACCGGCCCTATTTTCCCAAGAAAACTCAATGGGCCTTTAGGAGGCTGAAAAGTAGGTTGGGCCAGAATCGTGCCGAACAGCTCACGGGCCGGCAGCAGGCCAAAATAGACCTCGGCCCATGAATGCGCCAATCAAATCACGGGCTTATAACAGGCCAAAAATGTCTCGGTCCTTGTTCGGCCCAATCAGATTATCGGCTGCGAGCAGGTCGGATGCAAACCGGGCCGTAGTTAGGCCCAACTATATGACGATCTTTTAACAGGACGATATTAATATAGGGCTGAAATGTTAACCGGGCCCTTAACAGGCCAAAACTAATATCAGGCCGAATTACTAAATGGGCCTTTGGCAAGTGGGCCCAAAAACATAGCGTCCAGTTGACGGGCCGAATCTGATATGGGCCATAATTTAGCCCAAAGCCTCTTAAAGGGCTGGACCTAATATGGGCCACAATTTGGCCCAGAACGTGGTAGGCTTTTAACTGGCCGGATCTCATATGGGCCATTATTAGGCCCGGAACGTGGCAGGCCATTAATGGACCGGATCAAATATGGGCCAGCATTTGGCCCAAAATATGGCAGCTAGTTAATGGGCCGGCCTACTAGGGTCCTCAAAATCTTGTGGGCATACAGGTGGGCCGGCCCATTAATGTCGGCGAAATCTCATGGGCCTTTAGCTGGGCCGACCGATTATGGTACACAAAGATTTTGTGGGCCTTCACCTAGGCCGGCCCATTATGGCCCACAAAAATCTTGTGGGCCTTTACCTGGGTCGGCCCATTATGACCCACAAAATCATGTGGGCCTTTAGCTAGGCCGGCCCATTATGGTTCGCAAAATCTTGTGGGCGCTTAGTTGGGCCGGCCCATTATGGTCTGCAAAATCTTGCGGGCCTTTAGTTGGGCCAGCCCATTTAAACTTTATGGGCCACTTTTGGGCCGGTCCACGTGTCAACATATCATAGGCGCATCTCACCCATTGGATGCGTGACACCTGTGCCAACGCGGAGCTGACACCTGTTTCCGTCAGCTAATCAGAATTTTACACGTGGAAAATCCCCATTGGTCGGGGCTGTTAACGGGTTATCGGATCTAAAACCGGACCCGATAGCTTACCGGCGTTCCGTTACGGTGGATGCCACGTGTCGATCACCCTTGACGAAAGCACTTCTGTGACGCGCGATTTATCGTCATGGGAGTGGACACTTCCGTGATGATAATTTTGGTAATGTCATGGAACACTTCTACGATAGCATAGGTATGACAATCTTGATTATGTCATAAAATCGTCATGGATGTACATGCATGACAGAAAACATGACCTACTGTGACAAACACGTATCATCACAGAAGTGTATTTTTTTTGTAGTGTGGTTCACACTTTATTCATGGTGCTTTCCGTAAAATGCTTGCTAAGTATGATGTTAATCATAGAATTGCATCCCCTTATCACCCACAGACTAGTGGTGAAGTAGAATTAAGTAATAGAGAGCTGAAATTAATTTTGCAAAAGACAGTTAATAGGTCTAGAAAGAATTGGTTCAAGAAACTTGATGATGCATTATGGGCCTATAGAACTGAATACAAAAATCTTATGGGTATGTCTCCATATAAAACGGTATATGGAAAACCATGTCACTTACCTCTTGAGCTAGAACATAAGGCATATTGGGCTATTAAAGAGCTCAATTATGATTTCAAACTTGCCGGTGAGAAGAGGTTATTTGACATTAGCTCTCTTGATGAATGGAGAACCTAGGCCTATGAGAATGCCAGGCTGTTTAAAGGAAAAGTTAAAAGATGCCATGACAAAAGGATACAAAAGCGTGAGTTTAACGTAGGTGATTATGTCTTGCTATACAACTTTCGTTTAAGATTTTTTGCAGGAAAACTTCTCTCTAAATGGGAATGTCCTTACGTTATCGAAGAGGTCTACCATAAAAATCAACAACTTCGAAGGCACAAATCAGAAGGTGGTGAACAGTCAAAGAATCAAACATTATATCTCAGGTAATCCTATAAATGTTGAAACCAATGTTATTGAAACGGTAACCCTGGTGGAATACATAACGGACACTTTCCAGAAAGATTCAGACCCCGAAAAGGAAGAGGTATGTGGTACGGTAAGTAAAACGACTCCAAAACAGTTCTGATGGCAATTTTTCACCGTTTTGGAATATTTAGAAAAATAGAAAAATAAGTGGTAGTCCGGAAGAGACACGAGCCGTCCACGAGGGTGGAGGGCGCGCCCCCTTCCTCTGGGCGCACCCCCTGCCTTGTGGGCACCTCGTGTGCCTCCCGGACTCCGATTTCTTGTATGTTACGCCTTTTGGTTGGTAAAAATTCATTATATATTCTCCCGAAGGTTATGACCACCGTATCACGCAAAATCCTCTGATTTTGTTTCGAGCTATTTCTGTCGCAGATAAGAGCAAGAGGTCTTCTCAGGAGTCAGTTGGAGAGAGCAGGGTGTCTCATCGCACGCTTGGCCCAGGCGCAAACAGCGATGCTGACCACTTTGGGCCATCGACGGAGGAAGAGATGGAGGCTGACTTGAAGAGGATAGATGCCATGGAGGAAGATCAAGAAGTTATTTCTCGGTTTCAAGCTGGATTCACAATGGGGGAATTACAGAGCTCAGCTATCCCAAACTCAGTCATCCCTACCAATGTCAGGTTACTTTCTTATGAAAATATGAAAAAGAGTGTTACTTGTTCTCCCACAGCTATGTAGCATCCTTGGGTGAAAGGAGCTTTAGCCGTCACAAGCAAGCTCTGCAAAGAAATTATGGACCTTCAGCATCAAGTTAACAAGCTTGAGGAGGAGAATAATATCCCGAGGGGTATCATCGCCAAGAATATCACATCAGCACTTCCGAAGAAGGAGACATAATCATATGGGTATGGGCACTCCCCTTGGAAACTACCAAGCTTGGGGGAGCTATCCCGGTATCGTATCACCATCACACTCCTATCTTTACCATCTTTCTTAGTTCGATCCTTTTGGTAGTATCTTGATCTAGGAGAATAAAGTTAGCATGATCTAGTTGTGAGGTTTTGCTTTATGATCTTTACCCTTTGTACTCGAGTCCATGAGCTATATATTTAAGATTAGTGTTGATTCAAGGGCTTGATTTCCTCACTTTGATCGTGATAGAATAAAAGAAAAGATAAAAAGTATCAAGGAGATTATATTGATCTTATGGGAAGTAATGACTTCACATAAAAAGAGTATGATGAATAAAAGTTGTTGAGGGTTGACAAACATAGTATTGGTCATCGTTGCAATTAATAAGAAGTAATAAAGAAAGAAAGGTTTCACATACAAATATACTATCTAGGACCTCTTTTATGATTGTGAGCACTCATTAAAATATGACATGCTAAAGAGTTGATGTTGGACAAGGAAGACAACATAATGGGTTATGTTTTCTTATATCTAAAATAAAGTATATTGTCATGGATCATCCAACATGTTGAGCTTGCCTTTCCCCCTCATGCTAGCCAAAACTCCTTGCACCAAGTAGAGATACTACTTGTGCTTGCATACATCCTTAAACCCAGTTTTGCCATGAGAGTCCACCATACCTACCTACGGATTGAGTAAGATCCTTCAAGTAAGTTGTCATGTTGCAAACTCTCTAAAATATGTATGATTTGTTAGTGTGGAGGAAATAAGCTTTATACGATCTTGTGATATGGAAGTAATAAAAGCGACGGACTGAATAATAAAGGTCCTTATCACAAGTGGCAATATAAAGTGATGTTCTTTTGTGCTAAGACTTTGTGCATCAAACCATAAAAGCACATGACAACCTCTGATTCCCTCTGCGAAGGGCCTATCTATTATTCTTGCCTTATAAGAATCAAGGTGAAAATCACCTTTCCTTTTTACATTTTATCCTTTGGCAAGCACACTGTGTTGGAAAGATCCTGACATATATACCCACTTGGATGTAAGTTATCATGGTCAATTACTGTTGACATTACCCTTGACATAAAAGGTTGGGAGGCGATACCATAAGCCCCTATATTTCTCTGTGTCCGATTAAAACTCCATTACCATAAGTATTGCATGCGTGTGAGCAATTGTGAAAGACTATATGATAGTTGAGTATGTAGGCTTGCTGAAAAGCTCTTATATTGACTCTTTCCGATGTTTTGATAAATTGAAATTGCTTCAATGACTGAGATCTTAGTTTGTTGGTTTTCAATGAAGTCTCTGATTCATACTTGACATTGGGAATGAATTGTTACTTTAGCATAAGAATCATATGACAATATATGTGTGTTGCTGTTATAAGAATGATCATGATGCCCTCATGTCCGTATTTTTTTTTATCGACACCTCTATCTCTAAACATGTGGACATATTTTTCGATATCGGCTTTCGCTTGAGGACAAGCGAGGTCTAAGCTTGGGGGAGTTGATACGTCCATTTTGCATCATGCTTTTATGTTGATATTTATTGCACTATGGGCTGTTATTACACATTATGTTACAATACTTATGCCTTTTCTCTCTTAATTTACAAGGTTTACATGAAGAGGGAGAATGTCGGCAGCTGGAATTCTAGGCTGGAAAAGGAGCAAACACTGGAAACCTATTTTGCACAACTCAAAAAGCTCTGAAACTCCACGGGACACCGTTTTAGAAAATATAAAAAATATCTGGCAAAAGAGAATCACCAGGGGGGCCACCACCTGTCCACGAGGGTGGGGGCGCGCCGCCCTCTCTAGGCGTGCCCCCTGTGTCGTGGGCCACCAGATGGTCCCCCGATGCCCATCTTCTCCTATATGAGTTGTTTTGACCTAGAAAAAAATCAGAAGGAGGCTTTCGGGACCAGACGTTGCCGTCTCGAGGCGGAACCTTGGCGGAAACCAATCTAGGGCTCCGGCAGAGCTGTTCTGCCAGGGATACTTCCCTCCGGGATGGGGAAATCGTCACTGCCATCATCACCATCAAATCTCCAATCTTGGGGAGAGTTATCTTCATGAACATCTTCACCAGCACCACCTCCTCTCAAACCCTAGTTCATCTTTTGTATCCAATCTTTGTATCCAAACCTCAGATTGGTACCTGTGGGTTGCTAGTAGTGTTGATTACTCCTTGTAGTTGATGCTAGTTGGTTTACTTGGTGGAAGATCGTATGTTCAGATCCATTATGCATATTAATATCCCACTGATATTGAACAATATTATGTCTTGTGAGTAGTTACTTTTGTTCCTGAGGACATGTGAGAAGTCTTGCTATAAGTAGTCATGTGAATTTGGTATTTGTTTGATATTTTGATGAGTTGTATGTTGTCTCTCCTCTAGTGGTGTCATGTGAACGTCGACTACATGACACTTCACCATTGTTTGGGCCTAGAGGAAGGCATTGGGAAATAGTAAGTAGATGATGGGTTGCTAGAGTGACAGAAGCTTAAACCCTAGTTTATGTGTTGCTTCGTAAGGGGCTGATTTGGATCCACTTGTTTCATGCTATGGTTAGGTTTACCTTAATACTTCTTTTGTAGTTGTCGATGCTTGCAATAGGGGTTAATCATAAGTTGGAGGCTTGTCCAAGTAAGGACAGCACCCAACCACCGGTCCACCCACATACCAAATTATCAAAGTACCGAACGCGAATCAAATGATTGTGATGAAAACTAGTTTGACGATAATTCCCATGTGTCCTCGGGAGCGCTTTTCTTCATATAAGATTTTGTCCAGGCTTGTCCTTTGCTACAAAAAGGATTGGGCCATCTTACTGCACCTTATTTACTTTTACTATTTGTCACTTGCTACCAATTACCTTAACACAAAACTATTTGTTACCGATAATTTCAGTGCTTGCAGAAAATACCTTACTGAAAACTGCCTATCATTTCCTTCTGCTCCTCGTTGGGTTCGACACTCTTACTTATCGAAAGGACTACGATAGATCCCCTACACTTGTGGGTCATCATTACCATGAGGCCTCGAGACTCGAGAGTGGCTACTACAAAATACTCCTCTTCTTCGGCCTCTTCTTCCTTTGGTTCTCCTCTCCTTACTATGGCCCGATCTTCTGAATTAATGACACTACTAGGAAAAGGCCAATTAGTGGCGCACATGTTTTGGTCATTAATGGTGCACTACAGGTGCGCCACTATTATCACAGCATTAGTAACAAATAGTAATGGCGCACCTCTAGGCGCCATTACTATGCCTATCTGGTGCGCCATTACTATCTGACTTAGTAATGGCGCACCACATAGAAGTGCGCCATTACTAACAATTTATTTTTATTCTTTTCAGATTTTTTTTTCACATTCTTTTCGTTTTTTTCTTAATCTCAGGTCACTATGGCTTAATATCGAGTCAATATACTTAATCTCAAGTCAAATCGCACTCCGTGGTCAAACTTCCCGGAAGGTTACCATCCTCACACTACTCGAGCCCGAGCACGCTTAACTTTGCAGTTCTATCCAACCCCAGCACCAGCTCACTTCACACGCACTTGTTGATATATCTATCATATAAATCCTATTAAACCTTGTTGATGTCTAGGAATTTGTTCATGTTCATGAGTGTGATGAAATTTTGAAAAAATATTTCAAACATCCCGGTCATATTACGTATCGTATTTTAAAAAAATCAAAAAAAATTTGAAACAATTTTTTTTTTCTGTTACTAGTGGCGCACCTAGCAAATGGTGCGCCACTAGTAAGTTTGAATTTTTTTGCATTTCCCCCTCTAGATCTTAAAAGCCCCATAACTTTCATTCTGTTAGGTTTTTGGGGATTTTGAAAATGTTCAACGGGGTTCCCTTGGTTGAATTCGGATGTAACTTTTTGAGTAGATGATTTTTCATATAAAAACTTTTTAATTCGAGTTCGTATGGAAAACTTACGCCCATTTTACTAAACTCCAGAGAGATTTTGCAAATAATATCAAAATTCATATTTTTAATTTTCCCAACAACTTGACCACATATCACATGGGAAACTTATTTTCTTTTATTTTTTTTTCATATTTCCATCATTTTCTTTTATTTATTTTTAAACTGAAAAGGCGGTCCAGAGTGGGGGGGG